>JAZGUH010000082.1:0-600000 GCA_037893225.1 Hippasteria phrygiana
GTAGCTTCCTGCCAACAGAGGGCGCAATACACGTTTCTGTATGGAAGGTTGCTTTTCACACCCAAAACTGGAATTCGGCTGAGGAAGTCACTACTGTCGGCCTGCTCACAACGCTGCCGTGTGACATCATCACCCGCTGGGTTGTCATGTGGACAAGAAGTGATGATGTGGTATCCCGCATCCTCATCAAAACTCTTGAAGTTGCAGATGAGATCGTCACGCTAGAACAAAAATAATTTTAGACAAAGGACGAATGAAGGTATTATTTTTCTAGTGATGAGCATCATTATTTCTTGTAGACACAGGTTGTCTGCATTCCCTAACAGAATATTCAAACTTACATTTAGTTCCCCTTGAATTTGGGGAGGTGACCTTTCTTCATTCATTGTCTGGCAAGTGTCTTCAAAATCTACACAACAGTCACCAAAGAAAGTGCATGCATGATCACATTGACAAAGTGGGCCTGCCATCGTGGAGTTCTTAAAGAAGCTATCATGGAACGGCTGAAAATGACAACCACGATGACTGCAAATGTGACGAGGAGTACAGAGATCAACCGGTGTGCCAGTAACATCAACCGTTGTCACTGAGTTTGAAAACGGAAAACAATCATGAGAAGTAAATGGCAATCACATTTAGGCCTATACGGTTACATTATGTAAGACTCTATTACTTTTATTAGCGGTGCCAGATGCACGTACGCGGACGCGTGTGCCATTTTATTTCTCAAAGGATTCCAAAAAGTTCCCTGGTGGGTTATAGCTCCCCCGTGCACTCCGTGCATTTTTAAAAACAAGGCGCAAAAACTGCCAGAACCAAGATAGGATGACTTGCGAAGGACCATTAAGAGTTAATTTAAATAATAGACCGTTTTTATCAGCTAACACTTAATAACAACACATAATAAAATGCCAACAAGATCCGTCGTCATAGCAACATCTTTCATGGTACTATCACAATACCAATAATGCTATTTTATTGTCTGAATTGCTTACTAGCCTACTAAAACTATAACCATTGCCCACTACTTGACTCCTTTTATGTGAAAGACCAGTCTCCTCCTAAAAGTGAAACACGTTAGGAATGTCCACATGCAGCGCCATTTGTCCAGTCCCCCCCCCCCCCCCCCCCCCCCCCCTCCGACCATGGCACTGGCAGTCCTATTAAATTTTAGTTATTGTTGTGCGGTTACTCCAAGACGCAACACAAAGCCATTGTCAAAGTTACCACTGTGCCAGTCCTGGTGCCCAGTCACCACCACGTACATGCATAGTCGAGGCCGGCGAAAGACAGGCTGTCATTCGCCTCAACTATGCGTTTACGTATGGTGGGGACTGTGTACGTACGTACATGTACATTGTACTGTATTCTAGCTACGCACTGTTTACGGATGTGTGTGGGGACGTACGTGTACGTGCAGGCTAGGCCAGCACTGGCAATGGGCGCTCGCATCGCTCGTTTCGGGAACAAGCTTGACAGCCTTGATCAAGGCTAGAGGCCGTGTCCGAAACGGGCTTCCAGAGCTACGGCTACGGCTATTGTCAGCATTTGTTCACGTAGTTGCAATGGGCGCACACCTAGACAATAGCCCTAGACAAGAGTTTCGGATGCGGCCTACTACCCTAGCTACTTTATCCAGCAGGAGGGAAATGGTGGGGTGGAAACTCCCCCCCCCCCCCACCCCCTCCCTTGGCGGCATTTAAGGCGTCATAGAAAACAAATTAAAGGAAATTATTGTATTTTTGCGACGGTTTGAAGACGGTTCAGACGTTGTTTGCCCTCCTTCAGGCTCCCTGGCACAAAAAGCTGGATACGCTACTACTATATACTGGGTAGACATTATTATTTTTTCGGAGGGACAAAAATTTACACCCAACCGCATCACTCACAGCGCCCTCTTGTGGTCTGTATGGCTTTAATTGGTTAGTGTTGTTCCTTGACGTCATTCCTAGTCATAACATACCGCCCGGCCCACAAAATGAGTAGCGTGCAACAACAACACACGGAGACAAACATTTTGGAACGAGTGGCGTATCTTGCTTTTTCTTAACAGTTTTTGATTGGTTTCTGAACCCTCCTATACTTATAACTATCACAGCCTATCAAAATCTCTAAACACCAACTCTGACAGTTTGTGTGTGTTTCAATCTGAAATTTGATAGGTTTTGATCTGTACATCAGCAGCTGGGTCGATTTTGGCCCTGAGAACAGGAGGGTTTTAATCAACAAGTTACTTCCAGTAAATGTGAGTACAATTTTTATCAATAAACTGAAAAAAAGAAGAAATATGATGCAGGGCATCACTGGGCATGGTCAAATGCAATGCCAGTACTCGCAGTAGGCCTACTTTGGGCCATGGAGGAACGCTTGGGCCAAGTTGGGGGATGATTTAATAAAACAAAAATTACGTCAGACGTTGTTTATAGGCCTACATGTAATAGATTAGTCGGTGATTGTAGTGTAGTGCCCTGTTTCCTATAAGGGAACAAAAATCCACTTTTAGGTTATTGGAATTGCCAAACTAACGTTAGTTAGCGACATTACAAACGAACAGGTATGCCGTAAAGGGCATGGTTTTACTTAGGTTTTAAGAAAAATTTTGGGGTAAAGCGACGATGAAGACGACAAAACGCAATGCGGAAATAAAGACGTAAACACGCAAAACCGCGTTGATTCGCATGGCAACTGCCGTAAAGCGTGTAAGAAAATTGCATTTTCTACCGCAATAAACTGTTCAAAATTACAAAAAAAAGATGTCAAAAGAATTAAGATAAGTCTGCTTTAGGTTAAAAAAGTCATTTTGGAATGAGAAAAAATACCCTTGACTCTATTATAATCAAAACTAAGAGGGGCCCTACACTACACAATCGCCGATTAGTCCCAGTAACTACATAGGACCATTCTCGCGGTCGGACATCCGGGAACTTCGCTTGAACTTCGCTTGAACTTTGTACAGAGATCAATGGGTTGCTATGCAGCATAAAGGGGAAAGCAAAATCACGCGCCGTGTACAAATTAATAGACGAAGGGGAAGATGTGACATCATGCTGACCGCGAGAATAGAGGTATCACCTTTTTAACATCTGGACATGATCGCCAGATCAAGTCCAGGTGTTAAAAAGGCAATAAGTAAGGTCCTAGTTACTGGGACTAGGCCTATACTAGTCCTAGTAACTTGGACCCTCTATCGCCTTTTTTAACATTTGGACATGATCTGGCGATAGTAGGGTCCAAGTAAGTCTGCAGTGGTCGTGCGGTGATTCACGTTCATTGTACCATTCATAAAACAGTCGTCGGCATACGGCTTGTCGCGCATGCGTGCGTGCGCCCGCACTGGGGTGATGTCATACATGTAAGGTCGAGGGGTCACGATTTGAACTCCATATGACAGCGAAAAGACATGTCTTACGGGTGTCTCTGTGAATTGAACGGTAAATTTCACTTTTATCTGGATGGTAAGTGAACCTTAGTACCTCCATCTAATCATGGAACTCCACTTGTTCCGCAGGTGGCATATCTAGTATTTTGGTGGTCGTTTTAAGGGTGAAATCGAGTGTTTTTGTTGGGATTTCAGACATATTTTCGGAATCACCGCACGACCACTGCAGACTTCCTTGGACCCTACTACATGTACTATCGCCAGATCATGTCCAAATGTTAAAAAAGGCGATAGAGGGTCCAAGTTACTCGGACTAGACTAGGCCTAGATTATATACACGTATGACACAGTCCACCGTTTTGGACCGTACATTGTATATCTGAACCCATGCAAAATTAGGGGTCTTCAAACGATGATAATTAGTATTTTGAGCGGTCTAAAACACAAAAAAGTGAAGTATTAAGTATTATATGGACAAAAGGATTATATTATTATTTATCTACATGTACTTAATCAACCTTTTCGACATTCTCAAAGCATCATGGGAACAGCATCAGCCCTTACTGGCATGATTAGGAGAGTAAGCACATAAACGGACGTGATTGGTTGCATTGGTCACATGTTGGTTGTCATGGTTGCAAAAATCCTATTCTGATTGGCTAATTATGTGCTCTTGGTTTACCCTTACATTTAGTCGATTGCTCCAATATTTTTTGTCGGTCATAAATTTTGAAACAGTTGTTGAAAGTATTCCAAAACTGTTCACCATTATGGCCAAAGCTTCGACGTCATCAGTGACCGAGAAGGATCTAGGAAGAAGTGAAGGCCCTCATAGCGGTGTGGGCCAAGGAGGCCGAGGATGCACAATGTGCCCTTGACGATCCTCTCACCAGAAATTCGACTATCCCTGAAACTAAAAGATCTAGGATATGACGGAAACCCAGAAAGCACAGAAATTTAAGGCCAGCAAATTCAAGGAAGCAAGTACGCCGGCAACCAGTTGAAAGCTATATGCACCCATTATACATGTACATGTACAGGCGCGGCACACACACACACACACACAGAATTGTATGATGAAACACACGAATTAGCCTGCACTTTATGAACGGAAGTTTCTACGTGAACCCAGAATGGAGATAAACCACTTCTAGTTGAACTCCCTATACTTTAAACGTACTTGTTGACCAGTGTTATGTAGTGTATACGTCACAGTAAATAAAAGACGTTGTGTAATGTGTGTACTTCAGCAGTTCCTTGTAAGAGTCTGGGGAAACCAGTTTCTGCCATTGTTATTTTAGTGACTAAATATTCAAGGATTACATGGTTGGTTTTGGCATTGACTTTGTGGTTTGTTTGTGGTACAAGATGTGGTTCTAGGGATACACCCTCTATTAAATGCAAACATACATTCTGAGCCATGTTGTTGTATGGGTCAAAATCAGTCAAGGTGATTGTTTTTTACCCTCCTGCCATAGTACAAAACCACATGTAATCTGATCATGTCTGTGTAAAAGTATAGCAGGGGAGGTGGAAGGAAATTTTGACTGATTTTGCCCTTTTAAATAGTAGGAGGGTTAGAACCCTCCTGTTCTCAAGGCCAAAATGGAGCCAGGTTGAAACACACACAAACTGTAAGAGTTAGTGGGTAAAGTTTTTGATAGGCTGTGATAGTTATAATCATAGGAGGGTTAAACCACAGGAATAAGCCTGAGGCAAGAATCCAATCGCATTGTGTCATATTTTCCTCTTGTATGTAGGTCCTACATGTAGGAGAAGAGTCAAGATGTGAGTTCAGGTGTTTGCCATGTTCATGATGTAACCTGTCAATCTCTAGCCCACCCGATGGCGACCACCAACATGCCTCTGACATGTCTGACATGCAACTCCAGTACCATCGTGCCAGATATCGTCAGACAGGGATGTTTCTGTTACTTTGATCCAATCGCCTGCACCAGGTAAGTTAACATTCTTTCATCTGTCAAGATAAAGAATATCCCATGCATTTGACCCGGGTGTTCATTTTCCCTTTTAATTTGTAAGTATTTGTTAATTTGTAAATACTGTGGAAGGCTGCCACTTAAGTCATTATTAGCCTTAACATTACCATTGTACACATGTAAGTGTTTGTGAGAGATTGATCCTGTAGTCCTATGTACATATGTTATTCTAAGCTGGCAGGAAGTTCTTGCTTTCAAGGAGAGTGACATTACATTGCAGGTATCAGGTACTTGATAGCTTGTCCAAGTTCAGTTCAATCTGTCATCCCTATTTTAGGCATACAAAATATTTCCTTTCAATTACATACAGTGGGTTAAATGTACATTGTATGGCCTTGCAACCAACTATTGTATTGAGACAATAGTCATTTTTAGGAATACTTGTCCCGGGTTCAGTAGGGTTGGCATGCAATACTGCTATGTGTTTAGCAAGTGATTCCTTGAAAAGAAACAATAATCAAGTTTCAATAATAGACCGAAATGAAAGAAACCTATAGCCGCTGGCAGTCAGTACCATGCACAAGAATGTCATTACAACTCAGAGTTGTACTTTCTGTTTACAAGGTTTATTGTAATATTCATTTCTATATCACATTTGACATCAGGGTCATCAGCATTGTATGCCCACTTATCAGAGTATAATTCCACGAAAGACAAATTGAGAAAATGGAACAAATTTACATATTAAAGGCAGCACTAAAAAGGATCCAAGATTGGAAAGCCCCTTTCCTGTAGAAATCCAAGGAGAGAAGGAAATTTGTTTGTCTGTGCATGTATGTATGTATTTGTTCACTGTATTTAGTAAGCTAGTATTCAGAAAAATCCCTTTGGGAAGTCCCTCTGATCCCCTCCCCGGACAGTCAGGCTAGAGTGTGTAAACACTCATATGAAAGACAAATTGAGAAAATGGAACAAATTTACATATTAAAAGGCAGCACTAAAAAGGATCCAAGATTGGAAAGTCCCTTTCCTGTAGAAATCCAAGGAGAGAAGGAAATTTGTTTGTCTGTGCATGTATGTATGTATTTGTTCACTGTATTTAGTAAGCTAGTATTCAGAAAAATCCCTTTGGGAAGTCCCTCTGATCCCCTCCCCGGACAGTCAGGCTAGAGTGTGTAAACACTCATATGATATTAAAGGTGTTACCATGGGAGCTACATTGTGTATGTGCACTTATATCTCCGAGGACAAGAGAAGAAAGGAAACACAAAGAAACCTTTCAGTCCTCGAACGTAGAGTCTTTTGTTGAAATTGGTCCTCGAACGTAAGGATACGTGCTTAGTCTATGGGGGTTGGTTATATTAAAGGAACAATAGGAAACACAAAGCATTGTCCTCGGACGTATTGGGGAAGTACGACACAGTGTACATGGACTGTTGCCTTCATTTTCTTCCCCTCCCAACTTCAGTTCAGCAATTGATTTTTTTCTCCTCATTTATCATTCCCTCCTTTGTTAACCTGCATTTTCGATATTGCAAAGAAATATTCAAAGGGTCAAGTTTATAATTGAAATATTCAAAATAATCCATTGACCAATTGAACAATCATCAATCACTTAACTCTTTCAGTGCCCATGCTTTTTAGCATTTTGACCCTAAAGTGCCCAGCTTTTTGGGGGTTTTCAAAATTCTGTTAAAAAATAAATAAATAAGTTTCACCCACCAAACAAGCTGTATCTTGCTCTTTTACAAACTTCTTCAAGAGCAAAACGTGCACGTTTACAGGGGGCCCCAATCATTTCAATACGTCACCACAAGCAGACAACCGTAGCTAAATATAGAATACATCAAAACAGCTCAGAGACCGATGCGCCCTCTCGCAAGAACCCGAATAACTAAAAAAGAACAAAAAAGTACATGTACGAAATGGGTAGAATACGATAGAGCAATAGCGCCCTCTTGCGATAATCCGAATAGTGTAGGTCGTACATGTACGATTGATGGCACTTTTGGAGTACAAAACATAGATCGTACATATACGATAATGGCACTTTCGGAGTACATCGAGTAGATCGTACATGTACGACCTTGGCACTGAAAGAGTTAATCAATCAAAGTAACAAATTAACAAAGATTACAACATAAATATTAGGTTTGTTCAGCTCCTTCATGATAAAATGTTTTCAGAATATTTTTGAATATTTGAAAGTTCTTGAAATTTTTTAAAAACCATTTGTTCCCCCCCCCTCCCCCTCCCCCTCCCGAAAAAAAAGAGAAGAGACAATTTTGGATTTGTATGCAATCAAAAGGTGAGGGAACCATGTCCTAAGTTCTTTATGAACAATTTGGACAGGACTACATAAAGTCTCAGGTCTTAAGGGAATTTGTTTTATTTTGTTGTTTCAAGAGATGGAATCTTAAATATTTGTCAATATCGTTTTTCTCTGTTAAGATTAAACCAATGCTTTGTATTCAATTTTTAAACAAAAAATTTGTGACAATTATAAACAATGTAAGATTTTTTGTTAATTTGTTTTTCAGGAATGGGATTTTGTCTCTATTTGCTGGTATTTTGACCATCCTGTGTATATTTAAGGTGAGAATGGCAATACAATACCATGGGAGATGTGTTGGGAGTTACTATCTACAGAGATTGGTGGTTACATCAAGTCAAAAAATCAAACTTGTAGGTGGGTCATTCCACCAAGTTGGAACATGGTGTCCCTGTTACATGTAGAACCTCCCACATATCACTACACAGGTTTGCTATGCATAAGTACAACATACAGAATGGACCTATACAAGCTTTAACCCTAACTCCCTACATAATTTTTCCTCCATGTAACCTGAATCTTCCAAAATCCTCTTATGGGAACCACTGCATGAATCCTGCAAAATCCTCCATGATTTTTGTAAACACCCTAACCTCCAAAATCCTCCAGCATCAGATTGGGCCTGATGACCTGGATCCTCCATTTTCCTCCAGAGATAAAATCCTCTTCAATCCTGCAAAATCCTCCAATGCTTCAACTTCCAAAGACCCTCAATCCTCAAAATTCTTCCATTTGGCAAAAAGGATTTTAGAGTATTTGGAAAGGTTAGGGTTAAGTTAGTTACTCTTACCTGAAATACAAGTGAATCAGTAGCTATAAACAACTTAACATGGTCACTACCGCAGTGTGACATTTGCTACGTCCAAACATATTTTTCAATCGCTTGTAATTTATCTACAATAACCTATAAAAATACGTATGGTTCCATTTTGTGGTCAGTTATTAGTATGCAGAGGTTTGTACAGTAAATCTTGCAAGCCTACAAAAAGATGTAAAAGAAAGAAACATGTTACATGTGAGACTTAAACTTTTCATGAAATGTCAAATTTCTCAGGAAACTAATGTTCGAATGGGACAAAAATTGCCAAATCTGTCCAACGTCCAAGACAAATATCAGAAAAAAAATATTCAAATAATTTAGTCAATAGATGGCATGTAACTGGAAATGTAGCAAAAAGTCACACTTTGTGTCTCCAACTTCATGGAATGACCCAGAAGTAAAATGGCTCTGAAAAGAACTAGAAATGAACTGAACATTTTAGTCATCATGCTCTAACCATAGTCAGGAGAAGAAAGTTACAGCATACTGATCCAATTGTCTTGTTTTGAAGAAAACTATTCACACCTTTCAAATGCAAATCATTTTTTTTAAATGTCTTATTGCAAAGCTTTTAAAATTGTGACTAATATTTATTGAATTCAAGTACACTGTAGCTTTTGTAATCAGTTTTTAGGCATCTGTCATTCACTGATTATTTGGGTGAAGATGTCCTTTTCTTTGCCACACTCCTTCAAACATTACTTTTCTTTGTCTCTTTTTATTGACTAGATTGTTCGACTGCATCAGGCACATGAGCAGTACTACCATCAAATCTTGGTGTTTTACTGTGCTACCGCAGAATGCCTTATTGTGTGAGTAGAATTATTAACAATTGGGTCATATTCAATACAGTGAAATCTCAAAACCGGTTAACTCAAAAACCTGGTTAACTCGAAGTAAACATTTATTCCCCTCAAAAGAATAGCAAATCATGTATAAACATGCCCACGCTAACTCAAAATTTCGGACCGGTAACTCCCGGTTAAGTCGAACTCAAAATCGCCAGGTGCAGAAATAAACATGCGTAATTAGGCCACGGAAGAAACTGGAATCCTTTTGTTAAATAAAGAAATCTCCCAAGATCACATTCAATAAACCCAAACTCAGCTATAGAAAAACAACAAAGGGGCACTTAGCGTCCATAGTATCATTGGGGCAGCCTATTCACTGCGGTGCAACTTACAATGATCAAAGCATACTGCCGGTGACCCGCCCAGGAAGGCCGAAGATGCAAAGCGGGCGCAACAGTTGCTGCAATAATTTGAAGAAACGCGCCCAGTTCTGCACGCAACCACAATGCAGTTGGCAATGATAAATCTGACCAATCACACAGTTGCACGTGCTTGCTGCAGTGACGTATTGCCGGTGGATGGATCGTTTCAAGGCACGCCGCATACCGTACCGCCGCGCCGCACCACCGCGTTGCACACGGGATCGTTTTCTTGAGAGAGGGCGCATGCCCTCTCGAGAGAGGGCGCATGCCATCTCAAGAGAGGGCGCATACCATCTCGAGAGAGGGTGCTGTGTCGTGACTACGGAGATGACAGACGAATGGCTGCACAATGGACTGCCCAATGTTTTGGCAGAAGAAACATCTTTAACGCCGATGAAACGGGCCTGTTTTATTGTCTCTTGTCGGACCATTTCCTCACACTAAAAGGGGAGTCCTGCAACGGCTTAAAGCGAAGCAAAGATCGCCTAAAAATGTTATTATTTCATGCTCTATTTCACGGCCGTTACATTGGATATTCGCTTGGTATTCACGTACGTAATCTTTCGAGCCCATTCCCCTGAGGTTTGACTTATCAAGATTTCACTCTATATGGGTTTTTATAAATGCTTTATACTCTGTTGCCTGAAGAGATTATTTGGAAAAATTCACTCGAATGGGACTCGAACCCACGACCTCCTGCTTTCTAGTGCAGAAGGGCAAAACCCCATATATTGAATTTACATCACCCCGATGTAAATTCCATCTTAACAAATAAAATAAATCAGGTCATACATTTCTAATTTCCATGGCATTCTTAATCTTAACACCTCGGGCTTATTTTGAACCATCGTAGACCATTTAACAGTGTTTTAGTGAAGGAACAATGTACATACATGTACTAAATCTTGTCAACTATTTGTCATTTTGCAGCATAGTTCACTGGGTATATATCCACTACCCTCAGCTGGAGTTAGCTGCTGAATACCTGAAGATGTTACAACTCCTGATAGTCTGTCATTTCTATCTCTCTCGTTCTGTCAGACTGCTGCGAAGAGATTACCTTAGTTTTAAGTAAGTATATTTACCTTCTATTTTTTCCTGCCTACATGTATGGGTAGGCATATCGACCACTTAGTGGGGACATTTATATTTGTTAGACAAATTAATACCGAGTCATTGGAACATTTCTCTGTCCCCATAACATTTTTGGCCCCCACAACGTCTATCGGACAAACCAAAAATTCCAAACACTTGCAAGTGATCACATATTTTTTGTTGAAACACACGGCAAATGCAAATGTGATTCAACTACAGGCACGATGTCCGTCCGTTTGTTCATGCGCGTTTGAGAACATTTTCTCAAATCCTAGACAAGTCCAGTCAGAGATACCTGCAGCAAAAGTAGTGTGAATGTATTGTGCTATTATACAATATATTGCGTGTGTTCCATGTGGGAAAAGTTGTCCAAGAACTCGCAGTTCTCACTAGTGTTGCAGACTTGTTTAGAAATAAACATGGTTGCAGTTTAAGAGAGCATCTGCATTTGAAATACTCCTTTTGGGAGCACTGCATCAACTTGGTCTTGAATGTCTTACTTGTTTCTAACTGGATTAGGTCGTTCTCATTGAACATACATGCATGGACAAAAATTACCACACAGTAACACCAGTCTGGTAATGGAATATGCTTCACATAAGAACAGGTCATGTTCCCAGACACTGTAAATGGACATTCAGTGGCTGGTTCAAAATGAATATTAGACCAAATCCTCTTTAATACAGGAAGCCATTCTAAAGAAAAAATACATGTACAGTCACTAGTTTTGAAGTCTGGATCTGGTGACTTAAACCAATCCAAATAAATGCTGTTAAAGTGGAACCATGACACCAGTTTGCCATTCTGTGAAGTAAACATGGAATAGACCAAATAGTCAACAAATGCATTTGGGGTCAAAGTTACATTACTAAAAAAAGGTTATGCCAAAAATCTAATTAGACAAATTTCACATTTACCCCATCTGCGCACTTCTGGGTTGAAAGCAAGGCTTAGATTGTTTTTGGACGACTCGATCAGCGACTTTTCAAAATTTAAAGAGTTTACTGTAATAAATTGTACACAAATTTATTATGACATAGGTTGTTTACTTAGCATTGAATCTTGCTTTCAAAACCGGAAGTGTGCAGGTCGTTGCTATTTTTGTCCATGTGAAATTCGTCTATAGGATTTCAAAAGGATCAGTGAGGTGTCTAATTCAAACCTTTGTTTTATTTAATTACCTGTGGTCTCTTTCTTCTAGGTTAGTCCTCCCAGCCCTGATCATTTTCCTCTCCTACTTCAGTATTGTGGTTGTTGTAGCTATTACCTTCACCAAAGATACCACTAAAGAGTGCTTTGGTAAGTTTAGAGTCAATCAACAAATATGAATTATTTTTTTTAAGATACACGGGCTGTGCTCTTTTCTCATCTCACCCGAAAAGAAATTTAGATTTTTAAATTGCTATTTCTCTACGCATACAAACGCTCTTCACTTTTGAATGAGACATTGATCAAAAAATTCCCGCATGTTTACAAATGTGAATTACTTGCAGCCCGACAATAATTCAGTTTCCGCAGAGCATATTTTTTGTGCATTAGAGACAACCAAGAGTAGTAAGCCTTTTTTGAAGGGTTGTAGACCCCAAAACTAGAAAAAGCTTCTTTTTGTTCCCTATTTTTCCTGACCTTAACAGTCCTGAATGCTCCAATTTCAATTTGATTTTTCACACCACCTAGGGAGTTGGGATTTAGCAAAACATCCAACTTGAAAATTTGTTGATAAAAATCTTTAAACACTGTTTAGAAAGTTGAGAGGGAAATATCAGGTTGTACAATTAAGAAATTCAGACCAAATTGAAGTTAACTCATAGCCAAGTTTGGTTGCTTAAAAAAATAATACTGAACGAGGTTAGGAAGACGACTCGTGAGTTTTGATGGTTTGTGTGTCTAACAGGAAGAATATTCAATTGCCTTTTTGGGAAATGGAGTGACTCAACACGTTTTTGCTTGTTTTAAAGCTGACAAATCTTTATTTACAGTTCTATATGTTGCTAAGATGGATTTCCTCTTCACCCTCAAACCTTTGATAGGAAATCAAGGTGAAATAATGACAAGTCCATATCTGATCCTGTATCGTTACTGTAGATCCTTACTGGGTCATGATGTCGGCAGCAGAGTGCTTCCTTACACAGCTGTTCCTATTGGCCGGCATACTCATCACAAAGAAGATGAATGAAGTCACTACACTGGAAAGTGCCAGATGGCAACAGAAACGCAACCTTTGGAGGTATCACCATTGTACATGTATTTCAGGAAAGAATAACATTGAAGTCTCAATGTTTCTTTTACAGAGAGTTGAGGAGCTACTAGATAAATGTAGGATACTGTGTGTTGGATGATCACACATCAGTCTCTTACAATGTATCAATCTTGCCCAGGTACTGTTTTGGTTTGGGTTTTAGCATTTATAAGTTAACGTTTTAGTTTCATCACTACTGCAAGCTCTGAAAAGATGAAAACACAGCATCTAGCAGGTATGGTTTCAAATGTTTAGGTTGGGTACAAGTAACAAACTGAGATCAGACATTACAGGAGGTCTGTAGTTACGGCATGTAATATCTAACATGGAGGGGTAGAATGGTTCTTAGAAGATACCAGTGATATACTCGCCACTTCAGTTATTATGCTCTGACTATCTTAGGGAAAATGCCCTAATTTGTGGAAAGACTTCCCATAAGAGCAATGAAGTGTGGAGGTACATGTATGGAGGTGTGGCAGTCCTATCAAAATTATCTTTGGTTTGTCTCTTTACCATTCTACATTTTTCTTCATCAACTAGTTTGTCGCTACATTTTGTACCGAAACACAATCTTGCCCGTCTCATCCCTCTGGAGACTAAAAGGGAAAGTACACCTGTGTCATTGAACATTCTGGAGCTGCTGAATTAGCTCTTTAAAACTCCTTTTTACTGAAGATGAAATTTAACTTGGTTTTAAGCATTTCAGTTACAAATATGAATTATGCAGATACCGCTGTTGACAAGCAGATTTGTTCCATTTCACGTCACATGAAGATAATTTGTTCATGGGCGGCTGTATGTACAGGATATTTTACATAGTATTCAAGACTTCTATAACAATATCATTAACCAGTTGTATTTTTAAATTTCAGCATTATCATTGCCTTTGAGCTGTCATCCTTGACAACGATGCTGTTTGACAGTGTCATGCTTGGCCTAAGTAAGTAATTCATGTTCAGTACATCTCAGCATTTACCTTTGTAAAGTTCTATCTAATAATATTGGATAGTTATGGTTATGTCTTGGTTTATGTTCAGTGATAACAAGCCTGCAACTTCGTCCTTGGAGGATAAAGGAAATTTCTACCTCAAAAGGCACTTCTGTTAGAATATCAACTCTTTAAGAGGCATCATTTTAAGACGTAAAGGCCTTGAGCATTGAAGGCATAGTTAAATTCTAGGCCTGGTTACTGTAGCTTAACCCTAAACCCCTAGGCATTTTTACTTAGAAGTGTCTTCAACCTGTCAAAATCCAACACATTCTTTGGATTTAGACAAATTGGGGCATCATAGCTCCATGTAAAGTAACGGTGCCAAGGTGTTAAAATTCAACACAACCTACTGTTGTAATTTGTAAGGCTCGGGGTAGTTAGGGGTAAGCATAACATCTGGTTTAGATGACCAGTAACTACCTACATCTCTCAAAATTTTGTCTGAATATGGGAGTTTATATTTAAAGAGAAAAGACATTTGCAAGGTGGGAGATTTGATATGGTACACCATGCAAAAATCTCAAAAGTGTATATTGGTACTTTGAAGAACCAGGTAACTGTACATTAGAGTCATGTTGGTTTTGAGCTTAAAGACCAACTTGACACCCCTTGATATAAGCTGCTCTGGGTTTAACCAGCTCCCTGTTGAACAGAGAAAAACTGTGGTTTGAAACTTTGTATGGTGTGAGATGTAGTCCAAGATGTTTGTGCTAATCATCATCAACCTGACCATAATCTCCAGCTAACCTTGAGGTCTTTTTAAGAACGGAATATAAACAATAATTTTCTTTATTTTTTTTTCTGCAAGTTGGTCCTGTATTTCTTTAACAAAGTAAACACAATTTCTATACATTTCTATCTTTCATTTCTATCAATTCTAGATGCTGTGCATGACAGCTGTGGTGATATTTATGTAAGTTCATGAACCTACTTTAGTTAATAGATATTTAATGTAGAGTAATAAGGTTCAGGAATCCATTTCCATGATTTATTTATTATGTAATAGATTTTGTGTTAATTTGTTCCTGCATTATGTGGTGCATTCTTCAGTGAACACAGTATTATATAAAGCCAGTGAGATCGTAAAAACAAGTTACTTTAGTAAGGAAATTTGCATTCATCATTGGCAACTTTTCCCACTGTTATTAAAAATCAATGTTGTTTATTTAGCTTCTTTCTTGTGTTATTTCCAACAGAACAAGGATCAGGTTACATACAGCATCATCTATCTATTTCTCATGGTAAGGTAATTTACTTCAATGAGTTGTAATTGTATGTTCTCTTGTCTCTTTGTTCTTTATGTCTGTGGTTCAGTAATGTCTGTCAATGTTACTGTGAGGATTTCTGTTGTTGTTTTACTGTCTGTCCAATTGTCCTCATCTTCCTGTTACTTTTACTGTTTCTTATCAATGTCCTCTGTACTCCAGCCCTTATATCCTTTCTGCTGTACATTACTCATATTTGTAATTTTACTTCCCCACCTTGACAGTAATGGTAGGTCTATAGTTGCACTGATGACCAGTTTATTATCCAGTCCTCTGGTATCTTTCTTCGAGGCCCACTCCCAGCTTCTCGGTATTATCATCTGTTTCCAGGATCAAACAGCCTGTTAAGCTAGGTGTGCGTGATGCGTGTAACTTTCTTCAACCCACCTCTTTTGTCCTAGAAACATTCATTCATGATCTCAATCAATTGTTGCCGTTTGATGCAGATTTTCAAGATTGTAGTGCCTATTGTCACACTGCTAGCCGTCTTTCATCCAGTCTCAAGACACAGTGAAAATGATCAGGAGGATTTCCTCACCAGTGATACTCAGTATGGGGTAAGTGCATATTCACTGAAGTAGTGTCTTTTTGTTGTTTGTTTGAAGGAAGAGGCAGTGCATTGGTTAACTGTGGGGGAATTTGTTCTCCACAGCTGAGGCTTGCCCCCCCCCCCCCCATCCTTCGTTTGAGATTGGAGTTGTACTGTCAAAATTTGTGTGGTATCCCCCAGATCAGTTGATACGTGATGTGTATTGGACTCTAGTAACATCATTGAAACAGTAATGAGGGAAGTAAATAACTGGTAAATATATGTACAATGGAATGGGTCTAACGGAAAATAATTGTTTAAATGGGCAAAACTAATCCACATTGTTGTTCCTCTAAGTGGATGTGGCTCACATCCTCACTTTAAATTCAAGTTTCCATTTTGGCGAAGTGTCTTTACTGGATATTTCTAAAATGCCAATGTCAATCGTTTTCACTGTTATAAATCTTGTCCACTCACCAGGCATTCCAAGCCCGATTCACATCTTCCAACAGCTATCGTCGACTCTACCAACCTGGTACTGAGGACCATGGTATCCCCTGGATACCTCCTTCACAATATGCCAGCCCTGCTCGCAGGACGCAGTCATTTCCCAAGATGCCGTGTATCAGGGAGGAACAAGAGCCAGCAAGTTTGTCGCTACCAGTAACTGCATAAATTATAGAAAGCTATATTATTGGCTAGGGAATATCCACAGATCCAGAATAATTTATGCCAAAGAAAGAGAAAGGAAAAACTCATTATCACGCTGCATCTTAATCATATAGTAGACTGGGATTCCAAGCTTCTTGATATTTAAATGAAATGTAAGGTGTTTCTGGGTTGGCACTTTTATTGATCTGTATACTTTTGTTTTTGAATTGCCTCCCTTATGATTTTTTGCATAATAAAAGCTACTTTAATATTAGCTTTAACCTTAACCCTACCAGACGCAGCACAGTGCATCTGTGCTGACAGCTCCACTTTGCTGGACTCTATCTGCACACAAGTCAATTTGATAAAGTATCCAATCTGATGCGTCTGGCAGGGTTCTAGCAAAAATGCCCTAAAGGGTTGAGCTATTCAGTTCAACCATTATATGAATTCATTGAGCTAATGAGATTATTGATCCCCCCTCTCCCCCTCCCATCGCACCTGCTATGGGGCTAGAAAGTAATCTGATCATGAGGTTTGGTTAATCCAACCAAATGCACATCTTGAATCACTAGTACTTTATTTGGTCAATCTACTGATTAGTACATGTCATTGTTGTGTAGCCAATAAGCCAGTTCGGTATTTCAACTGCTCATGTGCACAATGACATTTTATCCCGATTGACCCGCGTGACCTAACGCGCTCGTGTAAAGGCAAAAGGTGGTCGCACAACGCGTTCACATAACATCGCGTGACATTACGTCAGCAATTTTATCCCGAATAACCTTTGAACTTTGAGATACCAAACTGGCTTATTGGATCATCTGTACCATGGACCTATAGAATCCATAGAGCCAACCAGGGTGTTTGTTGCATGATCCTTTTGAACCTGTGTAGTCGGCCTGTTTTTCAATTGGTTAACAGTAGGAGGTCTTTAGAGTAAATACAAGTCGGCCATCAGTAAAATTTGGAAGTCACATTTGATTTTTTTTATATTACATTTCTATACTCAAAACGTTTATAGGAGTGTAAGCATCTCTGTACTTCATATCAATATTGATTATAAAAGCATTGCTATTTGCAGTAGGCCTGGCCACTTTGCATGAGTTTAATGCAACAGCTGTTTAATTGAACATACTCTGTATTTCATGATATTTCTTTTGTAGAGTGATTTCTTTTTAATTAATCGTTACATTTCAAATGAAAAGAGGCCATACATGAGTATTTGGATTATTTTAGCAAGAACAGTAATAAATGCGCACAAAGTTCGTACTAAAATGCAGAGATTAAGTAGAATTAAATTTCAATAATTGTTTTGGCTGTTAATAGATTTTATTTCTCATTGTTTGTATAGTATTTAAAAAGTGTACAGATCTTTTATACTTCTAAAATTACTTTCAAGATAATCAAAAGTGATTAGAGTACTGTTACATGTATATAAATCAGAGTAATTGATTCATATGGAAAAGGAGATGGGCACTAGGTTATACTTTATGTATGATACTTCGAAAAAAAAGTGATCAAAACTTTATTGTTTCATCATTTTTTGAAAATTGTGTAAATAATTCAATATTTCAGCATTTTATGTATCCGGAACAGATTTTTAATCAAGTGTGTGGGGTAAACTTATTATAGACTTGGTACATTGCTTTTACAAAGAACATTTAAGAGTTCATTTTGTTCAGTTTTGGATCACGTGGATTATGTTAACAAAAAATAGGAAATATGTTCAAAAAAATATTGTAAAAATTCCCACAGTGTAACAGTAGGTTTCAGCTCATTTGTTAAATCACAAGCACAAAATGTAGTTATTCTTTACATTTAACCTACAGGGGAGCTTCATGTAATAGTTGCCACATTTCTGCTATTAAAGTTGCTTCTATAATAGCCTTCAATTGTATAGTGTAGTTCTTGGAAGACATGACTGACCAACTCTTATAAACAAAAAATACCAAAAGCAAAAGTAAGAAAGAACTATTCTGAGATCAAGCTGGCAAGGTACACTCCAATTGTGCGAATGTTAGTCACTTTAGATGTGGTCATGAATTAAAACCTAAAACAAAGCCAATTATAAACATTGAAAAGAGATGCAGAAGGAGTTGTCAAACATTTGGGTATCGATAGTGTGTTTTATTAAATTTTGTTCAAAATGTCTATACATGTACTATCTGTCAGGTCACATCGATATCACCCCAAATTATTTTTAAAAGAGTCCAAGGGTTATTAAGCAGAATTGCTCAGATATAGAAATTATATTTAGCTCCTTTTTCTCATTCTATTTGTTAAGCACTTGTTTTATTTTATTTTGATGTATTTTTACTTTTTTGTATAAGTATACCTTTTGGGGTTCTCAGGCAGCTTGTTTTAAGAAGCTTCTAAAACTGGTTTGTAAATATTTTCATGAGATGTATATACATGTATAGGTCACCAATTATCATTTACAACTTACAATTTATCTTGCCTGAAACCCCAAAATTTCTGTGGATTAGTGTGGGTTTTTATCTGTTTTGTATCGATATATAGTCAGCTGTGACAAATACTTGGCTGTATGTATGCTGTGGATACAAATGGAACTAAAAATGCATGATTTATTCGTAATAATTTTTTTAAAGTTCAAATAGCCAGACCATGTATAACAGGGCTTTCTTTTTTAGAGATTCTACTTTTTCAGTTTCTAATGGGAGTCTTTACAGATACTGGTGGCAACAAGCATTATCTTCAGTCATGTGCATGCTGAGAACTGCACATACATGCTCAGAACGAGCAAAAAGGAACTGTATGTCTGCTGCCATCACGGTCTCAAAAGTCTCCCATTGTTGAAAGATGTCCTCAACTATAAGGATAAAGCTACCCACAAAAACCGTGATTTTTTTTCAGTCAAGTAACTACTGCATGAATATTCATTGCATGGGTAATTGGTCTTGAATATTATGCATTTTGTACATCGATTGATTGGAGTGTTGGAAAGGGGTGGGAGATCAGAGTGGCGGGAGTGATCGCTTTATTTAGGACAAGCTTGGAGCATATTTGCTTATTCGATATAAATCATTTAAATGCAGCAATTTTGCAAATTAAACTTTTAAAAAGTACTGTGTGGATATATGCATAAATGTAGTAAAGATTTATGTGTAAAAAAAGAAGTTACAATAGTGTTGGTTGATTTGAATATTTAATATAATTTGCTTTCCAATGGGTTTGTTTGAACTTAGAAGTTGTTCAAATTTATTAAAATGCGGTGTATAAATACTTGATGCATAAGATTAATACTGTAATTATAATTTTGAAATTACTTCAAGCTTATTTATATTCGGTTTTTTATTCTGACTCTAAACATGCCTGTACTGATGATACATCATTTTTGCAGGAATATCCGTAAATGTTGCCTTGTATCATAAATATATAAATAAATAAAGAGGCGTAATATCGATTATGCAATTACATGTACTATGTTCAAGCTATGTATCACTGTGGCATGCTGACCATTATAAGTTCCCATGTATATTAGGGAGTTCTCCAAAGCATATCCCCTTGGATGCAGATGTTTTCCCACTTAGTGTTATTGTTGAGTCTTAATTGTAGTGCTATAGCCACTCTTTCAGTGATGTAATTCCAGAACATTGTCAATTAATAATCAAGTAAATTGCATCCCTCCTATGTCTTGCTTCAACCAAGTGTTTGATGTAAAAGTTGATGGGGAGAGAGAGAGAACGTGACAATTTTAATATTTGGAGAGTATGTGTTTGTATAAAGAATGTATGAGTGATTATGGGGGTCACTTTTTAATGCAGAAATGGAAGCAGGAAGTAAACTCATACAGGTATACCAGCGTATTTGTGATGACTAAAAGTTGGCTACCTTTAGTTTGTAAAACTGAGCCATTTTATGCAGGTACATGTATCTATTCTGCATAAATTTACACGCCACCATACAGCAGAATGACTCAAAACACACTGATTTTTTTAGTGTCTGAAGACCTGCAGTTACTACAAGAGATGGAGTATGAAATGAATGAAAACTGTGGGGTGTGAGCATTACCCCATATTTCCCTTTATTTAAAAAAGAATTTATAATTTTGGAAAATTCCTAAAATCTACATAACAAGTTTTTCCCATCCAATTTCAACACAAAATCGTTAAATTGAATACCTGGCTCATTCAGTTTCATTTTGAAAATAAATGATTCTTCACATCACCAATACATTTTCAAAAAGATTTCATTATTTGAGAATTCAGTCACTGGACAAAATAAGATCATTGGTCGTTTAGATCAAGCCACTTACCAGTCGACTGTATTTTTGTCCCAAAGAGAAAAAAAAATCGTAACGGGACTTGAATCTACAAGTTAAATTTGGCAATTACG
This sequence comes from Hippasteria phrygiana, assembly GCA_037893225.1. NCBI lineage: Eukaryota > Metazoa > Echinodermata > Asteroidea > Valvatida > Goniasteridae > Hippasteria > Hippasteria phrygiana. The sequence goes on from JAZGUH010000082.1 coordinate 20,814, forward strand.
GATGCGAAATTAACTCATTCATTAATTGAATTGAGTTTTTTCTAACTCCCATTATGTTTGGTAGTTATAAAAGTATATGCTGACGGCACATTGATAAAGATTACACTCTGGAGTTCCCCCCGGAGTTTAATAATGGCGAAAAAACGGAAATGGCTCGCGTTAATTGTCTGGTGTCTGAGGATAGTGCGTCATCATCCGAGGTTGGGGAAATAGCCATGGTTCGATGTCAGGTGAGTTTGTTTATGGGCCATGCACCACGACCCCCCACCCCCCCCCCCCCCCCCCCCCCCCCCGCAGATTGCTATGGTAATTGTGGATTGGGGAAATGATCTTGATAATAAATGCAAGTGGGTATTCAAGTAACTAAAATCCCCTTTATTCGCTGTGATTATCCGATTTTATCACAGATACATTTTCTCGTACATACAAGTCATAATGACAAGTCAAATTCCAACAACCACTTATGTTGCCCGCATAGATCACCTATCTTTTGTATGCAGATCCGGCTTATTGACATAATTTTTACAGTGACGTCAACGCCCACAAATCTTGAGCGCTGATTGGTCAATTAGAGACACACCTCCAAATCCTGATCCGGGCCAGCTGGTGTACTGGTACCCGCGTATCTCGTCTACCAGTTAAACTGCACCCTTTACCTACACGAAAACTCAATGACATCAGGCCAGTACAAATTGCCAATGGGACACGTAAACAATTTGTCAACGAACGTACACGGGAAAGTCTCTGGAAAAGCTTCAAAGCAGACATGGCAGAGCAGCCATAAGTACAGAAAACAGCTTCTTTATCACCGAAATCCTGCTGTCAACACTCACAGTACGGACCTGGGTATTTATCTGTATTTATATTTTCGTAAATAACTAAGGTGGAATTACGTGGAACTTTGAACTTTTAATAAATAATAGCAGTTAGCTAGTGCTGGCGTTGTTCACGTGTTTCAGTTTCAATTCAAGATTCACTAAGCATCATGACTTTGCGTTCTACTTTAAAGCAACGATATCCTTTATAGGCGATTGTGTAGTGTAGGGCCCTGTTCCCTATAGAAATAGAGTACCGAAGTGCGTAAGAAAATTGCATTTTCTACCGCAGTAAACTTAAAAATTACAAAAACGATGTCAATATAATTAAGAGAAGTCTGCTTTAGGTTGAAAAAGTCATTTTGGAATGAGAAAAAATACCCTTGACTCTAATTTGATTGAAACTAAAGAGGGAAAGATTTTACTTTAATACCCCCCCACAAAAAAACGGTCAGGAATAGCAAATTTTGGAAAATAACCATCCATCTGTGTTCAGAATTGTATAAACACTTGGCACAACCTTTAAATTTGAGAATTTATTTGGGATTTTTTGTGCAATATAGCCTAGGGAAAGAAAGTTTGTTTTCTGTGTTAGATGTTCTTGGCACAGTGTATGGTCACTCCCAGTCTGTGTTCACATACATGTTAATTTCTGCCTCAATTTTACAGATTCTGCTGTACAGGTTGTGCCACACATTGTGCCACACATTTAGTTGTTATCAAGGAGGGTTAATTATTGTCCAAGATTTTGCTGTTCCTGACTGATTTTGGTGGGGGGTATTAAAGTAAAATCTGTCCCATGCGTATCCCACTTCGTATTCGGATACGTGGATACATGGTCATGATCGGTCATGCTATTTAGCGTCGACAAGCGTCAACAAACCCGATCAGTGTCAACAAAGCGTCAACAAGCTCAAAATGCACATTTAAGCTTCACAAAAGCTATACTTTATTACTTGTATTCAACAAACTCTCGCATCTCGTATTATGTAAGAAATTGGCTGAATTCCCATTCACAATCCCACATAAAAACAAAATTTTAAGACGACAAAATTACGATAAATGGGTGCCGCCATCTTTGTTTTCTCTTTTGCGCAAGCGCGATTGCACTATGTACCAGAAAAACAAGATGGCTGCCGGGAAAAAGCACCGTTGATGTAGTACTTTTTCGCTTAAAAATCACACATTTTAAGATACTGCCACTACAACCTTGTTTGCACCAAGCAAAAGATTGCTAGAATCGGTTCAAATTTTCAAAAAAAGGTAATTTGACACACACAAAGTGGTCGTTTGGTATCCCAGCATGCATGGGTCCGGGTCAGGTGTGGGTCAGACAAGTCATTATTATTCATGTCAAATCTGACATGTACGGCAAACAACATTGCGCAATGTACGTGTAAATGACATTGCGCATATAAATCCAGCGAACCCAGTGGCTGAGCCTGATATTACATAAGATTTCACATGAATAATCATTTGGAGAATCCTAAAGAATAATTCATTTAATCATCAAAATGTGATGATTAATATATTTACTGGAATTTTATGATTCAGTACACGTACTTGAAAATATGATTTGCTGGGAAACAATTGACTCCATTCCTTTCATCAATTAAATTGTCTTCATCATTATGCTATGCTTCATACAACAATGTGTATCATATTTAGCCATTTGTTGCAGTCTTTCATTCAAATTGTGATTGTGACTCTTGCTTCGATGGGATTGTGGGCAACTGTTAAATACCTGTTAAATAAAGTTCTGCCCCGTTTTTTCCTGTTTCCTTGCACAGCTTCTCAACCCCCCCCCCCCCCCTCCAAAAATGGGTAATAATCCCAATGTTTTTAACTTTTGGCATTATCCCTTATAGCTGCTTATTAATTTTTAAATTGGCAAAAACAATTTTTAAACAGAATTACAAGCAATGCCTTGAACTATTGGAAAATTTTCTATGAAGGCCAAATTGACTTAGAGCTTCCCAGAATTCAGGGTCCATGTACAGCCTGGGTTCCATGTGCTCATATCGTGAAGCACTGTGCAGCAAGCTGTGTCAGTTTGCTCAGATAGATACAGATCATTTCTGGTTTCAACCAGTCCTATCTACCTTCATAATTAGTACAGTTCATTGTACTGAATCACAAGTGGGGTCTGCAACCATAACACTGACTCACCAATGCACTTGGGAAATTTCCTGTTCGAACATTGCATACATGTAGATATGATCTCTTTTTGATTCCCTTGTCTGCCAATCAGAGGTCTGTATCAGCTAGACCTTGACCTTCAACTTGCATACACAAATTAGGTGTCCCAGGAGTCCAGGACCAAAAAAGTTAGTGTCAGTCAAAAATACAACATACATTACTGATAGATGATAATCATCTTCTCTTCATAGGTTTCAAGCTACATGCATGCAGTGCCATGTGCTTTTGACAAAAAAATGTAGTTTTGCACTTTGCAGACTGTCAATTAAACAAACTGTACATACTTGTGTACATGTATTCCATTTGAGATTTTAGTAAAGTGTATAGGGGCGTGTCTACATGTAGCTATTGTGTGACCCTTAATTGGTGATTACAAGTAAATGAAATTGAAGAAAGTAATAGGGACGCCTGTAAACAAATAAATCATATAGTAAAAGGAGAGAAAAGTCTCTCATAGATCATTCAGGTACTGCATATCCTCGGTGGGCTATATCATTGCAGACACATGGTGGCTTATTAGAGCATACAGACATTCATTTTTATGCGCCCCCCCCCCCCCCCCCCCATCATAGTAAACACCTGCATTTAATTTATTTTGTAAAGGAATCATACATTGTAATTCCTTTAAAAATGCACATATTGTAATTCATCTTTACCAAATTATTAACAGCAACTTTTACAATTGATTTAATTTTAGCAACAGGAACAACAATCAAGAAGTTAACTGTACAACATGTTGGAAAACTTTATTTTTGGTAATGAAACTAAGGATTTTCTCAGGAGTCCCCATTGTGCCGCAGTCCACTCCAGAGCCTGAATACACACCTGTAGAGTTTCAGACTGACAATGTGTCCTATGTACACTTGTCTAACAAGTTTAAGTGGAATTGAAATCTAGATTTAAGCTTTCTGTGGCCTAAAGTATAGTTTCATGGTTCAGGTTTACAAGGCAGTTATTAGCAGGATATGTAATCTTGGTGCCATTTTACTACAGAATGCATATACTGAGTCTGTAGGGCCTACATACCGGTACCTGCATTTCAGCTTGCATATTTGACTTGCTGTAGTGGCATTTCCTCTTGTTTTTTATTATCTAATTATCATTTCAAGTCGCTAGTAGTTGTTCATGCTATTGGGAGGTTGTCGGAATTATACTTAATGTTGATGATACAGACGTAGGCTGCCTTTTGCTTTCTGTGTGTGTGCATGTGTGTGTGGGTTTGTTATTGCATTCAATAGGGGACCTTTAACAAAAGAGGACAATAGGGTCCCTGATTAATGAGAAAGGTCCCCATTTGAAAATCGTGTACAAAACTAATGGGAGGCCTTCCGAAAGGTCCCTGATTGTACCCGTTTACACACTTGTGTGGGTTTGTTTTTGCATTCAATAGGGAACTTTAACAATAGAGGACAATAAGGTCCTGGATGAAAACCATGTAAAAAAACATGGTCTTTGAGGGTCCTTGCCAAAAGTATGAACAATAGGAGGTCCCCGATTGAAGGTGTTTACACACTTGTGTACGACTGAGGACATTATTTAAAGTACAAACAAAGGGAACAATGGAAGAGAACCCCCCCCCCCCTCCCAAGTCCTCATATGTGTTTGGGGGGGGGTTGAGGAGAGGCCAAGGTATGCTTCCTGCAAATAAACATTTAATTTAGCAATAGGCACTAACCACCGTACATCACTGGACTTGATATCATCAATGTTGTGAATTCTGTTCCAACAATTTCATATCCTTTGTGTGTCCACTTACGGTTTGATCAGTTGTAGAAAATTACGTTTATGAACATGTAGATTCAAGAGTGTCATGACTCATGTTATTTCACATGATGAAATTGGCAATAACAACAAAGAGCCTTCAGATTTGTGTTATGAGGCTCTTTGTCTGAACTTTGATGCCATGCAGCTTGTACCGGTCATACTGAGCAGTCTATAAAACCTGCACTGTAGCCTTGCATGTAGACAATGAATCAGGGCTGTGCTGCAGCTGAGAGATGATGCAATATCGGGGTCAGCTGGTAGTCTCCAGACAGTCCACTAATAATAATAAAGGCTGCTGATTATAATATGTAGATGTTGACTCAACAGAAATCCGGATGTTTCCGTGATTCAGATACAGTACACACTACATTTTCAGCTGTTGAACAATATTTGGAACTGTATTTTACAGTAATTGCCATTTAAGATTGTGTGCAGGTAGGGTAAAATGTATTTTGTGAATGGTTAGGCATGTAGTGAGCAATTCATGATTGTGCTGTGCAGAATTAATGTGTTGAGAAACGAAACGTGCATGTACATATAGGCACACTGCAGTTCTGGACTGTTGCAATGATAGCTTGTGGCCACTATCAGGAAATTAAAGGATGTCTCAATATATCTCATTCCAGACAGATCAACGGCCAACATTGATGAGAGATATGAGTGCAACTCAAATGGAAAGTAGGAGGCAGAAGCCAAACCACAGCAAGGAATTTGACCAAATGAACTCTAGACAAAGTGATCAGGAACCCCAGAATTCAGGCAGTAATAACGAGGAGAATAATCGGCAGTGAGATCAAGAAGTCACCAGGGTTATTCTGTACATAGTCTTCCGTTACAAATATACATAAGGTAGGTTACTCCTTTTTTATAGTAAGTCACCCAGTGTGTTTCCATCTAATTTGCCTTTCAACTTGAAGGATGTGAAATAAAAAAATGTATTTGCTGAATTTCTTATTTTAGTGCAATAGTGATAGTTGGAAACGTTGGTTCACGTTTGTATGTTTATTCTCTTTTCAATCAAATAACAGAAATTCACTTTTGTGGTATTACTCATTTGCAAAGCAGGTTACATATTTACATCTTCTGTCTGTCTTAGGTTTTGCCCCTTTTATATAACGCTTACACTGCACATGAAACCAAATTGTGACCTTTTACCTCCTAATGCACACCGCTTATGTTTTAGTCGTATTTGATGGCTGCAAACGGAATCAGTAACAGTAAAGTATTCATTTACATTATGAAGCCGTCACACTAAGGAAATAGATGTATACATGTACCATTTGTTAAAAATGTTTTTCTTCTTCTCACTTTGATTGACATTGCAGGACTGACAGATCCATGCCTCAAATCTGTGCAATACCCAGCTTTTTGTACTAGAAATATAGTTTTTATGCTCAGCACTTTCAACAAATCTTAACTTCACAGTAGTGAAGAAAAATACCTCATATTTTGTAAAAAAAAAAATTAAAAATTCTGAGGTTGCAAATTCTTAACAAATCCTTAATAATTCACTCGTCAAAGATTTGGTTAGCCATAATTCTTGAATCAAAATGGTTGGGTTTAAACCTACGGAGGTTCCACCCACACTGGGCATGAAGTTTATCAGTGCTGGCCTGGCTGCTTGTATTGCTGATATGGCCACGTTTCCCCTAGACACTGCAAAAGTAAGATTGCAGGTAAGATAGCTTGAAATTAATTGTTATGATGTTCATAAGTCTTTCAGTGCATGATTATTGAAAAAATACATTTGTTTTCGTCTATTTTTGAATTCAGAGGTTGTATTTCTTTGATTATTGTTGACTGACTGATGCATAGAAAGAGAAAGTTGGTTTGAGATAAGTCTATATTGCCACCAAATAAATGAGGATTATGATGGCTCATGAATCTTGGTATAATATAATGAACTCTAAGCCCTCTTACCATGTGGTAAAAATAATCAGAAAATTATCATCTTACGTCATGTCACACCTGCATGCATGAAACAGTGTGCAATGTACATCACTGTCTTGTGAACAATTGGTAAATTCATATATGAGGTTTGACATTTGCGTGCTCAAATCAGTATAAGTTTTGTATGCTACAAATGCACATACTAGACTCTTGTTTTTAGGCCAGACACAGTACCCTTTGGTAGTTGGCACACAGAGTGGTCAAAAACAAAAAAATCTTTGTTCTAATTTACATCATCATCCCCGACGCAAACATTCCATCTTCACATTGGTCAAGTTAAATACACTGTTATTATGAACTCCGTATTATAGGGACTAATAGTCTTCAAATGGAGCTGCTTAATTTACACAGAAATTTGTTTTTTACATCTTTAATGATTTGACTTTTGTAAAAAAAACAACCACAGATTCAAGGTGAGAGTGCTTCATCCCAGAAGCAAGTTTTCTCCTATGCTAAGGCCAAGGCGGAAAAAGCAAAATTCAAGTATCGTGGAATCTTTGGCACCATCGGCACCATAATACGGCAAGAAGGTCCAAGGAGCCTGTACAATGGTCTGGTTGCGGGCCTCCAACGACAAATGTGCTTTGCATCTGTCCGGATCGGCTTGTATGACTCTGTGAAGCAGATTTACACAGGTAGAAACTACGGCAACTATGGTGGGTTACTCTAGTCCTTGATGTCATCATTGCGCTTGATTCCAACCATACCGCAACCTGATCATATTCCGTCACAATGTGTAACATCATATTAACCAAGTTAATGTCGTCTACCATCTCATATTCTCAATATTGTGGTACAGTATGCATTCTAGAATGACACTTTTCATGCAACATTCTGCAGTCTTAAGCTCCTGTACGTACACATTCTGTACACAAGCATCATATCCATGTTTAAGTCATCTGTGGACAGAGTTGAAATCTTTTGAAATTACATACCCTTGCACATCACCATCAAATGATGTCTCAAACATTGTCTTGTTGCTGACAATCTGGCTGTACATGTTTGATCAAAAATTAATGTTAATGCCATCCCTCTCAGATAAATGCTTGTACAAATTAAAAAGGCTCTTTTGTACTGGATCAGTTTACATGCAAAATTGAAAAAGCAATTTCATGAAAACCAGCACATCTAGGTGATGGTTATCGTATGCAAATAAGTGCACTTGTACCACAAATATGTTGTGAATTGAGAAGCTGAATTTGAAAGAGTACAAAAAAAAGACATGTTGACTGAAGAAAGCGCATGGTGAAGATCTAAGGATTTAGGTAACCATCTTTCCATTTTTTATTGAGTTTTAGACTTTTCTAAAATATGCAGTTTTAGACTTTGATTGTTTAGACTTTATTAAAATATGTAGAAGCTGTAACAGATGCTGTATGTTGGATACATAACCATATATATGTTCATCAACAAACTTAGGCCAAATGTAAAGCTGGCCACTGTGTGAATGTTTTTTTTAAAGCATGCTTCATACTGTATGGCTTGCAGAGATTACACACACTCACACATTTCCATTGCATTTTTAATATTTGTAACTGATACAAACATTTTACACACAAAATTGGGAAAATGCGGCCTCTTAGTGTACTTTGGACAGCTAGGTAACTTGATCTTTCTGGTTTTATGAATAACAAGAATCAGTTGGTAGAGCACCGGTGCAGTATTCTGGAGGTCGCAGGTTTGAAACCTGCTCCTGCCAGTTTTCTTTGTTCACTTTGAAAATATAGAAAGTGGTAGAAATATGCTACTGAAACTGTTGCTTTTAAAAGTATCACAATGACATCACTGCCTTGCCTGACTTAGCCAAAGTAAGTGGTTCAGTGTTTGTTTTGTTTTTGAAGGTTATACAGGAACAAATATCATGACCAAGATTCTAGCTGGTGTAACAACTGGAGGGCTAGCAGTGACATTAGCTCAGCCAACTGATGTGGTGAAAGTACGCATGCAAGCACAGAATAATGTTGACCCAACGAAACCGAAGCGGTATACAGGAGCTCTGCATGCATACCGGACGATAGCCAGGAATGAAGGTGTGAGGGGTCTGTGGAAAGGTGAGAAATTAGTACAAAAATAAAAATATTGCGTGAGTGTTGTTGGACTTTAAAAAAAAAAAAAAACAAACCTAAAACAAACCCAAGGGAATTCATATGTGTAATCTGACCTGTGCATTGCAGTAGAAATTTCAACATATGTGTCCAAACCCCAGCTGGGGAATCATGGTAATTTGTGTCCAACTTGGAAAAGGTCAGAATTGACCAAGTATCCCTAGGAAATTAGGAAGAGTTCTACAGCAGGTATAAGGCTCAGTTAGGGATAAAAATAATTCAGAACACTTTATAAGCAAAGTTAATATATAAGTGGCAAACTAAAAAAATTGCGTGCTATTCTATAATGATTGATGAAAGTTAGGATGGCCTGATGTTTTGATCCTAGCAGAATCTTTCTTGAAAGCTTTGAGAAAGTTTCTGCGAGGATTGAAACTTCAGACGCTTCTAACTTTTAGTAACTATATATTTGAAGTCATACCAGTCAGCTAGAAGTTTGTGGCACTATATATTATTTCATTATTCTGTAATGAATTAAACAATTGTGCTTTGCTTAGAGATAATTTTCAATATTGAATAACACGTGCAGGAACAATGCCAAATGTTACACGCAATGCCATCGTCAACGCCAGTGAGTTGGTAGCCTACGATATGATCAAGGAGAGAATCCTCCGGACAGGCCTCTTAGCCGACATGTTCCCCTGTCATTTCCTGTCTGCATTCGGTGCGGGGTTTGTCACCACCTGTGTCGCCTCACCTGTAGATGTTGTCAAAACAAGGTACATGAACTCCCCACCGGGCCAGTACAAAGGGGCCACTGATGTTGCCATCAAGATGTTCCGAGAAGGAGGTCCTATGGCATTTTATAAAGGGTAAGTTGAAATTGTAGCTGGCTGTGCCTGTTACTATAGTGATACTTAGTTGCATCACACAACAAAGAATCCTTTGTACTAAAAAGAGTAGGCATACTGAGCATACGAAACATGGCCCCACCCCTCCCTCCTTCCCTCTTCATGACAAAGTAATGCCTTGGCAAATGCTTTAAAGACAGACTCGGTGCAAGACGGACTAAAACAATTAGTGGGAGGCTAGAAGTATTTTCAATGTTAACAAGGTTTTCAGAAACTAGTTTTTCAAAATTTGTAAAGTTTTGAAATGTCTAAAACATACTGAGGGATTTTGTTCATGAAAGAAAGGCGAGTCATTAAAAACTTTTTTTGTCATTTTCCCATGCATTCATGTCTAATTTCAAGTTTAAGTATATTACTGCATTTCTCTTCAGATTCATGCCAAATTTTGTACGTCTTGGCTCCTGGAACATCGCCATGTTTGTCTGTTTTGAGCAACTCAAGCGAGGCTGTGTCTTATTGTTCAACAAGAGCCCAGACATAAGTTCTGAATGACTTAAAGGTAAATAGAAGTCAGTGACCTTTATCAAGCAGAGTATGTAGCTATTGCAAATAGTATTGGAACTGAGGCATGGAATTACAAGAGGATATTAAATACAGCAATCAGCAGTACAAGCTCTGAACCTCATAATGGCCGCACCCTACTCTAGCATTATCATAGTAATTCTAATTACTCCATAAGATTGGTGATCCAAATTGTAATTGGTTGGTTAATATTAGACTGAGTGTTGGTTGTCAGACATGTGACTCGGAGCAGTCACTTCATTGGTCGATGATCCTGTCCCAGTGAATGCAAGTATAGTGCCTGATACCCTTTCATTTAGTTTTACTCCCAGCGTAGGGACATGATAGATGGCGAACTACATATAACAACTCTGAGACATTAAGCACTTCAGCCTGCGGTAGCACACAGTTTGGTATGGCAATGGCTTGATGTACATCTTGTTTAGCCTGATGGACACCATGATGTTACAAAAGACAGGAACAATTTACATTATTACCACCGTACTTTTTCCTCCGAAATAGCAAACGAACATGAAAGATGACATAACTTTAAGGCCTTATAGCCTTCAGTTCTACAGATTGGTTAACTTGTGCATTTATTTTTGCATTGATAATTTTTTAGAAGGGAAGAATAATAATAATAATAATAATAATAATAATAATAAATAGTTCACGAAAATGTTTACTCAACCAAAAAGCATACCCTACTGGAAAAGTAGGGCTCTGTTGTGGAATGTCTTTGTAGACTACTCAATATTGTTACAATTTTAGGAAGTGTGTTCCCGGCCCTAAAAAAGTCAGACCGAAATGTAAAAAACACCAGATGACTTTCCATTAAACCTTTGTTAGTGCCAAATAACCAGTAGCGTATCAAGCTTTTTGTGCCAGGGAGGGCAAACAACGTCTAAACCGTCGCAAAAACACTATTTCCTTTTGTTTTTTATGACGCCTCAAATGCCGCCAGGGGGGGCAAGTTGCCGGATACGCCACTGTAAATAACAACCCCAAACTGCTTTTGATTTGAGAGCTGGTACCTCCTTATAAAATGTGTGTTTCTACAACAGCTGAGACTAAAAACCAGTTAAATTCATCTTATTAATCTTTTTCACAGTTTTACATTAATAAATTTGTATAATTGGGTGTGGCTCTGGAAATTGAAAGAACTTGGAATTATTTGGCAATCATAATGCTCAGAGGTTACACATTTTTTTGTTTATAAACAGCAAATTTCAAAGTCCCAAGTGTCTTTATTTTAGCAATCCTCTTATTACAAGGTCCCGGCGTAACAGAGTAAATTGGTATTCTGGTCTTAGCAACTTGAAGAAAGATGACTGAAGTCATCTAATGTTGGAATTTTATCGTGATTTTTCATTTGTCACCAAATAACACATATTACATGTAGTTATGGTAAAAAGGAAATGTACATTTGCATGGGATTTGCTCAAAACAAATGCACTAAGGACAGTCATTTTGCAATGGCATTCCCTAATATTTTACTATCCATGAATAGGTTATTTGTATTACAAATTAACTAGTGGAAATGTTTCAGCGTAGTCTATCCTTAGATTGATGCCAGAATGAGCTATTTTTCTACCTATACTTGTAAGCCGTGCTTGCATTTTGAGAATCTTATTTCAATTTCTTATTATTATAATAAATGGCAGGTTATATGCTGCACCAGTATTTCCAAAATTGGGGCTTTGTGTTTTTCATTAGAATTTCAAAGTTTATTTTGTATTAATATAAGCATGTCTTAATCATTGCAAACAGTGCGAGTTGGAGTGCCCAAAGTGCCTGTAAATTGTGTAATCATTTGCATATTGTAAATGGTTAATCTGTAGCGCTTGGTAAGATTCAATGCTGTATTCACATGCAGTATTTGTAATACTTTTTGTAGATTTGTACTATATGAATATAGATGTAAATTATATCATATGAAAAGTGATGAAAGTAATGTAGAAGTTTTGTCAAAACTAATTAATTTGAGATTGTGTACATACATAAATATTACAAGGAGGTTGTAGTTTAAAGTTGAAGTTAGCAACATGTATTTAGATTATTATTTTAATTTTTACTTTAACCCTAACGTCCTAGGCATTTATTTGCGGTCAAGTACACTACTACAAAGTACTACACAATTTCTCATTTGCCTGTGTAGTAAGAGTACTGCATACTGCAGTTTACTCTAGTAATATTTTGTAGTAATACATGTAGATGAAAATTGTAGTAATAATTTGTTAGGGTTAAGGTATGCATCCGTCATATTTTGCTTGACATAAAAATAGTTTCATGCTTTGAGATGTTCACATTTATAATAGGAAGCGCCGTTACTGTACTATTTCATTCATCATGAACTAATCCCTCTGGTATTTTAACATACCTGTGTAAGTTTTAAAATGTCAATTGTTGAACATACCTCACAATAATAAACAAATAAAATAGTAAACTTGGACTATGAACTATTGTATTTATTACATTTTCCCCAAAAAAGGTTTCAGAAACTTAGAGGTGAAAGTGACACAATCTCTTCAAAAGACTGTGGTTAATCGGAAGGTACTGGACACTGATATTGGCCAAGAGTTAACAAGTTAGACGCATTATTTGCAAACCAACTGCTTCGTTCACTGTGGTGTGATTATTGAGCAAAATCTCTTTAAATCAAGTGCCTTTTTTTTTTTTTTATAACTCTCTAACATGTATTTGTCATATCTTTTGTTTTTGAACTTTATGAAAACATTGGGGAAAATGCAGTATTAAAAAGGGGTAGTCGAAGTTCAACCCTGCAGCAATGTGCAGTTTTTCAGGGTACCTCATGGTTCATAGCTCTCCAACCCTGTAAAACCTCAAGGTCAGCATCAAGTTACCACCTTTTTACTACACTCCCAATCTTCAACTTGTTGCCCAATAATACATTTCGATATTTACTCCCTAATGTATGCAAAAGTAACCAAGTATTTCCAATTTGTTGTAGCATAAATCAAAGTACTGACATATTACATCTGTGACCTTTGACATGATACTTTACATTTACATTCAAGTTTGATCTTCCATTTTTTGTTGAAAACATTTATATGGTTTCAGTCACACTGTAGGTGTGGTTAAATGTATTCTTGAAGTCTGTCGTAATTCATTCCAGCCTTTTGAGCTGATTTTGTTTTAAATAGATAAATTACCCGAGCACAGGTGTTTTTATATTAATTGACCAAAAAAGTCGCGGCATATTATTAACATTGGGAATTTCTTTATATTTTATTGGCAAGAAAATTTATGTTCATCCTAGACTTGATATCATATTTGTTCATTTGTCATTATTTAAATGTGATTTACAACTCATTGCATAAGAGTGCACATTTCCTGATAATCTCTTCTAACTTATGTAACTAGGGAAGAGAGAAATAACAATTCAGAATTCAGTTCCTTCTTACAATTGAACCACTTTGGCTCTGTCCCACATACACGTATCTCCAAACATACTGCAGCCCCCACTCTGCCATTCCTTGGTTGAGGTCCACAAGCAGCAGCTCAGAACATCTTTCACACTTTGGTTTCCAGTCTCACCAATACAATGAGATTTTTCATCACGACTGATGTCTTTGAATGTTTACAGAGATCAAAGCACACCATAAAAGTGGTATTTATCAGATTTACTTTTTAGTATATAGTTACTATTATTCATCCAATAAATTACAGTTGACATTGACGGTTCTATCTCACCATGAGGACATTCACTCTTAGATGAAAATTTAAATAGTTTCCTGAATTTCTTTTTTGCATATATTTTATGTGTGTGTAGTGTTTTCAGCGTGGGTCATCAGTCTTAGTCAAGAGCCAATTGTGTGAATTTTTAGAGGACTTGGCACTAACACACTTTTAGTTAAAGTATGTGACCTAATGCAGTTTATCTTGTAGCATATTGATATTATTTAGGAAAAATGGACTATTTGTGAAAAATATGGATTTGTACATTAAATATTATGGATTTATACATTAAATATGCCCCATTAGGGGACTTAATTTGACAAAACAAAATACTATGTCTGTCTAAATGTACGGATACAGTGTTTTGTTGGGGTATAATAAAATATTTTCAAAGTTTCAAGAAAAAGGTCTGTACGTGTACATGTATTTTCAGAAATTATCTCGGACTTCAAGCTGATACTGATGAATAATTGACATGTAATGCTGTTTTTTTGTTTTTGTTTTATTGTTTTTTTTTGCAGGCGCATAAAAGGGTACACCCCTGCAAAAAAGGAAACCCCCCCCCCCCTCCCTGCTAGAGATTGCAGTTGTACATAAAAAGTTGTTTATTATATGTCCTCCATGCATTTTCCTCTTGAAAAACTGGTGTACCCCCTAGGTTTACCTGCCCCACCCCCACCCCCACCTCGTGATTTGGACAATGACTGCAGAACAGGGGAAGCGGGTGCTGGGGCAATTGTTCCACCCCCTCCCCCAGCCACTTTCCCACTTGGGAGAAATTCCCACTTGGGAGAAATCCCCCTCCCACCCCACTTTGGCAGTTCCGCACAAGAAAAACAGAAAAGCAGTGGCAGATCCGGGGGGGGGGGGGGGGGGGTTTGGGGTTTTGGGGTTGACTGTACCCATTCGAGCCAAATATCCCTAATGCTAGAAAACGAAGTGGAAAAATGTGCTCCACTTGCGTTGGACATTGGGGGGGGTGTACGATTGTAAACTGATCTGTTTTTAAGTAGACTCCCGTGGACTGATAACTAGACAATAGAAATTGCATTAGTGCTTTGTTAAAAACTGTCAATAAATCAGCTAAAGCTGAAACGTATATCAAAAAAAGCCATTTTAACATCATATGCTATTTACTCTAGGAAGGAACCTACTTGGCAAAAACTGCCTCTTATAAATCTTTCGGGGTACGTCTTAATATTATCTTTAATTATAAATGTGTGCTATTTTCTATGTCACGTTTTTACTGAAGAATGTTCCCGATTGTTCATTGGCTAATCCTTCTTTTAAACCCTGTTTCACTTTTTAATCTTCATAAATTGTCTTACTATTATGCCTTATCTATACCCTAGGCTGTGGTTGTACCCCTTTCAGGGGAGGATCCAGGGGGGGGGGGGTCGAAACACGCCCCTCCCGCTCGTTGCTATTTTTTGGGTTTTGTTTTTTTGGCTTGTAAGGGCCTACGCCTAAAGTCTAAAGTACCCTAGCAAACCAGAAACACTGTAAAGGTCTTATTTTACGTGGAGGCCTATGGGTAAGAACAAAACAAAGCGGTTAAATGGCGCCACTAACGTTGACATGCACTCATTGCCGGCCATCATTCAACGCGCGGCAATAAAACGTAAACAAGAAATGAGGCTCGGATTTTATTGGTCAAAAGTAGTGACCTTGCAGCCGAAACTCGCGCGCATCGTAAAACGCACTATTTATCAACAAAGGAGCCAGATTTTCCATGAACTCTAAATTGCAATTAAAAATCCTCCATTAAAAACAATCACAGGAATTTATTATTATAAAATCAGTCCCGGTAATGTTCTAAAAAGCTTTTAGCTGTAAAGGAAGCAATATAATATTACGCATCAGGTTTTTAGGCCTTTTAGGCTATTCTCTCGCAGTCGGCATGACGTCACATCTTCCCCTTCGTCTATTAATTTGTACACGGCGCGTGATTTTGCCCCCCCCCCCACCCTCTCCCCCCACCCCCCCTCCCCCCACCCCCACCCCTTGCCCCTCTTCGCTTCCTTCGTGCGCTAAAATAGCAACCAATTAATGGCAACCCATTGATCTCTGCACAAAGTTCAGGCGAAGTTCCCGGATGTCCGACCGCAAGATATGTGTTCCTCCTAGTAAATAATTAAGGCAAGTTAGATAATTTATACAATCATAAAGAATAACCATGACAATTGTAAGAAATAAATCAAGCGAGAGAGTACGTGGCTCCACCTCATCACGTCCATGCATATATCGGGCTTGAAATTTCGAAACTGCGCCAGTTTGTTTGGGAAAAAGTTGCCCTTTGCGCTTTAGTTGCGTAGAGGCGGCAATATATGCGCTGTGCGGCGCCAGTCTGAACGTCCGGCTTTCATCAGATCAATGCATCTATTTTTCCCTAACTTTGAAAGTGGGTGGGTAAGTTTGGCGATTGTGTGTTTTTACGGGGTTACGGGCATCCTTCCGATACCTTAACAAAATCCAATTTTAAGTTATTGGACTTACCAAACTAGCTTGCGACATTAAAAGCAACAGGTATGTCATAGATAATTAAAAGGCAGGGTTTTGATTAGCTTGAAAAATTCAGCTCTAGCTAGCTAGCTACTACTACTACTAGTACTAGTACTACTTCCAAAAATGTAAGGCTCTCGTTAGCTAACGGAGAGCCTTACATTTTTGGAAGTATACTAGTACTAGCCCAAGCATGCCAAGTGGACTCCCTCCGTAGTGAGTGCACTAAAAAGAACGTTACGCGTTGAACCATACCCGATTTCACGAAGCGCTATAGCCTACTCCTACTCCTACTAGTCCTAGGCTAGTATTAGAGTTCCAGTAGTATTAATTTAGCCATGGAGAAATTATTTCTCCATGATTTAGCCATGGAGAAATATTTCTCTATGATTTAGCTGCCTATAAGCAACCAGTGACGTAACAAATACAAATTATGGTGATTGTGCAAACCCGCAACAGGTTTGGTGAAATCTGTGGACGTCACTCATCAGTCGTAATGCCGAAGACTAAAACTTAAAAGTCGTCCAACTATAGTCTAGTCCGAGTAACTTGGACCCTCTATCGCTTTTTTAACATTATGATCTGGCGATCATGTCCAAATCGTAAACAATTTACTCGGACTACTTATTAGGGCTAGGGCTAGGCTCATGACATGTGAGAGATTTGCCATGGCAAATCTCACATGCCATATTCATATAGCCTAGACTAGAGCTGGATTTTTCAGGTTTTGATTATTTTGTAGGAAATTTTGCGGTAAAACGACCACGAAGACGACGACAAAATGCAACGCGAAAATAGAGCCTGGCGATCACCGCAACGCACAGTGAACAGGCAAATTAACCGCATTCGCAAAAACTTGAAGACTCGTCACCAATTACCCGTCAGTTTTTCTGTTTCTGACCTATTTTGGTGAGGGTATCAAAGTCAAATCTTTCCGTGGGGGGGGGGGGGGGGGGGGGGGGGGGTTGTTGCATACCTCTGGGTGTTCCCCAGAAGAGATTGTTATCCAGATTCAAAAAAAAAAGTTTAGTACCCATACAGTACCTTGATCCATCCTACACATTTGTGGAAATGCTAAAAGAATTATGTCAATTTCAGAACCAATAACTATGGCTGCTGATGGTGCGAAGCAAATGCCCCCAGGGATGGGCTCAGGTGAAATGATGAAGAAAATGATGCAGAAAATTAGGACAGAAATCTACGAATTCAAAGGCTCAAAGTTTCCCAAGATGATGATACCTCGTGAAAACCTGGAAGCCATGGAGTCGTTCAAAGTACGAGATGATGATATCTTCATCCTTACCTACCCCAGGTGTGGTATGTGACAGTTCATGTTTTGTTTTCATTTTATTTAGCTGGCTTTTGGACAGATTATGGATTGAAAATATTGAATAACCAGCTCTATTGACTTCTCAATTCTTTCCACGGAAAGGTTTTACTTTAATATCCCCCACCAAAATCGGTCAAGAACAGCAAAATCTTGGAAAATAACCAACCCTCCTTGATAACAACTGTCTAAACATGTGGCACAACCTGTTATTTCAAGATTTATGTCAGCAAAATCTGTAAAAAATGAGGAAGAAATCAACATGTATGTGAACACTTTGAGTAACTTCACATGGTGCCAAGAACTTCTAACACAGAAAACACAAACTTTCTTCCCCTATATTGCACTAAAATGTCCCAACAAATTCTCAAAATTATGGTTGTGCCGAGTGTTTATACAATTATGAACACAAATGGTAATTTTCCAAGATTTGCTGTTCCTTACCGATTTTGGTGGGGGGTATTAAACTAAAATCTTTCCCTTTCCACTACTGTCTGCTGTAACATTGGCTGGACTAGCCCGGACTGATTTGAAAAACTCTGTTCCACACCTTTGAAAGTGTAAAGATTGAATTAATATATCAAATCACGCAGAAAAAAGTTTATCCTTGCAATGCAGTCTGTTTAATTGTTGTCAGGCACTCATTGGACGATGGAGATAGTGTACCTGATTCTAGCTGAAGGCCATCCTGATAAGATTGACCGAGATGAGAAGATGAAATTTGGTGCCCTGGAGATGTCCATCCCAACCCCTAACAACATACTGCCAGCCTACAAGTACGTGGACACCATTACATCACGTCGTGTTCTTCCAACTCATATGCCAGAAGCTGTGATTCCTCCTGACGTACTCCATAACAAAGGCAAGGTAAGTACAGTTTTGATCTCCACTACTGAGCCATGTACATTCCCACATTCTTAAACTTTCCCCTCCCCAGTAAGCAGGGTTTTTCTCCCCTCTACTACCCTGGATTCCCCATATATACCTACCCCTTCAACACGTTTCTCTTTCTTACCTGGATGAGGGGGGTGGGGGCCGGAACCATGAAGCATGGCAGTGTAAGGATTGAAACTGCTTTGCTTTGTCAAAATTTTGTGCATGCACTTCCTTTAAAAACTTCAGCAGTTTGTTGTGGTGTTGTCACTATCTTGTTTTATAGGTTGTCTATGTGACAAGAAACCCCAAAGATTGTCTGACTTCGCATTATAGTTTCATGTCTACACATGGTGGGATGGAGAATTGGAATGAAGTCTTTGAGCAGTTCCTAACCAAAGACGGTAAGTCATCAGGGATGAAATATGACTTGAAATCAATATTTCTATTATATTCAACTTCTTCCCTACTGTCGGTATTGTTGAAATTGTGAAATGTATAAGTAATATAATCTTTATATGTTTTACAATAGACATTGCAACCATTTATCATGCCAACAATTTTCACTGCTCTTTGTTAACTGCAGAGATAGTTAACGGGGTGAATTGAAATGTCCCTAATTTACAAGGTAATCAAAATTGTGTACATGCCATATTTTTCACAGTGATATTTTCTCCCATGCATATTTTTCCCACAGTGTTCAATGGTAACTTTTTTGATTTCACCTTGGCCTACTGGAAACATCGCCATGACAACAATTTTCTCTTCTTGAAGTACGAGGATATGAAGAGGGTTAGATGAACTTTGTTCTGTTTTGTTTCTATGTGTTTTAATCATCTCAGAGAGTCCATTCAGTGTGCACTCCATGAGTAGCCTTTTTGGGATGTGGCGGACACAATAGGAGGGCGCTATTTGATTTGGGTAAACCTTTTGTCTCATACGAAAGGTTTATCCAACTCAAATAGTGCCCTCCTATTGTGCCCGCCATATTCCAAAAAGGCTAATGATGATTCCAGTCACAGTATAAGATATCTTCAAGCAAACTTGAATCCTCGATCCTGATTGGTCGATCCATGTCAACTGACAGTGTGATATTATCCCATATTGCACGGTCTATATCACACTCTGCGTATTGTGCTATACGCAAAACACAGAAACTGTTATTGATACGCGCGCATGTGCGTCAAGTTTGCTTGAAGATAAATTTGTTATCCCACTCGCGCTCGTGGGATAACCGTTATTCTCTAATGTGACTGAATAATTGAATGAATTGATTTCACCCACTTTGGAAGAATGTAGAAGACAATTTAAAATGTGCTATTGAGATCAAGCTTGTCTCATTTCAGAGGTCGGAGAGTCAAATGAAAAATATTACTTATGGGAAAATGCAAAATTAAAGAAGTGATAACTCGAGGTTGACCTTGAGGTGTTACGGGGTCAAGAGCCATGAACCGCGAGAAACTGTAAAACCCTGTGTCGCCGCCGGGTTGGCCCTCAAGTTACACTTTAATTCTGCATTTCCCTCCTAAAATCAAAACATTTTTTTATAATCTTCCGTTTCTTATCTCTGTCAAAATGCAGTTATGAATTGTTTTTTTGTAAAAAAAAATGTAGTTTTTGGCACAAACTTAATATCTTCTGTAAGATCTGTATTTGATTCAGACATGTCCCATTTCAAAAATTACATTAATTTGTTCTTATCGCCCATTTGTTTTGTTTTTCATCACTAGTTGTTAGGTTGCCTGCGACTCATTCCAAGAACTGTTAGATAAGCTAATGTGTAGTTACTTGTTGTCCTTGACCACCCCCCCCCCCCAAAAAATACAAAAATTATTCTTACATTCCTGACAGCATGATTTCCTAAACTCAATTTGCAGGACACTAGATCAGCAGTCATAGCCATAGCAGATCACATTGGCTGTGTCTTATCAGATAAAGCTGTGGACCGTGTCGTTGAAAACAGCAGCATGTCCCAGATGAAGAAGTCCTACAAGAAGGCTGATGATCAGGGTGTGATGCCTTTCTTTGCTGCAGGAAAAGGCAAAGAAAACCTGGGCAAGTTCCTACGAAAAGGTTAGTCAAAATTTGAATCAAAAGTTGTCCTAAAAAAATACAGCCCATGCATACTAAAGGCTTGAATTATTCTTAAAAAATACTCGCTAAATTCTATTACACCAGCCTCATGTCAGCCGGGCCTTGACATGGCTGTTGATGCCTTTGCGTGGCCTCATTTTGAGGAGTCGAGGCTGGGTCTGAGAAATATTATGTGGTCTTATTTGTACCTCTATTTGCATCCTTGGTACAGTGTGTATTGCAAACATACATTCTGAGCCATGTTGTTGTATGGGTCAAAATCAGTCAAGGTGATTGTTTTTGACCCTCCTGCCATAGTACAAAAACCACATGTAATCTGATCATGTCTGTGTAAAAGTATAGCAGGGGAGGTGGAAGAAAATTTTGACTGATTTTGACCTTTTAAATAGTAGGAGGGTTAAGGTGAGTTCATCCCAGTCCAGCTGTTTAATCTCATTCCAGCAAGTCAGACTTTCAGATTTGTACAATTAGGGTCATTCAAGCCAGCCCTTCAAGTTTTGACTACCACCTGTCAAGCCTCATACTTTCCCTTCTACTATCCTCATGCTAGCTGAGTTAACTTTGGTCAGTAATGTCACACTTATAACAATTTCCTCCTTTGAAAATAAACTTTTGTAAAGGAAATGGTAATCTTGTACCTACAGGCACAGTTGGAGACTGGAAAAACAGATTCACTGTAGCACAGAATGAGAAGTTTGATGCTTTCTACCGAGAGAAAATGGCCGTTTCTGGACTCACATTTGAGTTTGAGTAACCATTGATGACATCATGGTTTAGGTCAGACTTAATAATGTAGCAGAAGAATAGTAGCATCCGATGCACTCAGGGCAATGAACTATTGAGTTCTATTTGATACAATGTTACTTTTCAGATGAACTCTTTTTTTAGACTAATTGCAATAGTAACTTAGTATTTACTTGAAAAGATTTAACTGTCATTTCCTAATATAATTTTGGTTTTGAAAATTATAAGATATTTCAATTGTTTAACTGTTTAAGACTGAGTTTAGTATGTCTCCATTGCTTCTTTATAGTATTCTTTGTTTAATTGAGGCCATGGGGGTGTTAGCAGGTAGCTCGTCTAACTTCACTCCTGTTAAACTTTTTGCAGTTTTGTTGTGAGATTGATTTTTTAATAGAAAGTGAAAACACTGCCCAAAATTTTTGGATATGCATGCTGATTTGCATACACAATATGATTAAACTCAAATGAAAACATCACCATTTTGCTACCATTCCCCTCTCGCACACCGTCACATGAAATACACGTGTCCAATTTTTTTCTTAGTAAATATGTTTTGGGAATTCTTACTGTTTTTTTTTTTAATTATACAATTTGATCAAACCTGACTTACAAAACTGGACACACCCAGTCCATACGATAGATTGATCTCCAAAGTGAGGTCAAGCAAGGGAAAACAAGTTGCATAGTATTTAGATAATTTACTGAAGTGAGAATGTTATTTTAATGGTAATATATTATGGAATTTCAGTAAGTTTTGTATGACTGCCCTATAGCCTAGAAAACAAATCCAACTATTAAATTTTATGTTTCTCATTTAAATTTTCTTGATTGGATGTGCAGAATTTATATGTAGTAAAATTTACATTTGGCTGCTATATATTTTTATAGATTTTATGACCAAAAAATGTCTTTGTAATTTATCTTTATACTGTTTTAAGTACAAGTGTATCATGAACAGAAAATATATTTTCTTTTACAATCCTGAACAATATAGATAAAGGCAAATCATTGATATGTATATGAATTACGTATGTGAGTATTTATTGTGTACTTGTGAAGGTTATATGATATTCCATATGTCCATATAGAATTAAAAAGGAACTTTGTAACAAAGTCCCTCAAACCTGGTAGGAATGGCAAGTGGTTGGACATTCTATACTAGGGGACTCATATCCCCCCCATTCCTTCCCCAAAATACATGTATGATATCTTTAAGAAAGTCGGGCTAGCCTTCAAATTGTGCTTTGATTTTTGGTTGTTTTTTGTTGGTGGTTTAAATGTAGTGTACATGATTGGTCTTTGTTGCAATTTTCAGAAATGGGCGGATTTGGGGTTAGTATTTTATAGGAAATATCGTTCCACTGACCTGTTCAAAGTTTTGCGTTGTTGGATGGCGAAAAAAAATGAAAGCGAATGATAGCCTTTAGTCAAGGCGCGCGTGGCTACCTGGACGCGTGACTTGCCCCGATGTCCGGGGCGCGTCACTCGTCCGGGTAGCCACACGCGCCTTGGCTACAGGGCAGTTTTTCCCAACGATTTCCACCTTGAAATTGTTGGAAAACGATATAAATTTCCACGACAGAACACCTGGTGCCATCATTTCACAAGATGATTGAGACTATTATTAACTTACAGTCTATAGTAAAGTATTTCGTAATAATTCATTAAAAGAAATTGGAGGATTGACCAATTGTGTACACTACATTTAATTTCTTGTGCAAGAACTATAATTTTCACAAATTTTTACAGGCAAATTCGTAACAAATTAGTCAGCCACAGAGGTCCCTGAACCTAAATCCCAGAAGAAACCAAATTTTAGCCTACCTCCCCTTCCCCCGGAAAGTTGGTTGTGTTTTCTTCCTCCATGATAGAACCATGGAGAAAGAATAGAACCGTGCATGGTGTTGCACTAAGATGTCTTACCGGTTGATAATTGATGTAAATGACTTGAGTATTGTTCTTCTTTCTAAGTGCTCTTTGAATACCCATTTTGTTTATTGTGATTAAAACAAGAGGAGCTAACTTTTTGTGGGCATGTTGAGGATTTGGGGCAAAAACTTTGGACCTTCCACATACACACTACGACGCCCCTCCCCTTTCACCGATAACACTGATGACAAGAACAAATGATGGCGCTATTTCCGCATCATATTCGACCAAATCAACTGTGAGCTGTGAGGTTGGCTTGTATGGAGACTAGCTGTCATATGAAATTGCTTCACAGCTCAGAATTTATTTGAGCTTATCTATGGGGCAGACAAGATGTGTACAAATTCAGTATCTTATATGGTATATTACGGACAAAATTGTGAACCCTTGTTGTAGTTGTGGTCATGAAAACATTGTCATGATCATTATGATGGATGTTCGCAACGGCGTAAGAAACAAACACCCCTTCTTATAAAATGGTTTCCACCAGTTAATTTAGGCCCGCGAACTCATCTGGCCTCCGCCAACTCATCTATCAAACTACACACAGAGGTTGTATGTTAACCAGACTACCATTTTTTGACCTTTTTTGTCGGATGTGCTTCAATGCACATGTGCGTATTTCCGTGACATCAGCTCTCATATAAAAGCAGGAAACTTCCGCTTCATGCATAATGTCCTCGCAAAAACGACAGAAAATGGCGTCTCTACTAGATCAGCTCAAACAGTTCTCGATTGTGGTAGCAGATACTGGTGATTTTGAGCGTAAGTTTTGGTGATTAGTGAGATACTCGAGTGGCAAGAATGTGATGTGTCATGATTGAGTAAATAAGTGGTCAGACGGTGACCTATTTTCTTGGCGATTATTATAAGGGCGGCCGACCGGGGGCCCCTCTTTAGTTTTGATCAATGAGTCAAGGGTAGTTTTTCTCGTTCAAAAATGACTTTTTCAACCTAAAAAAAATAAGCAGACTTCTCTTAATTCTATTGACATCTTTTGTTATGTTGTAGCTTGAAAATTCCAGCTCTAGGCTCATGACCATGATGACAGTTGTGAGATTCGCCGTCGAATCTCACATGAGCCTCGAGCTGGAAATTTTAAGCTACTTTTGTTGTAATTTTGAAGAGTTTATATTGTGGTAGAAAATGCACATTTCTTACGCGCATTACGGCAGTTGCCATGCGAATCAACATGGTTTTTCGTGTTTACTGCGTGTCGCAGTGATTGCCATCTTTATTTTTGCATTGCGTTTTGTCATCTTCATAGTTGCTTTACCCCAAAATTTCCCTCAAAAACTAAAACCCTGCCCTTAATATCTAGGGCATAGGCCTACCTGTTGGCTAGTAATGTCGTTAACTAGTTTGGCAATTCTTATAATCTAGAAGTAGATTTGTGTTCCCTTTACTATAGGGAACAGGGCCCTACAGTATACAATCGACCCTATTTTTAGATAACGTCCTCAGTAGAATTTTTCGGTATGTTGCATAATGGAGGTAGGATGCATCATCAAACAATTTTAATTTCCAAGTAGACCGTGGCTTTTTAAAACCATGGAGGAACTTCTTTCTTTAACGCAACAATCTGGGCAATGCTTCTGGCTACTGTCATAATTGGTGCACTTTTGTTTTATTAACTTTATCTGAATCCCCATTCTCCCACCCCTCTCTACCAGTACCAGATTGTCCTACCCCTGGCTTCCAACCCCCTGGCTTCCAACCCCCTGGCTTCCAACCCTCCCCATCTCATTCTCCCCATTTATTTAATAAGGAATTAATTTATTTAGCTTTAATATCTTGAAATGAAAGATGGGATAGGTTCCCAGTATACTATTACTAACTTGTGAATATAAAACATTTTATTCAGGACAACTACATGTACCAATTGTGAGCCTGCCTAAACAATTTTTCTCAAATTATATGAACATGCCAAATGCAACAGAGAAGATCTGAGAATGCTGTATAATAGCATTAAATACGTGACACATGGAACTAAAATGCATGTGTGCATACAATAAGTCCATGTTTGGACATTCATATTGATATGCAGGGATAAAATGGAACACTCATGAATTGGGCTCATAATGACTTAATATGCACACATTGCTCAGAAAGCCCCAAATTTGTTTTTTTTTAGTTACCTAACCCGTTTGGGCTTTCAGACTGGTGCCGCATATAGTGCAGCAACTGAGTGCTGTAGATAAGGGCACCAGTCTGAACCAAACTGACATCCACAAAATGATTGTTGTCAATGATTTCAGACAAATGGCACATTTCCAAGGCATGGTTTATTAGGGCCAATGATTTTCCGTTTCAGAAAAGTGTAAATTCCGTTTTCAAAAATCCTAAATACCGTTTTAGGCTGAAAAATTCCGTTTCATTACCTAAAAGTGCATTTAAAACATACACCATGTACAGTCTGCACTAGCCCTAGAAGGACGCCATGATATAGCGTCCTAGCGCCCAAGTATGCAAAACAGTCCTATGCTAGAAACCGAAGATCAAAAATCACACTTTACCTGCATAAATATTCTTGGCATCATTTTATTCAAACAGTTCAACAGCCCATCTCCCTGTACGGATAGAAATATTCCTCCAAGAATGTCAAGAACAGGAGATATTTGCGGCGCAAAATCGTCTCCACGCGACGCTGACTTCACAAACACGAGGAGTAATACCTTGTCCGCACGTCTTGAATGTTCATCAACAACAGAGGGCGCAATTTTGGCCGTGCACGCGGCGACTGTAAATTGCGCCCTCTGTTGATGAACGTTCTAAATGTGGGTATTACTCCTCGTGTTTGTGAAGTCAGCGTCGCGTGGAGACGATTTTGTGCCGCAAATATCTCCTGTTCTTGACATTCTTGGAGGAATATTTCTATCCGTACAGGGAGATGGGCTGTTGAACTGTTTGAATAAAATGATGCCAAGAATATTTATGCAGGTAAAGTGTGATTTTTGATCTTCGGTTTCTAGCATAGGACTGTTTTGCATACTTGGGCGCTAGGACGCTATATCATAGCGTCCTTCTAGGGCTAAGTTTGCACCAAAATCCAAGCTACATGTAGCAGCAGTTTGCACTAATCGGTCGAATGACTGAAGTCACATTGCGGACGTTGAATAACTTATGTTCCATGCTTATGGCGAACACTGGCCCATGGGTTTTAGCAAATATCTGTAGCTGCAAATTTCAGACTCCGGGCGATGTTGCGTTCGGCAATAGTCAGCGTTGTTTATGCCAAAGATTCGACCCAATGATCTCAGGACATTTACCGGTATTGCTCTGATCGTGAACGTTTTTGTCCCCCAACAATCATGATCTATTGTTTAATATGGTTCGTCTGTTCAATCAATCATCAACAATTCGTTTTGGACCAATACATTTTACAAAATTATGTTCTTTTTATCAATAAAATTGCAGAAGTTATTTTCTTCAGATTCAAATCCCGTTTTCCGTTTCGAGGAGCAGATTCCGTGAATTCCGTCCGTTTTCCGCTATCACGGAAAATCATTGGCCCTAATGGTTGTGTACATTTTACTAATTTTAAATAATCTTTCCAACCATAGTATGTTTTGGTTAAATGCTTTTTGTAACCCAATTGGGCACCTTGTCCCTTTTTAACCGGAGCACACTCGGGGTTGAGATTTGTCAGGATTTTTCCTAATTTTAGGAATTTGTCGGGATTTCAGAATTTTTTAAGAATCTCTTTTGCAATCTGGAATTCCTGAAGTGTCGTAAAGGTGTTTTTACCTGTAAAAGTGGATATACACGTGTAGACTAATAAAAACGGATATTTTAAGGGGGTGCCTTTAGACAAATACAAACTACATGTATATGTTGATCTGGGGTCCTCGTGGATTTTTTGTGGATTTTTTTGATTTTTCATTTTTTGGCCAATCTCACCCCCCTGCACACTGCGAACTTGATGGCAAATTACCCAGTGTTCATTGTTCAATGATCTTTTTAATATCAGTAAAAGTTTTACTTATGTTTAAACTGGAAATTTAATTTTAAAAATAATTTACTACAAAATGTATAAACTCAAACAAAACATTAAAATAAATGGTGACATACACTTGGAGGTGACCTCGGTGACTTTTGGCCTAAACTCTGACAGTGTAAATGATACACACGGACTACTACATAACTGGGGATTGGATTGGATTGGACTTTTGGAAATTGGATTTGACGTTTAATGGAAGAGATGCAAATCCTTTGGACTCCAAATAAAATAGGACTAGAATGAACAGTGTGCTGCCACAGTTTTAGCTCTCTACTTGTGTTGCACATTGTAGATTGATAAATGCATGATTAATTAACCCTCCTATACTTATAACTATCACAGCCTATCAAAAACTCTAAACCCCAACTCTCACAGTTAGTGTGTTTCAGCCTGTCACTTGATAGGTTTTGATATATAGGGTAGCTGGCTCCATTTTGGCCTTGAGAACAGGAGGGTTAATAATAATTTGCAATAATTGTTGGATGTCTTGTATTACAGTGCACTGTAGTTGCATGCAGTGTACATGTACATAGTGTTGTGTACCAATATTATGATCCTTTTTATGAACGTGTACATTATGCATATAGCTGCATTTAAAGGTCAAATGGTCTTTATAATTGCATGACTCGTGATTTCAGCAAATTGTACTGCATACCCACATATGTATGAAGCAGCCTTTTAAACTGCAGGATCTGTAATCTCCTACTTGGCCAAACTATTGTAATTGGATTTCAAGTATACAGTATGTGGTGAAGGCTGCAAATAGCTGGTTAAAGGGACACATTGCCTTCAAATGTCATGAAATTTTGCTGTTTGGAAATGTTCCTTATCTTTTATAAGAATTGTTCATGCAAAAAAACACGTATAATGTGTTGTAATTAGTGAGTAGTGATTACAAAACACAAAATTGGCCGCTTACCCCTGACATCTGACCCGCGAAACATAGACTTATTTCCAGTAGTAAATACCACCGTCTAAATAATGCGCAAAATACGCTGTAAGAGTCTTTAGGCTGGCGCCGCAGCCAGTGGCCTTGTGAACCTATCAGATGATCGCCAGGTACAATTCTCTACTTCGCGACACATCGCCAGTGCTGCGCGCCGTGCCACAGTACATCAAAATGGATCAACAGAACGTACTTCAACCAGATGCGACTGGAAATACGACTGGTGAACACGGTCCGCCATTTTGTGGAGTCAAAAATTTGGTTCTATAAAATGGCGGACCGTTATTTGTCACGAAATTAAACAAAAACCACGCAATTTGAAGGGATAGTTATGTGAATCTTTATATTCTACTTTTTAAAAAGCTTCCCAACCATATCCATTTAAGTTTTATAGCCCAAATCGCAAAATCCAAAGCAATGTGTCCCTTTAATTATAACTGCACATATCGTGAATATACGAAGCAGCATCCGTATGGAAGTTGCCAACCACTTCCAAAGTTCAGAACACTCAAAAGTGAATGGGTGTGTCCAAGAGAACTACATGTACAGTGTACATTGTACAGTACAGTGTCCCTGTGGTACTGCTTGCTGTGTGTGCACACTTTGGAACTCGAAGGTTACTCTCGGTTCTTATTCATTGACTTCATATGCATTGCCAAACGTAACGGTTTAAGCATGAATAAGCACAAGGAAGTACATGAACTCGAACAGGTACATGTACAGCTGACACGAGGACCACACACATTTTATTTTTGTGGTTTTTATATGTATGCATTTTTGTAAATTGTGACAAAGCACAATTTTCAAAGCTGTTTTTTGGAAGGAAAGTTAGTCAAGTTGTGAAGATGTGTATGACTGGCATTGACTGCAGTAATCAATGTTCGGCATACACTGTATATGTACATAGTGTTTGAATTTGACTTTTGTTAGATTTCATTTATTAGATTTCATTTAGTCTGAATTTCTGAAAATAACATGATCATACAAGTTTGTTGTACCAACATTTGAAGAGTACTGGTATATTTCTAAAATCTGTTTTACAACAAGAAAAAACACATTCTGGAAACACTCTTCAATTGTTAGGCAAGATACATCATACACATTTATAGGAGAATGGACAATCAGCCATTTTTCTGAATATTTGCTTGAAGTGTATGAACAGACATGGACATTAGTATATAACCACGTTAACAGATAAACATGCCTTATTGTGCTTACTGAGTTTCCGTGAAGCACGTTCCAAGCTCTTCAGTTCCGTTTGTTCATGAAGGTCCTGTAGGATATCCTGGGGTCAAGAAAACTAACTACCTGGAACATAATCGTCAAACAGTCCACAAGGGAAAATGTACCTGAAACAAAGATATTTCCTGCAATACACTGCAGTGTTATTCTTTTGATTTTCATGTTTATTTTTCACCCGAGTCAAGTTGGCATTTACATAACATACATGTCTGTATGCCCATTTGCTGTGCCTAGTATGTCATTTTTCTGTCGTGACTGGTGCATGCTTTGCAGATAACATGTACATGTACTTGTAAATTCCACTGCATACTCTGTTTTACTTTGTACAATTAAGGATATACTGTCTGTGGTCAACGAAGTTGATTTTTTTTGTTCTCAGTACTTTCTTAGATTATTTATTTATTTTGACTCCAAAAAGAAGACCTACTGTTTTCTGTTTTAGGCATGTGCAACACTTCAAAAATGTTGTATTCTTGGCTCCTTTAACCCATAATGCACACAGATACGCCCGGATAATTCGATATTTGTAAAATAATTATTTGATAACTAAACGTGGGTGGGTTTTATCATTTGATGTCTCATTAAAAAGTGAGTAACTTTTGTATTGCTAGACAAATAGTAATTAAACAAATAAATTCTTGTTCTGGGTGAAACTTGAAAAGACCACAGACAGTATTAATGACACATGGAGTAAGTGTTGGATTTTTACAGATTTGTTTCATTTTGTTTGTGTTTAGTTATCAACCAGTATAAGCCAACAGATGCCACTACTAATCCCTCACTCCTCCTTGCTGCTTCCAAGATTGATAAATACAACAGTCTGATTGAGGATGCTGTCAAGTATGGCAAAGCCAGTTCTAGGTAATCACTCGAGCTTCAATTTGTACGTAGTTGTATGCCTACAGAAAATACTGTACAAGTTTGTCTTAAGTGTGAACTAGAAGTCGAGGAGCTGCATGTATAATAAACTCTAAAGAAAAGAGATGCGGCCTCAAAAGCAGCACCTTTTCTTAT
Source organism: Hippasteria phrygiana (assembly GCA_037893225.1). NCBI lineage: Eukaryota > Metazoa > Echinodermata > Asteroidea > Valvatida > Goniasteridae > Hippasteria > Hippasteria phrygiana. Next base: position 51,369 of record JAZGUH010000082.1, read on the forward strand.
TGATAAGTACACTTCTAGCAGTTCAGATCACTCCCCTTTTGTGCATACTTTGTGCTGCTTATATGCAATGTGTGTAAATATCATTTTTATTTTATTAACTAAACATCTGTTGATGAATTTTATCCCATATAATTGTCAGGTTGGCATAGTCTGTTGATCCTTTTACTTGGTGACAGCTTTTAATGATTTTTCACTTTATTTGTGCAAAAGAATGCTTTACAATTAGAATGTTGTATTTGTTATCAAATGAACTACTGGCAGTACCTAATAAACACCACTGAAGAATATTATACACCACTCCCCTGAGGACTCCTTGTTAAGTTCCCTTGTGGAAGATTCAGGACACTAACCAAGTGCCAATGCTCAATTTATCACTGTAAAAATACTTTACAATTATTGTATTTCATGTTTCCCAATTTTACTGATGTGTGCATTTGAAAATGAAATAAGAGAACCCTAAAGTAGTTTAAACTACTAGCTGTAACCACAATTCCAGCTGTTATTTTTCTAAGTTAATTGTACAGTTTGAGATTCATTACAGTATTGACAAATATCCCGATTGTTTTGACAGTGACCTTAAAGAGCAGGTTACAGCTACCATGGACAAGCTCTTTGTCAATTTTGGAGTTGAGATCTTGAAGATTGTTCCAGGCAGAGTTTCCACTGAAGTAGATGCACGGTGAGTTGGCCTTTCTGTTGGTTGACTGTAACTCAATTACGTTTATTCACAGCACCGCACATGAGTAAAGGAAAATGAACAGTTGAAGCAGTCAGTTTAAAAATACAAGTACAAGTGCTGTATCTGTTTGTGTAGGAATTTTGCTACGTGAGTGAATGGAAGAGTTGTATTGGAGTCCCTGCAAGTCCATCACAAGCCCTCCATTCCTAATCCCAATCGCAAGCTATTCAAATGAACTGTGACAAAGGCATTCCTTTGTCATTGTTTATCTAGTAACTTGTGACCAGCTTTATTAAAGGACTTCTGACTGGACTTGTGAAAGGACTTGTGAAAGGACTTGCAGGGACTTGAATACAACTCTGGTTAATGGATGTTTTGTGGTCAGTGGGCACAAAGGGTTATAAGGTTCTTTGACAACAAGGTACTTTTCCAATAAAACGAATCGCTTTATTGGAAAAATTGCTAGTTTGTACTAGCACAAACTGGCCCATAGATTCGCGTCAAGTCACTCCCTTTCCTTTAAAACTTGTCATTTATAACACAAAGTTTCTGGAAGTATAATGGGTTGGTTCAGTGAAAAAAATAATTTCTTAGTTTTTGGACAACCTTGGAGGGCTGTTTGCCCCTCAGGTCAAAGTTCAGAAAAATAAAATATTCTGACTTTTAGAACCTTACAAGATGGATTACAAAACTTGACTCTGTCTTTTGATAACTATTGTCTTCTACATTGTATTTGTTTCCATTAGTTTGTCTTTTGACATGGATGCACAGATTGCCAAAGCTAAGAAGCTGATTTCTTTGTATGAGGAGAAGGGTATTGGCAAGGAAAGAGTCCTCATTAAACTCAGCTCAACATGGGAGGGCATCCAGGCTGCAAGGTAATATAAACAAACTCTTCAACTAGGACACCAGGGGTTCCTCCACTCGGAGAAAAGCCTTCCTGCATTTCCTCTTTGGTTTCGTGTGTGACTTGGATAGTATAGTTGAACTGAATGACGCTCAAATAAATTTGCCTTTTTAAACTTGGTGTATACTAATTTCTTTATGCTCTATTTGAAATACTTGCTGCCACCATCAGCATCTGTGAATTGTATTTTAGACATTCTGTGAGCATTGCACAAAGCCTTGCGGAATTGAGTTCTGTCAGGCTGTTGGCGAATAGGCTTGTGATGAACTTGAAATTTAAATGAATCCATGCATTTTCCGGGCTCATGTAAAACAACTGCAACATTGATGTATTTATTTGTCTTTGTTTCCACAACAACTCCAGGAAGTTAGAGGCAGAATATGGCATCCACTGTAACCTGACCCTGTTATTCTCCTTCGCTCAGGTAAGTATCGGTCAATAGGCTCCTAGCCTCACCCAGAGAAGTCGTTTTTCATCCCTCATGGAAAGGCCATTGGACACCAGGTGCTAAACTGTGATTCCACCCACATTCACAGCGAACCACAACATTGTACAAATTACCCACTGTCCTGCTGCTGGTACATCCACCCACCAGGCTTTGATCACCTTTTGGGTTTTACAACTTCTGAGTTAAATGTGTCTCTTTATTTCTTCGTCCAGTTTTGGACAGTGGAGGAGGATGTAGGTATGTGGTTTGCAGTTCGAAAATACTTTTATCCAGCAACGACCAATCGGAGAAAGACATGCATACCTTGCAAACAGTACGAATATTTCTTTTTTATGTCCAATCACAAGCTGTAGTATGACATGTTGACTTATATTTCTTTCCTTTGATGTATCTCTCATAAAGGCTGTTGCTTGTGCAGAGGCTGGAGTTACTCTGATCTCTCCATTTGTGGGCCGTATCATGGACTGGTACAAAGCTAGCACTGGAGTATCGGGGTTTGAGCCTGAAAAAGATCCAGGTATGTAATGGTTTGATTGATAGCTCTCCTAGGTTTGAAGTTGCCTTACTATTAGCTGTTGGCTCAAGTCTTGTCCACAAAGCACACACAATAGAAAGTGCACAAAGTGAGTAGGAACGCACCAAATGGAAAGCATGTGTAAATTCATTATTCTGATGTTTCCTGTCATCTGTATAGGTGTGACAAGTGTCAAGAAGATCTACAACTATTACAAGAAGTTTAGTTACAAGACGGTAGTGATGGCTGCTTCATTCCGCAACGTGGGTGAAATCACTGAGCTAGCTGGAGTAGACAATATCACTATTAGGTAGGTTGGTTTAACATCAAGTCAGTCATGGTGCTTTGCTTTACTTTAAGCAAGGATGTAGTAAATATTGGATAAGGCTTACAATTTCCTGCACTGCTTTATCTACAGTCCAAAGTTGTTGGAAGAGTTGAAGACTACCATCACACCATTGACAAAAAAGCTGTCTGCTGAATCCGGTAAGATGTTGCACACCAGGAACCAGTTCAAATTCTCAAGTTTTGTGTTAGTTTGTATCATGTGGCCTATAAGGGATGCTTCCACAAACTTGAAGTTGAAACTAACATCAGATTTGTTAAATTTGTGATTTTCAGCTTTAAAAACTTATTAAATATTTGAAAAATGTAAGACTTTCTATGTTTAGCCAATGACTGATAAAATTGCAAAGAAATGAACTTGTCAATTTTAAAGGTAAACCAAGCTAACTGAACTGCGTTTTCTTTCAACCATCCAGCACAAGAACTGACAGAGGAGAAGATCTCTCTTGGAGAATCTCAGTTCCGTTGGCTTCACAACGAAGACAGGATGGGTGTGGAGAAACTCTCCGATGGAATCCGTGTCTTTGCTGCTGATGCCCTTAAGCTAGAGAATATGCTGAAAGAGAAACTTGCTCAGTAAGATTGTCCAACCAATCAGACGGGCATTTAAATATCAGCATCCAATCACAGAAGTTTTCAGGTTGGTCTGGATGCTTGAGCAGCACAATTATGCAACCAACTCTGAACCAGACATTCAACTGTCTCCTTTTGGAAATGATAAACAAACCAAATCAGTGTTCCGTTCCGAGATACAAGTCTATCTCGGTGTACATTTGCCTAGTTTTTTGCATAACATAAGTATGGTGTGTTAAAAAATAAATCCACTGACGACTGTTTTACAATATTTTTGAGTGTAGAGCTCAGTTACGCTATGCATTGCACATTTGTAGAAAACATCAAGTACCACAAAATTACATAGGGGATTAGGTTACATTGTTTACAATGATTGTTGCTAGACTTCATGTAGATTCAACTCTCAAATCAATACATTTTTTTTAAAGGTTTTAAATTTCATGAATATTGTGTAAAATTGAGCTAGAGCAAGACATTCACAATCTGCCATTCACCAATAGGTGGCGCTGTTCAAACCAACCACATACGGCCAGGCCAATTCATAAGTGTTTTCATTTTGAGATGACACTTTGTGATAGCAATGAAGGTTACTTGAAGGTGGAATAATATTTTAATAACATAAGGATAAATAATGTTCTATTGCGTATTCTTGCATAGAACATCTGCAATTGATACATCCCTTTCTCTGGGTAGTGCACAGAAAATAACAGGTTGTGGGTTGTGAGAAAAGTGAACACCATTTTTGCCATTGTAGGTGGAAGTATTTTAGAAAATTGTGGCAAGAATTGACATGTGTAAGGACAATGCCATCTTCACAAGTTGCAATTTTGTTTTTTAATGCTGATGTTACGTAGATCAGTAACCAATACGCATTTCTGCAGAATCCAGCTGGTAGAACTTTACTTATACCTAGCTGATAGTAATTTGCTTTGAATGCTTAACACTATGCATATGTGCCAACTTTGAGTAATGTTGGCGACACAAATTTTAAGCAACCTACATGGTATTTTCATAGAATCCACTGCCATTTTCTGTGTTTATTACATGTACAATATGTTTGAACAAATGTGACTAGCATGCATCCTATGGAAGTGAAGGTGTAGAACAAAAGTTGAAAACTGCTTGATTGTACGACTTGTACTTTAAAGGTAAATTCTTTGCACATTGAAAATTATTATTGCACAAGTTTGACATGTAGGAGGTTTAAATACATGGTGTTTTTTTTTTTTAAGGTGGAGGATAAACGTGTTAATACATGAAATATGGTGTCGAAGAGGGACGTAGTTTGTTAAATCAAAAATAGTTTCTGGTGCTATGAGTTTCATATGCATTTGTTGTTGTAAGCAGTGTTACATGTACTCGCATCATTTTACATTAATGAGCATTTAGCCAATAAATGAAATAATTTTGTATTGCAGTCATTTTAAAGCATATATGTGACCCACTCTGCAAAAATGAGTCGGATGTCGCACATGACACTTTCACGTACGGGGTGGTTTAATGGCCGACTTTTTAATATAACTATAAGAAATTGCACCCAAAAAAAAATTTAAAAATAAAAATGCATTACACTACAGAGTTGTGCCATATATCAAATGGAAGCTTAATTCATGCTCTTTCAGACCAACTTTAAAGCTTAAAAATATGTTTTTAACACATCAGACTCATTTTTGTAGAGTGGGTCACATATAGCACTGATATCAAGTCGGACTGTAAAATCTAAAAGAAATTTATACAATGGTTGATGAAATTGCTGCTTGGTCATTTTGTTTATTTGCAGCACAAACTACGAGTTTCAAAAGTGAATTTATTTTGTTATACTTCATATACAGACATGTCCATTAAACTACAGAAAGGAAAATCTTCATGGGTAAAAACACGGTTTTTCTCGCGCATCCAACAGAAAAAGGTCTGAAGTTGTAAGAAAATTGGGAGTATGGCATTGTGGTACATCTTAATACAGTACTGTAGAATAAAATGTGATATATAATGCCAGGTTATTAATTACATCATGGAGTACATGTATGCTTAATATGCACCATGACATTGCAACACGGAAGAATGGACTTTGGTTACTGATGAATTGTCTTTTGCGATAGATGACGCTTCCCCCAAGTGTTCAACCTGTGTGTATGTACGTATAATACTGGTGTTTGAATGAAGTATGTGCTTATTTACAAGTAGTAAATAGGAAAAGGGAAGCCCCCCCCTCCCCCCCCCCCTCCCCCTGCACACTTTGTTTGCTTTACCATGTAAAAATTAAACTGGAAATCTTGCTTTTTTGGGGAAAAAGTAATTTCAAACCCCTTGTGCACCCACTTTTGCATGAGGAGCTTCATAGTGTCTGACGATACATGTACAATGTTGCGTACTTAAATTTGAAAGGCCACCCCCCCCCCCCCCCATGAGTGTTTATGTAATCACTCTGCTGGGTGCATTTGCTATGATGGAAGGGGACCGTCCAATGCAATCTAGTCTCGAGTGTCGCTCGTGCCGTGTAATGTCATGAGTTGGTGTTCATACTTCATGAACAAAATAAGACTTTAGTAATATCTAAATTTATGTAAGACGGTTGTTGGTATAGTGAATAATAAAAATTACTTTATGCATTTATTCTTTCAAATGACCGTTGTGAAATTGCCAATTATTTCATTTTACTGGACATGGGACTCTACTTTTCTCCCGCATCGCATGCATACCATCGTGCAACATGTTGCTTGAAAGGAGACTAGCTGTACACTGTAGGCAACGGGTGATAATGTCTGTCCACATTTTATTCAAAAAGGAGCCTGCATAATGTCTAAAACCAGTAGAAAAAGACAACGTTGTTTTATTTTTTTGCACATCAAATGCTTCCCCCTCTTAACACCCATTCAGTTGATCACCCAAATCACCCCTACAAAAGATTGAAACGGCCCAAGCCGTAGGGGGGGCCGGCCGGGGGTACGGTGATGAAAGGGTTAATATTAATTGCAAGTTGCCTGGATATCTGAGCTGAGTGGAGTACGTAGTGTTTGAATTTACTCCGTGTTTATGGTCCCAAGAAAGTAGATTTTCCTTGTCTATTTCAAAACCAAATACACTGAATCATGGGAAGAAAGGTTACGCTAGCAACATGTACTCTGAACCAGTGGGCAATGGACTTCGAAGGGAATTGCAAACGCATTCTGAAAAGTAAGTTACACAAAAAATGTACAATTGTAGTATTCCTCCATGGTCATCGTGAGTGTACATTTAGGGCCTATCGCTGTACTGTGTATACACGTACATTTGTGCTATTGTAGTGAAGGCATAGGCCCTACAGAAAAAAAACTGCACACATGACATAGACCTTTCGCTAGTAATAAGTAATACCGCCTACATGTGTTTGTTTGTGTTGGGCCTAATTGTGATTAAGATTGAACATTGTTTAAAGACCAAAGTGACATCCAGAAAAAAGAAATGTGTATTAAACCATTGATTAAACTCAACAAATCTTAAGAAAATCAACAGTGGTCTGCACTCTAACCATGGTGGAGATAGTCTTTTCTCGACCTGTAACGTTACATGGGCCTTTCCACAGTATAAAAGGGGTACAAAAGTGCGACATGGGATTGGGAAATGAAGCAGGATAATAACAAGTTGTTTGTCCTCTTTTTTTTCCCCTTGTACATTTCCACCCCATCGTTGAGGATTGTGCTCACAAAGAATTTAAGACTTTCCGGGCAAATTTTACAAGATATGTAGCTTAAAAATTCCAGCTCTAGGCTCATGACATGTGAGATTCGCCGTCATATGTATGAGAATGCTACGTACGTAACATGGACAGAAAGTTTGTTAATATTGACAAAAAGTTATAATTACAATAAATGTCTGTGGACAGATATTTGTCACATTTCTGTCCACCTTACATACGTTACCTATAAGTGTCTTAAAGACCAACAAAATTGTGTTTATTGTGTCTGTTAGTACTCCTAAATGGGTTATTAATATGAATGAGATGACATTTGGGTAGATTCATGCTGATAATTAGTGTCCTGTCAATTTGTAGTAAAAATTCTGTCTTTGTTACATGCGTAATTATTTACGACAACCCCTGTAATTTCTGAAGTACAGAGAAAGTCCTCTATATTGTTTGTACACGTGATCATTAAGGCCTTGGGAATGTACAGGAAACAACTAAACAAAATATCTTGCTTTGTTGTACCCTCCAGTGTCCCCCCTGAAATCCAAAATTTGCTATCAATTGTACCCCGTTACTGTGGAAATGCCCATATGTACATAAACATAAAAAAGTAATATTTTATCATAGTCATGGACTGTCCAAACTAATACTTTCCAAAAAGGGCGTCAGTAGTTTTTGCCTCCTCCCCCTTCCCCAAACCAATCAATCCCAGGTAGAATAATGTCACGGCATGTTACGCGAACACCCATTCTGATTGAATTTAACATGTGTGTGTTGTGGGACCACCTTTTGCATTCACACGTGCGCATTATTTAGGTCACTCGGGATAAAATGTCATTGTGCACATGCGCAATTGAAATAACGAACTCGCTTATTGTTGAATGTTGTCGATTAAGTTTTGCACATTTTACAAAGATATATGCTTGACTAACTGTAACAGGGTGTGTCAGCATAAGATAAAGCAGTGCAGCTTCAAATGCTAACTTCCACTTGACGTCAACCATGCTGGCTTGCATTTACAATCATTAAACAAAGGAAGCCACAGTAATATGATTAAGCTGCCAATGCAACCACAAAGCACTTCGCTCTTTGTTCAACACTTCATTTTGTAGTTCTGTAGTTTTTAACCAATGGGAGACTCTGGAGACGTTGGTGGCATCAGACATACCAATCCTTTCGTATGTTCAGAATTAGCAAAAAAAGGACCGGTGCATGTATGTCTGCTGACAGCCTGACATGAGTATCTCAAAAGTCTCCCATTTTGTTCAGTTTTATTTTCTTGGTCGTTATGTAAAAATGTTTTGTTGGAAATTTGGAATGTGAAGTTATTATTGAGGCATTTAAACATTTGTGATGTAGGTGCAGTACGTTATAATGTACATACATGTAGTTAAATGTATGTAGTTCTGACTTTTATGAGTCTCCCCTATGGAGTTATGGGGTTTCTGGTACATTTTTGATGTTCAATATTAAGAAAGATCCCCTGGGGTATATCACTACGGATGTGGCTGCTCATGACATGGCTAGACATAGGTGTACTGAGTGATAAATGAAGTGTATATATATACACATGTACACGATTTTCGTGGTGGTTTGAATTCAGTGAGTTTGAGCCATCAGTCGTAATGGTACACGTACATGGGTCATTCTATAAATTTGGGGGACCAAAAGTGTGACATTTTTGGTGTCCCTGTTACATACATGTGTAGTGACATGTATAAGATTTTGCAATTCAGGACACATTCTTTAATTCCTTCTATCTCCAAGAGTGATTATGTAAAGCAAAGTACTTGTCAAACAAGGAAAAATAGTAAATTTTAATGATACTTGTTGGGAAATTACACAGGTCAGGTCTAACAGGGCCACCAGAAATGTCACACTTTTGGACCCTACATGTATGGAATGACCCACATCTATATGTCCATGAAAAGAAGATTAAGTGCTTTGTAATGAGGAAAATTACATGATTTTTTTTCTTCAGCTATGTGAAGTAAATGCATCAACTTTATACACAGCTGAATGAAATCATAATTGTTCATAGTTGATCACTGTAACTTATATTTCTGCGAAATTTACAATTTAACAGTATCATTAACAATAACCCTCCAGGTATTTTTACCTATGGCACATTCTTTGGACTTGGACAAATTGGGCCATCATAGCTCCATGTACAGTGTGTAAAGTAATTGTTCCATCAAAATTCAACACAACCTGCTGTTGGAGTTTGTAAGGCTTGGGGTAGTTTGGGTTAAGGTGCAGCTTGTACATGTCTGGATCATACAAGTATCACTCAACAATATACATGTAGCATCAAGTTAATTGTTATCAGTTGACTGATTTGGGATAAGATAGTTTTTTCACAATTTCCCAAATTTGATCCTATAATGATTTGTACACGTATAGCTAATTTATCAAAGAGATGTGCATACATTGTATACACGTGTACATGTCAACATTTCAAATAAGGAAATCAGAAGCTTTTAGTTGCCCGAAGCCACAGTAACGCAATTTGTCTGTTTTGCAGGTATTGAAATTGCGAAATCCATGGGTGCGAAGTATCGTCTTGGACCGGAATTAGAAATATGGTGAGTTTGTTTTGCTATGGGTGCTTCAACATGCATCATCAGGATGGGCGCATTACATTCCACTACAGGGAAATAGACAATTATTTTACTTTAAATGGTCTTTCCTGCTTTCTGTTCTGTAATACTGGTAAACTCTGACCTTACAAAATACTGTTTCACTCATAACAATAGTCCCTATACAGGGTACCCCCCCCCCCCCCAAAAAAAAGGTAACCCACAAATAGGGAAATACGACCAAGTTGCAAATATATAATGACCATGGTTGTCATAAACTAGGGGTAGTGAGCTTTCCATGGATTTATTTCATGCATTTCTCTAGTGATGCATCACTGATGTCTGTTGTTTTAAAAATTGTACGTAAAAAGCTTTCGAGAATTCGTGAACATATACATGTCTGCTTGTGGCTAGTGGCTGCAAAACTACACGTAACTACAAATGCATACCACTATGTTGTATCCCTGTTCATTCAATTAGTTTAATGATTTCCATATCATCAGAACCTTGTATTTATTTTGTACTTGTTAAAAAAGTTACCTACTATTTGCCCCTGCAGTGGTTATGGTTGCAACGATCATTTCTATGAGTCAGATACCTGCTTGCATTCATTCCAAGTCCTGGCAGAACTCCTGAAGTCAAAGGTCACAGAGGACATCATGTGTGATGTTGGCATGTAAGTACATTATTGAGCAAGTGTTTTGGTAGTGCAGTTGTGTGAAAAGATAAAAGTCTCTGTTTTTACTTTTGTACATGTAGGTCCTGATCCACATATGTTTGTCTTCTTTTGGGCTTTTTTATCTTATTTCATGTTAAATTACTGTGCTTATATTATTTTGTATTAATTTGTTTTTGCTGCCCCAAGCCCCACTGCCTTGTATCATCCTTTTCTTTGCCTTTGCTATGACTGCATATCCTTATGGAATATATAGTTTTCATATTATCTGTCGTACTGTTATCTTTCAGTTTGTGTTGTTTCCTGTGTATTGTTTAGTCCAATAAGTATGTGTATAGCATTCCACACGCTAGGGAATATTCAATGCAAAAACTTTAAAAGTGTGTAATGTTTGGCAAATTTGTATTGTGAATGTTTTTCTGTAGACACTACATGTTTGTATGTATGTATGTACCTTTGTTCGAAGTATACATTGTAAACCACTTAAAAATGTAACATCAAATGTGTACCCCGTCTTCTTTCTTTGGAAATCTAGGACATGGGAGAAACTGTGATAATCACGCAACAGGTTTTCCACTATTGCCAGTGATAAAATGAAGCAAATAATTTCAATGCAATGCTTTAAGCAGGAAATTACACATTTAATGTTGACTGCACACCTTTGTAGACAACAAATAATTTTAAAAAAATCTCTTTCTTCCTTTCAGGCCTGTCCTTCACAAAGGCGTACGGTACAATACCAGGGTAATTTTTCTGAACAAGTAAGAAAAATAATATATCCGTTACCCGTACGTATGGTCAGTAAGACACGCGTTACTTGCACTATTTCCTCTTGTTTGTAAGCCTGAATATTTTATCCTTTGTAACTCATGACTTAGAGTTGTGATGAATATTATTACAATTTACATTTTGTCTAAACGTCTTTGAAATGTTAGGTTGTTGCTGTTGTTCATGCACTATCCTAATTTTAAAGCTGCCATGTCCTTGCTCTGGCTTAAAATTTCCGTTCAGTGGACTTCCTCCTACAAATAACCAATAGATGAAAATTATTTTGGAACCAAAAATGCTTACTACACTCTACAGTATTTGGTCTTAACTTTATGCGCGATGATTGCCCTATACATGAACACTGTAAGAATGCCCCTTTTGCAAAACACGAACCTTATTAACTGTTTTACTTATCTTCAATGTATTGTTTGGTGGAGAAAAATTTTGAGGATTTAGATTACATGCAGCTTTAACACTTTGAAATCGGAGGATTTTGGAGGATTCAGATTACATGCAGCTTTAACACTTTGAAATCAGAGGATGTTTGGGGGATTTAGGTCACTTGGAGGAAAAATGATGGATGGAGTTGGGGTTAGTTATCAATTGGATTGTGGTTGTAGAATGTAAACCATTTTGTATATCCTAAGGAACCCAAGAAAACGGTTCCTTAATCCTAACCCAGTAGGCATTTTGTAAAGTAAGTTTCTGGGCTTGAATCCTTCAAAATCCAGTAAAACAGATGGATTTTAAAGGATTTTGGAGGGTTATGGTTAAGAGATTATGCAACCATAATAGAAAAGGAGTGAATACATAAGAGATGTAAGATTTCATGCAAAAGCCTGCCTTAACCCTAACAGCCCAAGGCTTTTTACTAGAATCCTTCCCTAACCACACAAACTCCAACACTGTGTAGTAAACCAATGGCACATTCTTTGTACTTAGACAAAATCAGGGCATCAAGTCCCACGCAAAGTGATGGTGCCAAGGCTCTACAGTACCCAATCACACAAAATTCAACACAAATGGGGTGTTTGATTTTGGAAGGTTAGGGTTAAGGCTTCTTCATGTAAAATAGTGTTCTGATTTCAAGCCTTAATGTATAATCAGGCTTCCCTTACCTTATTTTCAGGCTCAGGACAAAAACACACTTATATCCCTGATAATTAAAGACAGTACATGTACAAGTATATACGTCGGAACATGTGTACAACAGGTAGTGCATGCTATTAAGAATTTGTTGATTGACATTTTGAGTCCATTGACTGTCACCCACAGGAAGATACTGTTAATCAAACCAAAGACAGACATGGCTAATTATGGCAACTATCGAGAGCTTCGATGGTTTAAAGGTTGGGCTAAAGAACGGACTGTAGAGGAATACTTCCTACCCAGAATGATCACCCGGATTACCAATCAGGTATGATTGTTTACAGTAAATGTCAGGAGCATCTAAATCGGACTTCCTTTTAATCAGTGTACAGAAATCTTTGATATCTTTACTTAACTTATTCCTCTGTAAAGGTGATATGTACCCGTTACCCATGCAGAATATTATTTCTTCACACTGCAAAATCATGAGTGTTTGCTTACCATAAAAACACTCTGTGCTTATTTCAAGATGACTTTTCCCAATTTCTTTTAAAGTAATCACCCGTCTTTTATAAATGTATGCCTTTTTCCTTTTTAGACAACAGTACCAATCGGAGATGGAGTTATTTCCACACGGGATACTTGCATTGGATCAGAGATTTGTGAAGGACTATGGACAGCTAATAGGTGAGAAATGAACATAGACTCCGCCTTTTGTCCCCCCTCACCCAATCCCCTCACCCATCCCGCCCACCACCCTCTCCCTTCCCGCCCACCACCCTCCCCACTGAAGCTGCAATGTATTGCCATGTGTTGTTAAGAGAAGCAAGTATTGTTGTACAAGTCGAATTTGTAAGGCGTATATATTTTTAAACAAAATACATAGAATCTCTGATCCTATACAAATGACCTCCAGCTTAACATCCCACCTGAAGGATGTCACCCTCTTGAAATGAAATATATATACGGGCCTGTCATGCCCCAGACCAATGTACTGATTATTGCCAGGTACGCTCATGCAAGTAGTACATGGTGTGCTGTCCCATTCAATTACTGCTCGTGGTAAATTTTGCTTAAATTTGGTAGTGTGCCACCTATTCTTCCATAGGGCCAACTGTCTGGGATAGTTTGGGCTTGTACAGACTTCCAATAAGCTTAGACGGAGCCTAAATTATCCCTGTTTCTTGTGACATCACAACAAACTGGTTAGAAACCGCCATGTCTATATGAAAGTTGTTTCTATTTGATTGTGTCTTTCTTTTAGCCCGCACATTGCCATGAGCTTAGACGGAGTTGAGATTATTACAAATGCCAGTGGGAGTCACCATGAACTCAGGAAAGGTTACGTGGTGATTGACCTGGTAAAGGCAGCAACGTACAAGGTGAGTAGGCTAACTTCAAACAATTCACATGTAAATTTATTTCATGCCTGCCATATAAGACCAACAGAGGGCACTCTTACTATTTTGAAGGATGACAACAGGCAGGTAGTTTATGTTTTCTGAATTGGAATGCTCCTCATTTGCCTTCGCCTTTAGTTCAGATTTTAGTTAGGTTGTATGTGGTTAGCATGTTTTTCCTTAAACCAAAAATGTATGATTATTTTCTGAAATTGTTCTCATGGTTTTCAACCCAAATTTTATTTGTTGTTGTATTTGCAGCAGTTTTCAATTAAGTATGTTGCCTAAAAAAAAAAAGAATGTTTTATATTCCAATGGTGCAGTGAAATATTCCTGTTAATTTAATAATCCTGATTTTGGTTATTAATTTGATTTTTGACATCATTGTTTGGTTGTTTTTAGTGTGGTGGAATCTACATGTATTCTAACCTACGTGGGTGTGATGGTGAGAGAGTGTATTACCAAGGTGGTTCACTCATCGGTATCAATGGTAGCATCGTTACCAGGGGAGATGAATTCTCACTCCGAGATGTGGTAAGTAGAGACAACGATCACTAAGTTGAAAAGTCGAATGAGTCCAAAATGTCTTTCTATGCCAGCCATCATTAATTAATGTCATCATGCTTTTAAAGTAGGGGATAAATGTGTTATGAACTGATGTTGACCATATTAATAATGGCCATGGAGATGTGTGGCCGATGTTCATGAGCAGATACAAGTTCTGGTAACTGAGGTTATTCCCCTACCATTTTAATTTTGAGTCGTTAAAATGAATGATTGTTACTCAAGGTTTGGAAGGAAACACTTTGTGTGACTCAAACATTGTATATTTCATTTAACTGAATAGTTGGTAAAATTCAAAAAAAAAGAAAAAAATCATGATCAGGAAAGTTTTACTGTTTTGTCCAATGAACTCTAAGAAACATCACTGCATAAATGAACAATAGCATGGCTGGTTTCTCATGCTAACTATGAGGTTGTTAATGCTGAATCTTAATGCTTTACCTGTCACTCACATTCATAGCATTCTATCGGATCATGATATGACTTTGTTTTGTCACAGGATGTTGAGGTAGCTACCTTGGATCTTGAGGATGTTCGAGCGTACAAAGCACAGATCAGTAGCAACAACCTATATGCAGTACGTCTTTTTCACTAATGTTTCTTAAATGTTTTTTCTCAATTTAATCGACACATTCTGTGAAAATCATTTTTGTACTTTTTATCATTTTGGACAGTTTGCAGTTTTTGGCTTCTTGCAAGTGTGCTTTCTATTATGTCATGTGTTTTCAGTTTGATTTGAAGGCTGGTGTAAAAATTTAATGTCTGCATTTGTGTACTATAACGATTTTTCTTATGTAAATATCATTTTCATATTTATTTTATAAGTGGAAAGGTTGTATAAAGTATGGCTGTCCCGAATATACCGAATATTTGATATTCGATCTCAAGCGAATATTCGAATACCATTTTGCCAGTTTGAATATTCGAAAAGTGTATATGTATATATGCACATACAGATACGACTCTGATGCTATTTTAATAGAAAAGTTACGGCGCTTAGCAGTGTCAAATCCTGCATTTTTGCCAATCATAACTTTTAGTGGACGGAGGTTTATTGTTCCTGTCCGTAAAACCCTTGATACAACAGGGGCATGCAAAAAAATGCCGTTTGAACAGTCCATAATATCCATTGCCATACGTAAAACACCGGCGTGCTTTTACGTGCAAATTTCTTTTTAACGGTGCGGCATGCACTGAAAAACTTGATCAGTGATTATCAAATTATTCAAATACTAAATTATTCGAAAATGAACAGCCCTAGTATAAAGGTGCGGTTTAATTTGAATAATGAAGATAAAATGTTCTCTCGTGGTCTCATTAATAAAGACGACTTTCTTCTTGTTCTTAAGTATAGAGCATATTAAATGCTGTACATTTTACATTGGCTGACATTGGCATTGGATAACTGCTGACCATGTTGGCAAGTGATTGTAGCAGGCACCAGTTATTTATCGATTCTCCTATTTATCTTACAGGCAAGCGTTGCCAAATCCTTCCCTCGTATCAAGGTAGAGTTTGCCCTATCTAGTGATATTGAATCTTCCCATCGTGTCAATCAGCCCATCCAGTGCACTCTACCTACCCCAGAGGAGGAGATTGCTAGAGCCCCAGCATGTTGGCTTTGGGATTACTTGCGTCGCAGCGGACAGGTGAATATAGCCTCGGTCAAGCAACATTAACTCAAAGACCCTCAATATTAACATGTAGTTTGTCTTAATTGCCCTTAATTTAGTTTGTCAGATTTTTAACAAGACTTCAAAAGCAAGGTTTTTCTATTCTCACCTCCTGAATTGCGAGGCCAATGATGATTTTGCATACCAGAATACTTTAATTGATAGTTAAAAACAGTTTTAGCATGCATGTTGATTTCTCGTTGCTGAAATGCATTGTCAGTTCATCATTTAGACGAAGATTCATCTGTAACAATTTTATATCACAATAAATTTCTCGATTATGATGATTGTCGACTGCTCAGTTCATTTTGACAATCCTTTTTGTTTGTCTGGATGGTCTGGGCGGCCGTCCTCGAGTGTCAGGGTTACCATGATTTTAACTTAAAGGTTATTTTTATCTTAACATGTACTTTGTTGTATTTTGATTAATTTTTTATACATACATATTGATATATTGTATTTTATCCTCTCCTTTTATGGAGATTTTGTTGGAAAGAAAATAAAGAAAAACTCATATAAAATTGGGCCCTGTAATACATAACCTTGCATGCTATCAGGTTGCTACTTGGGTACGTTATTCTATCACCTTAAGGTAGATCCATGATAATTGACATTACATTCCGAGGTCTGTTTGGACCTTCAAGTCGTTATGACTCATGCTGTCTCCTTGTATTAAACGGACATTGATCCAGCAAAATGGATAAAGAAAGTATTATTTTTCCCTCATTTTCACTTACCATTCACATGAAATACACAAATGATGATGAACTGCTCAGATCATACTGACCACAGTGACAAGTTCAGTGCTTAATACTCTTTTCTGAGTTTCCATCTCAAAGGGCTACTACAAAGAACTTTCTATTACAAATATGCAAATTTGAAATCAGTTACCACTTAATATGGAATCTTATTTGCCAATTTCATTCACATGGTGCATGAGCAAGTGAGGAAAAATAACACCCTTTCCCTGGTTGTCTTAACTTCAAGGAGGCAGCCAGAGGTGTACTGCATTGCAGGAATGTTGCAATCATCAATAAGCTCGTCTGAGTGGTTATACGTTAAGTTGGCCTTACATCCTGGGATAATTGGCCACATTTGGGCTTGCATTAAACAGTCTGCCTGTTTTGTTGCTTCTTTATGTCAAGTGTACTTAGAGTTGTAGAACTTTGCAGTGATCGTGATATTACTTGATATTTGTTTGATGTCAGGCTGGTTTCTTCCTGCCCCTGAGTGGAGGAATAGACAGCTCAGCTACAGCCTGTGTCATAGCGTCCATGTGCAGACTGGTGTGTGCAGCAGTTAGAGATGGAGGTAAGCCAATACATGACAACATATTCCTCAATGTAATTCAATAGTTTGATTTCTGGATCATTTTTCAGCAAACTCTTACATTTGGCATATGACAACACAAAATTCGGCCTCATACCTTGAACTAAATTGTTTTTGTTTTGTTTAGCCTTTGAGAAAGATTCTGCTAGAATCAAAACGCTAGGCCGTCATAACTTTCATCAAATTGAAAACAAATTCAAACATTCCATTAGATTTATTTCACTTTGAGTGAGGCTGTGTTGATCTGGTGTAGAGTAGCCCATGTATTTATTTATTGTCAAATTTTCACAACTCAGATGCACAGGTGTTGGAAGACATTCAACGTATCACAGCTGATCCTTCCTACAGGCCTACTGACCCTCATGAGTTAGCTGGGAGAATCTTCTTCACTTGTTACTTGGGCACCGTCAATTCCTCAGTGGATACGTACAACAGAGCCAAGAACCTCGCTGCTGAAATAGGAAGGTGGGTCTGCAGGGGTTGTATATTGCTACAAATTCACACCTTTGTTTAATTTTGTTTACCAGTTTACGATCATGAAGTATGTGTTTCTATGTATTATGGAGGATATCAACATGGCCCTTGAATACATGTCCGAGTTTCTTAAAGTAGTTGGAACATTAGCTTGTGCGTATTCATGGATTTCATGTGTCTTGCTTATAGACTAGCGGTTATTGTACTTGTTGTTACTGTGGCATCCATATTTAACCGCAGTAAGTGAGTTACACATAACCAAGAGAAATGTATCATGTTCATCAACAGATGGCATGAGGGTAGTATCAGGTGTGGACTGGTCCTTAGACATGGACTGTCTGTGTATAATACTACCTACAAATATATTGATAAGAATGCACCCCTTAAAATTTTTAATTAATATTAACCCCTATATATTCCGAAAATCAACAGAAGGCAGGCTCTTTCAATCTTGTTGATCAGATTGTGAACAACGGACTGTTTTGTCCAGCCGTTAGATTCTGTTGGATTCAGCAGGCTTCTTACTTCGTGGATGTAATTGTGTGCCTTGAGAATGTTAGAAGGGGATATGTTTGAACATACATGTAGTTTATTTCACATGATAACCAAAACACAAATCACAGCAGGAATATTCTTGTTTGCATAGTGACATTAGAATAAATAATCAGTAGATTGTTGTTGAGCTCAGCTCTCAAATCCCAAGTATACCATGTATCAAGGACGAGTCTTCAGTGAATTAGCTGAATTCGGTGATTTTTATATGCACACTAATTTTGTTTTCTTCAGTAACCACACAGGTATCACCATCGATGCTGCAGTCAACTCCACCGTCAATATCTTCAACAAAGTGAGTGGCAAGGCTCCACGGTTCAAAGCTGAAGGAGGTAGCTCCAGGGAGAATCTTGCCTTACAGAATGTTCAAGCTCGTACGCGTATGGTGTTGTCATATGTATTTGCTCAGCTTAGTCTGTGGTCCAGAGATAAACCTGGTGGTCTACTTGTGTTAGGCACTGCTAATGTTGATGAAAGGTTAGTCTGTTACCCAACGCTGTTCAACTTCCCTCTCAAATTTGGCTACATATTTCATTAAATATTATTTTCAGACTATAAATGCGATACTGTTTCATGGGATGTAAATAAATAAATTGTTTGCCTTTCTAAGCCCGTTATAAAAATTAACAGGTTTACTCAGGTGGGTTTTAATTCACTTGTCCAGGGTTTGATTGTCGGGTAAAAATCTACTAGACAGCCGAGATAATATCTACAATTTTACTAGACCGGAAGATATTTCATAAGATCAATAGTAAAAATAAGAATACACAATGTTTTTCACACCAATGTGCTGTTATTCATTTGATTGTTGACGTCTATTTTGTTCCTTTGCTGACCTTTTGGGAAGGGGGTTGGTCTGAGAAACCCTGTCTAAAAACACTCGCCTCAAAACTAAAAATGGCCATTTTTAGAAATTATGAGGATTTTTCATTTCACCAGATTCAGAATAATGGTACTAATTTATTCAAGAGTTTACTAGACCGATGCTTAAATCACTCAAACTACACTCACACTGTGTTTTTTCTAATTTTATTTTTTGTTGGCAACCTTTCTTTGTATCTGACGTGCATGATTGCTCCTGCCATTGACTTATACTGTCTCGTCACGTGTCTGGATTAATTATTCCTTTCTCCTGACAGTCTGCGTGGGTACCTGACCAAGTACGACTGCTCCAGTGCTGATATCAACCCTATTGGAGGAATCAGTAAGACAGATCTGCGTAGCTTCATCAAGTATGCCATGGAGAACTTCAATCTGCCATCTCTCAGAGGGTAAGTGTGGCTCAGTAAATTTGGTCTATAAGCAGCTGATTGAAAAATGTATTAGCCTGACATACACGTAGTGTCCAATATTTGTGTACCGAGTCATACTCTATCAGAGTTATTAAACAGTCTCAGTTTTGTTTTTACCCAGGAAAATCACACGAAAGCAATTTGGTTTGTTTGTATGAACTGTCAACCTGTATCTATATTTTTGCAGGCATATTATCGATTGGAATGTTTTTTTGGTGGATACCATCACACATTTTGAGAACTTAGGGGACATCCTTATTAAACAGGCAGTGTTATAACTTTTTTAGGTACAGGTATATCCCATCAGGTTGCTCTGATAATGATCTCATTCTTGTTTTGTGAATAGTTTATATTAGGAATAGGCTGATGTTAAGTTTACATGGGCCTTTTCTAACTAGGAAATCATTTGTGTCATTTGTCAAGGATCATGGATGCACCACCATCAGCTGAGCTAGAGCCACTCACAGAAGGGAAGATATCACAGACAGATGAGGTATATCTCCCTCATTTTGTACCCATCCTCCATACCACTAACAGATGATGCAAATCTTTTCCTGGCCCTACTACCTTCCCTTATCCCTTTTCAGCTGCACCCCTTCCATATTTTGTAGTTGAACAAAAGCAGCAGCAGCACACTTCCACTTCAATAATTGAGCTATTTACAGAGGTTTTTCTCCTATCACAGGAAGACATGGGAATGACGTATTCAGAGCTATCAACATATGGTCGGCTGAGGAAGATAGCCATGTGTGGTCCATACAGCATGTTCTGTAAGCTCGTTCATGAGTGGCAAGACACCTGTACTCCATCACAGGTAAAACGACTTTTGCAATAAGTCGTCTTCAATGGCTTTTACTGTTGTCTAATAATTTTTCAGACTGTGAATGCTTGATTTTCAAACTTAAAATAAGATGTTTATACAGCATACTAGGGTATCTGTTTTTGATAACATTCTGAATATTCAAATAACGTTTTACAATCTGGTGCTCTTTTCAGGTTGCTGAGAAAGTGAAGCATTTCTTTCGTTGTTACTCCATCAATCGTCACAAGATGACAACGCTAACCCCAGCCTATCATGCCGAGAGCTACGCTACTGATGATAATCGCTTTGACCTGAGGCAGTTTCTCTACAACACCAAATGGTCCTGGCAGTTCAAATGCATTGACGAGGAGGTGAGATGGGGGTCAATGAAGGGGAGAGAACAGGGTACAAATTCTTGTTTCACCCAAAGTATATGAAGTCAGGTAGATGATATTTGCTGTAATAAATCATGTTATACACCCAAATGATAACAGGGTTAACCCTTTAACTGTCAGTCGTACAAATTTGTACGATAGAGAATCTGCATAGATAACAAACCCATTTAAAAAATACATCAATAAAGGGTGCATTGATCATCTTCAAGACCAGTGCAATGTAAACAAATATTGCAGCCATTTTCGCTCGTCCGTAAAACTTTGAGATTTTCAGTTTCCATTTGCAAATCCAAGACACTTTTTTGATGTGTTTTCTTGAGGTGATGGAGCCCCTTGATGATGAAACTAATTGCTTTTATGCATGTTCCTTAGAATGATTCCAGCTGTGTTCTGGATTTTGTTTTACATGCTTCAAGAGCCTAGACATCACAAATTTGGAAAACAAATCCTGGATTCATGCTCTGTATGACCTTCTTTCATCCCCCTCATATTTTGATACCAATTGAAAGAGGGAGAGCAAGAGAATTTTTCCAAAAATGTATACATGTACTTTTATTGGGTTATCTCAAAAGAATAAGCTGTACTAAGCTGAAAAATATGAAAAGTAATAAAACGTGTGTGACCTTCAATAAAATGTACTTGTATAAAAATACTTGCCAACAGGAATAACCTGACAAAGTTAGGATGGCCTGACATTTTGGGCCTATTCGAAACCCTGTTCTCGTGTTGGCTGAACACGAAAATGCGCTATCGAATATCAAGAACCAGTTTGCGAACTGGATGAAGAACAAAGATGGCTGACAGCGAAGGACAGATCATATATCCTCTAATCCTGGAATTATTATTTAATAAGAGAAGTTGTAGCAAACAGAAATATCAGATCAGCTGTTTTTTCAATTCGTCTTCTTCATCAGAAGAATCAAACATAAAAGTTGGGAAGATTATTTCCACTTTCGACGCATCATTCATGGGCGTCACCATCTTGAATGACGTCACCAGAACAGGGTTTCGAATACGCCCTTTGAATCCAAGCAGAATCTTTCCCAAAGATTCAACTCGGATTTGAATGTCGGACTCTCCTAGCTTTTATCCCAAATTTAGATTGATATGCATATGTTGACAATTGATGAAGTTTTGTTTCTTCAGGTTGAAAGATTGAACCAGAGGACAGCTCAAGAGACTGATACCAATAAAGGAACAAAACCATCCGACATCGCTGATGAAACGTCCAAGGATGACACGACGTCATCCTCAACTATGACCCCATCCAAGGTCAGAGGTCATGGGGTCACAGTATGTGCTGATGATGCCACTGGATTAGTCACCAATATCCCAATAGTACCTGTAGTGACGGTAACAACGGTTACCAGGGATGCTGGTTCCCTCTCTGATGACAATGAAACCATAGAGCAGCCATCTTGTAGTCTAACCACTGCCGATAGTTCAGCTACCTCACATGCAATGAGGAAACGAGGTCATGCAATCAAACCGACGGACTCGCAAGAAGATCTAACCAAAAAGAGGCGAACGGAATTTGGTAATGGCAATAATAATAATAATGGGAACAGTAATAAGGAACAGTCCCCATTGAAACGCATTGGAAAGTGGCTCAAACGCCAAGTGTCCAATGGGCACGAGGAAAGTGTGGCAGAGAAACATGGAACCAAAAAGTAAAACTGGAAAAATTCCTTGAAGAGATCATACTGAATTCATTACTGAAAATAAAAATATCCAAAGGCGTTTTATTTCCATTTTTATTTCTCATGCAGATGTGTATTTCTAAAATTCCATCCTTGCATGCCATAGTGTGCGAGAGAATCTACATGTATATTTTGCACGTTAACTTGTTTTTACTTTTGTATTCATAAGAGAAATTGTCTCCACCAATAATTGATAAGTTCTGCAAACTAGCTATCCATGTACTCATATATTGAATAGAATGGTATTTGCAGTTGATCAATTACGGTAACTAAGCATGTGAAATACTGTCCAATCAGTATTTTTTTTATATTCTGATTTCCCCTTTCTTCATAGTCTGCATGCGTTGAGTAAACAGAAAGAAATGGATTTTGAACGAATTATAGAAAAACCAGTAAAGAGCATGCTAGTTATTGCATGCATTGCATGATGTATTCATTATAATTTATGTAGCTTATTTAAACAGAAAAAGGTTACAATTGATAAAACATGTACCTTACTGAAATAGTCATTGGGTAAATTATTATTATTATTATTATTTTTTTTTTTAAGTATTGCAATATTTCAATCACAAATGCTCCGGTAACTAAATACATTTCTAGTACTCCACGTCTCTAGAATCAATTTCTGGCACATTTGGGGGCCAAAAATGGCAAGGGGTAAACCCTCTCCCCCCCCCCCCCTTTTTTTTTCAGTCCAAAAAAGTTGCTTTTAAAATAGCAGCAGAGTAGGAAGGAATGGAGACTTCAGCCCTGCAATGTTAGCTGACAGGAAGGAATTATTAAAATAATTTAGAAATATTGCAATATTTTAATTACAAATGCTTCGATAATACGTTCCTAGCACTGCAACATGCCTTGAGAATCATTTTCAAGCAGATTTGTAAAATGTAATTTTTGGGCCAATTTTTGGGGTACCTCTTCCCATTTAAACAAAAAAAATAAACAAAGATACATGCACCTAACCAGTTTTGAATAAATCAGAGATAAAACTGGTAATCTCGGGGGTCCAATCAGACAAACGGCATTGCAGAGTTTATCCAACACGCTTTATTCTCTACATGATGATTTGTACCCATAAAATGGGTAGATATTACATTTTCAGTATCATAAACAATTTATATTACATTACGTATAAACCTGATCAGTGGGATAAAGCACTTATAGTTCAAATTTGTACATGTAATTGATCATGTCTTCTTCACACAAAGGAATACCGACTCTCATTTGACCATGCACCCGATATCCACTAATTATAGGTTTCCCGGCCAATTTCCACAAAAATAACCAGCTCATTCAGTTTCAATCAGCATTCAATCGTCAAAAATATAGAATACCATTAAAATGGCCTGTGAAAACAATCAAGAGGCAACAAAATTTGTATTTATTCATATTGGTGGGTGATTTTAACACAATACATAAACAAAGAAAAGTTAAATTGTAACCATATTCACATTTAAATTGTGAAATTGATTGCCCAAAAACAAAAATTAAACCCTTGTTTGATTTAGAAAAAAGGCATGAATTTGAAAGCATATTAATGTAAATTAACAAAATGTCACTGAATTTGCCGTGAAAACCTATAATATGAAATGTCGCATGTCATCAATGAGGTCTCCCTTGTAATAATCCCTTATTCAGGAACCATGTTAACATTTTCTTGCCAAACTGGTTATGCCTGTTCCTAACTTCCTTCTGCTGTTCACTAAGCATAATCCTTTTAACAGAGCTGCCAACCAGTACGTATTTTATACGGAAATTCATGAGAAATACTTGCTGTTTTCCGCGCTTTTTTGTTGTTGTATGACTCCGCATTTTTAAGTCGCTAGTGCTATTTGGGGCCATGTCTGAATCACTTGGCCGGTATACACAAAGCTGCGAGTACATGCGCATGCAGCAAAGTATGGACTCATATGGGAAAAAAACCTTTTCAGCGTGCCCATTGTTTAGGGGACTTTTAAATCATGCAACACCGAAATTCAGTCTGGTTTCGCCTGCGTGTAGTGAAGAATGCCAGTGTATCAAGTCCAGTAGCTAGACACGCATGCTTACATGCAATTACAAAATTATTTTGGAACATCATACTCTACAAGATTTGTCCACAAAATCCCGCCAATAACCAAAAAACAGTTGAATCAACAACGATATTCATCTATTTCGATCAAATTGTGACAAGAAGTGGACCAGTGTTGAGTGTATGATAAATGGCTGTGTGGATAATTCCACGTGTGGCCAACGTGTTACAGTAACGCACTGTACATGGGGCTGCTAGTTGGCCGGGCACACCAGCCCGTTGTATGTACGGCTTGGAATACTTTATCATACCACAGCAGTTTGTGATATGTTGACGGCAAAAACAAGTCAGTTTCATATTTATTTTGTTTAGTTTATTGGTTTTGCTGATTTATAGGTTATTTTAATATGTTCATTCATTGTTCTGAATAATACATTGTGATCGCAACTTTACTTTTGAAAATAAAAAAATAAGGAAACGGTCCGTGCCTAGCGCATGGGTTCATTAAACCATTGCCGTTACAGTGGTACATGTGGACTGTCTGTGCGGGAAAATCTGACTTTCAGGTAATGTTCAAATTTCATGAAAAATATGGATTTTTGAAATGAGTTTTAAAAGGTTGGCATCTCTGTCTTAAAGTCAACCAAAGTACGGCTGATGGTATTAAGGTTATGTCCTTGCTTATTGGACATGGACCAACAAATAGACTGCTGACATGACAAGATAGCTCAGTTGGAAGAGACAGTACAGTAACTGATGAATTTTGCATGCATGAAAAATAGCACTTCCAGGTTTGAAAGCAAGGCTTAGTGCTAATCTTTTGAAAAGTCGCTGATCGAATCATCTAAAAGCAATCTAATACAGGTAAGTTTATTTAAGAAGATGAACTGGTACCACTTGTCAATGTTTACGAATTATGCATGAAGGCATTTGTTAAAGAACTGAGAGCCTCGCTTTCAACCTGGGAATGTGCATATGGGGGCTTAAGTGGAATTTGTCTAATCTGGAGGTGTCCCATTCATGTCAGTTTGCTTTAAAACATTGGAGAAAACTAGACTAATATTTTGTGTAGTCATACAGGGATTGTACGTACATGTATGTTACAGCCAGGATTATGAAAACAAACTTGTTAAGTTAGTGTACAAATTGGTTAAGAATTTTTGCCTAGTCTGTCAAATATAAGATTTGTTAAGGAATGCCCCATGTTTCTCTGTTGTTCATAATGCTATTGTTTTAACAAAGGGTGTAACCCACACTACAGCTTAAACACTAGTACATAATTGAGAATCAGCATGTGTATAAAAATAACAATTTTTTGATCCAACAATTTCATCATCGTTCCAAATTTGGGAAGCATTTTGAAATATCCATGGTCACTCATTAAAAAGTTTATCTTTACCATAACAGTTAAAGGCATCACAGTTTATTTACATCATCATAACTCAATGTCTCAACTAAAGACTTTGATGATCTGGGAATCGTGAATGTGAACATAACTTGTATGATCAATCTTGTTGGCAAGACAAAGGCCTAAACAATGAGCTTCTCCAAATCTTTATAAGTTTCATAACCTTCCAATTTAGCTATCTTCCCCCATAAAAAAAAATAATCTAGAACTGTGCCAACACACAGAACATATTTAAGGGTAAGTTCGACAACATCACCAAACTTTCTGATTCCAATAAAAAGTGCAATACATAACTATCTGTTGTCTATAGTAGTTAAAAATACTGTATAAGTATGCAGGTAGACTGATGAACATATCCATTCAAACTAAAAAAGATAACCACAAAAACTGGTTATGTACATTAAAACTAAAGTTGCCATCATGTGACAAAATCAAACGCACTGCATTTCCTTTCCAAATTAGTCACTGTCCTTTAAAAAAGTCCAGTCTCCATTTGGATGCCGTTGCAAGTTCTTAGCATTCAACAGGGGTTCCACACACTCTCTCCTCCCTCCT
Organism: Hippasteria phrygiana; assembly: GCA_037893225.1. Taxonomy (NCBI): domain Eukaryota; kingdom Metazoa; phylum Echinodermata; class Asteroidea; order Valvatida; family Goniasteridae; genus Hippasteria; species Hippasteria phrygiana. The sequence goes on from JAZGUH010000082.1 coordinate 77,766, forward strand.
TGGTCCGCATGGCTGACCGGTACCGCGTGCCTTCTTCTTGATCCGTCTCATTCTGAGCTGTGTACCGTCTTGACCACATGTCACACTGCATTCTGTCCAAGCACCCCAGTCAGACATCATGCAATCACGAGCTATACGAATCAAGTGAACAAGATACACAAGGTCAGCTTGGTACCAGAGATACTTGCCTCATCTGTGACCTGGATTTCAACGACCTTCAAGACAAATCACAATATGTGGTAAAAGTAATGCACATTAGGTGTTACATGTGCTTTTCCTTTGATGTTTTGTTTTTGAAAATGAGAGACCATTATTTCCGACACTTACAAACAGACTTTCTAATATCTTCATCAGGATTTATTCTTTTGCAGCAAATTAAGTAAACATACATGTACCTGGGGTGAGATTGGCCAAAAAAAACACGAGGAGCCCAGATGAACATATAGTTTGTATTTGCCTGAAGGCACCCCCTTAAAATATCAATTTTTATTGGTCTATATCCACCTCAGGAATTCCAGATTGCAAAATGAGGTTCTTTAAAAATTCTGAAATCCTGACAAATATCACCCCTGATGTATACTAACTATCAAATCACCAGCAGTGTTATGGCTGAAAATCAGTTTTAATTTTTCAGGTCTCATGTCCAAAACCAGCAAAATTTTAAGACTTCAACAGTCCCAGACTGAGACCAGCAAAATCAGGTCTCCAGACCTACCCCCCAATGTCGGGCCATCATGTAGATTGGCTTGTCAGTCCTTACGTAGTAAAAAGTTGAATAATTTATCTTTCAATGACAATATTCTGCCGATGTGATGACAATGTGATGCCTGTTGGCAGTCACATTCTCAATTTAAAAAGTCTTTTTTTTCTCTCAAAAATTTAAAGTTTATTTTCTGCAGGGACGACCAATATTAATTTTCCTCTCGAATTAAATCAATTGGAATAACATGTTTAGTATATAAATGTTATTACTCGGTTACACTGACCAATGATCACAGCCTTGGACAGACAAAAAAAGATTACGGACAAAATTTAGAACTAACAGATAGTAATATTGATACATTTAAGGAAAAAAAATACCTGCCAGAGTTCAATCCTAAGGCAAACTAGGGGTGATTTTTTGTGTAAAACATGACCACAGGCTGCCGTCATTCATCCAATATTAAACCAACTGAGGCCACACAGTGATGGTAAAATAAAACATAAGATGTTCACTCAACATCAACCGTCTGATTATCTTAACGCCTTTTATGCCAAGAATTACACATCCCCCAAGCAGGTTGAAAAAAACCTATAAACAGACAGATGAACTGCTATAGCAGATGATGGACAATGCATGCAAAGTGCTCATTATTAAACACAGGTTTAAGTCGCTCACTCGCATCGTCATTCAAGCTAAATAAATATTGCAGGTATGGTTTCTATAATCTAAAAGCTACAGGGATACTTGTTGACAGTAATTCATGGAATTAGTGTCAGTAAAAGTCAGTTGAGCAATCCACTGATGAAAGTAACTCTTGGCTCAGGCTGTCCCATGAGAAAGGTGCTGAGGTAATGTATGATGCATAAAGTGAATGTAATGAGTGTTTAAAGTAGGGTTCCCACTTACAGATTAGTCATAGGAAGGATCACAAGGGTTACAAAGTCACGGTAACCAAGACAGGAAAATTACTAGGAACATTTCTGAACAACGATGAATACATGAGAAATGAAGATTTGGATGCATTTTGTGTTTCAGTAATTGAACGAAGCTTAGGACAGAAAATATGGGATGAAAAGGACGGACAGAGCACACTGTCCGAAACGTCGAGTTACACACTCATCCCGGTTCTTTTCAGAACCATACATCTTCCTAGAAGAGATTTATTTCACATGGTGTTACCCGCAATCTCAGTCTTTCTTGCAACAGAGGTTTCTTCTCAAAAATACTGAATGATTCCACGTATTCAAACAAATTACAAAAATGTTTGACGTAAATAGGTTGTTCAGAGGCATTTTGTGAAGACAGAAAAGACAACAGAATTCTTTTTTTTACTTTAATTAGGGTAGGTCGGGTAACTGGACGCAGAACTATTTTTAGGGGTCTTACTGCCATTGACATTACAGCCACAAAGGTACTTTTTGCAGACACACCCCATCATTTTTCCTGTCGTAAGTCTTGGTAAATTACATCAACATTGTATTTTTATGAATTAATCACTGTTTCAGAACCACTTACTGCATTTTTCCTATTTTGATTTTGTAGTACAGAAAAAGAAAAGACAACAAAATGTAAATTGAATTGCATAGTATTCAATGACCTACCATAATCTCAGACTAGCACTCAAAATTAAACTTATTAATGTTATTTGATGATGATGAATATACAAGATGCAAATTTCAACAAAAATTGACAAAGTGCTCAAGAAAAATCTGTGAAGTACAGACAAGAGAAACTCAGTACTTACGACATGGTCCATTGTCACACGTCTTTTTCTCCTTTTGTTTGCCACAAGCCTGACCACCATGCCGTGCTTTCTGCTTGACCATGCGTTGTCGTTTCATGGTTCCCTTCCCGCAGGATCGTGAACAATCAGTCCAGTCACTCCATGGCGTCATCATACAGTCAATAGGCTCACGTCCTGAAAAACAAAGTATTCATCAGTTAGTCAGGACTTTTGCAAAATGATATCCCCACTGCATGTATCAATTGTTACAGGCGTGAACTGAGTTGCCAATTAAAGTCAAGTCTCTTTTTACAAACTGCTAACATTGTATGTGACCCTTTCCCAAAAATGTACACAAAAATGCAGTATATTGTACACCTGTCACGTTCCCCAGCACCAGCATACAACAGATGTGCAACCGTCGTACCGAGTGCCCGCATAATACTTTTATATCCACATAATCATCACAATAAACACAGCATGTAGCCGAGTAGTAATGATACAATTCAGGAAATAAAAAGTAACAATTGGATAAGTTTAATGCTGAGCATCCTATGCTATATATCCAGATGCCTTTTTGGCACCAAAATTGCCAATTTATTTGAAGCAACAGCATTAGAACTATGTAATGAGAATAGGGCATAATGTGTACAAAAAGCGAGTCTGTTTTAAAGATACGACCTTTAGCATTTCTAAAGTACAATACTGATGCATCGATAGAAAGCCAGACATCCAATGTGGACATAACAGACTGTTACCATGGAAACTGAAAGTGATAAAATGGATTACTTATCACTCTAAAGATTACTTTAGACGGAGGAAGTGCTAAGAATTGATGAGTGAAGAAGGGTCTGGGATAAGATGATAATGCAACAAGATGGAATGATATGTAGGAGGAACGGGTGCCGTAGGATGGGCCAAGGATGAGAAAAGATAACACAGAAGACAGACGAGTAGGAAAGAAATATCCAACCAGTAAACACAAAATGATGCTTGGTCTAAATCACAAAGTAGCAGAAACATTAGAGGAAAGGGTAGAGTCAGAAAATGATACAAGATCTACTATTGTAGATGAAATAGTTTGCAGTAGGGAGAAAAAAAAAATAATAGAAGGAAAACTAAACATCATAGAGAAAATTAACAATGAAAAATAAATATAAATTTGGTAATAAAAAGAAGTAAGGCTTGGTATGAATGAAGATGAGATGGGATGGGATCTGAAGGAAAAGTGACATGATGGAAAAATGGCTTACAATGAAAAATCCAGTGAATGATTAAGCAAAATTTAGATAAATATAGAGATTTTCCCAAAAATTCAAGGCCAGAATATAAGACAAAAGCACAATGTTTATAGTTACCTCCTGTCTTGGGTGGCATAGTAACAGAATCTTCTTCCACACGGCTTGGCACTGGAAATATAACATCAATAAGAACTGGTCAAGTTTTGCAAGACTAATGTCACATTACAATTTGTGGACATACACAATTCTATATTGAGCTTTAACCCAGAAACCTGCATCACAGCACCTCATTCATTTAATTCAACAGACTAATTGCGATGTACTTCTCAGAGATTACATAATAGGTCAATTTTAAACAACATTATAAAAATAGCAGCATGAATACAAAGGTAAATACAATGAGACAAGTTAATAATAAACATCCCATACTGATTAAATTACAACAGAGTGGACACACAGAAGACAAACTACAATCATTAGATTTTTATCAAGTACAATTGGACAAACGGATATTACAAGCCAAAAAAAAGGATCTGCTGATTGTATTTTAATAGAGTACCTAAGTCTGACGCCAGTTGGCGCGACAACTGGCTCCAAACAAATGGAGATTTCGACTGTTCCTTTGTTAACAGCCAGTCATGCAAACACATTGACACAAAATAACAAAAGTATTCTGGCTCCAAACATAGAAAACAGCTCAATCCTATACTTCCATTGTCAAAAAATTCAGCCTAGCCATTGTGGTTTTAGGATTTCATAATAAAGAAAGCATTGTTTTTACAAGATCATTCCATGGGTGAATGTGTAGGGAATGTTAATGCATCTGACTGGATCAACTTACTGACTTTTGGAGGCATTGTCACAACCTCCTCTGGTACTGGTTTCTTCATCATTACCGTTGTTGTATCAGTCGCCTCACCTCCTTTGTTCATCATACCCGGTTTGGGAGGCATTGTCTCTCCATCGGGGGATGTCATCCCTTCTTTGGGGGGCATTATACCCTCTTTGGGAGGCATTGTCTCTCCATCGGGGGAAGTCATCCCTTCTTTGGGGGGCATCATACCCTCTTTGGGAGGCATTGTCTCTCCATCGGGGGATGTCATCCCTTCTTTGGGGGGCATCATACCCTCTTTGGGAGGCATTACTCCCCCACCTAAAGAAAATCAAATTGGAAAAAGTCAGAAATCAAACAAACAAAAGTTGTACTCTGTAGCAAAATACATGATTTCTGAAAATAGATAATATGCATTGTTTTACAAGAAAGGAACATAACACCTATTACAACATTTTAAAGAAAAATTGATAAGTTGTCCAAAACAAGCAAAATATGTGGCTGCCAAAATAAAACCTAAATAAAACAGTTGGACATCACAAGGGCTACTTTCAAGTGAAAGATCCTGGAAATCAATAGGAACTGTCAATGTTTTTGCACCTGAATAATATCCATATTTGAGTGAGCGAACAAAATTTAGAGATGCGTATGTTATTTCTAATACAAATGAAAAATTTATAAGAGACTAAATGTCCAAGACTGGTTTCACAGCACTATAGTTCCTTCACATTGGTTTTAAAGTTGTATGTAATTCCGTACTATTAACCCTAAGCAATCACAACAATTATAACAAAGTTTTTATCTCTTTAGATGATTAAAATCCCGCAGTAAATGCCTGCTGTTCCTCTTGCCGAGTCCAGCATACTATGCCATACGTAACTAAGACAAGGAAAGTGATGAACTCACCGGTATTGCTTGCATCAACTGCTCCATCATCCATCTCACATATCACCTCTCCATCCTCATCATACTGCGTCCTATCTCCTCTCTCAAAGACAAGTTTAGCCATAGGTGGTATGGGTCTACCTAAGGGATCATAGAAGGCAGCCATGGGATTGGAAGGGAAGGAGCTGGTGATAGGATAAATAGGTTCCTTAGGGATGGTACGAGCATTGTCCGACTGTCATAAGAGAAGAGAGAAAAAGAAGAAGATTTTTTATTCGAGTAATAGGCGGATGAACAAATGGATTTAGACCAGACTCAATTAGTAGAATATTTTTAAGAAAATGGGTAGATTATATCACAATCTTTCTAGTTTAAAAGAGCATAACGACAGTACATCTTCTGTTAGAAATAATTATCGTTGAGCTATTTGATAAGGAAATCAACTAAAACACGAAACCTTCAAGAAAATGCAAAAACTGTTTGTAGATAATTTTGGTTTTAGAGTTTATTTTTGACAATACTATAGATACACCAATGTTTTGCATCTGATGACATCCCTTCAAAGTAAGAGACTCGATCAGTGATACAATGGATAATGAGAACAATGCACCCATACCCTGAATGTAATCCCGCTATCAGTCCCAGCATCCCATGGCAATAAATCAATCTCCTGGTGTTGTATCCAATCACAATCCTCAGTGCATAGGTTGACCCTTGACACACCCACACACCAGTCAGGACTTGGACCAATCATGGACAACATAGACACTAGATTGTGGGTACGGTTGACACTGAAAACGGCCGACATATTGCCCCGAGCAGGCCACAAACCTCGACTGCGGATAACTGTTTTGATGTTTCTTGTCTGCAAACAAAATCAATTCACAACACAGAAATAATGATTACCAATCAAAAATTTGCCAATTTTCCACTTTCTGAAAAGTCTGAGCCATGCTTGTAATCAAGTTGTAATGGATGACTTGATTTACTCAAATACAGCAGAGAAAACTTACATAAATGAGGCTAAAGAATTGCAGATATGGAATGGGTCTTAAGAAATGAATGATAACATTTTATAACATGATCAGATTTTCGGTAACTAAATTCTATCAAACACCACTTTTGAAAAAGAACGTTTTTTATTGAACTTGATTTTTAATTCATTCCAAATATTACCTGCGCCAATATCTCCCTTTCTAGTGTTGTTGGCGATCCCCATTCTGCGACTCTCTGCACACCAACCGATGCATAACCCCCATATTTCCAAATGGTATAGTCCGTTGTGTGAGATGCACCAATCAGATCAGACCAGTGATCACCATGACCTTTATATGGGGAGAGAAAAGTATCTTTTATTGTCTTATCAAATAACAGATCAGGACAGCCAATTGAATGGCAACGAATGAGGATTGTGTTAAATAATAAAACTGGTAATTAATGAACAACAATATTTACACATGTGCAAGATAAAACCAGAAGTAATTCAATATAAATATATTTTACAAAATACATCAAAAAGACTAAGCTTAACATTTCAGGTTACAAGTTAATTTTGTTGCATTTCAAATTGACTGAAATAAAAAATCCCTTTTTTTCTGAGAAGCAGCAAACCATTTGCTAGGCCGATCAGAGTTCTGACTTGATCAGCTCATATATTTTTGTTTTAGGTTAAATTCTGATGTGGCCATTGTTTACATTGCCCTTTGTACAGAAAAATAAAAATAAATCAGGGTTTAATGCACTGTTGTAAAGATTATAAATTGTCTTGCAGACAGATACACGAGGACACTGATCAATATTTACACAGCTACTTCTTAAAATGTTTTAACGTCATAATTGGCTATTAAGCAGTTAACTTGATTGAGTCAAATTTGCTTGTGATTCAATTTGACTTGATATGGCAACTTGAAAATAACTACCATTTAGATCCACAAATAGAAAGAATTGCAGTTAAAAGCTTCCAAGGACAACAGATTTTTTTTAAATCTAATTTCCATTGCGGTCCTCATATTGAATAAGTTTAGAACAGTCACAAGTAGTATCAGCGATACACAGATAAAGTGAATGTTTTGAAGAGCCAAAATAGTTGAGTGTATCTGCACATACCGCCAGGGAAATCTTGAGGATGTGTTTGTCGTGACCACAGTCCACGCATTGTGACTGTATACTTGGCTGTATGACAGGCACAGCATTCACTAGACGAACCCTCACTGCCATCAGGCTGTGGGGAGACGGATGCTCCAAGTTCTGATAATGGCAAACAAAACAGATGAGGGAATGACAGGAAAACTGGACTCAAAATATAGACCTCACAACACTCACAACACACAGGAAAACAAGAAATGATAAAAATAGATACATTTGCAATTCCACACCCTTTAAAGAGGAAAGAATTCTGCAAAGTATTTTCCAGGGGTGAGATTTGTGGAAAATGAAAAATCCATGAAACATGCTGAAAAATGCATACGAAAACTGCATTTTCTACCAAAAAATACGCTTCTAAATTCCAAAAATAGGGCCATAATTAGAATTAAAAGAAGACTTTCAGGTTGCAGAGGTCATTTTGGAATGATTTTAAAAACAATCCGGACCAAACCAACAAAATCTTACAGGAATCTGGGAAACATCTCACAAAAAATCCTGAAATCATGAAAAATACGGAGAAATCTCGCCCCTGATTTTCAATCGGGGAGTGGGCTGTGGGTGTAGAAAAATATGGCCAATGAAGGCTAGTGTCAGTCCCAACAATTAAGGCTTCTTTGTTAAAACTTGGGGGTTTACTGGGATTCATGTTGCTATTTTCCAAAACCAAAACACACTGAAAAAGATGCACATAAAAAATACATGTTAACTGTTGATGAAAGAGCAATAATGTAATGCAGATACATTTCAAGATCTTTCGGGAAATCGCAGGGTATTTGATTAAAACATTTGGACTTTACAAGACAAGTTCAAAATTTTCCAGGATTTCAAAGACATTGCAAATCCTAATAAAATATAACATTTTATGTGAAATGGTATTACATCAGTCAGTCTACTGGATACATCTTCATGCATTCAAATCTGAGACTGTGCAAACTAAATGACAAGAGTTTTTAGTTGCATGACTTTTTACTTTCATAGATGCACTTATGTGTGATTTAACACAAAAACACTCAAGTTTTTAGCAAACATACTGCTCATCTATGTGAAAAAACAACTGTTAGAATATTTGTATCTTAAGAATAGTCTGAAATACCAGACAAATGCTTATATCGTGCAGCCAAGGATGGGTCGGCCTACACCTAGTTATGGGGACATTTTCTTTGGTTTGAAAAAAAGGCTGACTGAGTTGTAGGGACATTTTCCTGTCCCCATAACATTTTGGGTCTCCAGTAAAGGGGTCTAGAGGTAAATTTGGGTTAGGGTTATATGAAAGAAAATGGAGAGGAATACATATTAGGCTGATGTTGAAAATTGTGGGTCGAAAGAATTTTCAAAGTTTGAGTATAGAGAGATTTTCCTTAAGCACACGAACCCTATGGAATGTCCCCATAACCCAATGTGTGGTAATTAGACTTATGGTACATACATGTGTATACATGTGCTCCTTATAAAGTCCCTTACCTTCTTCACACAGCCAGAGTGTCAATCCTTGTTCATCTTTGTACCAAATCTGCTTCTTTTGAACAGCTGCAGCCCTGACCAAAAATAATAGTTAAATAAATAAAACAAAAACCTCCCATGAAAATAGAAATGCTTTACAACCAAATGACTGAGTAGAAAGGAAACACAGAGCTGTCAACATCGACTCAAAAGTGAGAAAGAAATTTGTTATCAACCAACAGTTCTGATATTCTCACTATGTGTACACATACATGTACATGTACGCATACAAATTTGCTGTGGTAAACTGTTTTCATCCCCCAAAAGGGGTAGAGTGGAAATCACTTCTTCTAGATCGAGATAAAAAGAAATTCTAGTTTGTGCCAGAATACATTGTACGTTTGTGTGTGAGTTTGAGAATGGCCTCAAATGTGTTCATCTCACACTCACTGCATACATAAGTTAGCAGCCCTGAGAAAAATTGCCAAATCTTCAGCCCAGTCCATTCACAGTGGCCAAACCCACTGCTTCTATTGACAAACATACTGGATCATTATAAACACTCTTCTTTAAGTAAATAATTCATTCCCATGTATGTGGAGGTGGAGTCTAAACTTGCCAGAATTTCACTTTCTGTGCAGTTTAGGGTAAAACTATTACTCATGGACAGTGCTAGATGGAAAAACTCAGTGATAGACGATGCACCACGTAATACTTGCATCCACCTGAAATTAGCTTGTTGGAAAGGATGAAACGGATGCAGAGCAAGGAAATACAGTCTAGACAGAAGAAAGTGATAGATCTTGGCAATAGATTACTTGAAATTGACGCAGCCAGTGCCAGCTGCAGGAGCAATCCATCTGAATGTTATCGATGTCTTGGAGGCCTTGGATGTATGCGCCACAAGCTCAGGACAATTAATGCTGTCAGGTGAAAACTGGGCCAAACTATTGTCCAGAACCTACAACATAATCACAAACAAATACACAGAGAAATCGCTATCATTATCAATTCACCCACAGTATAATTCTGCATTATACATTAGGCTGACTGTTCATTTAGATGCCAATTTTCGGACACTGTTTTATCCAAACACTGAATTTTTGTTCACTGCAAAAAGTAATTAACAACTCAACTGGCTCAAAGTGAAACAGCTTAAAAGAAATGTAACATGACATTTAAATTGGATTGCCACCAATCGGTTAATAAAGGCTACTTTAATTAAGCTCATGTACATGAACAAGTTTATCCAGAGCTTATGAATGGAAAGAATGCTTAAAATTGATTGCACTCTGAAGTACATGTACTGCATTGACAAAACAGCCCTCTTTAATGTATTTCAGTTAATGTCTCTTATCATGGTTGATTTGGACAGTGCGTAATCATTGTAGGACTGTAACCAACTTGTCGATGTTTGCTTGACTCATGCCAGACAATTTAAGTTTCATTAGTACCACAGTTGTCTAAATGGCTATGGATCGTTTCATCTAGGAAACCAAGACGACGAACATTCCGTGAGACAGCGTATTGAACAATGTGTTCGTGATCTTAAGCAATGGATGACCAGGAATAAATTAAAATTTAACGACGACAAGACCGAACTTCTAATTATCACTTCCAAACGTAGCCAGGATAAAATCAGATGCAACCAGATGCAATTTGGGACTTCTAATATTCAACGTTCTACGACTGCACGTAATCTTGGCATCATGTTTGACAGCACGATGTCAATGGAATCGCATGTCAAGAAAGTTTGCCAAACGTCATACTACCATATTAGAAACATCAACAGCATCCGCCGAATCCTGACTGATGAGTCGGCTGCCATCCTTATCCATGCTCTCGTAACATCAAGGTTGGATAATGGCAACTCACTTCTGTTTGGAATCACCAACACTCTCATGTGCAAACTTCAACATGTTCAAAACACTGCGGCTCGTGTCTTATCCCGAACACGGAAATTTGACCACATTACTCCAGTCCTGAGAAATCTTCACTGGCTTCCAGTCAAACAGAGGGTTGCCTTCAAAATAATCCTACTTACCTGGAAAGCCCTCAATGACAGCGCACCAACATATCTGCAGGATCTCTTCACCAAGTATTCCCCTAATCGCCACCTAAGGTCATCTGACAAACATCTTCTTGTGACACCAAGAACTAGAACATCGTATGGGGACTATGCCTTCTCAGTTACGGCGCCCACTCTATGGAACTCTTTGCCTCAGGAAATTCGTAGCTGTCAATCTTTACATACCTTCAAATGCCTTCTTAAAACATTCCTGTTTAACTCAACTTATAATTAGATTGCTGGTTTTGTTTCAAGTATACATACATGTACATGTATATTTAATTATTTGTAGAGTTCTGGACAGTTTCTTTTCTTCAAGCGCCTCGGAATATGTCTACATAGATAGATGGCGCTTTACAAATGCTTGTATTATTATTATTATTATCATTGTTGATGCATAAGCTGTAACTCTTAATCTTTCTCAGAAAAGAGATCTATATCATATGATTCATTTCTTGTCTGGTATATAAGATCCAATGCCAGACTTAAAACACATGTACATGTAGAGTCAAAGTCCCGAATAAAAAAATAAAAGAATCACTTCAAATTCTTTGCATTATTCACAGCATCATTGGATCAGTATTTTTATGCTTTAGGGGTCACTCCCCAATTTTTTACCCACCCACCCACCCCAATTTTCGATCTTAAAATATTGATTTTAAGATTAAAAAAAATTAAAAATTCCAGTTCAGTGATGGCGTGATGCAGCTGTGGGTCTCCCCGACCCCAATGAATTGAACATTCTTGTGTTTTGGTGACTGCTCAATATGGAGGTATCCTGAATCCATCAAAATCCTGCAGTACCGCTAGGCTTACAATCCTCAATTCATCAAAATCCCCCAGGTTTCAATACATGGAGGTATCCTGAATCCACTGAAATCCTCCAAACAGGGTTTCAATTTTGATGGATTTAGGTAGGTTAGGGTTAATAGTTGATAGAATGTGGGAAATGTTTGGTTGCAGTCATTGTAATCAGCAAGACGGAGCTTCTTCTTTTTTTTCCTTTCCTTTTTTATTGAAAAATGAATTTCGATTTTAAAAAAAATTTCCTTGACCCACCCACCCACATTTTCAAAACAAAAATTGAAATTTAAAAACACTGACAATTTTGAATGGCCCCTAATTACTGCATGAAAATAGCAGTATTCATTATACAATAACATTTTCCATATAATCTATTATTTAATATACCTGCGTCACAAAAATGTGACTTGAATTAGACTCATGTCACATTTGTACACGTACAACCGTTCTGTTTTGATGCTATCAGCAAAGATTCCTTACATTACTGCAGTTCTTCTTTAGTGAGAAACAAAGCTAAGGCTGCCTACAGAAGGAATTGAAACAATTCCGTTTTAACTCCTGCCTTGCCACTTCAAAGAGCTGCAATCATGTGATCATTGATCAAACCAAATGTCAAGTGGTTGAGGTCTAGCACAAGTGCATGAAATGTTACACTATACACTACCATCAAGTTATCAAGTCTGGAGTAATTGACCTATCGTGGTAGAATTGTGTGAACACAGCTTCTAAATTCTGTCCAATCACATTGGTAATAATTTGACACACGCTTGAAAAATCAGAGACCAACAAAAATTCTGTACAAATTTCATAGGGTTGCCCAAGGGGCGTGGTTACATTTAGCTTGCAAACAGTGATAGCTGTAAACAAATACAATGTATGGTAAATCTGCACAGGTACAAACCTGTAACTGTACCTTTCCCCCTTAATACAGAAAGCTCATATTATGGCAATAATGAGAACCAGAGGTGTGGTCATTATTCTCTGATCACTACAAGAAGAATGTCATAAGTAAACTCTTGAGAGAGGAATTCTTGAAGAGATATAGAGAGTTGATCCATGAATGCAGTGAATTTCAATATCTTAGTCACAGCTAATTAATGCTCCATAGAGAAAGGTGTTGATGTACAGATGTACAGATGTACAGATGTACAGAGGCAGGCTTTTCAAATGAGGTCACCTCCAATTGCAAATCTATGTCCACTGACATAATAATCTGTTGACTAGTGCAAGATTTCCTCCTAAATCATTCATACACCAATACTGCAAGTAACATTCACTGATGCTGATCAAGTTTTACAGACCCATTTTTAGTAAATATACCTTGCTAAAAATTGGGCTTTGAAATGAGTTTTGGGTCCAGACATTCCCCACAGCAGGTTTGTGCCTTAACCAGGCCCATTCACCTCCATACGTGTACAAGATTCAATGCCCATTGACCACCAATATGTCGCATGTGAAAGATTCAATTTCCAAGTAAACGATCTTGACAGTAATACAGTTTGCAACAGTTAAACTCCCTCTGTTGACAGTGGGGTTTCTCTATTCGTTTCTGTTTGTATTAGCAGATTGCTTTAGGTCTGTAATGTTTGGATGAGAAAGCCATGTTCAAACGTGCATTAGTAAAGCAAACACCTGCATTGTAGACGGACTTCAAGGATGTCTCAAGATCTACAGATCGATGATGATGATGTCACAAGGAGTTAGGCCCTACGTGTAGGCCTTTCATGTCCATACGATTTCCGGGCATTTTATATAAAGGTTTACTAGTCCATATAGTTATACAATTTTATGATGGTTTATTTCATAACACTGTTATGTGCGCACAGTAAATGCTGCCAGTGTTAGGAAATTCCCCTCACAGAATGTATATATATAGGCCCCTCATTCAGTATTACTATTATGTACAACCGGCACAAACAAAATGTTTTGTCACAGGCCACGCGCCACTTATTTGCATACGCGTGCCACTTCGGCTGACCCTGGAATGAATGGGTCAACGTTGTTTACGCGAAGCATACATTGTATGTTCCAGAAGTTTCTGTATAGGTCTATCTCGCATACGCCAGGTCAATCTCGTGTACGCTAGACGTTTCGAGAACCTGTGTAAAAGATTATTTTTAGATGTGACGTAATTTGTACGATTCTCTAGAATCTCTAGTAATTTCTGGAATGAATGAAATCCTTTATATACGGGCTAATTTCGGAATAGAATCAGGACTTGATTTTTGACGGAGGACTGGAGATTATTTTTGACGGACGGAGAATTTAGTTGGGAGTTTGGTCATCGAGTTAATCCAGCTGTTTTTATTTGGACCTGTGACCTGTATACGACTCGTCTGCGCGAGCGTCTGGAGACAGTTAGAGCTGAGTTTTATTCCCGGAAGAGACATTTATCTGTGAACTGTCGTCGGTTCATTATTTGGGGTCTCATATCCCCATATTTTCGGGACGGGAGCCAGTTTGTGTCATCCCCCGCTGTTTTTGTCTCTCTTTGGCTGTTTTGGGGGTGAATTCGCCCCGTGTTCCAGCTCGCCAAAGAACTGTATTCGCTCGCATTATTGGAGTCGTCCTCGTCCGTTGCTGAGTGCCCAAGCCGTCCAAGTCCTCGCCCAAGTCCTCATCCAAGTCCTCGCCCATTGCAGAGCTGCCCAAGTCATCTGGGCCCTCGCCTATATAAGTCCTTCCCGTAAGATCTGTTAAGTTATATATTGTATAAGAATCTTTTCTTAATTCTACACTTGTTAAACCCTGTTGATTCTCGAATATTCTCATTATTAAATCACATTGTTTCTTTGTTCTTTATATCAGTGTGATCTGGTTTGATTTCTTTGTTGCATCTGAGGAAATTCAGGCTTTTTCTAGTAATTTATATTTACGGATAGTCTGGAGAGTTTCAGACTGTAACAACACTGACAGGCTAATCCATACCATACCACCACAGCAACAATGACCAATTACAAGTTCAGTACATACATGTATTGTTCTCCAAATCCAACTTACTTGTGCAATTGAGGAACACTGTTTGAACTGCTGATGCATACATGTACAATGCCCGACTGAGAAACATGATCATAGCAAATTAACTAAATCTGGATTAGATTGAAAAGAAACAATTGTCTGACATTGTGCCAGTATGTATAATTGTAATAGTACTGGTAATATCAAATGTCTAGTACATACAGTGTATTTACATGCAATGTTATTCCATTTCTCTGACCAAAACAGCAAAGGGAAGTTATTAGAAGTTTTCCTGCGGAAGATCCTTGTCCTTTCCTAGCCTCAATGGAAAGATTTGAGTGTTTTAATGTATTGCACTGATAAAATGGAATTTACACACTGTATCAAGCATGTCTATGGCCACATCATGATCAATTCATACTTGTGTTCGTAGAGTACTTTTGTACCACCTTAAAAATAGCACACGTCTGTCCAGCAGTCAGCAGAGACTACAATGCAAAACAAAAAGACTTAAGGAATTATAACAGTTTCAAAGTCCCAGAGCAAGGAGTCAAATTCCTTGCCATATTATAATAAACAGTCAGGGCTAGTATGCAAACTGTAAACAAAACACTGTAGAAGATCCCTGATACAAGACCTGGCTTAAGATAAAGCAGATAAAAAACATAACATTGTTTCAAACGTTTGCCTTAGAGTGCTCATGTTTATTTCAAGAGGACTCGAGAATGCCAACGACATTCCACAGTCACTCCATAACAACTTGGTATAAATCCTCGGCCTTCGTGAATTACCAATGAGCGCATCATCAGTTCTAGATCAAGACAGACCAATGCAATCAGCAAATTTAATCCAATCCATCCAATCCATAAATTGTGGCCTTAACCCCTTGGGCACGGTATTTTACGGGAGACGTCGGGGTGTTGCAGTGGTTCTGGCAGCCAAATCGAACCGCTACAATGTGTTTGTGCAGTCAAGCATGACATACACATATAATCCAACAATGGATTGAAACTGCACAAACGGCGGACAATGGCGTCATCCGGCCTGGTGGCACTTTTTTGTTTACGCCATATGGCGTCATCCGTACGCAAGGGGTTAATAGGATGAGCATAAGCTACAATAATACTGGGAAAAAAAGTACATTCTCTGCCAAGTAACATTTTATATTTAACCAGTTCGCGTCGGAGGACGTGTTAACACGATCTGGCTGTTTTGATACATGGGCACGGCTGACGGGTAAAAATGTCAAGTTTGCCTCGACTCAACTCTGGGTGAGGTCTCAACACACTAATCCCTGATCTGTTTTGTACACACACACAAAGTCCGAGAAGTCTGTCGAGGCGGACTGTGTGTTGAACTTGAACTTGGCCGCTGTGCACGGCCTGTTGTTCTACAATTTACGCTCCGTAGAAGTTGGCTGCTATATTTTGCCTTTTTAACAACAATAGAAATTTTCGGCAAAAATAATTCCGGCGCGAACTGGTTAAATTAAGCTTAATGCGTGCAATCTATGAATTTTCATGAGCATCCAATATTTGTAAGTGACAAATTAACTGAGACAATATTCTCAACATATGTACGTACTCAACATGTACTCCATGAAATCTGCATCAATGCTAGACAAATGTACCTTTACTTAATGCTGTTGTCAACTCTGTTTCCATACAGAACCTCTCAGACACTTAGAGCCAAGAATATGAACTTGAAATTCCGAGGTAGAATCTAAAACCAACCCTCCTTAAAAACGTACTCCCCATACTGCTGGATCAAATTGCTACATATACATGTTCAATCATGTGTATGCATTTTTGCAGCAAAAACTTTTTAGAAAAAAAAGTTCTTGAATTTATTACTCATTTACTGGACTTATCCTAGACAATGTTTCATTAACAACTTCAAGTCTAACACAGACAGGAAACATTTCTCTTAGCAAATTTCCTGAGGAGAATGGGAAGTTGAACAGGCAAACTACTTCCCTCTTCAATTGACCTGGTAAATTTTACATGGTGAGAAGTGCCATGTGACCAGTTTTTGGGGAAAACAAAAATACAATTGAACTGATCGTGTTTCTGCCCTCAAACATTTTCAGGGCCTACATACAGGCTATGAATCACAATATTCATGAATTAAATGTTTATTTCACTTGACCACCACCAGCAAGATTCGCTTGCTGTCCCAGTAAAGGTTCCATTATCATCTATTATTTTCTCAGCTGTACAGCTAGAGCTGCATATAGTTTTTGTTAAAGAAGCACTGCCAAGTTCAAGTCAAACCTAGAGCAGCACACTCTGAATCCACACCAGTAGCATCAAGGCTACAGATACACTTTTGTTTTACCTCAAAGTGGCCAGCAGGTGTTGTATCATCAGACACCAGCAGACATGCAAAGGTGAACTCACGGAAGGACACAGGCGGAGTACTACTCAGAGTCACTGTTAAGCAAAGAAAAACAAGTATTAATCAATTAGAAATGTATTTATTGAACGAAGAAATGCATTGATAAGCTAGTCAAGAACAACCACATAAACAACAATGCAGAAACTATGCATATCGGTTGATATGGTAAAACATGTTACAATGTTCTTAAATAAGATGCATGTAATGCCACTCAGCTGTTCGAGGTAAACAATTTTGGTGAACCTTGATAGTAACTAAAAGGAACAGTGATTGAACACAAATTAATGTAGTCTTTGTAACTGATGACAGTGGATCTCCTGTGAATGCCAACTTCTAGAGCAAGGATGCATGTATGTAATTTAATTAATTTAATGAATGTTTCAATAAAGATGTTGTAAAACTACCATTTTACAAAAACACCAGAGGTCAAGGTTTATTTCTTTAAAATGTGAGTGTTTGAGCAAATTCTGATTTCTAAAAATTGAAAGTGCAGGCCTTCGAATTTCTCTACTTGTTCTAAACAATACAGTTTATGCAATGCTATCATTACCTAAAATGCACCAAGAAGAGAATTCCGTCATGGAAAAGGCCTGGAAATCCAGACAGAAAACATGGAATTTTATGAATTGCCAACAACAAGCATGGTGGGTACATGTACATTGTACATGTAGGTGTCTATAAGCTGTAAGAGTACTTGAAACTCTCTGTGGAAATCAAAAATACGATTCGTGGATGGAATACATTATTTACAGCTGCAGAAGTTTCGGGGCGAGTTTGCAGCTCTTAACTTAATAATTGCCATAGTCTGAATATCTTGGGAGTTACTGCACTGTGATCATGAATACGTAGATGATCTCAAGCAAGCCTTAAAATCTCTAGTGTATCAAGTCAGCGAGTTGCCTAGTGGACAGCCATGATATTATTGAACCTACACCATACCATTGGGAAATGGCTCAAATCCTATCAAATATAAATCCACGAGGTAATTATACTGCCAAAGTAATTATTCATTTGCAAAAAGGTAAAAGATATTTTGTTCGGAAGTCTTAAATCTCATTTTAAAACTGAAATGACTCACTCATGATCATAGAATATTTGCATTTGTTGACTGGCTGACTGTACTGCCTTTTACTACGTGTGGGGAACAGGCATACATTGTATCTCACTCATTTTTTATTCTGCTCAAAGTCTCGAATTACTAACACAAAATATGTCAAAATGTTTTTTATGTACATTTATTACTGTTTCAGAAATAAAGATAATTTTCATCAAGTTTCCTGTTTTCGTGGAAAAACACTGGCTCTACATGTACTTCTCTTTTACAAGTACATTTTTTCTTTCTATTTTTAAAATTAATTCACAATTTTATTCTACAGGAGCTACAGTATGTATGTATGCCTAATAACCCCTCAAAGGTACCGTATTTACAGAATATCCTGAGATTATTAAGCACTATTATAACAAACACATTGAAACACTCAAATGCATCTGCATAATGTTCTTTGTGGTACATATATTTCTCAAGACAGGACGCTTCTCACCCTCAATCTTAACAAAACCCTGCTGATGACAGGAAGCCAGTACTCAAGTACAGTCTACATCAATCAACACCTATGTATTGAGTGCTCTAATGCCACCTTGGATCAACATTGCTCCTGGTGTTTATCACAATCTGTATTATTACAGCTGCAGGGAAAAGCTCTGATGAGGAACTAGAGGCTGTTCATGGCTGACCATCTATTCTTAGTATGTGCAAATTGTTACATGGAAATTTGAAAGATATGGCATTTTAGGACAGTGCATGTCTTTTGTCAATTCTTAAATTTATCAACAATAAAAGAAAAAAAAAGAAAACAATATGATGCATTTTGTACACTACCAACAAAAGAAATGCCCTAAAGCTAAAATAAATGCAGCGTAATAATACACAAAGAAAACAAATCTCAATTAATTGTCTGCATGGTAGACATCTAGCCTTGGGCAGCAGGAATATCCATTCATTTCCAATAGAGGTATTACATTACCAAATCATCCCCCAATGTAATCATTTCATGGATGAATGGGTGTGAGATTAACTCCATTAATAATCATTCAACCATTGAGGTCTAGCTTGGTTTCAAGGCTTGGGCAGGTTAGTTTTCCCCGAATGTCAAATGAGCAATCAGTTTCTATTCTTTCCTTGAGGGGACATACAGACTATGCATTCTCATGATTTTTTTCAATGATTAATTCATCTGTGATCTTAAATTGGATAAAACAACTGACTAAATTATCAACAAGGTTACAAATATTCTATCTGGCATGCTGCCCTTTTGCATTAAATGTGTTTTAAATAAAATTGTATTTTCTGATAAAAAGGTGCTACCACCAGCTTTGCAAGTTATAAACAGTAAGTTAGAGTGTCATTTGAGCAGTGGCACAAGAGTCACAGCTCAAATATCAATTTAGAAATCTTCCAGAGTTAAATGTAGATGAATCATTATCTCTACAATGTACATGTATGTATACCCCATTGTAGCTCAATTCAGCACATTTTTATCTTTCCAATTTTCTTTCAGAGTAAAATGATGAGTGTTTGATACCTAAAACCTGAGGACACATACTGAGCCCCAAGCACAGCCTTAGGATTCAACAAGAGTAGTTTCTCACACCAAGGCAATCTCTTGGCAATTCTGGAAAGGCCATCCCTGCAAATTAATCATGTCTATACTGGAAAATGCTGTTATTGCAGAGCTGAGAATACAATGTACCTGGTACTTACAGGGTATTGAAACACAATAAAGAGAGAGCTCCTGCTAAGCTTTCAATGGATATTTTTAATGAAGAGGCTAAATCAATTCATCACATTTATTACTTGATCAATATGCTAGATAAGCACACACACACCTGTACTTAGGTAAATTGTAAGCACTACCCCCCCCCCCCCCCCCTCCCCCCCAACAACATTACAGGGACTGTGTTCTGAAATTAATCCCAGACAATTTTATCCATTTAAAAAAATTTGGTTTTTTTATTTCTTTTCCAAGTTTTAGACAAATAACACACGCGTTACAATCACAGAATTAAAAGTAATCAGCTTTTAGCCTCTGACACTGTTGGCATATCACTCGCCTCCACTTGCTTCTTAAGAAAAACAATTTTGCTCATGAATAACCTGATGAAATGGTCATCTCATCCAAGCAGAAACATATTCTCAGTGCCATTGAAACTGGGGATTAACAATGGCCCAATAATTTATGGGAATCAACGAGGAATACAGAACAACCACCCAAAAAAATGAATTTCATTACCACCAGGTCAATCAGCAGATAAAAATGATAC
Source organism: Hippasteria phrygiana (assembly GCA_037893225.1). Classification (NCBI taxonomy): domain Eukaryota; kingdom Metazoa; phylum Echinodermata; class Asteroidea; order Valvatida; family Goniasteridae; genus Hippasteria; species Hippasteria phrygiana. The sequence continues at coordinate 98,283 of JAZGUH010000082.1, forward strand.
CAATACAATAAGCACCTAATGGACAAAATATTTCCACATTTCCTGAAAAAATTTTAGTAGCTCCTAATGTACAAGGATTACAAAATACACTGACATTCTGGAATGGGTTCAGAAAAAACATACTTCAAGAAAAAGCACTGACAAGAGAATTGCTATAGCCCCAGACAGCTATGCAGAGCTGCTCTAAACTCTGCCCTTTAAAACTTGTTCAACTGTGGAAATTGGAGGAGCACAACTAAGCACGAAATGGAAACCCCATTAGCCCAGAGCTTAAAACCGAGGCCAGAATGGAGGTAATTGACTGGAATAAAATGGGACTGGGATCCAATGATGGAATCCCCTGGGATGATTGGAATGAAATTTAATCAACACCTGTTCTCCATAACCTGCGTCATTCTTCTGATGTACACATGTACATGTACATTGTACAGGCAACATATCATTTTCCTCATGACGGTTTGGAAATTCAAACCGAAGTTCAATAGTTCATGAACGTATTTTCGATGTGAGGGATGTTGGTAAGTTTACAGCAGTATGACTTTTTACATTTAACTAGGATACAGTTGTTTTATAATATATTACCAGAATCTGTTAAACTTTTTTTCATCCCTTCTTGAACAAACAAAAAGTCCTTAAACTTCACCAACAAAATATAAAGCTGAGGGTGGAATCCTCATTGTACATGACAGTATTACCAATTAACGGCTGATATAATCAACCTCTATGGAATTGTGCTTTGAAAATTTGTTTTTGCCTATTAGCACAGTCTGTTGCTTTATCAGCCTCTGCCCCCCCCCCCCCTCCCTTATGTGCACATGTATGCACTCCACTGCAAGCAACGGTCATCAAAGTGCCATTTTTTTAATGCTTTTTTTTATATAACAACATGAATTGCAATCACAGGGTTAGCCTTGTTCATGTATGCCTGTACATGCATAGAGGCGTCAAATACTGCAATTCCCTTATTTCCATTTGACCTCAGGGACCTGTACATCGTATGCAGTAAATACACACAAAAATGCTGCTTTTAAACTTACATCAACGTACAGGTAGTAAAACGTTCCTGTATTAATGTGAAGCTCATCCACAATAATTCAGTGAAAAAACTTATAACACCTTAAGTCGTCCGGAAAAGCACAAAACCATTTCTGACTATACAAGAAGGTCATGGTCAAACCATACAATGAATTAGTTAGTGCAATGTACTATAACAGAGGTTACAAGATGGTCACTGCACTTTCAGTAGATGGTGTCATGACCTGTATGTCCTGACTTATATGCGCATTATCTTGTTTTCCCAAGGATGTACAGTACAAACAAAAACATACATGTAGGAAGGATTAGAGATGTGATCAGGCTGCCAACAGTGCCAGTGATTTATTATCAGTTATTTATCACTATGCTTAACCCTAACCCACCTCAATCCTCCAAAATCCACCTTGGAGTTTAGAGGATTTTGGCAGATTGAGGACGAATGGTATTTCAAGAAAAAGAGGATTTTGGAGGATTGAGGATGAATGGTGTTTAAAGCACAGGAGAATTTTTGAGAATTGAGGATGAATGCATTTTTATGGACAGGGCAATCAAAGGATTTTGGAGGATTGAGGATGGTTCCTAGCAAAAAGGGTCTAGGGGTTTGGGGTTAAATTAATAGGTCAGCTGATAGTAATTTGTTTGTGGATGTCAAATATCAGTCCGAAAAACAAAAATGCAATTTCTTTTAAATTGTGTAAAAGTTATGTTCAAAAATGGCAAAACAAACTTCCAACAATAGTAATGGAATTGAAAAAGCCAATGGTTTTGTGTGATAAGTTGTCAACTGCTCAGTATGAGCATTTGCCCTTGCATTTGTTTGAATCTTTCATGTACACTAGTTAAAGTAAAACAAGTAATTGTTTTGCACAATTGTATTTAACTTCTCAATATACCTCTCTCTCTCTCTCCAGAATACACAGTACATGTACAAAACGTGTATTGCTGGTTCAGTAACACAATGCAACCAATTTACAATCACTTTAATTAATGTTACCATCCTTTTCATTCCATACATACATGTACATGTAGGCCTACTATAATTACTGTATATTAATTAAATCTCTTTTTGGTAAACATTCAATACAATACACGAAAAATAAACCTTTCAAATTTGCAGGTTGACTCATTCGTTAATAAACGGAATACTAATGAGTCATGTGTAGAAGTTGTTTTGCCAAAATCATGTCATTATTCGTCTGTGAAATGGACTAGGTAAGAAAAGACACTTTTTCATCTGGATGTTGTTGCCTAGATATTGGATGTTGTGGAGATACCCTGCAGAGATTTCTTCTATCTCCAGCGCAATCAATTTCTAGAAGCAAAGTCCAAGTAATAAAAGAATGCCAGCGTTGTCTGTGCACAATTTATTGGCTACTGCAGACAAGTGGAGTACTAAACTGTGATAAATTTGCTGGTAAATGCACTTCGGGTAAATTCCAAGAGTTTGTTGCATGCCCACTCAAATTAACGCAAATTCATGCACTTGATATTTTATGATCTACATTTAATTTATTGCCTTTCTTTACGTCATGCTTGTGTATTACAGCAAACCAAGTCCACATTGTATTAATAACCTGCTGCCATGCCACATGGCTAGGAAAAATTCTGAAAATATGCAACTGATTCTTCAGAATGACAAAGGGTACATAACCCTGAATACATGTAACTAATTTATGAATAAATACATGCATGAAATGCATGCTTACTGGTGCTTTAGTTAATAAATAATTTACAGTGCTAGTCTATAAAGTAAGGTGTAGACTTTTGAAAACCAGGTTTTCAAATTAAGTATGGCTGTAAATGGTTGTAAATAGCTAAATGGTTCTAGTAACTAATTCTAATACACAAATTACCAAAATACAGCTTCATCTGTGTAAATGCAAACAAACAAACAAATGTACTGTGACTCGACAGGTCACAAGGTGATTGCAATTGTTGTTTTTTATCAAAAATTAGTTGATTTATTACTTTTACTGATGGCATGATAAGTATCCAAATAAAAAAGTTCTTAAGAACAAAAAGTAATTATGAAATGAGAAAGCAACTGCACAATTAGATCACCAATTGTTACATGATTGTCCTGTATGAAACCATTTTTTAAATACAAGATGAAGATAAAGTAGCTGCATCTGATCAAGTTGCTGTAGCTAAGAAAGCTCACGCCATATAGCCTAGGCCGGTTTTAATTTTAGTCTCAGTTAAAGCATGGAGGAAGAACTTCCTCCATGGTTAAAGTGCTACCTTAATGATCTGTAAAAACAAGACGAAATTGCTTTCCCAAGATTACACGTCTCAATACTTACTAGAACTAGCTCTACCGTCAGAAAATTAATATCATTCTAGAAAGGTCATGACGTATAAGAACTGTACATGTATATCACTTTCTTACAGGTCAAAAGTAGGACACCACCAACCAGTTTCACTTACCCAAATATTCCCGGCCAGGAACATAGAATGACGGGTGTCCCTGTATTGCGATTCGGTACCCATTATCGCCAGCTCTTTTAGGCACCGAAAAATCACCTGGTAATCTCGAACAATGTCGTCTGGATGCTCCCTGGGTCCCAACCAGTAACGTAAGGGAGTAAAGAGCCAATATGGCACACATTTTAGGGGAAATTCTCGCCATTTTGGGACAAGTAATCATACACCAATTCTGTCAACCAGCACTCGAGTCCTCATGTGCGCGCGCCAGCAGCGCTAGCGCAGCCAGCCAGAAGTTTTGCTGCAGCACAAAAATGTTGGACGGCTGTTCTATGTCGATATCAGCAGTCTCTTGGCCTAAATAAAGGGCGCCCTCTGTCTACGAACCATCTGCTGATCTCAGGAAATTCAGACCGGTACTTTATGCACAAAAAATGTACTATGAGTATGAGTTTCTTTTTGGGGGGTTTGCAAACAATAAAAATAAAACCGTTTAGGAAAGAAACTAAGAAAATTAATTTCGCACTTTGCTCTTATTCCCCCATGGTTTAGCCAAACAAAACTACCATATATAATGTCGTTGTTTGTTCGTTAGCGATACGCTAGGCTTGTTTATTGATTTCGTTGTTTTCATTGTTTAGTTTCCTCGTGGAGAAATAAAATACACGTACAAGGGGACTCCGCATCTCGACTTGGAAAATTCCAATACACTGTACATGTATTCTTGTTTGTTATAACAATGAAATTCAATAATTTTTAAGTGCATGTATGTTCATAACGGCTTCTCCTTGCCTGGAGATGAAAAATAAAAATAAAAAAATTACGGTTTAGAAAAAAACCAAAATGGTTTAGTAATACGTTCTTAATCTTCTATGTTTGACGCAAGATATGGGACAGAAGAGGTTAAGGCGGATGACGTCTACAGAAGTAAACACAAAAATTAGCACCTGTTGGATTATTGTGTATAAACCTCTTGTGTCCATTTCGCTTGGCTGCACAGGCCGGCCCGGCACCCCGGCGCCTTATTATAAATAATAACCGGGATCGGGGGGCGGGGGGTGAACTATGCGGCTAAATTTTTATGGTTTTTATTTTGGTCGGTGGTTTCCCAGTCGTACCGCGGCCAACACGACATCCCGGGCCCATGCGACGGTCGGCAGACGGAGAAGATTAGAGTTACCGTTAATCGGTTACGGCGCCCTCACAGTTAGCAATGTCAAGGTTGTCTTCCATAAATTGATAGAGCGCCCTCTATGTAATAAATTGAAAATATTTTCGACGCGCCTGAAACTTTAGTAATTATTGTTCTCCCTCCACCACCGCCCCCCCCCCCCCCCCCCCCTTCCCCCCAAAAAAGTGGGCTTGTCATTTACACTGGCTTCGTTATTTACACCGCCTAGCCAGCATACCAATTTCATTTATCATATTTAAAGGATTTTCTTAACGTGTATTTAATTAAGTGTATTATTATAATTTCTTTTAGGGAAAGTTTTGATCACTGTAATTGTCACAAGATAATCCTGTTTTGTATAATTTTCAAAGGAAAACCTTACAATTTGAGAAACAAACAAAACACAAAAATGACAACTATTAAATATATACAATGAATTTACTGTTTTTATTAACATCTGATGATCAATAATGTCAATTGTAACAGATAGCCAGAGGAGTTGAAATAGAGGAAGGACACCAACCAAAGAAAATACAGTTACATGCAATTCATTTTACATCCAGGCATTATATAAACAGACTGGACATGTTTATAACTGGATTCTTGTCGGTCATGACAGTATCTGAGTCAGGATTTCATCCAGGCCATGCCATTCATAACATACATTTGTACACACTAACATCCACTGCTTTCATTTGAGCCGATATAACAATTCCACCCACGTATGTCCAGACCTGTCTAAAATTACTTTTCCTGTCCTTACATTTGGATAGATGATCAAGATAAGACTATAACCAACTTCTTTCTGCCACTAATAAGCTCAGTGGATTGGTTTGAGAAGAGGGTGATGGGTGGTGGAACATCTAGGGAACAGGATGGGATGTCTGGGTTGGCAAGTAAAAGAACAAATTGTCAAAATTTGAAAGATACCCAAGAAAGTAGCGTCCACAATACAGAATTACAAATTAACATTATGTTTAAATGGCAAGCAAATTTGGTACTAAAGATATGTAATTTTTTAACTGAGTCAGTTTGACTTGATTAAAATACTTTTAAATTTCAATTTTAAAATGACATCGATTTATTTCAATTACTAACATGTAATAGGATGCTAAACTCTACCAAAACGTTGGTAAAAAAATTAAGCAAGATGGAATGCAGCATCACCATGATCATTAAGTAGTTCTTCAATTAAAAACGTTCACGATTTTGCTACTATGAACAAATTTAAGACATCCAGAATCTAAATATTATAATATTTCCCTCTTTTGGAAATGAAGTTTTCTCATCGAAGTAAGTTATTTTGTCCTGTATTAGTTCCTGACCTCTTTACTTCTTGTTCCATTTTAAAATTAAATAAGCAAAATTGTCTTGACTCCCAACTGTCCACCATATGCAGTAATAACATAGAAAACAGCCAAGATTAAAACCACAAAATATTGATGCAATATGGTCTTCTTGGCTTACATAATACCCACCCTAACACTCCTACTCTTGACATTATGCACACAATTCCAGTATTATTGCTATGTTGTAAAGTTTACAACATTGTCAAGATTCATCTCATTATGCAATTCTTGCCTCGAGAACCCATCTGTTATAAGTTCCAGTTTGTCGTCTTTGAAATAAGGTAACAACAAAATTAAAGAGTATGCTTTGTTATCTTGAGTGTTGGCAACCTTTACTTCCAAAACCTTTCAATTTGGATATCACGAATAAGATCACTATACGGCAGCTCTGTTCTTGCCATCTGAACACAACGTTTGTCCTCTAAAGCTTCTGGCTTTAGATGGAAGCTATCAACGTTAATACCAGGAGGACGCCACACTTCCATATCTTGACTGACAACCTCAGCAATGCAATGTTCCTTGAAGTATTCATTCCGTTCCCTCAGTCTGCCAACCTCTTTCTTCATTCTATCGTGTCCAAAAGCCTCAACTTTTCTCCAGAGTGTGTGATTGAAGATGTTATAGAGTTTTACATCTCCAAAATTCCACTTGCGGATTTTATCAGCCATCTTTGGTGAAACCGGCATTACTGAAGATTTATTCCGAGCATTTAGGACAAAGTAAACAATATCTTCCATATCCCAGCACATGAGATGACGTAGAAGAATCAGAGATTCTTCAAAATACTCAGTTATCAACACCAGATCAAATTGTTTTGTCAACTCTTTAATTTTCTTGTTTATGCTTATCCTGTCTCCAAGTGCAGCCTCTTGCAAACCCAAGTCAAAAAGCATGGGATTTCTCGCCTTACATTTCCCACCATGGGCTACATCATAGTAGTAGTCTGGTTCCTCTAGGAACATGTCCAATGCCTTATGTTTGGGTAGGTTATACAGACCAGCCATATCCAAGTAAGTGAAGAGCGACTCATACATAGCCACAGGATCTCTGAGGATAGTAGTGTAAACCACATCACTCTCCATGACTTCCCTCATCCCTAAAAAACACATTTTTGAAAGATATTAATTACAATTTCTGTATAAATGTTCATGAACAAAATCCAAATTTACTTCTGTACCGAATAAACAACCGGACAAACCATGTGTGACTGCTGTCTAAAATCATATATTGGGGGAGGGGAGGGGAGGGTGAGGGGGCAGGAAGGAAAACAAGAAATCAATCAGGCAGGCAAAAAGAGAAGCAGGGGAGCAAGCAATCATACCACTAAACAAGCAAGTAAACCACCAAACAAGAAGACGCATCGAATGAAGGTTGACAAACAAACTGCACCATTTAACTGACAGACAAACCTCCTAAACAGAATACCTATATATTGACTCATAACCAACCAACAAGCCCACAAACCATTTGAACTCTAACAAATACTAAATGCTTCAGAATATTTCATACCTCTGTAACTGAAGCGAGTGTGGTGACATAAAACGTTATATTTCTTCACAGGAAATTGCATCATGACTTTCTTGTTAAACACACTGTTCATATTGCCCAGGTAATTCCCCCTGCTTGGAAGAACAAAGTTCAGCTGATGTTCCTCTCCATAGCGAAATAAGACATTCTGCACTGTGCTGCTGCTGCATTTATGCATCTTGAAGAAAACAATGTTCTTCCTTGGTACACAATGACTGTTCTCTGATATTCCACTGGAAATACCCCATAATCCATTGGAGACGGATGATAATCCATTGGAAATAGCTGTGTTATTTTGGTTTCTTGTTGGGTCTCTAAACTTGACCTGAAGTAAAAGATGGAAAAACAATGCATAAAGTACATGACAAGGGGTTTGTAGCAACTGAGATCCTTGGCTATTGACTGAAGTCTACTTCCTTACAGCCGATCAAGTTACCATGGGTCTTCGTCTAGTCCAGATTGCTGGGAAACAGGAAGCAAGTAGTCCCAGGGGTCTGAAGCTATCTATTAGTTTCATTCTTTCAGGCTTGTCATATGACCTTAATTCTTACTGATCTATGACTAATTCTTGTTGACATTGTCACATTCATGTTAATATTGATGACACTTTTGACAGTGCTAAAGTTTGTTTTTATATGTATGTATTTATTTATTTATTTGCTTTTCCGGGAAGAAGACACAAGTACACATCAGGTAAACAGATTAAACTAATAAACAGGTACAAGAGGAAGTCTATGCCCAGTGGATTGACCAAAAGAAACTGTATAATGTTGTTAATTTAGGAACAAATTGTGCTGACAGAGAAAAAATAAAAACAAAGCGAATCAACTAAGATCAAAGCTCATGTTTCTTTACAGAAATAGGACAGCTACGAAAAGTAGATAAATAAATGTCTCTCTCAAGGGTCAATCAATATTTAAGGTTCCTTCGATTTTGGTCTTGTTCAACTTCTTGTAATTTGTAGGATCAACTAAAAATCTCTATTACATAAGAAAAACGCTTACCTCAGCAATGTTTAGCCATGTTTGAGAGTTTGAGAGTTTCTTATCCAATGTGTTGGACCTGGAGGGAAATAATGATGAAAATAAATGATTCACACAAGGAAAATGGAGAAAACCCCAAGCCAAGATATTAAGCTCAATACTTTGATTTACAACTTTAAGTTAAAAGGTATTCTCCCAAATTTCTTTTAATATCCAGACTTAAGTAAATAAAAACAAAAATTTCCAGGCAATACTTTCATTTACTTTTTTTATACATTTACTTATTTTACTTTTAAACCTTTTAAAAAAGTATTTCACTTTTATTGGTTGTTTTATTTCATCTATTTTATCTTAATATTAATATTATCATTATTGGAGAGGATTACACAAGTGTGCAATAGCCCAGATTTAGATTATAACTGCCTAGCACACCAAGGGCACAACCACCATACACCTTTCACCCTTTGTATTATAAAACTTGGCCTGTATACTGCACCTGATTTAAGGTAAGGGCAACAAAAGAGTCACTAGTGCATGGATGAGGTTGAGGCAACAATTGTGAATGGTGGAAACTTTTAGGACTTTTCCATTTACTGAGAAAGGGGTTTCTGTTTATTTACAACTAGCGTACCAGGTGTGGGGAGGTTCATGAATTGAAAGAGTAAAGTGGATAAAGGTGAAAAATAGATTTGAATTGATATTCAATTATCAATATTATTCAATGGATAAATATATTGTTAAACTTGTGAATAAAAAACCCAACTGCTTAGATTTTTGTTTTGTTTTCAGTAATAATCAAGAAAAGATCACGCTTTTAATCAAATTAAAACGGCTTTGTTTTGTGGCTAGCTGTAATGCATGTAGATATATAACTTCATGGTGATAACATGTTTCAAATTTAATACCAGACTGGAAATGGAAAGGTTGTAATTGTGGGTATATACACCCTACTTTAAATTCAATTCAACGACATGATTGTTATGAGAGACTGGCAACCTAAATAAATCACATTTGTTGTCATGGCCTTGCGGTAAGCGATGATGCCGATATAAAATTGGGATCTAATGTTCATGAACAGAAAAGATATATTTAGTGCTGCAACTGATCCTCCAGGTTCGGTTCGGTTCGGTTCGGATTCGGCTCAAATTTTTTTCTTCCGAACATCGGTTCGGTTCGGGTTCGGAAGTACATATGCATTAAAAAAAATCTCTCAAATCGCGATCGCGCCGATGGATAATGTCCTTTTGGGAATTCCCCGGCCCTTCCCACTGCAGTCGTAACAAGTTGATTGGCACGTTGCCAAACCCGCAGGGCGCAAGATAGATAATAATGGAACAATGGTCACACTCAGCGGGCCACCGCCGCGCCAATGCTTGACTGTATCTGATTTTCAGAAATACATATTCAGTGTTTGGTCACGATTTCATGGAGCGATTCAGAGATCCATGTGAGTACATGAACATGATTGTTAGCGCATGTGTTCGTGATAACCAAAATTGACGGCCATTTTTTTTGTATTATGGTAAAAAGTACAAATTTAATTAAAATTAATTTAATTAAAACGTAATTTTATTCTGGAACGTTTTTGTTCTTCAACATTTTTTTGGCGAGCAGAGAAGGACTGGCGCATGGCGGATAAAGTGCTGCAACATATAATTCACAAGGCAGGAGTTTTTGCTTAGGAAGGAATGTACATGTACATGTAGAATCCTACCACCATTTTCGGGGGTACAATTTTGCAATAAATGCAAGTATTTTTGTTCTAAACTAAAAGGTGTCCAGGAGAGAGTACCTGGAATCTGATGGGGCCCTGGCCCCAAAAGGCTTCATCACGCGCCGTACGCGCTTACAAACTTCAACAAATTTCTTCCCTGGACTGTGCATCCCCACAAAACAAGAAATGTATATTCATGTTGTGTCGGGGCTCGCTTTCGAGTACGCTACATTTTTTAAGCGGAGGTGGAGGGATGGAAACTCGCATGGCCGGCCGGATGCAAGCGGTCGCGACTTGGTCTTTTATGATTTTTGTTTACCTTCCTGGAATGGAAAAGGCTTTATCTTTTGTTTCTATAATTCTATCGACTGTCTACATTGCATGCAGTACCTGGGCTAATGTAACCGTTTACACGGTACATGTATATATGTTCTCGAGTCCAAACCTGTTCCAATGTAAGGCCGAAAAAGGGAATTATGAACAGGTAAATTCAATCATATCCGTGCCGCCTGTGTGCGCTAATTTTGTCCTATCATCGCATGCATTCCTAGCGCTATCAATATATGTGCGTAAAGTTTGCCGAACTTCCGAACCAACAATTTTGGTTCGGTTCGGTTCGGTTCGGTTCGGTTCGGTTCGGTTCGGTTCGGAAGGCCATGTTCGGCCATTTTTAGTTCGGTTCGGCGGTTCGGCTGCAGCACTAGATATATTTCATTTTTTAAAGAAATTATGCATTCCTCAAAATTGACAAAACAAGAAAACTGCAGCCAAGGATGTCTTTTGGAAAGGATACATGTACCAATGTACCAATCACATTCACAGGCATTTTGCAATGGTTGGTGCTTAAATAACAGTGTCCTGAAATTCCAGAAAATTTGATTGCTTTAATTAAGTGAACTTTATCTGCTTATATGTGGCATATTCTTTCATTTCTAGAATGCTTTAGTTATGGAAAAACCACAATTTTAGTGAAACCATGGAGTAATAAATAGATATTGAACTGGTAACAGAAATATATCTTTTGAGAGTCAACACTGTACTGGAAAGCTAAGAAGTCTTTTCATCAACCATTCCAGAAAAACAACACATTTTCAAGGGGTGCTGAACCACTCTTCTACTTTTAAAAATCTTACTGGGCACATCTTACATTGGGTCACAGAGTTCCATTACATCTGGCTAGGCATAGGTTTTTAAAGAAACTTTAAACCATTCTGTTTGTTTTTTGTCATTTGTTTGCTTGTTTCCTTGTTTGTTTATTTGTTTTTGCGGGGGGGGGGGGGGGGGGGGGGAGGGGGGGGTGAACTAATAATAAACAGAAGACATCTGCTTACCCTCTAACCAGAAAGCCAGAATGTTTTGGTACTGATGGTAGCTTCAAGTACGTTTGGTACGAGTAAAGTAACAAGGTGCAAAGCAGCAATGAAGAAACAATCAGTCCTGTATGAACAATCTGTCTGAAAAGCGACATCATGCTAGGAATTCTGGACAGATCTCAATAGCTAGAAAAGGAGGGGAGTAGAGAAAGAGAATAAATTTAAAACAAGATGAACATTCAGTACAATTTGCTTTTATAAGAATTATAAAAATCCCTTTAATTGTAAACATCGATTTTAAGAGTCATCTTATTAGGCCAAGTAAAATAAAATGTTTAGTGTCCGGGTTTAAGAAAAAAAAAAGAAGGAGGGGCTTTTAATTTTTTTATTTTCAAGATGGATGCCATTCTTTTTAAAATTTCTGACAACCGCAGGTTTTTCAACTGTTCAAAGACACAACAATAAAAGAGACATGTTGGACAAGAGAATTAAACATGTCTATAGTGGTTTTAATAGTTTAAGTAAGCTTGCATATTATTTTCTAATGAATCATTTGACATTTTTTTGTTTTGTTTTTACCTCAGTTTTCACTGGTAAAAATTTAAACAACTCCAGGTGGTCCCCCAAAAAGGAAGCGGGCGGGGACGCTAAACATGTTTTTTTTACTTTGCATTATCATAGGAATTAAAGGGATGTTTGGGTTAGGTAATGTTTTGTTTGGTTTTGCGGTTTTGTTGTTGGGTAAATTTATTGTCGAGTATTAAACTCATGTCCAAACAACCTCTATCATGTACTAGTGTATTGTTTCTTTGGCTGTACATTTATTTTTTACTGCTCCTCAGTACTCCTTCAATTCCCATAACATACCGCTGTAATGAATTTCCTTCCTTTATATGCTGTACACAGCTGAGTCAGCACCCACTGACATACATGTACTACAATGTACAAACTACATGTAGCCCTGCACAGCATGCAGGCCTAGTACTAGGGATATGAAACCCTCAGTCAGCAGCCATCTTTTGACCTTGTTTCTCAAGTTAATTTTGAGTTCACATACACACGCTTGCTGCTGCTGTGAGCTCTGCATGGCATAATTCAACCCGTAAGGACCTTCCATGTTTCAATCATGGGAAAGGAAAGGGGTGTATATCTATGTATAGTTCACTTTATATGTAAACTACATTTTCTGCCACAGTTATAAAAGTGATGAATTTGAATGGAAAAAAGTTGTCAGTTGTCAGTCAACAAGCTATGTAGTAAATGTACATATACAATGTAGGATTGTTGGACAGTTCTGACAGACCGACTGCAGTTTATGATTTGTGTCTAGAGTGCCAGTGAGGGAGTGTAGACATTTTTAGGGATTTTGTTTAGTAATTCAATGTCAACCCCCCCCCCCCCCCCTTTGCATCCCTTTATTAATTGTACTGTCCCTTGTACCATGGAGGAATTAGTTCTTATTCCTCCATGCTTGTACCACTTTACGACAGGACAAATAGACAAACTATCACAAATAACGAAAGTAAAAACCCAAAATATTCGTCAGTCTTCATAAATTGAAATGTCTGTAAGAAAAAAAATGGCAAACAATCTACTCAGAAAACACACTGAGCATTATTCAAATACACTGGTATCTTGTTATTAATCAGGATACATTTAGAAGAGCTATGATTCAAACATCAACCGATTCATATTCTGATTGGATTTTGTAAAGCTCAAGCTCATAACAAATAAAAGGAGCGAGCACCGAGCAGGAAACAGGAACGATACAAGATATTTCCTTCCTTGCCTTTAACCATGGAGGTATTAATACCTCCATGCTTTAACATGGAGGAAGGACTAACCTTTAATAGCCCATGGAGGAAGAATTCTTCCTTCATGAATAGCCATGATCACCCAAACGCCGCAGTAAGAAAAATGACCTATGACCGAACCAGCAATGTCCAACCATAGAGCAAGGAACTGTTCCTTGCTCTATGGTCCAACTACACTCATCAAGTTCATGTCTATCCTGTCTAAAAACCCAACAAATATCACATACTTTAATCATATTATAAAGCACTTACCTTTCAGGACTTGACTGGAGAATAGCGGACGATCATCATGAACTGCGAAAACAGGCTGTGATTTCAGAAGTTAATTTTCACGAAATTTGAAGACATGTTGTTGCAGCCGGCCAATTCCTCTCCACGTCTAGTCTATGCAAGTCCCCGAAGTTCTTCTTGATCACAGATTGTGACTTTTTACATAATCCCCAGTAAAGTTGACACGTCCAGGGTCAACAATAAACATCACCTTACAATAAACTATGAATTGATTTCCTGAGACGTAACTGTTCGTTTGGCGGCGCGGCAGCTATAGCAGCTAGCTGCAGATCCACATTGCGTAGGTCGTATACGTGCATGTCAGTCCATGGAGGAATAACAATTTCCTCCATGGTCCAACTCGATCTACACATGCACAGGATTATATTAATAACCAGACAGCATGCAGCGCGGCCGGAAGAACTTAGAAATAGCTAAATCGGGCCGAGCGCTAGCGCGCGTGAGATCGAGATATGGGCGAGAAGCACGTGCTATTTATGATGGCCAATGGCCGAGCGCATTATCCTGATGATCATATGCAGAGATACATTTTTTATGTGGCGGTGGTGGCGGTGGCGGCGGCGGCGGCGGCGGCGGTGGCGGCGGCGGCGGCGGCGGCGGCGGCGGCGGCGGCGGCGGCGGCGGCGGCGGCGGCGGCGGCGGCGGCGGCGGCGGCGGCGGCGGCGGCGGCGGCGGCGGCGGCGGCGGCGGCGGCGGCGGCGGCGGCGGCGGCGGCGGCGGCGGCGGCGGCGGCGGCGGCGGCGGTACCCCGACCCACTTTGCGACTTTCTCGTTCTCTTTTTGTATTGTTTTGTACGGGTAAAAAAAGTACAGTTAAAAAACACGTCGCGATTGACACACCTGCCGCGATTCCTTTTAAACTTTTAAGTACAAATAACCGGTCCTGACCTGAAACCCACCCCCTCTGTATTTTTGTTTTGCTTTATCGGGTAAAAAAAAATGACACACCCAAGGGATGCTCGTCACCGCCCCTTGACGTGTTGACCAATCACAGTCCGACAAAAGTGAAATGTGGCGCGCGTGGCTGTGATTGGTCAATTCGTTAAGTGGCGGTGCTTAATGGCCGCTTGGCTGCCTTCCGATACAGGACCAGCACTTGCAGAAAAAAATACGGCAAGGGTAAAGAGCCCGGTGGTTTGGCAACCGCATGAACTCCTCTCAACCAAACTGACGAGATTTTCAAAAAGGAATGTAATTTCCTTCAGGTCACACATACGTCATCCCAGAGTGGTTCGATGAGGGGACTGGTGCGAAAAAAAGGTCTCCTCCCAAAAAATGTTATAGTCCTCCACCTTTCCAAAATGTATTTCCATTTCTAAATCAACGAAATTCATCAAAGAATCTTTGAAATAATAAAAAGAAATACATGTACTCCAAAGATTTCCGAGTATATAATTGCATTCAGGCTCTCAGCAGAGAGCCTAAAATTAGTAGCCCCCCCCCCCCCCACCTTTCCCGGCCTAGAGAAGCGTCTAATAGAAGTATAGTGGCGTATAACCAGTAACTTGTGCAACTTTATTTTAGTTTTCCTGGTGTGAGATGTTAGGAAACAGTCTTTCAAGGAATTTTTTAATAAAGCCGGTAATGTTCAGACTAGAAACCAAAGCAAGTAGTTTTCCTTTTGAAATTTGCATTTCCACAATGACAGTTTTTCATATGTCAATTTGTTATTAAGAAAAAATAAACTAAATAATAAATTTAAACATACATCACAAATAAATGTAACTTAAGTGAAATTTCAATAGGCCTACTAAATTCATGGTATCGAACAGAGCAAACACGAACCCCGCCAGTGGGGGAACCATAATTACCAACTGTCAACTACATAGGCCTACATGTACTTTCTGGAAATATTCCCCAGATACTTTTTGTTTTAGTTTAATTATCTCTGTTCCTAACGACCTGGAGACCACACAGACTGTTGCAAGAAGAAATAAATTGCGTGCGTTCATTGATGCAGAACGAAGGCATTTTATCACAGGGGTATGGTTAATTAGGCACTATGAGTATCCATCTTTAATGGATTTTAGGCCTGAGAAATATTCCCATTAACAGTGTGGACTATAGCTCTCAACTGACGGAATTAATCTTGCAGCATCCACAACATGAATTATTAAAACCTCTTCCTTTATTCACTTTCAGAGAAAATGTAAAAGTAGCTTCATGCAGTAAAGTTGAAGAGGACACCAGGTCTCGTGTTCCTCTAATGCTGAAAGTATTTCTGGTTAATTTAAATGTTTTTTTGCACAGACCTTGATTCTATATTCTTGAGCAGATGCAAACTAAGTGTAGCTTACATGAATCTATACAAAAAGTGCAAATGTCTGAGTTAATGACCCAGGCACGTAGGCTGACGGGGGGCGAGGGGGTTCGGGGATTCGAACGAACCCCCCCCCCCCCCCCCCCCCCCGTTGACGAGTTCCGCTTGAAAATCACGTTTATAAGCACTTCGTGGTACGTATTTACGCATGTGTTCACACATCCTCACTATGCACCCATATGGGGTGCCTCTATTGTAGACTTTACTTTCCTTCTTTTATTCTCCTTTGTCCCCGATGAAATCTCAAAATCCATAGCATTAACTTTGTAGGGTACCTAAATTTCTAAAGACTCCCTCGTGGGGTACCACTGTCCCCATTTTTACCCTTTCTTCCCAGTACCCCGTAAGGAGACTAATGTATGAACACATTGTTGCGCATATGCCAAAAGTCCCCCCCCCCCCTCCCAGTCTCAGGGCAGGCAACGGGCCTGTGACCGGACACCCGACATCAAATCTCAAACAGTACCATAGAAGGAGACCTGTATACAAGACACAAACAATACCTGCTAATTAGATACTGTCAATGTGATGTATAGTTGGTTATGGCGACTTGTTTATAATGGGCACATGCTGTGCTATGGACATGGTGTGTGTGTTGCATGGGCAGTCTGGTGCAAAGTAAATGCACATGATGTCAATAACATAGGACTATTATTTATTGCCTCGTGTGTAAGTTAGCATTACATGACCATTTTTGGTTTTCCTTTTTTTTACAATAATTTTCCGCAGCATCAACCCTGATCTCTAGATGTGCATACAAGTGTGACGTCATAATGACGTCATCTTATTTCAAATTACAAGCAATTCTAATTCAAAAAATGACCACAACTATATCTATATCTTTCAACTATATCCCATGAACCAATTCAGCTATAATGTTCATGATTTAGGATCTGATAGCCTAGGATTGGGCAACATTTTTCACCTTTGAGGGCAAAGTCGTCTGACCTTTACTTCAAAGTTGGTAAATTTTAAATGCGAAAAGAAAAATCCAATCAAAACAAAAAAAATCACGGATTTCTTGTTTATAGAGGAAAGTGGATTTTTGTATTGTCGAGATGTAGTCTCATTTATATTTTGCAGCAACTGAATGGGGACTTGAACGTTTTAGTGGTACATAAAAGGTAATCTTCCAACGGCTACCGGTATTTATTGGGACATGCGCTCCTTCCTACACACTGTTAAACACGTTTCACAACTTTATAAGAAGACCGAAAAACTAAACCTTCAACATCATTTTATACAACCACCATAACAGTTGTTGATCGTTAGCTCGATTCGAGATCCCTTCTAAAGACTCGTGCTTAAAAGACCCACACAAAATATGTTTTAAATGCCGGGTAAAAAGTTAACACAGCCAAAATCTTAGTGTAGGGCATGCCCTAGAAATATAGCTTACAAAATGGAATGACTTGGAAGTTGTATGCTCATGAAATGCTAAATCTAGCTCAAAATTTAACTTGATAACGAGCGAGAGAGTTTGCCATAAATCATCCGAATAATTAAACACACAAAATTAAAGTCAAAAGTCTGTTTCCAACGTCAAACAGCTAAGCGGCATCCTATAGTATTTTTGCGCTGATGCTTGAAGTCCTTAATTAACAATTCGTCAATACATTTTCAAAGTGAACAAAGAAACTGGCAGGAGCGGGATCCGAACCTGCGACCTCCGAGTTACCGTACCGGCGCTCTACCAACTGAGCTATCTTGCCCTATGTTGGCGGTCTCCCAAATCTTTATTTAACAATTAGTTTCCATTGCTTTGTCAGTACCCATAACGCCAATGCTTTCTTTTTTAAAACCCAATTCTAAAGAAATGTTCACTTTTTTGTAACTTTTTATTTCACAGAAAATGTGGTTTATCGTAATCATATTTGGCCCCCAAAATCTTGTCGAAAATTTCCTTGAAACCCTATTTTGATTAACTATTTTTGCATCCCCAAACTTATTTATCAACTGATTTAAAAGTCTGTCAGAAAGCGAGTCATTCTAGCTATCAAGCAGTCAGACAAACTAACCAACAGACAGACAAAGAAGCTACAATTTCCTGCAATATCTGAATGCACCTGTCATATCATGCTAACCACCTAGTGATCACTCTCTAGGTTTAATGTACTATTTATGCGAGAGGACGACCGGCATTCGAGCATCCTTATCAATTATTCACCTTTCAATTCACATCAGCCAGAAGTGCTCACGCCTTCAACTGACTCTTGAACCAATCCTACTCAGTATCACAGGACATCAAAAGTGTCACACAGACGTGGCTAGTGAATAACTTAAGCGCTTATGATAACACTGTGGTATAGGGATATGCAGAATGCATCCCTTTAATAAATAAATGTGTCAAATATTCAGTAATTTTTAGATTCTTTGCACTTATTACAG
Source organism: Hippasteria phrygiana (assembly GCA_037893225.1). Taxonomy (NCBI): domain Eukaryota; kingdom Metazoa; phylum Echinodermata; class Asteroidea; order Valvatida; family Goniasteridae; genus Hippasteria; species Hippasteria phrygiana. The sequence goes on from JAZGUH010000082.1 coordinate 116,612, forward strand.
ACAGTGGTGTATTGAATTCATTTTGATGCCAGCAAGAGTATAGAAAAATATGTACTACTGTGTAGGTAGCAGTTCATCTATAAGTACAGTATTATTATTGGAATGTTCAAAATAAGCATGTGTATTGTCTTACAATCTAAGGACCAGTTGTAGTTCTACACCAGATTTTTTTTGGAAGCTAAAATTATTTTTAAAAACCATAGCTGGGAAAATAAATCTTTTTTTTGGGGGGGGGGGGGGATTTTAGAGATGAGGGAAAAATGTCTGATATCCTTGAAATTTTCAATTTACTATAAGCAGGCAACATTTTTGGGCTTAAAACTGACTTTTTGAGCAACCTCCACCGTGCCTAACTTTTAGTAGCTGGTATTTTTAATGAGATGAAAAGTCTAAGAATCATGATAATCCATAGTGTGTACATTACTAATAAATATACATCCACTTCATGTTGATCAGATGAGCCTCCCCAACAGAGGGGATGAATCACACTACACTGAGAGAAAACCAATTTGGAATTAATTAATACAAATAATTTTGATCTTTTTCACAGATGTTTATTGTTGAAATATTCTGATAAAAATAGAGTAAAAATAAAATAAAAATCTAATTTATGATCCAACATGATAAATTAATGTTTTTAAATAATTACTGCTGAAGAATCGAGATCAGATGATTTTCTTTCTTAATAAACAATCAATGATAAAACTGATCAATCCTGAAGAAATGTTGAAACAACAGAACTGTATAATTAATCATCAGGTTGGTTAAATTAACACAAGATTAAAGATGTCAGTCAAGTGAAACATTTGCATAACCCATGAAACAAATTAAGCATAAGCTTGATAAAGCAAAACGACAAATAAGCAGTCATTATTTTACTGATCCTCCGCAATGTTGTTATGATTAAAACAGCCGACTGACTGAAATTTGGTAATATGTCGGTAACTGGTTTAGACTGTACATGTATAGCCAATCATTCATCTTCCATATTCATGACAGTAACACAAATGATAAACAGAGATACACACTTTTTAAGTAATCACGACATGAATGTGTTTTTAACCCCTTGCCACCAGTTGACACAAATATGTGCAGATTGAAAATTGCCACCTGGCCGGTTGACCTATGTGTGTGCCAATACTCTGCATTTTCAATCCATTATTGGGGTATTGTGTACATTATGCTTGGCTGCACAAGCCTCGTTTCTATTTCACTTGGCTGCACAAGCCCCGGCACCCCCCATATGAAACCCAAAGTCAAGGGGTTAAAAAGCAAAACAATTGTTTACTTTCAGATTTTGGGGAAAATGGCAAAAAATGAAAAGGAAGACTATTTTATTAAAAAGTATTAATCGAAATACCAGTAAATCTTTGACCTTCACTCATCACTTAAAATTATATATTTATGTATTTACTGGCACTATGAATTTCATTCATATATTTGTTGTAAGATTTCTGGCTTGAACACATATCATCCCTGACAAAATTTAATGCTTCGCTTCTTGAATCCACATGTGCTGCTCCCAAAACAAACATTTACAGAAAGTCAGTAGAAAACCAGAATTTGATAGGAATCAGTTACTATGTCGACCAATGTCAAACTTTAGTACTGTATTCAAGAAACCCAAAAGTCTGTTTAGGCAAAAAATGAAAATGAAGCGAATGGAAAAACGTCCTTCTCAAATTCACCAGGTCATCACCTTTGTTTAGAATTTGAAACCCAAGTCAAACTACATGCTTTCAGAATATGGTGTGCAGTATTTCACATTAATATACACTTCCACTCTTCTTTTTCACAGTGGAAGTTCAATATAAGGAAAGGGTTTCAATGTATCGTTCCAACTGTATATATTTTTACATTTCCTTTGCAGATCCAAACTAGGGCTAACATTTTATTCAAATATCTACTAGACCACTCACTGGGCTAGCAGCACCAACAAAATTACTCAGCCAACAATTATTTTATACAAATTTTCTTGTCAAATTTGATTAAACACATTCTATGCACGGCCCATATCAATGAATATACAGGGAGACTGAAAAGGAAGAATGAAAATGTAAAATTTGAGATAGGTTAGGGTTAGGGAATCAACCAGACTCAGTCCAGGAATTTGACGGGTTTTTCCATCCCTGCAAAGATGTCTTTGGCATCAGCAGTGACAAATTTTACTCTGAATTTCTCTTTAATTGGCAAAAATATCCCCCATCGGTATCCAGATATTTTTGACTTGTGTTGCGTGGTACAGAAACTCCTCACCTTGCCCTTGTGACTTATCTGACCAATCACGATCCTTCCCATAGTTCACCCATGTCCGCTTCAGGTTAGTGGCCGAGGACCACTCCACGAACTTTGATCCCTCGGCTGTGCCAAAGTACCACATGGACTGGACATCCTGGTGCTCTGCAAGGGTTTTAGCAAGATGGTCTCGGTTACCAGTGATGATGTTGACCACGCCCCCTGGAAGGTCAGATGTGTCAAACACCTGAAAAATATGGATTAAAAAAAAAAAAACTCAAATCTTTCACATGAATGCCTACTTTAAAAGTAAGACCAAACCATTCAATTTCATCCTTTCAATAATCCAAAGGCATGAATCTTACCAGACCTATATTAAATACCAATATGGCACAACACGACACAGCGAGTCAGTAACAATACTCTGTATTAACGTTGATCTTTTCAATCCAAATCCAACCTTATCAAACTGCCAAAATCAACAAAAAACCAAGACAGACAGTTGTTTTTTACTTCACGTTGAAATCAATAAAGTTGAATACAATCTACATACATAAATGCCACATTATAGGCTTACAGCAACAACCAGATTTTCAAAAGTCAAACTATAGGAGAGAGACTGAGATTGCAGGTAACACCATGTGAAATAAATCTCTTCTAGGAAGAAGTGTGGTTCTGAAAAGAACCGGGCTGAGTGTGTAACTCGACGTTTCGGACAGTGTGCTCTGTCCGTCCCCAGGAGTGTGAGTGATGTGATGCGGAGTTGCTGCAGCTTTTATGCCTTCTGTGTGCCTAGTCGGGTGTGACGACTGGATGCTGTCTCCACAGCTCTTCGTTCCACCATCCACGCTTCAAGTCATCAGTATGCAACACCCTGGTACGCCGAGCCTACAACACCTGCGACCAGGCCAGCTTAGGTCAAGAACTCCACCACATCAAGACATCACTCAAGCTCAATGGATACAACAGTGTCAACACCAACAAGCCCAAGCCCCCCACCCCACCTGAACAGCGCCCTCAATTCAAGTCTACAGTCACACTCCCGTACATCGGCCACCTCTCCCACAAGCTCAAATCAGCCAAGCTCAAATCAAGGTCTTCCACACAGCACCAAACAAGGTCCAAGCTCAACTACAGACACACAAGGACAAACAAGACCCAAACACCAAGGCGGGCGTCTACCGCATTCCCTGTGAATGCGGTAAGGTATACATTGGAGAAGCCGGCAGAGACCTCAACACAAGACTCAAGGAACACCAAGCACACGGCAGGAAAGGAGAAATAGACAAGTCAGCAATCATCAAACACTCACATGAACAAGACCACAGCATCAACTGGAACCAGGCCAAGATCATCGCCCCAGTCACATTCTGGCACCCAAGACGCTTTAAAGAGGCCATAGAAATCTGCAAACACAACACAGTTTCTCAAGACATCGGATTCCACATCAACGACATTTGGTCCCAACTCTTCAAGCACCACACATCCTACACCCAAGCCACCCAACAAGCTACATGTACTGCCACACCCCAACGCACACAACAGCATCCAGTCGTCACACCCGACTAGGCACCCAGAAGGCATAAAAGCTGCAGCAACTCCACATCACATCACTCACACTCCTGAGGACAGACAGAGCACACTGTCCGAAACGTCTAGTTACACACTCACCCCAATTCTTTTCAGAACCACACTTCTTCCGAGAAGAGCTATATTTCACATGGTGTTACCCGCAATCCCAATCTCTCTCATATCGCACCCACCATGCAAAGCTTCAAATCGTATCTCTCAAACTATAGGATTGTTGGATGTTCATCTACAAATACTGGATTACATTAGGATTAGTTTGAGAATGAACCATAAACTTATAACAGCAATGGTAGAGGATTATATCAGGATTAGTGCAGAATCAGCCATAAATTATGTAAACATGAATGAACTAACCTGGTAGAAATCCAATGCTGCAGTTGGGTATTCCTCGCTAGGAATGATGACGATAGCATTTCCTCTGATGACCGCAGGAGCAAAGAGAGAGACAAATGCTAGCAATGGGAAGACATCAGGGCATGCAACACCGATCACTCCCACTGGTTCATTCACCCTGACGGTGGCACCATATAACAAAGTTTCCTACCAGAACAAATCAACAAGTTGCACAATTACTTTTTCCTTTATTAGAAAAGAATGTCTTTTTAAAACTCCAGAGCTGTTGGGTTTCAATTAACTTTTCTTTATCGGTTCAGAACAATTAGTTTTATTTGACGACACAGGGTGGTCTTCAACATTGCCTCAAATTAAAGTTTCATTAAAATAACAAATAATAAGCATTTTGATAAAGCCCCATCTTCATAAAATGTGCTTTAAGGCATTGGACAATAAGAAAATTTCGGGCGAATATAAACGAATTAAAAATAACAAGATGATAAATTGCACATTGTAACTATGTGGATCATAATGAGGATCTTCGCAAATACAGTATGGTGCCAGTGGCATCATTGTCTACATGTCAACCAGCATCATAACTTGTAGGAACTAGACAAAGATGTCCACCGTGCCCTCACCTGCACAGTTCCACCAAACTTATCAGCGTAGGCTCCCCAGTAGAACAGCCTCTGGACGGACAGATCTACCTCCCTCAGTGCTTCTTCCATTGTCTGCCCGGTCATGTGACTGAGGCCCTTAGCAACCTCATCGCGACGAAGCTCCAAATTCTCCGCCATGTAGTACACAATCTGAGCCCGATTGTGGGCAGCTCGCTTTCCCCATCTTGTAAAGGTTAAGCACAAAAAAGGCAGAAAGTATAGGTTTTTTATTGAAGAAAGCAAGGGTTAAGAAATTACACGAAAGCTGGCACATAAAATCTGTACATCAACAGTAAAAAAATTAGACAGCTGTCAAGTTGTTGAGCGGTTAAGACATCTGCATATATAAGCTGGAGGTTGCAGATTTGAACCCCAACCAAGTAAACCTTTGTCCTACTTCTTTTCATTATCGAGAATAAAAAAACAAGTGACAAAACTGACATTTGGAAAATCATGAAAACAGCCCAAAATGAACATCGTCTAATGATTTGACCCAACTCTAAGAAGAGGACATACCCAGGTGCAGCTTTATGTGCTGCATCCACAGCATTCCTGATATCTTTACGATTCCCATCCCCCACCAAGGCAATGACATCACCAGCAGGGTTCAGGATCGGACGCGAATACTGACCATCAGGACGTTTCTGAGCTCCACCATAGTACACCTTATAGGTACGATCCACTCTACAAATCAAGAAATACATGTATATTCAAGACAGATTTTAAGCAAAATAATAACATTTTCAAAGTGAACAAAAAAACTGGCAGGAGCGGGATTCGAACCTGCGACCTCCGGTTACCGTACCGGCGCTCTACCAACTGAGCTATCTTGCCCTGTGTTGGCGGTCTCCCAAATTGTCAGTATCTTTGTTCGGGTGGGCTGACAATTTGGGAGACCGCCAACACAGGGCAAGATAGCTCAGTTGGTAGAGCGCCGGTATGGTAACCCGGAGGTCGCAGGTTCGAATCCCGCTCCTGCCAGTTTTTTTGTTCACTTTGAAAATGTATTCAAATTTACCTAGTCAGTTTCCCTTGTGGATTGTTTGACAAAATAATAACAGTAAGAAACTATTAAAGCGAAACCCACCCCCCCCCCCCAAAAAAAAATAGTTGTTGATAAAAATAATGAGAAGTAACAATTAGTTCCAACAATAACCTAAGATATGTGATCACCCATGGTAAGTGATTTGTGCTGGTGAGCAGTGAGGAACACATAATTCTTCAAACTTAACAGAGTTGGCACATATCAAAACCTCAAAAAAAGTAACCCCACTCATTTCCATTCCAAATTTAAATTTGACAAATAAATTAAATTCATAATCAAAATGAGCATACCTTGGAATGTTTACGCCATTCACAGTAATCTCATTCTTACTGGGATGTGCAGAGCTCACAATCGCTGGAATGTAACCTCCAAAAGTCTTATAGTTGACATCAACAGGATCCGGATGGAATCTGTCGGCCCATGTTGGAATCACATACTCGTAGAGACCCTGCAATGACACACCAATATGAAATTATTCTACAAAAATGCAGCATATCTGCCATAATAACTTCACATGCTAATCAAATGTGATTTTAAGCTTAGCGCAGTGGTTAAAAAAAATTGAGAAAAGATCTGCGGATACACCATAAGAACTGACAAACTCTAAAAAAGAACTGTGGTTCTTATATGAAAGATTGAAATATAAAAAAATACAATGCATAAGTTGACCAAAAAAATGCAAATTCTTGAAACCTTTGAAGATTATAATTTTGGCATTTGTTCTGTGTACTGTGCATGCAATTTTTTATAATTTGAATGTGTTTTGTTCTCAGACCCTTTCATATTACCCTTTGAGGTTTTTTTAACACCTACCAACAATGCTTACCTCCTTGCCTCCATCTCGGCCATACCCACTCTGTCGATATCCTCCGAAGCCGCTTGCAGCATCAAACATGTTATGACCATTGATCCAGACACTCCCAGCCTTAATGCTTAAAGCTACCTCCAAACCCAGACTAACATTCTCCGTCCAGACGCTGGCAGCTAGGCCATAGTTGGTGTTGTTGCCAAGGGCAACAGCTTCCTTTGCAGTACGGAAGGGAAGGACCACGACGACAGGTCCAAAAATCTGACGGAATAACAATTTAGCTCATCACCAACCAATCCCAAACAATTACATCCCAGTACACCTACTTTGATAATCAAGCATTATTTTTATGTTTTCCAATTTTGGCTTAAATGTTAAATGATCAATAGCCTTAAGAATTATTGATTCTTTAATATTAAACACAATATTTCATATCCGTCTTGTTCAAAATAGTATTTAAAAATGTCTGCCAAGCCAAAGGAAAATATATAAGATGAGATGATTTAATTTTCTTTGCTGAAATTTGTCATTTTATTATGATTTACCTCTTCCATGACACACTTAGAGGATGTCTGAACATTGGTGATGATGGTTGGCGGGTAGAAACATCCATTAGCCGGCACACATTCTGTGTTTTGAATAATCTGGAATTGAGAGATAAAACTTCTTGTCACAAATTTCAAAAATTCAGACCACCTACGAGCATACTGAACGATGTATGGCTTGTGCATGCGCTATAGCCTAATTTGATAACTGCTGTCCTCTGTTAAGAATCATTTAATAATTCCACCTGCCCATCACAAGCAATCAAGGAGCAAGTTTCAGCAAGGACAACAGTGAACTTTTGTTGACAGTTATTTGATTAAATGAACAAACCTCTGCCCCTTCATCCCTGGCCTCTTCCACATATTTCTCGACGGTTGCTCGCTGGGATGGATCGACAACAGCCCCTACATCGACAGACTTATCCAGCGAGTCGCCAAGACGCAGCGACATGATCCGGTCACGTAGTTTATCCAGCAATTTATTCTTGACTGTTTCTTGGACAAGCAGACGAGATCCGGCGCTGCATACCTGGATATGGACAAATTGAATACATCAGTATCTGTTCAATTTTATTAACCTTTTGGACTGTGACATTGGATTGAGTCATCCAGACATATGCTATATGAAAATATTAGTTTCATCCAGGGTAACAAAAATTCTGATTTTAAATCTGCTCGTCCACTCCCAGCCAATTTGCTGCAATCTGAGGTTATCGTATAAACACTAGTGTTAAACTAGGCAAGATTTTGGAAAGAGTGACATGGAGAGGCATTTTTTTGTAGAAGCTGGTAACATAGCTCTCTTACCTAATGTGAGGGTGTGAAGTTTGAAAATGTATGTTACCAACTTCAAATTTTAGCCCTTGACCTAAAAACAAACATTCAGATATGACATTCTACCATTTATCCAAAATCATTGGATTCCAGCTAAATGTGATAGAGGTCTTTTTCTTTTAGTACCCAAATAAGGCAGAAATCAATTGATAAAAAAGTACTTACCAAAAATAAACAAGCATCACCACAGCTTTGTAATGATTATGGTGTAGCCCAATTCCCTTAAATACCAACCTCTCCTTGGTTGAACCAGATAGCATCCACCATGCCTTCTACAGCTGCATCTAGATCCGCTGATTCAAAGACGATAAACGGTGACTTCCCACCCAGCTCGAGTGAAAGTTTCTTGCCCGTTCCTGCAGTTGCCTTCCGCAATATCTGCCCAACCTAAGAAGATCGGAAAATGCAGTTTGGTATAAAATAAAAACAAAAAACCTGTGTTCCTTGTGGAGGGTAGGGAAACCTTTATTCATTCAACAATTCAAAATTCACAGTTATAAAAACACCCCCCTCTTTTCTTTTTTTTTTGGGGGGGGGTTTAATCTAGCTCTTCTTCTGTTACACCAAGCAGCAAAATTTGGAAATTAAAGTGCTGCTGTTACAAAATTACAGCTGTTTAAGGTGGAACAGAGTACAGACTATATTGATTTCAGATTTGATAAAATTTCACCTGAATACTATATTTTTTGATAATGAAAAACAATGAAAAACCCCAACTTGCTTTGTTGGAATTTCAGCAGAAATGAAAATGCTAGCGTGACGTTTTTAGGGTCAGAGTCGTGTTATTGGGGTGGCCTTGTGTGTACAGTACATGTACCCAACATATGCCAACTCTGCCATCGCACAGAAACTTCTGTGACCTTTGTTGTTCAGTTCCACGACAAATGTTTTAACTGGATATTTTTTTACTGGATAATCAGTGTTGGAAGAAGTATTTAACATATACCATCTAACAAATAACCTGACAAGATGTGATCTGCGCGGGACACAAAAGCCGGCCTTTAACAATTAAGTCTAGGAAACTCTCCGTTATTCTAAACTACCTCTGTAGATCCAGTGAAGGCCACTTTCTCAATCCCAGGATGCACTGCTAGTTTACTCCCAAAGGCTCCATTTCCTGTGACCACGTTGAAGACACCAGGTGGCAAGCCAGCTTCAGCACAGATCTGAGCAAAGAGTAGAGCACTGAGACGGGTGAAGGTGGCCGGTTTCAAGACGACAGTGTTACCCATGGCTAGAGCCGGACAAATCTTCCACGTCAGTAACATCAGGGGGAAGTTCCAAGGAACAATAGCACCCACCACACCTGAAGAATGGAAGCCAGGATTTTCTCAATTTGTTGTCATTGAAAATACATATAGATAGAGATGCACCGATGAATACAGGCAGATACATATAAACTGTTGATACAGTATCAGAAAAAAAAGTTATGATACAAACAGTCATGACAGAATCACAATCAAATATATATTTCCTACTTCAACAACAATGGGGCTGGATATCTGGCACCATTTAGTCAAATTTAAGATTTTCTGGGGGAGTTTAAGGGCATGATAAATAGAAAATGTCATGGTGAATTAGTCTCAGTAGAATTAAGATACAAGTAAAAATTGAGGGAAAAAACCCCACTGTCAAAACTTTCCTCTGTATGCATATACAGGTAATGAATGTAAGGTTTGCAGAAACACCATGTGGAAATATTTCTCAAATAGGAGAATGGTTCTGAAAAGAACCAGAGGTATAAACTCTTAAACAGGTACATTTTAGTACATGTAACCGATCAATTTATGTCAATGTATGACATAAAACATCATAACTTATCCAATCTTTGAGCCAATACAAGAATTCTTACCAATAGACTTCCAGCCACTCATCTCTGTGTCCATTAGTTCTGCCCAGCCAGCATGATGGTAAAAATGACGAACTACTAACGGGATGTCACAGTCACGGGACTCTCTGATTGGCTTGCCGTTGTCAAGACTCTCCATCACACTGATAAGACGCTGGTGTTTCTGAATATGTCGTGCAATGCTTCAAGAAAATAAAAGAACCACAGCACCTTTCAAATTACAGATTTCTGCATCATCATCTCTTCACCAAATTCTTACTAACAAGCTACACCATACTCTGCCAAAGATACTTCTGGGGAACCCAATCATATTCATTGTATAAAGTGAGTGAGTGCATTACATGCAGCGAGTATAAAAATATTCTTGTCATTTCCAAACAAAGTCTTAGTACCTGTACAAATGCCTTGCCCTGACATGACCGGGCAATTTACTCCACGTTGTGTAAGCCCTCGAGGCAGCAGTCACAGCCAGTTCGACATCTTCATCTTCTCCTTGGAGCGTAGCAGCCAGTGTCTCACCGCTGGCTGGAGCTTTGGTGATGTATGTAGCTCGGCCAGTGGGCTTTACCCACTGGTTATCAATAAAGTGCCCAAGCTTTCGGTCGTGACTCTCAAGCCATGCCTACATGTATGCAATAAGAAAATCTATCCCATTGTTCTCTCTACTGAAAAACAATTTGAAGAAAACAATACATGTTGTTTCACTAACTTCAAATGTCCTCTCAGGAATGTACAATTGCTCATTAGGCCAAGTAAAAAAAAACATGTTCAGCATCTGGATTGTTTCTATTTGTTATATTTTCAAGATGGCCAACATTCTTTTTAAAATGTCTGAGAACCATAGGTTTTTTAACTGTTCAGACACTAAACATGTTTTTGTTTTTGTTTTCAGTTCGCCTTACAATGATGGTTCTCAGACTTTATTTCCCTTTTAAAAAAATTCTATAAAACCACTGAAATCAAAGGGAAGAAAATTAAATCTACTTAAATAAAAATAACCATTTGATTAAAAACCTAAAACTTAAGAAATCTTTTCGAGAACAAAAAGAAATCGGACAGCACGGCATGATTCGATCCAGATCCCCAGCTATCAAAACCAATGCCGTACCAATCGAGCTGCAGAAGTATTCTGGCAGGATGGGCAGTTGTAAATCTGATATACATTCGCATTGTGTTTTTACCATGGCGTAACAATAGCATTTGAAAGTCGCGTTACGGCTGCCGTAAAAATAGCCACTGCGTAAACCACTTATCATCTGCTGAGCTAGCCCCACTAGTGTGGCCCTGTATGCTGCGCTATACAGAGGCCACACATTGTGTAACCCTTTTTTTGGTTGAATACTCTTTCCAATCTGTGCGCATTTGTCCAAGGAACTGGCGAGTTGCAATTATACTGGATGTATTCGGTAATCTCTCAGCTTTTATTATCTGGAGTTTACATTAATCTTAGGCCTAGTTAGTTGCCTACTTCCAAATGTTCGAACAAATTTGGGCATCTTTTCTATGCTTCGTATGCACACGTACAACGTCTCACAATGTGTGGCCTTTGTATAGGCTAGCGCAGTACAGGGCAGTCAGTAGTGCTGGGGCTACTGCTGGGCCTACCTCTATTACTCCATGTTTTCTCCCTCAACATACAAAAACGGCAAGTATAAAACCAATGGGGCGATTGTGTAGTGTAGGGCCCCTCTTTAGTTTTGATGAAATTAGACTAGAGTCAAGGGTACTTTTTCTCATTCAAAAATGACTTTTTTTAACCTAAAGCAGACTTCTCTTAATTCTACTGACATCGTTTTTTGTAATTTTAAACAGTTTATTTCGGTAGAAAATGTAATTTTCTTACGCGCTTTACGGCAGTTGCCGTGCGAATGAACGTGGTTTTGCGTGAGTGTTTACTGTGCGTCGCGTAGCCCTAGAAGGACGCTATGATATAGCGTCCTAGCGCCCAAGTATGCAAAACAGTCCTATGCTAGAAACCGAAGATCAAAAATCACACTTTACCTGCATAAATATTCTTGGCATCATTTTATTCAAACAGTTCAACAGCCCATCTCCCTGTACGGATAGAAATATTCCTCCAAGAATGTCAAGAACAGGAGATATTTGCGGCGCAAAATCGTCTCCACGCGACGCTGACTTCACAAACACGAGGAGTAATACCTTGTCCGCGCGTCTTGAATGTTCATCAACAACAGAGGGCGCAATTTCGGCCGTGCACGCGGCGACTGTAAATTGCGCCCTCTGTTGATGAACGTTCTAAATGTGGGTATTACTCCTCGTGTTTGTGAAGTCAGCGTCGCGTGGAGACGATTTTGCGCCGCAAATATCTCCTGTTCTTGACATTCTTGGAGGAATATTTCTATCCGTACAGGGAGATGGGCTGTTGAACTGTTTGAATAAAATGATGCCAAGAATATTTATGCAGGTAAAGTGTGATTTTTGATCTTCGGTTTCTAGCATAGGACTGTTTTGCATACTTGGGCGCTAGGACGCTATATCATAGCGTCCTTCTAGGGCTATGCGTCGCGGTGATCGCCACTTATTATTTTCACGATGTGTTTTGTTGTCCTCATCGCCGCTTTACCCCAAAATTTCCCTCAAAAACTAACCCTGCCCTTTATCTGCGGCATACCTGTTGGTTTGTAATGTCGCTAACTTGGCAATTTCAATAAGTGAATAACCTAAAAAAAGAAAGTGGATTTTTGTTCCCTTATCAAGTTATAGGGAACAGGGCCCTACACTACACAATCGCCACCAATGGTATTACCTGTGCAGAACTAGCTGCTTCAGGATTCGGGCCATAAGTCATGGAATCGAATATTCCAGCGACTGTACAATCAGAATTTGTTTCGCGCAAACCAACTCTCGCACTGGACGCCGCCATCTTGTTTTCTGAATTGAAAATAGCGCCCTCTACAGTTGATTTTTGCTGAAAATGTCTTGTAGTCTTTGTACCAGTCACGTCACCAAGTAATCAACCTACTCTTTGAAAGAGACTAATTATCACTGGTTTGCAACCAACACCGCGTATATATGCACAACTTGCGGGTACGTAGGTACCAGCGACATTCGGGAGTGCCGTGTTTTGTGTCTAAGAATGCGGGACCGGCCAAAATCCATACATTAAAATCGATTTTTGCCACAAAATCATTGATTCGTTCTCTCTAGTGACGACGGTTTCCCGTGCCAAGGGATAGTACGAAGAAGAAAGGGGAATATCCATCTGCCTTTTGAGTAGGAGAATATGAGGTTAATTCGCAGAATTTGACCGTTTTTCTCTTTGAAAGTCAACAACTCAACTAAATAATTAGGCCCTAGCCTGGGCCTATACTAGTATTTGCCAAAACACCAGTCTATCGACGGCTTGCGCTGAGTGTGGCTGCTAGTGCTAGTGCTAGGCCTTTGGTCTGGAGGTTTGGTACGTATATTGTAATGTTTTAGATTTTGCTCGTGATTTTAGAATGCATTTTGCTGAAAATTGAGAAAATGTCGCAATAATTGTACGAAAACACTACTTTTCTATCAAAAACAACAAATATTTGCTTGAATTTTGTTCAGAGATCAATGTGGGTTGCTCTGCAGCACTGGAGGGAAAACGAAAACACAGGCGATTGTGTAGTGTAGGGCCCTGTTCCGTATAGGGAACAAAAATCCACGTTTAGGTTATTGGAATTGCCAAACTAGTTAGCGACATTACAATATGCCGTAGATAAAGGGCACGGTTTTATAGTTTTGAGGGAAATTTTTGGGTAAAGCGGCGATGAGGACGACAAAACGTAACGCGAAAAAGATGGCGATCACCGTAACGCACAGCAAACACGCAAAACCCGCGGCACAGCAACTGCTGTAAAGTGCGTAAGAAAATTGCATTTTCTACCGAAATAAACTGTTCAAAATTACACAAAACGTTGTCAATAGAATTAAGAGAAGTCTGCTTTAGGTTGAAAAAGTCATTTTGGAATGAGAAAAAATACCCTTGACTCTAATTTCATCAAAACTAAAGAGGGGCCCTACACTACACAATCGCCAAAACACACGCCGTGTATAAATTAATAGATAACGTTAGGGGAAGATGTGATGCCATGCCGACTACGAGAATTGTCATAATTGACAATGATATTGATATGACTGAAGAAAACAGAAAAATAACGAGAAATGTTCCCGTCGTGAGGACGGGCACAGGCGGTTCCGCTTTTTCAGTTGTTCACGAGTCACTTAACATTGCTTGTGAGAAAAATAACTTTCCAGATCAGTACACAAAACTTTGGGAATACTTTACTCAGTCAAAGTAGTTTGAAGGTTGTTGTAATGTGAAATATATGGACGTATCCGCAGCCGAAGATACGATCGCCACGCACCACCCACACCCAATTTTGAATTGAGTTATATACCGCCCTCTATTGACGGAAGATGTATGTTGCTAATTTTGCAAATTTAGGTTGTCATGTGACACTTCGCCACACACATCGCCGCACACATCAACTGGTTATGCATTTTTAACATTATTCAACCTGCCGCTAGAGGGCGCTCTAACATTTTATGACGTCACCAGTAATTTTCAACCTAGCCGGAGACTAACATTGTTGAAAGCAAGTTCACATCTTTTAGCAATTTATAATTAGAAGGCACTTCCGGTTTCAACCGGAAGGAAGGGTCACGTAATTTTGCACGTAATATCACAAATGAAGACCCTAGATTATTCTATCAATTCCTACGAAAAGCAAAATCAGATCTCTCTCGATTGATTTTATATTGATTTTCAAAGATTAAACTTTTAAAACATAGGCACTTCCAGTTTGGACCGGAAGGAAGGGTCACGTGACTTTGCACGTAATATCAAAAATGAAGACCCTGGATTATTCTATCAGTTCCCGTTAAAAGCAAAATCAGATCACTCTCGATTGATTTTATATTGATTTTCAAAGATTAAATCTAGAAATCTTTGATTGCTTGTAATCCGATATTTGATGACATCATCGTGACGTAATTATCAGAAAACTCGAAAGCTATGTTAACTCTGCCATCTGAAGCAAATATCTGGATTATATCTCTCGCGGTTGATTTTACAGCAATTTTTAAAGGTTTACAGGTCTTTTCATTGCAACTTCCGGTCTGGTGACGTCATCAGTCTTTCTCCCCCTCAACTTGTGCTTAGCATGAAGCCGATTACATACATCAATTATAATAAAGCGATTTCAACAAACTTCGCCACACACATCGACTAATTATTCATTTTATACATTTTTCAACCTGCCGCTAGAGGGCGCTTGAACATTTTATGACGTCACAAATATTTATTTTTTTAAGTACAACCTAGCCGGATACTAACATCGTTGAAAGCAATTTGAAATATTTTACCAATTTTAAATTATGAGCCACTTCCGGTTTGGGCCGATTTGACCCGGAAGGAAGAGTCATGTGATTTCACGCACAATAAACAATGAAGCCCTATGTCAACTCTATCTGTTGCCGCAAAAAGCAAGTTGCGGTCTCATACGGTTGATGCGATATGGATGTTCAAAGATTGACCAAAATAATGTTAACCCTAACCCTCCAGGCATTTGTACTAGGAGGCTTCCTCAACATGTCAAAATCCAACACTCTGCAGTGTACCTATGGCACATTCTTTGGACTTAGACAAATTAGGGCATCATAGCTCCATGTAAAGTAATGGTGCAAAGGCCTTGCAGTACTGAACCCATCAAAACTTGACAAAACCTGCTGTTGGAGTTTGCAAGGCTTGGGGTAGTTAGGGTTTTAAATGGCTTGTAATTTGACACCCGATGACGTCATCATGACGTTATGTTTCGAGACATGAGTTCGCTATTGGGTCTATGTACATGTATGTGCCCGTTAATATTAAAATCTGAGATTGTTGAATGACAAAAGTGACCTCTAGAAAATCCGTGTACAAACTCAATGACGATTTGGGCAGAAAAAAAGAAGAAGAATAGCGGTTCCGCACTGTATGCGGAACCGCTAAAAGAGTAACGTTAACGTGCGTGACTAACTTGCATGACTACATGTATATAGTCGCCGGGCACTTTTTGTCCCCACTCATACGTACGAGTGACAACAAAAAGGACCCGGCGAAGTTTAGTCACATACGTTATATATTAGAGTTCGGTGGGTTTCACATTTTTTCACCAAACCTCAACAAATTTAGTATCATTGGAAAGCTTGTTTCAAGAGAAATTCATTTCAATGGTGTTTTGAAGTATGGACGGTTGACATGTTCGTTAACACCATTACCATAACATTTCAAGTGGTGTGATACGATACAACAATGACTAGGCTGGGAAAATCTTGTGGGGACCCATTTGCAACAGCTTTAAATTTACATTTTACATGATATTCTTGACTAAAAAAATATAAATTTTTAATTTATGATGGTTTCAGAAGGACTCCTTTTATATACAGTAATACATAAATTCATATTTTAAGCAAAACAAATTACCATAAAATTACCTGTTTTCATGCGAATTGGATCAATTCAGGCTGATGTTTACGATTTTAACATCGAGATAAATTTGGTAGCAATGCAAAGACTGTTTTCTATGCTTTAAAATGATACAATTTGAGGGTCATAAGGTCAAAGTGGCAAAGAGCTTATGTATTAACCCTAACCTTCCCTAACCTGCCAAAATCAAACACCCCATTTGTGTTGAATTTTGTGTGATTGGGTACTGTAGAGCCTTGGCACCATCACTTTGCATGGGACTTGATGCCCTGATTTTGTCTAAGTACAAAGAATGTGCCATTGGTTTACTACACAGTGTTGGAGTTTGTGTGGTTAGGGAAGGATTCTAGTAAAAAGCCTTGGGCTGTTAGGGTTAATGTACACATGTACATGTAGGCGTATGACTAATTTCAATGCAGTATTGGAAAGATTTTACTTTAATACCCCCCAAAAAACACCAAATCGGTCAGGAACAGCAAAATCATGGAAAATAATTAACCCTCTTTGATAACAACTATTTAAATATGTGGCACAACCAGTTGTTTCAAGATTTATGTCGGCAGAATCTGTAAAAATTAGGCAGAATTTAACATGTATGTGAATACTTGGAGTGACCATACACTGTGCCAGAACAGCTTTTTTATAGCCTTGCTTGGGATAAATGCATAAAAATGTGTGCAAAACAAAAACATTGCATTCTGTATCATCGCGGCAAGGTCATTGGTCCAAGCCATTTTGTTGTTATAACAGGATTGTGAAATGAACTGACAATTTATTTAACGATAGAAAAAAAGAACATCAAAGAAGTTTAGACACTTTTGACTTTAGAATTTTGTTAAAAGTCGCACTTTTTATTGAGAGCTGTTTGTAAAATTGACACA
The DNA here is from genome assembly GCA_037893225.1 of Hippasteria phrygiana. Taxonomy (NCBI): domain Eukaryota; kingdom Metazoa; phylum Echinodermata; class Asteroidea; order Valvatida; family Goniasteridae; genus Hippasteria; species Hippasteria phrygiana. The sequence goes on from JAZGUH010000082.1 coordinate 133,851, forward strand.
AGCTTGATACAGTATCTTAACTTGTAGAACAGAAACGTTTTGCTTGATCGTTTTTATATTATAATGGCCTGGATTCAAGTGACCAGTGTTAGCCTCGGTATGTCTAGAGCTCAAGTATGCATTAATGGACTGTTTAATATGTGGCTTGTAAACATGATAAAAATGCCATTAAGAGATATCCACGAGTATGATGGTATCCATGCTGGTCTTTGCAGTGTTGATAAAGTCCTGAAGAAATGGTCCGCATGAGTGATGTATGTACAATGTACATGTATACGTAATGATGTTTTAATTGTTGACAAGTATTTTATGGAAGTTTTAATTTTACACACGTCATGAAACAAAGCTGGATACTTTCAAATCCAGACAGATTATTGGATAGATTTCATTGAGCTTTTCTGTTCGTAATTTCCTGAACCTTCCGAAATACATGTACAACACATCATGCGTCCATAAAACGACTTCTAAAAAACTATGTCCTTCAAAATCCTTTCCAGTGCAAAAATTGGTTTTTGCTCAATCCATCAAAATACCAGGGCAACAATGCAATCAAAAATATTGCACTCATATCTAACATTTTGGATCCTGAAAAGTTTTACAAAAAAATTAGATTTGTCAAGGCTACTAGAGTGTAAACACGTGAATGCAGTTGAAAATGCTTCTCCTCATACATGTAGTACAAATTGTCCATGTTTAACAAACCTGAAAGGAAGACATATAAGGAGGGTGTATTCCATCTGTGTATGGTATTCTTGCTACCAGATTTACAATATTCTCGCTTACTACATCATGTCAATAGCATTCATGATGTCATTTTGTATGGCCAAGCCCCATTGGTTGTTATTTTGGATAGAGTAGATCGCTTGACGTCAGTCAGTGTGGTACTCGCCCGTATTGTCATCTCATTTACACTGAATCAGAGTTGAGCTTTAGGCCTAGGGCTGATGAACAGCACTAGCATGGCACCCATCTAACTGAATCTGGCAAGGTGAAAAAATGATATACAATGTACATTGTATGAAGGCAATGGTACATTGTATACACAGCAACATTGACCAATACTTATCTACACGGTACATATATGTGGATACATACATTTTCCCAGAGGGTTATAAATTAATAGCTACGGGCCCATGAGTCTCAATAATTTTCAGAATTTTAATTCTGCATAACAGCAGGCAATTTAAAAACTTAGATTTTTTGTTAATTACATGTAAAATATCGTGGCAAGTGAATTTCCGAAAGCTGCAAAAATTGCACAGATGTTCTTGCACTGTATTCCTCTCTTGTCATCAATAAAGTGAGTGGACTTCTTAAGCATTGTGAACAAGGAATTTAATTACAAGCATTTTTATGGTGGCCACTTTGTACATGGTTACCATATGCACTATGCAGTAAATTGCCCAATTGTTAGAAGTCATAAGCTTTTGACAGAGCACTTGTGAAGAACCTGCACTCTCCCTCCCCCACTTGTAAATGGTAGCTGCCAGTGAGAATTAAACATATGTATTAAATTTGGTGATCATAAATTATCATAAGCTTCCCCCAACGCATCGTCCCTGCTTCCATTTACAATACACACACGGTATGTACATGTACACTATACTGTCCTTTGCTGATGGTACATGTACATGTTGTATGAGCCACCGATATGACCCCAGTCTGTGTGTTTTGTGAGTACAAGCATACATGTACGTCATGCTGTATTAAAATGAATCATCTGCTTGGTTATCATCACATCCAGTGTTCTCCTGTTCCTTGAATATCATTACATCGTTCAGTATTCGTCCAGTGTCTGTGCTCATCTGTGCATTAAATTTGGGCCAAAAATACCTGGATGTGTGGGTCGTTTGTAACTCCTTGACTCAGTTGATGTTGGGCTTAGCATCCCGGGAGGATTGAGATGTGAAAAATTGGCCATTATCTGCTGGTTTTCGTGGCAATGAGATAATTTTGTTTAGGTTAGTCTTGAAGAGTAATCTCTAATGGAATGTACATGTATGTGTATAACTGTACATGATTGAAAGTTGTCAGATTGTACAATGTACAGTATCAATAGCAGATTAAAGCTATGTGTACAATGTCCCCTGTATTTGACACTAAATTTTATTTATGAAATTGTGACAGCACTCCCAAAAACGAGAGTAATTAAAAAAAAAATGTATCTTCTTTATTCATGTGTACAACATGTTTGTCTATTTGATAGTTGTTTTTGTTTTCTATTAGTGATTTTTGGGCTATGTACATTTACTCTCCATGAAATTTTATTATTTTTATAGTTTTTGTAATTTTTTTTCATTTGAATGTTTTAACCTGCATATGATTGTTTGTACTGCCATTTTAATTCAGCCCCATGGCTGAGTAGGGCTGAAAAAGAATCTTCTGCTAAGTGCTATTGGGTTGCAGTGGGCATGTACATGTACCATTATTAGTGTCAGTTTGTGTAAAATGTTTAAATCAAAGTAAGTTCTTTCTCAAAAGCAAAATTTTGCTTTTGAGAGAGAAATTAAGTTTGAAACGTTATGCCAGCTAATTTGTTGATTTGTATGCATACATGTATTTTAGGTCAATCCAGTTTGTAGTGCAGTTTAATTAATTTCATGTAAAATGTTTAAGTTAAAATGTTAATTTCTGCTTTGTTAAATTTTTGTAAGAATCAAATGCATTGGCAAATTCTCTCTCAGTTTCTTGGGATAGTTCGTACATTGTTTGATTTTGTTAATCTCGGAATTATAAATTTTACTGAATTATTATATTTTATTTACTGCACCGCATAATTTTTCAAGATGTACATGTACATTGTACGAAGAGGTACATTGTACAATGTACATGTACATGTACCTGTTCATGTGTAAGAAAAAGTGACCAGTCAAAGATGTTTATTGTTGACTGTTGTGTTCTGATATCACTTTGGATGATGTCAGTAGAATGTACATGTACACGTGTACAGTGCAGGCCTTCCAATCACATCAGGCTCGGGTATGGAAGATTTAAGATGTTTGTCACATCTCATGGTTCTTGGGCTGTTTTTGTAAAGAATCAAGGATTATTGGACATCTACATGTAGGAGTTCTAATCAGTGTACTGGTAATATTGTGCTTGCAGGATTATTTGTATCCAAAGCCTGTTATTTGTGTAATTTTGCAAAACAAAAGCTGCTAAATATTGTACTAGTACATTTTGTCCAAGCAGTTTTTGTCTAATTTCACACACTGATATTCTTTATTCTGTGTCTTATATGCCATTTTCAAACCTTCTTAACCAATCTTTTTCCATTGTATTTTCACATCTTGTAGGTTGTGAAGCGGTAACTCACACCAACCAGTAACAATGGAGCAGGTTGGTTACATCATGCGCAAGCTGATGGAGGGAGAGGCAGAGGATCCAGCCCTTCAAGATGTAGAGCCTAAGGCGATTGCACCTTCAGCAGCACCAGGAGGGGTTACCCAGGGTGGTAAAGGTGGCAGTGTACTCAGTAATCTAAAGGATAACATCATGGATAAACTCAATGAGTTACCACGTGAGTATTTGTGATACAAGACAAATACAAGACATTGTGTAGTTTTTTGTCAGTCATTATATGCCAGTGTTAGCATATTTAAACAGAAATTTGCAGGTGGGCTGCATTTTTTAAGCCCTTGTTTGTGACCCCTATAAATTCACAATCTTGCTTATTTTCTAAGACGGAGAATACATTCTGTATTCAGAATTTCTCTCAGCTGTCAAGAGTTGATAAAGTCTGCACAAATCAAAGCATGAAGTGTAAAGGTTTGTTTTACATGTAACTAGTGAAGACTTTCATTTGCCATGCATTGATTTCAAAAGTTGTTAAATGTTTTTGTTACATGTAAGAATAGAGTATTTCCCTATGTCAAACTTCATGTCATTAAGCATTTTGTATTGAGTTTTTGTACATTTATTGCTTGTAAATATAACTTGAATTTTGATAATTTCATTCTCATTCACATGCAGTTTGGAAATTGTTCCTGTTCTATTTTTAGTCACTCAATTGTGAATACATGTAGTTACAGCTGTTGTACAGATAACCACAAAGAGAATTACACTGCACATGAAAATCAGTCAATGGTTTTACCAGCTTAGCTTATTAAAATGTTATCAGAATTCACAGTTAACTTGAAATTGCTGAAATATTTGTGCACAGAAACTTTGCAAAGCAGAAATTATAAAACAAAATAATTACGTATGCATGTGGTCACATTATGACTTTCGATTGATTTTGATGCAGTTTTTCAGTGTAAATATTGTTGAATTTGTCTACTCAATTTGAAATGTTTATACTTAGTACCAATGTGGGCGATCATTCTGATCGCTATTGTGGCCGGACTGCTGCTGTTGTGCTGTTGCGGTTGCATCTGTGTCAAATGCTGCTGCAAGAAGAAGAAAAAGAAAGAAGGGAAGAAAGGTCTAAAAGGGGCTGTGGACTTGAAGAGTGTGCAAATGCTAGGCGCAGCTTACAAAGAGAAGGTGAGAATGGAATCAATGACATAACTCTGGGCCAAGCTTAGGAAGTAGGGCAATAGGAATATTTGAATTCATTGGAAAGTACAAGGGCATAAAACTACAATGTACATGGTCATTTTGTGGGAGATCAAGCGTCAACACTTTCAATAAAAACTTGCTGAACTCTGAAATATTGATTAGTTGTTTACCTTCGATTGCTGAAATTTTCTGTACCTTACAAGAACAACATATGAATGGAAAATTGTGCTTTTGTGGATCACGGAATGTCCCCATCTGGGTCATTACCCCTTTTTCACAAAGATCAATACTTTTTCCCTCTTGTTGGTGAAACTTTAGAACGTGATATTATGAGCTTTTCTACTGCAGTTTTTTCTTTCAGTTTTCAAGTAAAAAGACTGACAAAAAAATCACTAAACTTGCAGCCAAGATGATCCGTTTTCTTTGCTTGTGGATGTGTAATAAGCATGATTTTGAGTAGGAATGCTTGCATGAAAAACAAAGGAACGTCTGAATGATATGCATGATTTTATTTTATATGTTATGTTTCATTTTATTCTTAATACATCGGCATTGAAATTCATTTTAAATTTTGTTGTCTGAAACCAAATCACTAAGCTTGGTTATTTAATTTTTCCATTGAAGTAGAACATGCCTGTTGTTTAAAAGTGAGCATGTTGTTTGAAACTTGATTTTAAATGCATTAAATGTTTCACAGTGTCGTATTTTTTATTTTACATGCTTCTTTAATTCTTTTATCCATTCTATTTTTCATTTATTTTGTTTTGTTGATTAAATATATTCTTTGCATTTTTGTTCCACTCCATGACTTTGTTTTATTTATTTTTTCTGCAAGACTCGAAGTTCAAACAATTTTGCTAAATTTTGAAAACCAACATCAGATGGTGGAATCTATTTTTTAAAAATTAAAATGGATGGACCTTGTTAAAAACACAGAATCAACTGGGTTTTTTTTCAAGGACACTTGCAGAGGGATTGGCAACAATATAATTATATTCTTTTCATTTAAACGAAGCATCACTGACAAAAATACAAAGCAATGGAAAAAGATGAATACATACTAATTGCCAAATTGATTAACCCTAACTCCCTCCATCATTTTTCCTCCAAGTAACCTAAATCCTCCAACATCCTCTTATGGGGACCATTGCATGAATCCTCCAAAATCCTCTGGGGGTTTTCGTAAATAGCCTAGTAACCTCAATCCTCTGAAATTGACCTGGATCCTCCATTTTCCTCCAGAGGCAAAATCCTCCCATACCCTAAATCCTGCAAAATCATCCGATGCTTCAACTTCCAAAGACCCTCAATCCTCCAAATTCCTCCTTTTGGCAAAGAGGATTTTGGAGGATTTGGGAAGGTGAGGGTTAAGGGACAATTCTCACCTGTCTTACCAACCACTCCAAACCACATTACTGATGAGCGCTCTTATTTACAATGTATGTCATGTAAAATAAAGAAGGCCCCAGAGTGCATTGTGTAAAATTCTAAACTCTTTTTTTCCTTCATCTCTTTGCTTTTTATTTTTAATCACCCATATTGACTTATCTTCTCATTTTTTCTCACGTTTTCTTGCCTTTTCCACAAATCACGTGATGTGAGTTCTGCCTTGATACAATTCTTGATTTCATCTTTGAATAATTTTGTTTTCTCCTTTTTACTCTGTATATTCTTATTCTTTGGTTTATGCATGTATATTTGCTGGGTCTTCTCTATTTTGAAAGCAAATGTCAACTTATTAGCACCAGTCGTAGGACATAGCATAACAGGTTTTTTTATGTGGACATTGTTATATATTTAATTTAACAAAAGAAGCAAGATCATTGTTTTTATCAAATGATGTCTTCTGTTTGGTTTGTTTAGTGTTAGCATACACATTATGTACATTGCAGGAGAATGAACTCTTCCTAGCATCAGTGTACAGTAACAATAGAATTTGTGCTTTCTTGCCAATTTTTTTTATTGACTGTTCAATAATTCTGAAACTTTTTGCATGGAGTTTATTTTCTTTTTACTTGAAACATTTAAGCATGAAAAAAGTGACTTGTTACACTTCTGTATAGGGATATATGTGAATACATGTATGTGCTTCTATTTTTAGCATCAAGCTCAGGTACTGTATTTGTTCTGTATGTCCATTTGATTTTAACATTTATTTTGAGTTGTCAACATTTTAGTTGTCTTTGCTTTTAGCTTTCTTTACTAACATGTGTTATGCAGTTCATAACATTTTACTTTTACATGCATGTCACTGTAAATACATGTACAATAAGCCAGTTCTGTATCTCAAAGGTCAAAGGTTATTCGGGATAATTGCTGACGTAATGTCACGCCATGTTACGCGAACACCCATTTTGATTGAATTTAATACATGCATGTTGTGCGACCACCTTTTGTGCTCACACGCACGCGTTAGGTCACGCGGGTCATTCAGGATAAAATGTCATTGTGCACATGCGCAGTTGAAATACCGAACTGGCTTATTGAGGAGCTGACGTATAATACTTGATCACATCGCTTATGCCACACTTTTGAAGCCGATTAGAGAAAAGTTAGCCTAAAATATATCAAATGACACATGTCTGTTTGAAATAAACATTGACTTCAAATTTCCCAAAAAAATTAATTGTTGAAATTTAGTCTATTATGGGGATCTCCTTAAAATGTACACAACAAGCTAGGCAACTTTGCCAAACATTTGTAGAAACTGAAATGAAAATTGTTTTTCTTGTAATATAAATGGTAATAATGGATGTGGCATTTTGTGTATACATGAGCTTCTCAGTGGTTCTACATGTAGTCCTTAATTAACCCTCCTGTTCTCAAGGCCAAAATGGAGCCAGCTACCCTATATATCAAAACCTATCAAGTGACAGATTGAAACACACAAACTGTACGTGAGAGTTGGTGTTTAGAGTTTTTGATAGGCTGTGATACAATGTAGTTATATGTAGAGGAGGGTTAATCCTACCACCTCCATGATCCTACAGACTAACACATCTTCATATTAATTGAAAATTGAGTACATGTATTACAAACCAAACATGAAGCACATATGAATAATTTGGCAATAGTCCAGCTTTCTACATTTGGATGGATAACATCATATCCGGTGTACACGTAAATAAGGCAGACAGTATGACGACAAACAACTCAAAGTAGAACTTGTGTATTTGAATTTAATTTGCTATATTGATATATTTAAATTTACTAATATCTTTATGCGTTTGAATTACAACATGTTGAATTTACATTGATAAGCTCATTTTATACAAGTATAATTACACATGTACATTTGTACATTGTTCAGCTAAATCAAAAGTTGAATTAACTTGTTCAGTTAACCTTTTTTTAAAGAAGTGGGGTTGAGATGTTGGAGGGAATTTTCATTATAAATTGCAGTTTCAAGCATCTTTGACTCCAAAAGTAAAGAGGATAGAGGATAGCCGATTAGACAGGAAGATACAGTCAGCTAGTCTAGGTACAGAGGAGATGGAGAAAGCCTCTTTATTGCAGGTTCAGGTTAGACTTAGATCAAAATATCATAGGGCCCTACATGCAGTGACATAACATTGAGGCTCCATCCCTCTCCCTTGTAGGATTGTCCTCAACCCCCATGACATTGCAGAGCCTTCATGCACTAGTGTAGCAATGGGGAAAGCAGAACTAGAGCAGGTGCCCCCATCCCCCTTTCTACTATTTCTCCCTCTTCTCCCTGTCAATGTAACTTTATGCAAATTTTTAACTATAACATTGCTGTTCGGTAATGTACGTGTTGGGCCATAATGTACAAAATACAAAATGTACATGTACATGTACAAGTACAAGGTAACATAGGTAGACCATGGAGGAAGGGTAGACGTACATGTACATGTACATGTACCTTCATGTGTCATGTACATGCACCTCTTGGCCTGTGTAGATATGCAGAGATGTAATACAGCAATATACAGAGGAACTGCCTTTCAAAGACCTCAGGGCAACCCCGTGGCACTAGCCTATTCGTCCCTGCAACTTTCATACTTTAAGAAAAATCAAATAAAGTGTTTAAGATGCATCCAGGTTCTTCAAGTATGTACCATCATGCCCTCTGTCCTTGACCAAACCCTTGTTTCTCCTCTGCATGCATGCATGCATGCATGATTTATGGGCGGTCCTGGCTGAAGAATTATTGACAGCTATTTCAATTAGGGTCTTCTAGTGTGGTGTACAGACTAGATACATGTACATAGGTAGTCAACATTGTTATTGTAGATATGTAGGTCTTGTAGGAATTTTGTATTGATCTCATATAATTATGCGGGAGGCATGAATACATGTACATGTACTGCAGGCAATAGGATGGGCACAGTATCAAAGTGACAGGGTACATTTCACTAGTGTACTTTACAACTTGCTACATATACATGCATTTTATTTTGTGGTTACGGTGGAAGGTACATGTAGACTAAAATGTCACACGAATATATAGATACGTCTTAATTTCTAGAGCACCTGGAATGACATGCTTGTAGTTGATATCTGACAAGCAGGCAATGTAGGAGAGGCATAACATAGACAAACACTCAAACAGTCCCACAAGACAAATTATAAGGTAAGGAAAAGTAAATGGAAACTAGACATCTGGTGCAGTGTTTGTGGACAAACACAGGGCTGTTTTGTTTTTTTGTGTAAAATTATGTGATTTAAATGAAATTTCAAAAATGAAAAAATCATAGAAAATTAGCCGATGACGTCATCATGACGTCACATACATTTTCATCTAACACATGCTGGCATAACTAAATACCACGTTTTAACTTAATGTGACTTGTACTTTTGTAGATATATGGTTTCCAAAAATGCCCCTTTAAGATGACGTCACGTGACATGTGATGACGTCATCATGACCTAAAAGTTCGGCGCACATTCTGAGCAGTTGGTGTAAATATCTGCCTACGACTTGTCTAACGACTTGAAAAAAAGACTAGAGATCAACTCTTTATAGACAGCATGCCACATGAAAGCCATGGTTTCTGTCCTTCCCAGAATTCCTTTGTGTTATATTGAATTTGGTCACAATTTTCAGATGCCTGTTATTTCTTAATACTTGAGTGAGCCACGATCACGAAATTGTTGAATTAGGTGGAGAAAAATTCAATGTATACATTTTTTTAATCAGACCGACCCTTACATGCGTTAACAAAAAAAATTGATGACGTCATTATGACGTCACACAATTTTCGCCTTTTAGGGCATATCTTTGAGACATACCAAAAGCTGTATCAAAAAGAATTTTGAAAATCTCTTGTTTTGTTTGCGAGATATATTTATAAGAATGTTACGATTTCAAAATTTCAAAAATTCATAACAAATCACGTGATGACGTCATCATGACGTCACTTTGGATTTTGCATGCTAGTGCCAGTATCTACCTACCCACCAATTTTCATGACGATCGGACCTATCCTTATACGTGTTTTAAAAAAGCACATTTTTGATGATGTCATCATGACGTCACACATTTTTTTCCTTTTTAGGGCATATCTTTGAGACCTACCAAAGCTATAACAAAAAGAATTTTGAAAATATCTTGTTTTGTTTGCCAGATATATTTAAAAGAATGTTACGATTTTCAAAATTTCAAAAATTCATAACAAATCACGTGATGACGTCATCATGACGTCACTTTGGATTTTGCATCCTAGTGCCAGTATCTACCTACCCACCAATTGTCATGACGATCGGACCTATCCTTATATGTGTTTTAAAAAAGCACATTTTTGATGATGTCATCATGACGTCACACATTTTTTTTTTTTTTGGGCATATCTTTGAGACCTACCAAAGCTATAACAAAAAGAATTTTGAAAATACCTTGTTTTGTTCGGCAGATATATTTAAAAGAATTTTACGATTTCAAAATTTCAAAAATTCATAAAAAATCACGTGATGACGTCATCATGACCAAAAAGTTCGGGACACATTCTGAGCAGTTTGTCTAAGTGTCTGCCAAGTTTAAAGTCAATCGGGTGCACCAAAGTAGCCAAAGTGCCGGTAAGAAAGAAAACGTGCACAAATGCTATGGGGAAAAAGTCTGAAAAGGAAGCACAAAAAAAAAAGCCAAAAAAAAAAAAAAAAAAGAAAAAAAAAAAAATCTTAACGAAAACAAGGGCTGTTTTGGAAAAGTTTCCAAAACAGCCAAAAAAACAACTGCACAATCAGCCATCTAAGAAAGATGAACATACTCTCGAATAGACTGGAATGAGTGATGCATTATTAGAAATTTAGTCGCACAAACAGTTACATGTAAACACAGATGGACTGTATAGTCAAATAATTACATGTTTTGTTGGCAAACAGTCTGTATGCAAATCATGATATTCATCATTAGCATTCGTCTCATTTTGGTAAGTTACGTGGGTGAAGTCTACGTCTTTGCTTAGATACTAAAATATTCTAATATTGATGCTGGATTATCAAACTTGATAAATAACCCGAATGCTTGCAAAATTTAGAGGAATTAATCTTGCTTCATGGTAGGGAATGTCACCAGATGTTTGTGTTTGCACAACTGTGTTATCTGAAGTCCCTGTGTGTCATCACCATAGCAACAACCACGTCAAAATGATGTCCAGTGTAGAGGAATTGGAATTTTCACGGGCAATCAAGAAATATGCAAATGAAACTCAATATGCAAACCACGATTCACTGTATTCTTTGAAGCAGAAGTAGTTAATTAAAAAAATTCTCCTTTGTCTTACAGGGTTATTGTTTCTCCCGCGCATCAATTAATTCTGTATTAGATTTTTGTTAAGGTATACAAGTAGTATTGAGCTGAAATTTGCAGACGGTGTCCATATTTTGTGTGATTTAACATGAGCTTGTAAAATCTTAGGCAAACAAATAAATCACTGCACACATTTCCGCAAGGTTGTCCAAGGGGCATGGATAACTATGTTGTATGCGCCAGTAAATGAGAGGTCAATTATCACCAACCAGGGGGAATATTGGAAGTGTGATAATTTTCAAACTGAATGAATTTCAAATTAATTTGATAAGGCATGACTGCAGAACGTTATCTTCACTGTACTGTCGGCAGTGTATATTGTATGATACATGTATATGTATTACTTCTTAAAATAATTTTCTGTAAAGTTTCAAAATCGACATTGTCTTCTCCGTATACCTTTTTAAGTGAAATTTGTTTTCAGTCTGTGACGTGAACTTGCTCCTTATGAGAAGATACGGATTATGTCCAGAACGGAACATTTTTAGCCAATTCGCACAAGGCTTTTAGACACCAGATCCTCTCAACCCGGGTTGAAGTCATGAGTAATTGCATCACAATTTTAATTTATGAAAAGAGAATATAACAAGAAATTAATTATATGAGGTTAAACATACCTTATCTACTATTTAAAGTTTATCAGTTGCCTTACTCTTCTGGCCAATGTTATAAGAAGATAATGGTAACATAAGAAGACTCAAAATATGACAACGAAATTTGTACATGTTTAAACAGTAGGCGGAAATGTGAACTTGAAAATGTGAAACATTCGCACACTTGGGTTGTCATTTAAGTGACAAGCAGAGTCAGATTCAGGGCCAAGTTGGATTTTCACCTGAGTTAATTAACAGTGTTAAACAGGGACAGACTATTAATGAGTAACGTTTTTATCAATATCAGACACAGGTATCTGCAGCCTTTTGGGTGCAAACTTGTGGTCTGATGCTCAGGCGAATTATGAAAACTTAACTATCTAGCTTGCATGTTGTAAATACTCTTTAAAAGTAATTTTTCTATTATTCAGTTACAGTGGGCGTTGAGGAATGATCTGTAGTAACAAAACCAAAACTATAAATTCTCCATCCACAATACGTGTAGCATGATGTTCAACCACATTTGAAAAGAATGTGCACTCCAAATAACCACATTATCTTATTCCTCATTTTGATACAACAGTTTTCAGATACATGAAAAGATAAATATGATAACACTCAAATCAAGAGAGAGGAACCTGTACGAACTCTGCTTTAACAACAGGAAAGATTGCTAATGTGAAATGTATGCAATATTCATTATTTCCATACTGCAATGCCATTAGACATATGGACCCAGGTGGTTGATAACCGTAATGCTAAATAGATGAGTTCTCAATGATAAATGAGTTGAGCTGTATTGTTTCTGTAGTGGTTCCAGTATACTGGTTATGTGTTATAAACCTCGTTATGCAGACATACTGGTGTTCATTAATGTCATCCTTGTTCAGTGCAGCCAAACTGGTACTTGACACTGCATGGCGGCCAGTACATGTATTTGCAACCACGAATGCATACATTATGAGTCAATGTACCATATGGAATCTGATTTCTCAGTGTTGCATGATTGTTTGGTTTGGATCTCAACATCTAGCATGCATGTGAAGATGAAATTTTCTAGCATGCATAATCAAGTGTATTTGCTGAAAGTATAACAGTTTTGTTAACACATTAACACAATAGTGCATTTTAAACTTTTTGGGTTAAATTGACATGCCACATTTTATTTCCCACTTGTACCAAAATGCCCAAGATAATAGAAATGGCACTTACTGAGAAAAATACCAGCCTGTACTGAATAAATAGAAGATTTGTTTATTAGATAGCACCTAGAAATGAGGAGCCTACATGTAGAAAAATCAACAAATGTTAAGTCTTTTGTTAAATTCCTGGTACGTATTCATGCAGGGAGCTACATGTACATGTACACTGTACATGTACACTGTACATGTACACTGTACATGTACACTGTACATGTACACTGTACATGTACACTGTACATGTACACTGTACATGTACACTGTACATGTACACTGTACATGTACACTGTACATGTACACTGTACATGTACACTGTACATGTACACTGTACATGTACACTGTACATGTACACTGTACATGTACACTGTACATGTACACTGTACATGTACACTGTACATGTACACTGTACATGTACACTGTACATGTACACTGTACATGTACACTGTACATGTACACTGTACATGTACACTGTACATGTACACTGTACATGTACTGAAGGCAGTACTTAGGCAAATAGAACTTAGGCAAATAGAAATTAATGGTGTCACACAGTGGTTTTCAAGAGAAACGATTTTGATTGAATTTATTTTAATCAATCTTGCATGTCTCGTACAGACTCGTATTGACCGCAATGCGCACGCATGGTCTGAATATGTACATGTACTGACAAAAGGGAGGTGGTCGTTAAAAGTCAAGGGTCGTTTTAATGTCAGTAGCAAACATATGTTCTGTTGCTCATTGTTTATACTGCCAAATATCCTACTTTGTGTTAAGATTTAACAATGAGGGTGTGGGCAGAATTCTGGGCAGTTGTTAAGGACTCCTGAACAACAGTAAACAAGGTGTTGATCATATCAAGTTTTTTTTAAATCAAATTTATCTAGATTGAAGTATTCAAGGGTATTTTATGTCGACCGTAGCCTTTAAAAGACATTTTATATGCAGAGAAAAACATGTTTTCATGCATTTAGTAAAAATATTGCCTTCATGTGCGAAATAAATTTTGACCTTTTACTTGTATACTACTTTCATGAGGATGTTTTCATAGAAGAACTCAAAGTTGTTTATAAATACAAGTTCATCACCTCATTTTTTGTGAAGCAATGCTCGTTGTGTTGACTTGATATTTACAAAATGTACAAGCATGTGCTGGAGACAGCTTGCACACCTTTCTTGTCATGGCCCTGCCATGGTAGAACCTTCATTTAATATCTGTGCCATGAGTTAGCACTCTTATCCTTTAACCCTAACCCTCCAGGGTATTTTGGCTAGAAACCCTTAATATACATGAAGGTGATGTCAGTGATTTATCTATACTGTACATTTATAATGACATGAAATATTTTCATGATGCGCTCATGCATCATCACTTGGCATACTATGTACATGTAACGAATACATGCAGGCTGTTTACTGTTGTGGATTGACATGTACATGTATCTCTTTATCAGATAAACACCGAAAAGAAAGCCTACAATGTACTTGTACCTGTTCAGTACATTTATACCAGCAAAATAGCAATGCAAACAGTTTCCAGACCCATTTCTGTTTGACAATGAGTCTGCAATAAGTCTAAATTTAATTTATCATTTCATTTCCTACCATTGCTGAGCATTAATAGGGTATGTCTTTCCATTGCTAATTGTACCTGGAGCAGATGACTTCAAGCATGAACCGAAACTTGTGCATTTTTTTTTTTAATGCTGCGTATCAGCTATGACTTAGAGCAAACTAAAATTATGTATCATAGTTTTTGTAGACAAAATACACGGAGCTACGTGTATGATGCCCCAATTTGTCTAAGCCAAAAAATGTGCCATAGGTATGCTGCACAGGTTGAGGACACTTCCTAGTAAAAATGCCTAGAGGATTAGGATTAAAGAAATATCAAGCACTGATAAGTAACGTGTATTTAGTTTCAATTTTAATAATAATAATAATAATAATAATCATAATCTTATATAGCGCCAAATCCATTAAAATGATGCTCAAGGCGCTTAACAATTTAAAAATTAATTAAAAACCTTAAAAACCATAAAACCTTAAAAACAACCAATTTACATTAAAAAAAACCTGAAGCGAACAAATAAAATAAGAAGATTAACCAATTCATAAATTTATGCAAAACGAATACACCATTTAAGAATCATTAGTGGTAAATTATAAGCCCATTAATAAATTCATACAAAACCATTACAACATTTTTTTTACAACAATTTTAGAATTACATGTAGGAGTGGGATGCTCCTATAAATTTTTAGTATTAATGTGTGGGGCAATCATCGCTTGTGGCACCTTATAAAGTGGAAGACCAAACAGTGTAGAGTATTATGCTTTTTTCTTTCATGATTCATTTGTAAGGGGAAAAATCTATTGAATTGAAATTGTTAGCGAGAGCACAGACATGCTTTAACAAAAATATGTAGAATTGTTGTGTTTTATTTTTTCTTGAAAACCAGTGTATATTTCTTGACTAACTCCACTTGTACATGTACATGTACATTCTACATTATACATATTGACGTACTCTTTTTGCATAATACATGTATACTATCTTCTTTGTGGTGCTTACGTTTTACTAACATGGACAACTTATTGTATTAGATGCATGTGTGTGTGTGTGTGCGTTTGTATAGCTATTCAGACCGTGGACCGCGATTGTGTCAAGGTCCACGATTGAAAATCGTGTACAAAACCAATGGGAGGCCTTCCGAAAAAGTTAGAGTATAAACAAAAGAGGAACAATGGGAGGTCCACGATTGCACCCGTTTACATGACTGCGTGTGCGTGTGTGTGTGTAGATCAGTTAATTTTTATGCTGATATTTTACTGTTTTCTGAAATCATAGAGAAAGTAAGACATTAGAAATGATTGAAGGTTTAACTTGAGACAAACTTGTAATTTGTACGTTGCACAAGGCCTTGATTCCTGACAATCATGTTAAAGTTTGTATTTTTCATGGAGAGTCAACAATTTCAAAAGAGACGTATTACTTCTGGCCATATTCATTGTATTTTCATTTTTTGTTTATGCATATAAATCAAACTGAATTCATGTTAAGTCAAAATGCCACAATTCATTGTATACATGTAGTTATCATTAGAAGTTAACAAAAACTAGTGAAAGAATATCATACAAAAGGAAATGTCTGAATTAAAATTGATTTATGCTCAGGTTTAGTTAAAAATTACTGCAAACTGCTTACCAACTAGAATTACCCTGAAACGTATCAAGAAGTTAGTTACAAGGTTTGACACTTTGATTCTATTATCTTCTTTCAGAGGCTACCATCCCCCCCCCCAAAAAAAATATAAAATAAAAAATAAAAATGTCAGGCCCTTCTAACATTTATCATGTGTATCCTGCCATTGCTTGTACTAAATCATGTAACAACTATATTAAAGGAGATGCTAATTCTATTCTGATTAGAACAATACATCCATTGTATTTAATAATTTGATCTTTGTGTGTTACTGTATTTTCAGGTCCAGCCAGATGTAGAAGATTTGGACAACGGTGCCGACGAAGACGGTGATACGGATTCTGTAAAGTCCGAGATTAAACTCGGCAAACTTCAATTCTCTTTGGACTATGACTTCCAGGAAGGCAAGGTATGGCCAATGTTCCATGTGAATTCTTTGGGAATTGAACATGATCAGTGTCCAAGTGGGAAGAATTTGTCACAAATGCAAAAAGTTGGAAAGAAATGACCATAAATTGAAGGTGCGAATTGCAGAATGGTAGGATTGATTTTCATAAGTGCTTTACATGCCAAGGCTGTCATGACTACATAATTATCTTCATAATTCACAGACAGCTCAAGACAACAACTGCATGTGTATCTTTCCTGTAAATGTTGTGATATGTTTGTGTCTACAGCTCAACGTGTCTGTTGTCCAAGCGGCCGACCTGCCAGGCATGGATTTCTCTGGTACCTCCGATCCCTACGTCAAAGTATATCTTCTACCAGACAAGAAGAAGAAATATGAAACCAAGGTCCATCGGAAGACACTCAACCCTGTCTTTAATGAGACCTTCACATTCAAGGTGGGTCATCCCTCCAGAGCTGTAGTCAAGTCCCTGCAAGTCCTTTCGCAAGTCCAGTCAGAAGTCCTTTCATAAAGCTTGTCACAAGTACACATAACTGGATGAACAATGACAAAGGAGTGCCTTTGTCAAAGCTCATTTGAATAGCTTGTGATTGGGATTAGGACTGGGGGGCTTGTGATGGACTTGCAGGGTATTGCAGGGGCTTGTGATGGACTCGAATACATCTCTGCAGCCCTCTTCAAGTTTAACCTTGGTGGAGTTTCTTGGGATTGGATATTGAATCATAACTGTTGTTAAATTTGGCAAGATAGGCATATCTGTTGTCGGTCTAATATTTAAGACTTTTGCTTCTTTTATCTGGCTGTCCTTTTCTTGTGACTTAGTTTTTCCTCCCGTCTATAGTCTTTTTTTTCAGCAACCTCTTTATACCAAGTTGTTAAAAGTCAGTCAGTGTAACAAGTTTGAATTGTTGACAGATTTAAAATCTTTACCTTTTATTGTCACTTCCAGGTTCCGTACAGCGAGATTGCAAGCAAAACGCTGGTTTTTGCCATCTTTGACTTTGATCGCTTCTCGCGGCATGATCAGATCGGTGAAGTCAAGGTCAAGTTGAGCCAGGTTGACCTCGGCAGTGTGGTGGAGGAATGGAGGGATCTCCAGAGTGCTGAAGTTCCTGGGGGAGAGGTATCATCATCAATTACCTTCACTGTCCATTATCTGAAACTCCCAACCCCCAAATTTGTCCAAGACTTCCCTAAATTGACCATATCTTCTTGTATTACTTCATTTGGACGAATTCTGTACTGATGCAAATGCGATTTGTCGAAGTGTGTACATTACAAATTCTTGGACATGTTGGCGCTGTGGTTCTGTCCTTGCTTCACCACTGTGACCCCTGTCCTTGCTTCACCACTGTGACCCCTGTCCTTGCTTCACCACTGTGACCCCTGTCCTTGCTTCACCACTGTGACCCCCGTTTGTCTAGCACTTGGTACACTTAGTAGATTGAATTTATAGTCCCTGCCCAATTATGTGGTTTCCACAAGATTATAAATTGTATGGTTTTTCTAAAAACTAAATATTCCTTCCTCTCTCTCAATCCAAAGCTTGTCCCTGAGGGAGACTGCTGCTAATTCACAAGTCAGGATATCCATGATGAATAAGAAATATATAACATGTCAGTACTGTATACTACTGAATCCAAGAAATTCCCACATGCTTGCTAGAATTTGATAGAATGAGTACTGTTCTAAAACATTTCTAGATAGAAATGTTTGATTCATTCCTCATGTGCTTCATGTGTGGAAATTTGTGTGGGATTAGGCAGACTAGTACATGTAAGTAGGGTTTAAGTCTCACAGTTAAACTTGTTCCTGTAACTCATTTGTTCAGCGTTTAAAATTGAGAATCCCAAACAGTGACTTAATTATGATAACTTGACTAACAGCTATTACAAAGTGAAAATTTTACATTTGAAAATTGGAGATGAATAGCCATTAAACTTTAGGTCACTTCCATTGTTTGTTTTTCTGTTCTAGTTTTAGTGTCAGTGGTTGATAGTGTAATTTCAAATAAAAAGTCAGAGGAGCTTTACATCAAAATTTGTTGATCCTGTTCTTCCACAGGGCAAGTCAGAGCTTGGTGATATTTGCTTCTCACTACGCTACGTACCAACTGCTGGAAAGCTCACCGTGGTCATCCTAGAGGCCAAGAATCTGAAAAAGATGGACGTTGGTGGACTCTCCGGTAAGTTCAGCATCTTGTTCTTAAACTAAGGAATTGGTCTGAGGGAGAACCATAGTGGTCCAACTAACTCTTGTTGAATTATGAATTGGATGTGCCTGGCAAAGCAGTCATAATTTGGATTTACATAAGTATTTGGATTTGACACCAAGTGCAGGTACACAGAAAATGGCTCATACGCCAAGTGTGATGTAGGGTTGGGCAACTCCAAAGCTTTTGGAGTCGATTCCGACCTCAAGCAGGAATCGCAATTTTATTCAGAATCGACTGCATACATTATGCACAAAACTAACATCAGTTGTGCAAGCTTTGAATCCACACAGCATCGTGATTAATTTCATATACGAAACAACTAGTTCTGAGAAATGCTGCTTGCCACTTTCTCATGCAGTCTGCAAACTTCAAATCTGTTTTTAGAGTCGGCGAGTTTCAGAATCTTAGGGCAGTTCCTGGAGTCTACTCCAACGAAGCAGAAATTCGCTACTTCAAGGAGTTGACTCCGCGACTCCAATTTCAATGTTTGAGTCGAGTAGAGTTAACGTCAGCATGGAATGTTCCAAGCCTAGTGTGAAGTACCATTGCAGTACATGAACAAAGCAAGCACTGCTATACTGAAAATATGGCAATGACAGGCACTCTCTTTGGCTTCCAAAGTATTGTATTCAGTATATATTATTTAACATACCAGTGACTGGTGTGATAAACATTTTTGTTTGGATCCCGTGTTTGCCATTTTGTCTTGCCTTGGTGTTTCAATTGTATCTATGAAGGAAACATTTTGCTATTGTGTGAAATGCATTTTAACATGTTATTGTTTGACCTTTCTCTTGCAGCATTTTTGGTATTTTCATTTACTGATGACTGATTTTAGTGTGCATTTTGGTATTGTCTTTCATGTTGAACATGGAAATCGATGTTTAATGTATCATTTATTTGCAGAATCTGACTGTCTTTTTATGTAATTGCTTGCTTGAACTATTTTAGTTTTAATGACATATTTTGTAACTTTCTGATTTATTCAATCATATTAATAGATTGTAATGACCAATAAGCACACTTTACACTTCCACATAGCTTCTGCATTGTTTGAATATTTGCATTATTTGTGATAGTAAAGAGACATACCTTATTGTGTTCACCACCTTACACAATTCTGTATGTGGTTTGTCTCGGACTAGATCCGTATATTAAGATCTCACTCTACATGAACAACAAGAGGATGAAGAAGAAGAAGACGACAATCAAGAAGCGAACCCTCAACCCATACTACAATGAGTCCTTTGGCTTTGAAGTTCCCTTTGAACAGATCCAGGTGAGAAGATTCTGTCCATTGAGAGAAGGCTGAAATTTATCCACTAAATGTCCTGAGGAAAACATTGTAGGATTTGTAAGAACTTTTATTTAATATTTTGTACAATTTAGTTCAGAATGGTCATGGAAAGAATTTGAATGGATAGTTCCTATATTAGATTTCATGTGATTTGAAATATTTACGGCTTCATTGGTTCATTCCAGAAAAAAATGACAATTACTTGTATATTGTTCAAAAGGCAACAGACTGAACCCTACCCTGCTAAATCCAACAATTTTAATCTGATTTTGCATGCACTCCAGGGGGTTGGGGTTAAGCCCCATCCTTTCAAGTGTTGGCTTATCTCAGCCACAACTATGGTCCCACAAAAGTCTTGCATGTGTGTACATGTACATGTACATGTACATGTACTGTATTACTTTCCAGGACAAGAGGAGAAAGAAAATACAAAGGAATCTTTCTTGTCCTCGGGAGTCGGCCTTTTGTTAAAATCGGTCCTCGGACGTAAAAATACGTGCTTAGTCTATGGGAGTTTTGTAAAGTAAAGGAACAATAGGAAACACAAAGCATTGTCCTCAGTAGTATAGGAAAACACGACTGTGTAGACACATGCAGCACACACTTTGATTGGTCAGTGGTGTGCTTAAAGGGACACATTGCTTTGGATTTTGCGATTTGGGCTATAAAACTGAAATGGATATGGTTGGGAAGCTTTCTTAAAAGTAGAATATAGAGATTAGGATAACTATCCCTTCAAATTGCGTGTTTTTTGTTTAATTTCGTGACAAATAACGGTCCGCCATTTTGTAGAACCAAATTTTTGACTCCACAAAATGGCGGACCGTGTTCACCAGTCGTATTTCCAGTCGCATCTGGTTGAAGTACGTTCTGTTGATCCATTTTGATGTACTGTGGTACGGGTGTGCACGCACGGCGCGCAGCGCAGCACTGGCGATGTGTCGCGATGCAATGGTCGCGAGGTAGAGAATTGTACCTGGCGATCCAACCTCGTTACCATGGGCATGATCTTACGGCGCCATGTTTTCCCACCATGCCTTGCTCGATAGTGAAGGAACGCACACGCGCCCATGGAGTCGAGGATGCTGGCGATCATCTGATCATCTGCGGCGCCAGCCTAAAGACTCTTACACTAGCGTATTTTGCGCATTATTTAGACGGTGGTATTTACTACTGGAAATAAGTCTATGTTTCGCGGGTCAGATGTCAGGGGGCAGCGGCACATTTTTTTTTTTGTAATCACTACTCACTAATTACAACACATTATACGTGTTTTTTTTGCATGAACAACTCTTATAAAAGATAAGGAACATTTCCAAACAGCAAAATTTCATGACATTTGAAGGCAATGTGTCCCTTTAATGGATAAGTCTATTGTTGAGGTGGCAATATGATATGTTAGATATTTTGTATAAGCTGTTTTTCTCACAGCTAACTCCATTTAAGAACGTTTTTTATAGGCCTCTAAGCAAACTATTTGACGGCTCTTTTTTATAGAATTCCACGCCAAACTCCATTCTAAAAAATCTAACTTATATAATCTGTAAATATTTCATTAATCTTTTCAAATGAAAAAGAAATGTGTTAATGTCTTACTAACAGTCTTTTTACAATTTATCTGTCATTTTACAATTTACAGAAAGTGACGTTGGTAGTGACTGTTGTGGATTATGATCGCATGGGCAGCAGCGAACCAATCGGCAAGGTCGTCCTAGGATGCAATGCCACAGGCGCTGGCCTCCGCCATTGGAGCGATATGCTAGCATCACCACGACGACCCATTGCACAATGGCATACTCTGCAGGATATGGACGAGGGAAAATAGTTTAACTTTCTGCGTCCTCGTAAAACAAGGAAGCTCAACAAAATAAGTAGCACTAAAGCGTGTCCCTGCTACACATTATGCTGAAAGCATTGGCTGATAGCCATTGGTTCTAGCAGTGTCAGTGCTAGAATACACCTCTTGAAGAATTTGAGAAATTGTCATGGTCCTTCAAAGTTTCCCAATGAAATTTAGTCTTATCAAGCGGTCCCCCTAAACGATACTGAATTTCCATGATAGGAAGTTTAAATCTAAGGGCTGAATGATATTGAAAATTGGTCGACATTTTGTTTAAACATTCATTGCTTGTAAGATGAGGTGGAGCACTACCTTGCCCGGCTATTTAACAGGGGGTGGGGGTTGGATCACTTCAAAGCTTATTGCTAGTCTTTTGCCCAGATAAGAGATTTAGCATTGAGTATTTAAACTTCAGAAGATCTCTGGCAGTTTCTCAAATTCCATCGTTCCTTGACAGCATTGTATTCCAAAGTAATAATCGACAAATTATCTCACCAAGTCTGTAAAAACAGAGAGAAGCATGAAGCATCCTTTGTCTTTAGCCATAACGGCAGTATTCCTTAATACAGAGTTTAACTATAGTGATAGACTATGAAGTATCAACTGCATGTTGTATCAGATAATGAAATCCTTATTGTTTAGTTCTGTGATGTGTTAAATTTGAATTGATTTCAAATCTACAAACCAATGACCAAACTCTGCATGTCATTCCAATCCTAATAATACCTTTTTGATTCCATCCCATCACATTCCTGTCAAGCATGATCCACATTTCCAACCTACACAGGGTACACGTGTACCCAACATCCATTTATCAATGCACTCTAAAGTCTTAAGTCAGCAGATCTTGTACTTAAAAAAAGGACTCCTAACTATAAACCTTAGATGACAATATAAAGATAAGCTTGTCAGTTTGTGTGCAGTTGTAACATGAAATACATTATATTTTTGTGTACATGTTTTTAGTTGTGTATTTAACGTTAGGTTTAGGATTTTGAACATTGCATAGGTCTGCAATATTCAATTAATCCGGGTAAGTTAATGGTCTAAGTTAACGCATGCCTGTAGCATTAGGAAGGACTAGTAGGTTTTCAATATAATCAACACATCAAAATAACAACAAAACGTACTAAACATGACCAAAGAGTAGCTAATTTGTTCGGCTAATTTTAAAAAAAATTACCCCACTGGTTATTTATTTATTACCTGTACTATTTTGGACTGGGTGATGCAGCTGAAAAAGTTGAAATCTAACTGAATGAATCAAGTTTTCTAGACTTGTTATTCTGTGACATTTTTGTGTCATATTGCATGCCCATACATTAACCAATGACATAGATTTATTATTATGATCAGGGCTTATGCTACACTTTTAATAATTTATAGTAATGCTTCAGTTTCACGCATAAAACCTGCAGAACAGCCTGCGGTTGCGGCAAAGTGTCCTGCTCAAGGACACAAGCTTGGTAGGGTTAAAATCCTCAAGCATCGTACCGTAATCTCACTAAGTTTCTGAGGTTTCAAATAACTTTTAAAAAGACACTGAAAAGGAGAATTGTGACCAGCTACAAACCAGGCTGATGTTGGCAGAATTGAATTTGAGTTACAAGCAGTTAATGGTGAAAATATAATACATGTACATAACCAATGGAAATCACAAAGTTTGATTGCTTTTTATTACCTAAATTTGTTTCCATTCCATTTGGAAATACATGTAGTTAAAAACATGTCGGTGGTTGGAAAACCTCAACAAAAATTACCGACTTCAGCCTGATTTAGGGGGGGGGGTGGGTCACAATTGATGAGCGGTTGTTTTGGGGAAAAGTTTTATAATTTTTAGATCTTGGTGAAAAATTTAAATTCACTTAAAACATGGAATGATTTTTGAAGTTGCAAATGTTAATATACCCTGTGTTGTGTTTGTGTTATGGTAGAAACCCCAACTTGTGCAATGTTTTATTCACTAGTTATTTTTAGTGAATGCGTATGTGAAATTAATGTTATGCTGCTGTTTCAATGTACTACATGAGACAGGTAAAATTCAGTACAAATTTATACTAATGGATTGGTTTTTGTTGTATTAGAGAAGGAAATATGTAACTTTTAATAGAAATTCAGAAATTGAAGCAACTAACGTTGCCAACATTAACTTGTTAGGAATTGGGATATAATAATTTATACAATGTTTTTAATTACAACCAAATGAAATTAGTACTAATGAACACTCATTCCAGTATCCATCAATAAAGATGGCTAATGGAACCTCATGAGTTTGTTTCTCTTGATTATAATTCAATGTAATGCAAACATTTTAATCTGAAACCTTCCAACAAACAATTAAAATATGATTGAAAGCTCCTTATTGGGATGAAATTAAGCAGTGGTAGACAGTAGACTGATCCGTTAGGTACTGACAGCCACGAATACCACACATCTTCTAAATGTGTCGGACAATAGCTGTGGGTATGATTAGTCCATATGTCAATGAGTTACTTAATGGATTGGTTTGTTGAGTTAACATATGGTTACAGCAAGTCTGGGATCAAGACCAGATTTTGATTTCCTTGCACGCACACTGGTTCCTGACTAAAGATGGTTTTAGTGTACATGCTCGTGAGGTATGCTTGGGTTTCAGTTTCCCAGGTCCGAGAGCTGAAGTACCCAAAATGGGATTTAGATAGTTTACCCACATGACTGGATCATATTGGTAGCACTAGGGGTGTGCTTTTACGGGTAGTACGGTACCCGTTTTGAAAAAAAAAAATGGGTACCCGGATACCTATTAACGAAAGCCGATCCCAGAAATTAGATCTTGGAAATTGCTGTTCATTTTGTTCGTCAAGGTCCGCACATTAGTACTACCACATTGTTGCAGCAAGATGCAAGTGTGTTCAGTGAGCTCCATAGTTTTATGGTGTCAATTGCATTTTCGCAATCGTCAGAAACATTATCTGTTTTGTTTTTCATGTACCCAGGTTTTCATTTTGAAAATTCCCAACAAATGACATTTAAAAACAATCTTTTTCATTGAGAAATTACTAAGTGTGGTAATTCGGTTACAGGTACTCGATTCCGGAACCGATTCCTGACATCAGCGGTCGGGTAATCAAGTACCTGGGTCGAATGCACAGCCCTAGGAAGTACCCCGTACCAGTGGTTCTGTCGGGAACCGGCATACATAAGAGGGGAACCAATCTAAAATCCTGTCTTGAAAAATACTAGATTACAGTAGGTGAGGTGATGAAAGTTGTTGGTAATTTCTCTTAAGATAATGATGATTTTAACCTGTTTTTAATATCAAATTGCACTAAAATCATATTAACAGTGAAATTTCCAAGTTAAATTTATTATTGTTATTGCCAATGTATTTATTACCAATGTACGGATTATGTAGTGATTGTATATAGTTGTGACATGTGGATAATATAATAGTTGTGTGTAATTAATTACTTAGGAGAATTATATATATTGCTGATTTCATGGACTCCCTGTGGATGGGTTAAGATATGGTTATACCATGGCTGAATTCAGTCTTCAAAATATTAAGCATAATAAAGAAACAAACAAGTTTCTAATAGAAACTAACCTTCCCAAATCAAAAGTGTTTGAATATTAACTAAGAACTAAGTCAGAGTTTTTGTGAAGTTAGCAATTTTTAAACAATCACATTTGAAATGCTACAGTTATTTTTTTTCTGAAGTTCCTTTATTCATGAAAGTATTTTATTAATTTTCGTGAAGATTGAATATCAGCCATGGGATAAATCTACTACCCCCATGATTTATCATGGGGTATGGGGATTCTGCTATATGCTATGGGGTGTGATCTCTACTATCATAGCTAGGACCCATGGTACTGTAAAGCATGCATCTACATGGTATTCTTGTGTTAGACTAGTACTGATAGTGTTTATTGCTGTGAAAAGGCTACATATACAAATATATTACTACAGATATATGTGATGTATGACTTAAATGTAGGTAATACATGTATGTTAAAAATGTTTCTGTAAACTCAAGCCATCTGCCTTGAGTGACTGATTTACAGTGTGACACATTCTTGCTCCATTGTATTTAATTCTGTTAATTGTTTCTGTGCAAAAAAGTTGACGATTTTGATTATAAAACATGGCAAATTGTTACGTGACATAACAAAGAAAGGGGAAACAACCTGAATGAATGAGGCAACAATGGAGAAAGTAATCTGTTTGCAATATAAGTTTCCAAATATCTTCCGCCTGTGCCGTGTTTGCCTTTAAAAACCAAGTTTTAAAATAAGAAATTCCAACTCAGTTGATCAAATACTTGGTCACAAGATAGTAATATTTGTGATGGCCTTATCCATAGTCACTAACAATTACTTTTCTCCTACACAACAACTGGTTGTTATGAGTAATCAATGTTTAATTAATCAAAATTTGAGTTAATATTAAAGCTTTGACCCCAAAACTCAAGCGACTGGGGATTATATAAATACAAAAACAGCTATTTCCCTAAATATCTGTTGTGTTTTGTGGTCATCATACTGCATGTATTCCTGGTAGATGTAAATTGTATATAGCTGGTAATAAAAAAAATCAAAATATAAACAAAACATCCATATTTGTTTACTGTTATTAAAATATACATTCATTTGTTTCTACATTGCACAATGCAAAATGCTGCTCTTGGTGTTATTTTCACACATGCCTGTTAAATAATTTTTGTAAATAGCACAACTTTGCAAATGTGAAAAATCCCGCATTAGGCCCTATGGCTCACAAAAATTTGCATTTTGTATGCAGTTTAATTGAAAGTTTTTCCTTGGACCACTCAACATAATGTGAAGCCTATTGTGGCTAATATGTGCATTTGGTTCTGGTAATTCTGATACTTTCCCCAATTCTTTTTCCCACTATGCAGGTCTCAAGAATGACCACTGTCGGGAAGGTAGCTGTGACAAGCGCCCTCTATTGGTTCAGGCTACCCAACACCAAGAATAAATGACATTAAGGTTGATTACACATAAGGTTCGTATCACTGAGATCTAGAAACCAAATAGACAAAAGAAAGTAATCTCATAAAGAGTGTGGATCATGATCAGGGCTTCGTTCCACTCATGCGAACAACGCGAACGAACCATTTCCCATTACACTTTGCATTGTTCGCGAGAGTGGAACGACGCAGCCCAGGTCCGGCGGAACACTTAAAAGTGTGAGTTTGTATATGCCGGCAATCGTGGACCTAGGACAAAAGAATTCGGGCGTAGACAAAGGAGTCCACGTTTGACCTAACGTCCACGATTGAAAATCGTGTACAAAACCAATGGGAGGCCTTCCGAAAAAGTTAGAGTATAAACAAAAGAGGAACAATGGGAGGTCCACGATTGCACCCGTTTACATGACTGTGTGTGTGTGTTGGGGGGGGGGGGGGGGGGTGCCCTTTTCTATGTTTTTCTTTATGCGGAACTGCCAAAAGTGTGGGGGGAGCATTTCCCCCAGGTGGAAAAGGGGGTTCCCCCCATTCCGCCTTCAGTGATCAAGATCAATATTCAAAGTGATTGAACGACTTAATCGTTTTTTATCTTATTTCTGCTATGTGCTCATTTGTTTTGTACTCATTCATTTAAGATAATTTTATTCTGTGTTTTACTGATTTATTATTATTTAGATGAATTACACTCTTAAAACGGATTGGTTGAAATAACAAATATATTGGTTAAAACAACCAATTAGGGCTATTGATTGATGTGTCCAACCAATTGGACACATCTACCAATCCTTCCAATATGTGACCCACCACCCCCAAATTAGGCTGAAGTAGCAGAGGCGGATCCAGGAATTTTTGCAGGGGGGGGGGGGTTTCTGAAATTTGCCCAGAAAAGTGACTCCCAAAATGTTCCGCCTGGGGGAAGTGAATTTAAGTGAATTTAAGTGAATTTAAATTTTTCACCAAGATCTAAAAATTATAAAACTTTTCCCCAAAACAACCGCTCATAAATTGTGACCCACCTCCCCCCCCCCCCCCCCCCCCAATCAGGCTGAAGTCGGTAATTTTTGTTGTTGAGGTTTTCCAACCACCGACATAATGTTTTTAACTACATGTACGGTACATGTATTTCTAAATGAAATGGAAACAAAATTAGGTAATAAAAAGCAATCAAACTCTGTGATTTCCATTGGTTATGTACATGTATTATATTTTCACCATTAACTGCTTGTAACTCAAATTCAGCCTGGCTTGGGGATAGCAGGTCACATATATTGGTTTGTTTTTAGAGTGTAGTTGTCATTTTTATTGTTATTTAGTGATCAGGGTTGATCAGAACGCCTGAATATCATTAGCACTAAAAGAACTTTATTAGGGCACTTGTCTCCTACATTCCGATTGAATAGGTCTCACATGCACATGACCCCCAGCCCTTTGAGGCATCTGCATTATCACGGCATAAAACGAATGTTGTAATGGCCAGTGACTAATACAAAAATGTAAAATTCACGTCAAATTTCCAGTAGAGTTTTCGGAAAGAGGGGTTACAATGGAGCAATGTTCGTGTTTCTATAATGGAAAGTAATTAATTCACAAATAAACAGCGTCCGCTAAGGTTAAAACATGTCCGATGCGCCGCTCCCCCTTTCCGAAATTTCTACGGTCAGCGGGTTTCGGGAAATTCATCACGCACCCCCCCCCCCCCCCCCCCCAAACTTGTAGACTCAAATCTACACCCTTTGCTGCAAGTGTATCCATTAAGTTTTTTTCACGGGCTCGTATGCTGCACTCACGCAGTACTGTATAGGCTGTACTGCATCGGGTCTTTTGCGGGTACGAATTTTTCCATTGCCAGGCTGCGTCAATAACCGTTGCCATTTTAACAATACCAGGGGCGGGTCTAGAGGGGGTTGGGGGGGGGGGGGGGGCTGCTGAGCAAAGTTGTGATAAGCAATGCCAAACCACATCCTTGTTACCAGTGGGTACATACACTGTACACTGTATACCGATATAGGCGGGTACAGCCCCTCCCTAAATGAAAGGCTAGATCCGCCGCTGAATACCTGTGGCTTATGATACCATAGTCTTATGTGGACACCACGAGGCGCAGTGCCAACATACTGTATACGCTGTGATAACACGAACCATTCAAATTATTTCTTGTATGATTTGTCTTTTAGATGTACCCCAGAAATATTTGTGCAAAAGAGGTTTCGTAAGACACACATTATAAAATCAGCCAAGCAAAAGTTTTAAGTAATATTAATTGATTTCTGTGCAATACAGGGTGTGTCAAAAAAAAACAGACACTCGGAAAATAACTGATAAATCAGGGACATGTGCTCGTTTATTCCATTGTCCTTCACTGCACCTCGCAGGTATTTATGCGCAAGTCAATTTCGACACTGTTTGCAACAATAACCATTGTTCAGTCATGCATGGAGCAATATCAATAAAATTACTGGTTTTAAAGCTGGAAGAGCTGTTCTACCTATCTATGTGAAGGTATATTGTGAGATGACCAATTTCATTGATTTATCAGTTATTTTCTGAGTGTCTGGTTTTCTTTTTATACACCCTGTATTGCAACATAAAATCGACAGTAGATAGTGTTCATTTTTTGGCATATTTCTGAAGTGACTGGTATCGATAAAAGTTATTAAAATAAGCATTCGAATATGACTGGGATCTCCGGATCATTTAATCAATTGTTGCTACAGAATCGAAGCACATCGGGTCTGAACTCGTAAATCTGCCGGGTTCTTCTCCCTATAAATATTGCTCACTAAGAATCACCAGGTAAGTTACAAGTTGGTCGTTGACTTCCCTTCAATGGGATTCGCATTATTGTAAAAATTCAAACTGCAAAGAATCTCATGACAATGACAGCAATAGTGGAAATCAACGAATACCACTGCTGCCTTTTATTTATAAAACTCAATACAAGGCCAAAAGCCACTCTCAGATAAGGGTAACTTGAGGAGGTGAAAGGTTTGGCAACATTTTGCGGTTTTCCTGGGTTTAGATCTAAATAGCTATAAAGAGGATAATTCTTCAACAGATTACAGAGAAATTATCCGAATTTACAGACATAGATTTACGCGATGTAATTACGCAACAGCTGAATTAGGTCTATTCTGAACACAGATACATGTAAGCATATCATTGTGTTTTTTTTTAACTGATTCTAATTAGCCTTTTAGAGGTGCCATACAAAAGGTATACCCAAATCAAATAGCGCCCTCCTATTGTGTCCGCCATACCTCTAAAAGGCTAATGTCATTTACACAGCTAGCTAGCACAAAACCTAGACTGGGATCCATTGGATAAATTTGCACAATGGGCAAAACAAATTGAATGGAACAAATTGAATTTACGTAACCAATTCAACGAGGGCCTGCGTGCGCGGGACATTGCGTGGGTATATTCATCCTGCAAACTCTACCATGTCTTAATTCTATACGAGCTCTGCTCACGTTAAGACGTGGGTCACCTTGCGTGAAAATTCATTTACCGTCGTGGGGAAACGCCTTGGTAATAACCGCGATGCCGCGGTTGCTGGTGTTTGTGATTGTGCTGTCGTTGGGGCTGGCAGAATCTAACGGCAAGAAGTTGGGAATCTGGAACAAGTTGAGAGCTGGACTGGAGAGAAATAGTCTTTCTAATAATAATTATGTCAAGATCACTTCCCCTCATACCAAAGGTGAGTCATTATGGTGCTGGACCAGGTGGGATGATGGGGCCGCACCCGGTGGGATGGGGCCGCACTCGGGGTACAAATGGACCCGTACGTCTTTCCATGTACAGTCACCCAAACTTGTCCAGGTAAAATTATAATATCCATCCATTTTATAGGGAAAACGTTAAACATTGATTATTAGTTAACATCCATGCAGTACTAGTTTTATCGTTTCTAAATTCTTCAATGGTTTGTTTTCAGTATTGTGTATTGGCGATTCCAGTTAAGGAATGGGGGGGGGGGGGGTGCATTTAACTTGATAGGGTTGTGGATGCCTTTTTAACCTTGTGTCATAAAAAAAGGCACACTGCACCTTGGAAGTAATCGTTTGAGTTCAAGTTTCAACTCTTCTATTTGGTTGGGTTTTCAGAATAATGTAATGTCCCAACACTGTTTCCCACCATGCATGGCTGTTTCGATGATCCGTTCATCAAATAGATTTGAAAAAATGAATTTTGAAATGAGATTCACATTTTGTTTGAAAACACTTAAATCTTGTTAACTCGTATTTGTGTACAGCCAACAGTGTGCATCAGGATTTCACTTCTTTTTCCTCCTTTGATTTCTTGAGTGCCAATCTAACAAACCAATTAATTTTGGTTCCATTTGTTTCGTTTATTCAAAGGATCCTCATCCATGATGGTTGGTAATGATGTCGTGGAACGAAGCGAAGGAAACAACCTACCCAGTGCATTCATACAAGCTAAGTGGAGGATCATAAACATCATCCCGAAGAATACTTTGACCGAGAAAGTAATCTACCCTCAAGCAATTCGTCAGCCTATCGATGTCAACTCCAAGAACATACTTACAAATGGCATTGCACATATCTACCCAGGAGGAGCTCAATTCCAAATGAGTAGTCACGGTGATGGGTTTGACTTTGGAGGAAATCTACCTGATGTCGGAGAGAGAACCTCCGACCTAGGTCAAGATGAGTCCGGATCTCGCCTCGAAAACGGACTGATGCCTGAAGCCAGTCCGGATGGATCTGGGGTAGGGTATGGTCTCGGTAATGGACTGGTTTCTGACCTGGATCGGGATTCTGGGTCTGGGTCGGGTTCTGGTCTCGGTAATGGACTGGTTTCTGACCTGGATCGGGATGGCGGGTCTGGGTCGGCTTCTGGTCTCGGTAATGGACTGGTTTCTGACCTGGATCGGGATGGCGGGTCTGGGTCGGCTTCTGGTCTCGGTAATGGACTGGTTTCTGACCTGGATCGGGATGGCGGGTCTGGGTCTGGTTCTGGTCTTCGTAATGGACTGGTTTCTGACCTGGATCGGGATGGCGGGTCTGGGTCGGGTTCTGGTCTTCGTAATGGACTGGTTTCTGACCTGGATCGGGATGGCGGGTCTGGGTCGGCTTCTGGTCTCGGTAATGGACTGGTTTCTGACCTGGATCGGGATGGCGGGTCTGGGTCGGCTTCTGGTCTCGGTAATGGACTGGTTTCTGACCTGGATCGGGATGGCGGGTCTGGGTCGGCTTCTGGTCTCGGTAATGGACTGGTTTCTGACCTGGATCGGGATGGCGGGTCTGGGTCGGCTTCTGGTCTCGGTAATGGACTGGTTTCTGACCTGGATCGGGATGGCGGGTCTGGGTCGGCTTCTGGTCTCGGTAATGGACTGGTTTCTGACCTGGATCGGGATGGCGGGTCTGGGTCGGCTTCTGGTCTCGGTAATGGACTGGTTTCTGACCTGGATCGGGATGGTGGGTCTGGGTCGGGTTTTGGTCTTGGTAATGGACTGGTTTCTGACCTGGATCGGGATGGTGGGTCTGGGTCGGGTTTTGGTCTTGGTAATGGACTGGTTTCTGACCTGGATCGGGATGGTGGGTCTGGGTCGGGTTTGGTAGCTTTTAGAGTTTGGGTCGGGTTAAGGTTAAGGGCCCAGCTGAGATTCTAGCCGCAGACATGCAAGGAGGGTCTGGTTAATTGTACCACTTATAGATATTGCATGCACAGTTTGGATTAAGGACGTCTAAACTTTAAGACTGCCTTGCAGAACATAGCATCCATTCACGAAGACTGGAATTGTTTTTAAAAAATCTTTAAAAAAAAAAGAGCTTTAATATGGTGTATGGTATAGGCCTAGGCTTATACTGAATTTTCTGTTGCGCTTATGTAATCCAAGCATCCATTGTAGTCTAGTCAGTTTTAAGGTGTAAAATGGACCTACGGAGTAACGGCGTCGCACCGTGTTTTATAAACTCGTGCAGGCCAGGTGGGGACAGATCAAGTACGCTGTGGTATTACGACAATGACATGCATTTTCAATACATGTAAGTTGGGATCATGTCCAATTCTGGTTCTAAGACAAACTGCTGAGGAAACTATGCATTCCTTTGGGCCCTAATATAATAAGCACACACATACGAACGAACATTTTGTCGGAGTAACATACGTTGTAATCTTTGCCCCACCTGGCAAACGCAGTAAACGCAATGTTGACGTTATAACCTCGTAGGTCCAATAAAGGATCTTGTCGTAGAGCAAGATAAAACTGAATGTTGAAATAACTTTAGCATTTGCGTTTTCGTCACAATTTGTTGGCAAAAAAGAAATCAAGTAATTTGAGCTGATGTTGGTAGCAATGCAAAATTGCATTAGTTTGAGCGTATAATTATTAACGTCGTACTTTACCCCATGCTTAACAGAAAATTTGAAATTGTACCTTCGTGTACTGAAAACAAGATCCAAAATCTTGTTTCAGAATGGATTGAGTTCAGGCGTTTTGGAATTTGTAGTAGGTACTAACCATTAACAGAACGTTGTAAATGTTGGCACCTAAAATCGCCTGTAAGAACCTGTTCAGGTCGGAGTTTTTTGCAGGGGGGGGGGGGGGGACCGGTGTTCATTACAAACACGAGAGAAAAGGGTAAAATAACGTTTAATGGACCCACTTTAATATAAGTAATCAACTTTGGTGTTACTGTTGTAATAGTAAAATACCTTATCAGTGGTTTTGAGCTGCCTCCTACTCTACATATCGTTTTCTTTTAGGGTATTCATGAAATGTTATATTATGGAACTTATTTATTGGAAGCTAGGGTTCCGTTTAACAAAAGTTTTGTAAGCAATCAAAGTCGTAGTTTTCTGTTACTTTCTGTGTACAAAAAAATCTCTTTCCGTCTGCAAACCGACAGGGCAGAAACTGAATAGGAAATACACTTTATCTATGGACAGATCTGAAAGATGGTCTTGCCGTTATAGCCTTTTTGAGATATGGCGGACACAATAGGAGGGCGCTGTTCGACATTTTGTGCCATACAAAAGGTTTACCACAATGGAATGGGGCCCTCCTAATATCTCAAAGGCTAATGGCAAATGTTATTTATTTTCAGCCGCATACATTGCCCCTCCCCCTTTTACTA
The DNA here is from genome assembly GCA_037893225.1 of Hippasteria phrygiana. Classification (NCBI taxonomy): domain Eukaryota; kingdom Metazoa; phylum Echinodermata; class Asteroidea; order Valvatida; family Goniasteridae; genus Hippasteria; species Hippasteria phrygiana. Next base: position 167,948 of record JAZGUH010000082.1, read on the forward strand.
TACAGTCCAACTGGGAAGGAGCGTAATTGTTCAAATTATAAACGATGCTATCGACAATGGAAGAAACGGGAACTATTTGTTTAAAGCCATCTTTAGACGTGTTACAAACAAAAGGACCAAAATCGCCTGCAAAATCATCAATTTAACCGCAGGAAATGGCACGTCTCGAATGTAGACAAGGACGTGACATTCGTGAGTGGTTGAAATTAGCTTGTAATTCGGAGATGAGAACAGGAAGCACCAGTCGGGTTTCCGGCAGACATATTTATTGAACCGCTGGGAAAAGTTTGTAATTCGTTAAGTTTCCCGTGCGTGCCACAAAAATTGCAAAAAGCTAAGCTTTTCTTCTGAATATTACATTATAGGCTCTTTCAAGATCGGATCTGATCGGAACGTATAGAAGAAGCGTGGCAATAAGTTCGTAGTCCCGTTAGTGATGATTCCTCTTCACACTTTTTAATTTCCAATGAACGTTATATCAATTCTTTAGAAAACAAGCCGCACAAAAATACCACTAAGGTCAAACGGAAAATAACGTATCGAACATCAAAGGACTTGTTGACCACGATCCTTTTCGCACGCACTCCAAAACCACGACAGAAACCACCCGCCGCCGCGTTGCCCATCGCCCGCTGTATGGTACTCCAGATTTCCCGTGGTGTCTGGTGTTGGAGACGCTTCCTCTTCGCCGCTTCCCATGACAATCCGGGTGTATGCCCTCATAATTGCAACACAACCCCCACAAATGTCTCAAGTTTTACAATTTACAGTGTAAAACGCCCACCCTAGACACTCACTTGTTACCTGTAGTAGATTAATTTTATAGCAGTACCTGGAAATTGTTAAATGAATAGTTGATGTAATTCATCCCAACTACATTAACAGTAGCACAATATAAATGGGCGAAACATACATTTTAATACTAATTAAACAATAGGCTAAGTTACTTTCCCATTCAGCCATTTTAAACGACTTCACTTCTGCAAATAATTGTTGGTTTCTTGCGTAATAAATAGCATAAAATATAAGCAACAAATCTTGGGAGTTTTTCCCTTGGCATAATCCTCCATTTGTCAAAACATCCAAACAATTCCTACCTCTAGGAAAGGATTTGCGACTTGTTTAACCGTGTAACACAGCAAAGCAGTACTTTCCAAGAACTTCGATGAAGCTCTTCAAGATCAATTGATTAAATTCCCACGTAGTTTATTTGAGATGACTTATGGTGTATTATATCCTGTCTACACCTCTGCTTTTCCAGTAAATGATCCTCCATCGGCGGCACACGCACCGGAATATTGAATTCCTATTATGAAATTATACTTCCTGTCCTTGTTCCCAGAGGACATAAATAGGAAGCAACCCACAACACTCTTCATTCCGATACTAGTTCACATCACTTTCCTGGTGTGAAACTTTGTCTGTTGTTTTGTCAAGCCATCTGTGTGCATCAGCAAGATGAAGTGCCTGTCTTTGTTGATTAGTTTGGTCGGTGTGTGTTTGGCATCGCAGGGTCACTACGAAGGAGGTACCATGACATGGTCGGCCGACCCACTACACCCTCAAAATGTAAGATTTAGATTTGTTCCACTGTTTTCCTCCTCAGAAACTTTCTACCGGCCATCTTTTTTTTTCGAAGAGGATCATTAGCAGCAAAATTTGAACATGTAATGCTCAATGTCAACAAGCTTTTTAAAGATTGGGTTCATATTCATTTGAGATGCAATTTTATGATTAGTTTTATTTCAATAATTGCTATTAATTTTAATTATTTCTTGATTACCCTTACTTTTTTGGTGGTATACAGTCGAACACCTTTATAACAAGGTCCTTGGGACTTTACAATTTACCTTGTTATAAACAGCTACCTTGTATTATCAGTAATGGAAAAACAAAGACTCGGGACCTATTTTTTGTCCTTGTTATAAGCAGTATGTTGTATTAACAGTGCTCTTATTATCAGGGTTCGACTGTATATGACAAGAGAAGAAAATGCATGTTTTCAAAGTCCAAATAGAACAGCTATAAGAATAATTTAGTCCATGGAGTAAATAGGGTCTTTGTTGGGATGTAAGCGCGGACAACGCCCAAACACCATCATTTTGAATTTTTTCTAACATTATCTCCCACCAGGTGAACATAACAATCCAGCTGAATTTCAGACACAGCTACTCTAACGGTTACCTGCACGAGCCTTGCACGCAGTCTGCTATCGACACCAGGGAAGTGTTGAGTACTGAAGGGTCTTTCCGATTGGACGGTGAGCGGGTCACGTGGGCCAAGTATGTCTGCACTGCCTTTGATGAGGTTGATAATTGGAGTATGGGAAGCTATACTTTCTCATACACATTGAAACCCGGTCAAACCAGCGTCAATGTAAAGTAAGTATACTTACAATTTCTTCTAACTTCAGTCCCCTTCCTCAAAGTTTATGCCTCGCATCATTAAAGGCCTAAAGTGGAACAGTTTTCCCTCCCACCATTTGAAGTTAAAAAGCTCAACAATTTCTCTTTGACTTCAGTTTTGTTCTAAATTTTGATGAAATATTTTGTCTTAGTCACAATGATTTCTACGGGGCTAACCAACTTTACAAGAGAACACTTTTAAAAACTAAACGTCAAGTAAACAATGTTTGCAAACTTTGGTTAGTGTTTCATGTTATATATATTTATTCTGCTTGAATGAAAACATCAAGCCCCCCTAACTTGTATCAGTTGATTTCATCATTATCTTTTTTATTTATCGAATGATCAATGAATTTAAACATTTTTTTTCTTCTTTTTTTTTCATCAGTTATGAGGAATGTTGCTGGTTGACGGAAATTGCCAACAACGGTCAGCAGGTATCAGAGGGGCGAGGTTGGAACCTGGTATCCACCGTAGATATTACTCCTCGAGTAGACAACAGTATCGTCAACAACCCACCACTCGCAGCCTCAATCCCCGTCTTTAAGATGAATAAAGGATGCAAGAGCGCACTGTACATCCCCGGTGCGTTTAATATAATATAACATTGAATTCCTGTGGAATTTTGGATGGCAGTATTCTCGAGTAGTTCCACATACATTATCCGTCATGTTTACAGCATGCATTATACAATATCCAAGCAGAAGAGATTTATTTCACATGGTGTTACCCGCAATTCCAGTCTCTCTCATCCAAGCATTATTCATTTTATTACGAGTGAATGTGTTTTTCCTATTTTGTCCTTACTGCAGTTGTCCGAAATTCCTAGCATTTCCAGATACACTCTAAAACTTGTCGGATATCGTAAGCAAGAGCAAACTAGCATCTGGTATATGAGGCACTTATGTGTCCATTTTAATCATCTTAGATGGCTCAAGTACGAGCAGATTTTAGTTATTTTTGCACATGGAATGATTGCGAAATGCAATTACTTTGTGTAGGCCCTATATCATTATTTTTCTTTGATCTGTATGCTACAAAATCGTGATTTATATTTCTGTATTGTCACCTGCATTTTCCAGCTTGGGACAATGACGGTGACATTGTCAAGTGTCGTTGGAGCGACGAAGCCCAGGGCGAATGTAACAGTCAAGATGGAGACGTGTGCGGTCCCTTGTACGTTGATGCTAAGAGAAGGAAAGTAGGAGCGGAGATTGAGCAGGTGTGTGTTTCTAACTAACATAAGCGACAAACAAACAAACCTCCAGACAAACTAACGGAATTCCAGAGCTTAATCTATAGTCATTGCGCTATTACAATAATCAATTATTTTCGTCTGAGATGCCGCATACGCTAAAAAGATAATCATGATCTAATGTATTGATTGAGAATATTCAAAGTATTGGCTACTGTTGATGTTGCCTGTTAATCCAATGAACATTTAGATTGTTGGTTCATTGAACTTTTTGAATTTGTTCTATATCCTTAGGATACTTGTAAGCTGACATTCCGTTCTAAAAACCCTGAGGGCATCTATGCCATGTCAGTCATGATCGAAGACTTCGCCCCTTCTGACCTGACCACGCCCCTGAGTAAGATCCCCTTGCAATTCCTGGTGGCGGTCGTACCTCGTAATGGAAAATGTCGTAAGCCGGTCATGTTGGACCTACATGGAACGTGTGTGACTATCCCAGCAGGTCGTCAGATGCAAAGACCTATCACAGCGCGAAGTTCATCGCCTGATTTTCGGTAAGTTATTCTATATGGCAAGGAATTAGAACGCTTTTCGATATCATAGATCATCTTTTAGCTTGGAAAAAGAAATTGTCCTCGCAACTCTTTCAATTTTCACCAGTATTTCCAGAAATAAATGTCGGAAATTTATAATCATTTTGTTGCAAAGTCTTGCTTTTGTTTTCTAAGACTTGAAACTTGAAAGGTATGAATTTTTCTGAAACTCTGTTGTTTATACTCAGGATTGTAAAGATTGACACAATCAAACCCCTCGGCATCAGGGAGTCGCCCCTGGAACTAGTGGAAGGATCCGACACGGACTACTACGTCATTCTGTCATGGACACCGACTATTGGTCAGATTGGACATCACGTGATTTGTTACAAAGCAGAGGAGGAGGGGCGTTTCTACAGTGACATGGCCTGTATTTACATCAATGTCGTTGGTAGGTGGATGAAAACCAAATCTGTAATTCACTTAAAAGGTAGTTTATTTTTCATACAATTGCTGCGAACTTGTAGTGTTGGGTGAAGTCCAAAATGTCGGCAACAATGCGTTTGGCACAACTTTAATCCAATCGTTTTCTGACATGACTTTTTGCCAATTAGGCCTACATAATTATTCCAACCTTGCCTTTATTAAACACTTTCTGATTTGTAAACCCAGATCCTGAAGTCTTTGATCCTCTGTATGTGATGACGTCAGAGTCTGTACCTGCAGAAGGATCGGAAATTGCAGAGAGAGACGTCAAGATACAATACAACAAGCAGGTACGCCTAAGGCTAGTCACCGTTCCCCTTTTTTTGACTTTTTTTTTTAAAGAAATTTTAAGGGGTAGTTGCTTATGCTTGTTTCAGATCAAGAAAATAACATCACATCAAGAATGCAGTTATGTTGCTTGACAAAATTATGTAAAATGTAGGGCCTAGTAACTTATTGTTAAATTTCATTTGCAATTAAAGGTGGTTGATATCTTCTTGCAGTTTCACATCAGACTATAATCGTGACAGCCTTTCTTACAAACTTCAACAATTCATTTAAAACGTAGACTCGTTCCTTTTCTATGAACCAGGTGAAGTCATAGGCCTATATTGTTTCCGATATTAATATCCCTTCCAAATACTTGATGTCATAACTGTTAAACAGATATCCAGACCGGACAAGACGGCTTTTATTTCCATTCTCGATGCCGAAGATCAAGTTATTTTCACGGCAGACACTTTATCGGAGGCTGACGTCAGCTTGGCGGGAAACTCACTCCTGGTTTCACTTCCGCCTGACGTTCTACTGAAGCACGGAAGCTCCTACCGTATACGTGTTGAAGCCGAGGCAGTTAAACCCACAGAGAGGTGTGGAGCAGCGCCCTCTATCGCCGAATGGAGCTTCACCTGGATGGGTAAGTCATACGCTCGATATCAAGATATAAATTCCCGCCAGATATAAATTCCCGCCAGATATAAATTCCCGCCAGATATAAATTCCCGGTTATTTATTTGTTTATCAAAAATTGTTTTGAAAATGATTGTGTTTGGGTTTTTTTTTATTCACAAGGCAAAAAACTTCCAGGGAACATCGGAGGACCAGACGCTGCTCGTGAGCAGCCTAGTTCAGCAGATTGCCATAGTAACTTCATGCAGGTGTTTGTATCGAAACGCCTTGCTGGAAACATCGATCCATCCACCATGTACCTCAATGACCCTACATGTACTGGAAGAGACTATAACGTGTCACACTACGTCATCGGAACGTCATACGACATGTGTCAAACATCCATTAAGGTAGGAAAGGTGGAGTATTAGTAAACCACTGACATCTTTGGAATTACTCGGAGCTTAAAATAAATACGGCATTTCTGTGCGTTTACACCTCTGATTTGCTCTTTACTTATTATCCATTTTGATGTCCTGCATCTGTCTTTTTATGTATAGGCAGCTAATCAAGCTGGTCTGGTGTCCTTCGAGAATACGGTTTTCATCCCACCACAACCATACACTGCAGGAAGCGAGATTACTCGAGATCACAATATCGAAATACACATGTCCTGCCGTCTCCATAGAGATAGTGTTGGCTACTTGTCCTTTGACCCCAACGTCACCACTATCATTTATTACGAAGAAGGATTCGGAAACTTTGACTTCTCCTTTGAAATGTATGAGGACATCTCTTACGCCACGCCCACCAATCGACACGCCTACCCAGAATACGTTCAACTCGACAAGGCCTTGTATTTTGAAGCCCGCATCAATTGTGACCCAGATGAGCATTGTAACAGTGACGTCATGATTGACAGCTGTTGGGCAACGCCTACAACCAATCCATTTGACGTCACTAGTTTCGTCTTCATCAATAGTGGGTAAGATCTTATCTTAAAACATCAAGTTATACACTATTAGTCCTTGTGGAGAATGGAATAGAAGGCATGTGTCCGCTTATCCTTTTACTGTCTACGATCAGGGTTCAACTTTTGCGAAAAGGAACTTTTTAATGACATTTTGATAGTGTCCTTTTGGATTCCCTCCGTTGCTATTAAATTTCTTAAATTAATGGGTTTTTTTTCCTATAAAATATCTGAAATGAATGTTTCAATTTAACTTGTGCATTATTTAAAGATGGTCAATTTAGATGTTCCTTTTCCATGTAAAATGTTTTATCTTTAACAAATATTTCTCACAATCCTTGACCCGTTTTCTCCAGATTCCTTTATTTTGTTATGTTCAACAACATATCTTGTCTGTATTTAATAGATGTTCGAATGATGACACAGTGCAGTTCCTGCCTTCACCGTCAAACAAGAAACGATTCTCCGTTCACTCTTTTGCTTTCCTAGGTGAATACATCCATGGTCCAGTAAGTCTTTGTCATTATTCGTCTTAATATACAAGTTATAATGGATTCTAGCAAACTGTTGGCAAAATGTTATTTCTTTCTTTTTTGAGCTTGGCGAAAAAGTTTGATATCTTACGTCTAATGGTATATACCCAAAATAATTAAGAATTAAATAAATAGAAATCTTCAGTATATATTCCATTATTTCAAATCTCCATTACTGTTCTTTTTCAAGGTTTATGTGCACTGCAGAATGAGCAAGTGTGATTCTCAAGGGGTTGATTCAAACTGTGCAGTGCAGTGCGACGAACGAATGGAATCGTTTGATCTGACTGACGTCATCGATGACAACAGTCTGGTAAGCAGATCAAGGCGTGACGTCAGCGACCGGTCGCCTCAGTCGTCTGCGCACATAGCAACGAGACAGCTGAGACCAGAGGGAACTGAAGGTCCGTATGTCAATCATTTTCTTTTTGGGAAAACAGTGCACGTACATTTCCCCAAGAATTTTTTGTTGGTAGAAGCATGATTTTCCCGTGAAAATACGACATTCTGTTTTCATGGAGATTTAGTCTAACTAATCTGTCGGTTTTGTTACTGTCTAAATGTTTCGGCGGTTTTTTTTTCTTCCGAGTATTGCTAAGTTTGACTTTCAATGTTTCTTTTCCGTTCAGACTTTATTAAAAAGCAAACGATTTACTGACTAACGGAACCAACTGCACAATTATTTGATAGACTAACATTCTCATTTCCAATAACTCAATTTACAGCCACCACCAGTGAGAAGGCATCTTTAAGTTTCAACGCAGATGTTGTTGAAATCGCTATGCTTGGAGGTGTCATAGTCCTGCTGCTGATCCTCATTGCTGCTCAGTGCTTTCGGCAGGACACGGCTGGAAAGAAGACTACAAACGGCGTGTAATAGTTGATTCGAACATAAATGCATACTGGAATTTATTTGCCAAGAATATTCATATATTGTGGGTAAAGTATATAGGCCCTACTTTAGAGCTTTTCCAAATCTTGCCAGATTTTGCCAAGTTATCGTTGCACCAACTTTTCTTCAACTTATTTTGGATAAAGAGTTTTGGTGTGGGGAGGGACGAGTAGAGAAAAAAAAGGGAAAGTGCCTATAACATAAAACCTTGATGTATTTGTAGATCTTTGTCAGCCAGTATGTGTAATGTAACTGGAAAAAATTAATATTATTCTGTATATGAATGTTTTAATTGTTGATTAATGAATTATTTTCATCGCGAATAAATTTGGGACCTACAAATTCGTGTAATATTCGACGATTTCGTCTTTCAGCCTTGTGCATTTACGGTAACGTTTGGGAAGGAGTGAGGAAGAAAGAGATATATTTTTCTAATTCGACCGGGAAGGGGAAATTGAGTGGTGTAAAAGTGCACGTTAAGAAGAAAATGTAGGTCTATGCGAAAAAGTGATTTCGCCTTAACGTCTTAGGTACCTTTTGTTTCTAGGCAGAATTTTACTGTCGCAAATGTTTCTATTTTGATCTTTGTGTTCTAAAATATAGCATAATTTTGAAGTTTGGGTTATGTTACAGTAAAAAGAAATGTGTGCACAACTCTATGGGATTTCGCCTTTACGTCAAATCTAGCGTAATATATATAATTAGTTGAATGTTAGCATCATTATTCCAATACGGGTTTCTTCTTATGCATCAAGGACAATTTTGTAGAAAGTCATGGATTAAAACGGGAAAATTCAATAGGTGCAAATGTAAATTAAAGTGTAAAAACCTGACAAGTCCACTCGCCACGGTGGCATCGGTACAAATTAATAAAACAGTCGTCTGATTGGAGAGACGCATGTTGAAGTCATCAATATCGCCTTGTAAACTCCCATCCGCCTTTTTCCCCATTTGTCGTTAATTAACTGCGACATTCGAAATATTTTTACATTATTTGGTAACTTTTTCTATTGTAAGATTCTTTTGATTACGTACAAACTCCAATGTAAGTTTTTCATATCGAACTGACGGATCAGAAGCCAAGAAACTGATAAAAAAGAAAAATAATAATCAGTGTCTGGATAGGGGTTTGTTTGTTTGTTTGTGTGTTTGTGTTTGTTTGTTGGTGTGTTTGTCTGTTGGGGTGTTGTTTTGGGGTGTTGTTTTGGGGTGTTTATCTTACAAGGACAATGTTTGTGCATGATTTCATTGGTTTTCCTTACCTGTCGACTGCAAAGCAATCAGGTACATGTTTGTACACCTTGGGATACAAATTAGATTTCCAATTTTCGAGGTAACCAGCGGGAGCCAAGGTTAGAGCCTGTGGAGGTATCCGGAATGATTGCATGGGCAGTCATTATGGCTCGTCCAATAGGATTCTTGTTTCTGTAGTGCACTTTCATTGGTTGAAGTTTTTAGATCATTCCCATTTTGGACGTGGGGGAATATTTATAATTGTTCTTCAAAGAAAGTAAATTTGTACTATCTTTTAAGTGCCGAAATGGTATCATTTCAATCGGATTTTAACTTTAAAAATCCTCAGCAATTTTACAACGGAGCATTGATATTCTACCCTGTTAAGACAACTGGTACATTCCTGATTAAATTTACTTTGAAGTCGATAAATGGAATCTTCCAAAACCTTCCAAGGAAACTCGAATTTCTGTTTAAAAGGCGCAGACTGGAACTTTTAGTATAGTTTATAGCTCACCCGTTACACCTTCATAGAACTCTTGTCCAACTTCCCTTCTGCTGAATCTTGTAAACTACGTGGTGGAAAATTGTCTTATGTTCCTGACTTGTAATCTTGTTGAGTGAAGTTTTGTTTGAAAGAGGAAAAGATGAGGTTTTCTCTTTCTTGGCATCTCTGGTTCCTTGTTTGCCTTGTAGCTTTGTTCGAGGTCTCTGCTTTCCATTTCCGGGGCGGAATTTTGACATGGAAGTCCCTTCCGGACAATCCGACATCTGTAAGTTTCGGAATTTCTTTGCTTTCTTGTCGATTATCACGTGTATTTTAAAATGATACTGCATAATAAGAATGTGAAAAAACATTATGATTGGTTTAATTTCTGTAGATTTGGTCTTTTATGTAGTGCTACGTATTGATTTTTTTCTAAAGGATGTTAAGTCGTGTGCTTGATGAAATTTTGTCGGAATAAAATGTCTAATCTTTTAATGTTGCTCTTTTGGGTAAAGTTTATAAATTTCAAGAATATAAAGCAAACATTCCTCTCCTATCTGCAAACAAATTGGTTTTTTTTCAAGACACTCATTCTTACAATTCCCTTTCATCCCCCCCCCCCATGTTCTCTCCACCCCTCTCCCATTTCCTCTGCCAAAGTTCCTCTTATTTTGGTTTAATATCGTAAACATAATATTTGGTGTATTTGTTTTTTACACCAATGGGAATCGAGCAATATGCTGTTTTTATACTTATGCATAACATCTAGAAACAAGACCGGCACAGGTTATCAACACCCACTTGTAGGGGTCATTGCAACCCATCAAGAACAATTTGTAGTAATTTGCTCTTACAAATAGAATTAAAGGAACACCGGCATTCAGTAGTTTACACCTCTCTCGGGGTAATACGCCAGCTGTCAAAATGTTGACATTATCGCCTCCCACGGCTTATACTTTAAATCACAGTGAAAGTATATCAAACAACAATTCTGAACAAAGCTCCAGTTGTTTACTTGTAATTCAGCCTTGGGAATTTAGGCTAGACACGACCCATGTGTATGTCTTTAAAGTCGAAGAATGGTGTCATCACATCACATTTTATTTATAAGGCGTTAACGTTGATGAACACAGATTGTGAGTTTGAGTACAATCAGGTAGATTGGATTCACGAAGCCAGTTTGTGATGAAGCCACTTTTTGTAATAATAATCTTTTATATATCTCGATTTATTGCTTTAAAATAAGTCCGTGAATATTGCAGAATAGTTTTAACGAGACAATTTGAGCCTCAAGGAACGCACGTCAGCCACACTTCAGGGGGCCAAATCAATTCAAGAAGTCAAGGATATCGAATAATTTCGTCTGGCTTAAATTTCATGTTTATGCATGGGAGCCAATGAGCAAAATGATGGACAAAACGTCACAAAATTGGGTAGGCAACAGGTGTCAAGAGAGGTGAATTATTGGAATAAGCACCATAGAGTTCATCAAACTCACGACCCACAAGTGAAATATTGCTTCAGGCAGAAAATGATAAAAATAATGAACACAATGCTTTACCCAGGCTTGTCATTTTTAATTTATACATGTATAACTGCGGTTTCCAGTCGTTTGAATTATGGTTAGCTTTGAGTATTAACACTATTGTCATTTTTTTCTCGAAAAATAAAAGATATTTAACAAAAAAATGGCAATCACTTTCAATTTCTCAGTTGGTTGTCGTTTGAAATCGGTTGCGTTTGATTCCAACAGATCCAGGTAAACTACTTGGTTGCTTGGAAGAAGGACTACAGTGAACGGCTGTTTGATGTATGTACCCCTGACGCAGTGACAGCCGAGACACCGTTGTATATCGGCAAATCGCTGTATTGCGGGGAGCAAGAGTGTATTGAGGACATGGATTATGTGTGCACAGACTACAACACGGCTGGAGACTATGCCGCAGGACAGGGGTCGCATATAATCCCCGTACCGAATGGGACAAATGTTTTCGATATCAGGTACTTCATATGGGCGTGGCTAGTTCCGGGCGGGGAGGCAGTGCAGTCATTTTGCTTCATTGAAAAAAATGATGATGTAGATTCTTATCCTTTCATGCACATTTTGTACATTTAATTTACCGTAGCACTCTCAAGTTAAGAGTTTTAAAAAGTTAGTCTTTCTCCAGCGCATACGGCAACTTGTACTCTCTCGACTGAACTTTAATCAACTCCATTTCTAGGCGGCCCGGAATGATTGAATCATGACCGTTTGAGGAAAACATCGGAGGGTGTAAATTTTATTTTTCAATTCGGTGACAATGGGACAACAAAATTTGTGCTACCAGTTCAATTTTTTCGGAATTCGTTTGCCAAGTTAAGCCGTAAGTTGCAAATAGGCCTAGTGAGTAAAATTTTGTGTAAATATTTAGTTGAAATTGTATGCCTACTTAAAAAATTTCATTTTTGTTACTTTATCCAGCTTCCGGAGTTGTTGTTGGGTGAATTTACAGAACTATCCTGTACCAAGACATTACCTTCTGAATGCTACCGTGGACCTTACGCCTCGTGGCAACAGAAATGGACTGATAAACTCGTCTCCAGTCGCAGCTGTTATACCTGTTCAACTGGTACAGCAGGGATGCAATCATGTCATACGAATCCCAGGTAGTTATGTCAAGGGTGGATCCAGGGGTGGGGCTTTAGGGCGAGAAGCCCCGCCCCTACATTAGCCCCACCCCTCATTGATGCATGTCTGGTACATTCCCCACCAAAACTTCTGGCATGTGCCCCATGTACTTGATACATTATTCATTATCTTCAAGTTGCATCATGTAGGCCTAAGTCTGGTTTGTTGTTTTAGTGAGTGATCCAGATGGTGATGTTGTACGATGTCGATTCGCTGAGGAATCCAACAATGAATGTTTCAGAGTGTGTGGTCCACTAGCCAATGCAGAGCTTCAAAGCACAGAGGTATTTAAATATTGAACTTTCTGTACATGTTTTAGACCAATCAGATACAACCTCCTTCCTGAACATCATGTTAATAGGACTGCCTAACGTTAAAAGTAGGTGAGAGCGGCTGTGTTCCTCTTGTAAAACATTTCAGGGTTGCAACTTTGCACTTTTTCAAGACTGTTGAAGATAAATTTTGGTCTATTGATGTTCGTATGGGTGGGTTGAATTGTTTTAGCATTGTAGCACTTTTTAAAAATCGTCATTTTCTACAGAACGAGTGCGTGTTGACGTATGATGGTTCTTCACCGACCGTTGGCTGGTACGCAGTCACAATCATGATCGAAGACTTCAACCGAAGGAGAAGCCGACGCCCTCTCAGTAGGGTGAGTTTATGCCCTGGCTATACTAGAGTAGAGGATTAAGCTGAGAGAAGTTCAGGCTTTTCCTTTTTCTTTAAAAAGGCTGGAACTCCATCTGTATAGGATCAGTGCACACAATATATTCCAGAGCACTTGTCATGAAAGAGTAAGGGTTTGTCCCGGTGCCTTTGGTCATCTTATAGATGACATGACTTCCATTTATAAATCAAAGATGCAATATTATTAATATTCTCAGATCTAAATTAATATCTTCCACTACAGGTACCTCTTCATTTCCTGATTAATGTGACAGCAACTGATGACAGTTGTCACCAACCACAATTCCAGCCTCCCACCCCTGAGAATGGTGAATGTCTGCCGGCCACAGTAGGTCAACGGAAGACGATCAAACTGGCTGCACAGAGTGGAGATTCACGGTATCTGTAAGTGGGAGGCTTTCTGTGGACTTGTAACGGGTAAAACATCAGCCTTGCAATATAATCATTATCGGAGTGAATTAGGCATGCCGATAATAACATGAACAATAAATTATTTCGAAAGTAGTACCTGTTGCCAGAAACCGTTTCTTTAGACAGTCAAAGGCGCAAAGCCCTTATTTGATAATTAGTATATTTTTCCAAGAATGATTGAAACTATGCTCATGATGCATGTTGAAGATGGGTGCTTGTCTACAGTGACTTAGGCGTATTGTGATACGTATCATACTTAAGGTACTGTTTTGCCCGATTATTCCCGCAAATTTGCCACATCGTCATGACATGAGCGGGAGAGGAAAAAATTATTGAAATTAAAATTAACTCCAGTATACTATTGCCAGAAGTCAGTGCGAGAGGAGAGCAACGAATCAGAGGATTTGGTGTAATTTAAGGGGGTAAATTTGGATGATAAACCTCAACACTTTTTGCACCCCGTGCATCAAAACTGCAAATGTCAAGACAGCTGAGACGTGTATGCACAAGGACATTGTGCAAACACATATACCCTAATTCTTGCAGATAATTACTATGGAAGATTCTGCATTCACTTCAATGTCAAACTTGGTGTTTAATGTTTTAGGAAAAATTGAAAAATGAAATCTGTTACCAGGTCAATTTACATTTATTTTCTGATTTTCTTGTACCGTATTAGTCGGTTAAAACTTGCCGAACTTTCTGTTCAAACGATGACACGGTTTTTCATTGTAACTTTCTATTCAATGCAGCATCTCGGGAATCTCGACCTTTGGACTGCCGTTGGGAATGGAAGTTTCTCCTCTGACCTCTGAACCCAATGACCCATTGACCTTCTTCATTGAACTTGGATGGACTCCTCGCAGTAGCCAAGTCGGGCCTCATCAAATCTGCTTCTCCGCTTTTGATCGGAGAGAAAACAAAGAGTGAGTATTTAGGTCTGTTGTCTTTGAAATATGAAATTTTAATTGGTAATCAAAAACCAGTTTTCTGAATATGATGTAATTCAGTTTTCCATCCTTTGCTGTGTTTGTTCTCCTTTTTTGAATATGCATTACTAATTTTGTTTTATATAATGTTAGTTTAAGCTTTTATTGTATTTTTTTTTCTTGTTCAAATGAGGTTTTTAGTCTGAATTTTTGTAATCATTTTCCCTTCAAGCAGCTTACTATACATTCTAATTTAAGCAAGTGTTATCAGTAGTATTATGACTAGCTTTTACTTTTTCCTGTAGATTTGCTTCTGATCAAGTTTGTATAACTACTTTTGTTGGTGGTAAGTCTCATTCCCCATCTAGATCAATAATCGTTAAGAATTTATTAAAATATTCATAAAGAGCAGAGATAATAGTCTCCACTGACTGATAAATCTTACAACACATAAAGACCACATTGTTTTGTTCCTTCACTTTGTTCCATTATTGTATTAATAATTGTTATTGCAATATTGTCACAATTTAGCCTAAAAGCTGGTGTGTATACTGACCAATAAACCATTACTAATTAGGATATTTCATTCCAACTACAGCTGCAGTGACTTACCCAATACCAGAAACATCCATTCCACAACCAAGACAGATCATAGATGCAACAAACCAACAATGGGAAATACACTTCAACTCGACGGTAAGATAAAACGGCCAAAACTATAAACTTGACTAAAATATCAGAAAAAATGTCCAACCGTTAGACTTAAAAACAAATCAGTCAGTGACAGCACATAGTATATCTATCCAAAGAGCATAATAGACAAATAAACAAATGACCATTTATTTTACCATAGATAATGCAGCACAACACGGAGGCAGGTGCCATAGTTTCCTTCATCAAAGCAGAGACATCTGATCCCGTTCACATGGTGAATTTAGCCTCAGAGACTGATCCTAACATCCAGTTCCCATTGGATGATACTGTTGTCTTCACTACGCCAGGGTTTACCCTAGAGGCAAATACAGAATACATCCTGCGGGTGCATGAGGGTGCTGTTCGTAGCGCTACAAGTTGCAAGTCCAAATCGGCAGCTCATGAGTGGAGGTTTGTCACTGGACGTAAGTCAGCTTTTCTAAACCTTCATGTTAAGTCCAGTGTTCTTAATTATTAATAACATTTGCATAGTTTTTGATATTATTCTTAGCCTTATTCTTTTATCTGAATATTTTAAGGGCTTCATTTTGTTGCATATAATGTTTACTAGGATGCTTTTTTGGGAATTGTTTTCCTCTCAAATTAGTTACAAATTTTTATTTTTGTTCTTATTTTCTGTTAAATTGAGCTGAACTTGAGAAAAAATGATTTGCAAAATAAAGTTAGGGGGCACTTTTTAATGCAAACTTTCCTTGTCTAAACCCCAATATAGTAATTGGCATTAGGTTTTTATGATCAGAATGAATTATTTTAAACTACAGGTGTTTATTGTAAATTTCATCTCACATTTCTACTCAGCGGACCACTTCCTGCCGGCCACCAGATTTTCTCCCGAGGAGTTCAGACGTCCGACAGCTGTACCTGAATGTTTCTCAAGCTACATGTTGATCTTTGTGTCCAAGGCCTGGTTGGCTACTGTAAGCTCCCTTGTGGATCCAGCAGGAATGTATCTTAATGACCCATCATGTGTAGGAGAGGAGTTCAATGAGACACACTATGTCCTGGGAGCCCCTCATGACATGTGTGGTACTGTTGTTGAAGTAAGTTATTTAAAACTTGGTTACCTGTGTGAAACCATTAAATTAACTATTGAAAAAAATATATAATAATAATTCTACATAAACAAATCCTGAAACCTATTCGAAACTTAATATATATTTTAAATTCATCTTTTGCAACACTTCAAAATGTCTTTTTTGAAAAGTAGGACATTTTAAAACTTCAAAATAAAAAAAAGGATAGATCTTAGATATCTGATATTGAAGAGCTAAAGTCTCCAATAATTTTTTTTAAATAAACAGTGTTTTGTCAATTTTTGCCCCGAAATGAAATTTTTCAAATTGGCTTAGAATGGTTCTAAGAACATTAAGAAGTGCTAGAAACCCATTTAAAGTACTATTAAAACATCCCTGATAGAAATATTGGAATATATCTACAACTTTGTTTGTCAATTTTAGCCCAAATTGTTGTCAATTTTGTTTGGAATTGATTTTAGGGACCTTTAGGCGAGCTAGAAATCCATTCAGCGTGTTATCAAAGCGCATGATTTGTATTTACTTAATTGTATCTTAACTTTGTTTCTAGTCTGAAAGCAACAATGTGCAGACCGTTGAGAACATCGTACATATTCCCCCACAACCAGTTAGTCCTGGCTCTATCATTACTCGAGACAATAACATCGTCGTTCATGTTACCTGCCGACTAGTTGGAGCAAAGGTCACACATGCTGCATTTGATCCCAACATCACCACGATAGTCTACCACGAGACAGGCTACGGGACTTTTAACTTCCAACTACGAATGTTTCATGATGCAACTTTTGGGAGCAAATACAAACCCACCAATTATCCTGTTGATGTAAACCAAAAACAGCGGCTGTACTTCGAAGCTAAGGTCATATCAAATGAAGACATGTTGATGTTCCTTGATTCATGTAGAGCAACACCAACAGCTAATCCTAGAGATCCAACCTACTACATCTTCATAGACGCAGGGTAAGAACTTACCACATGCAAATTTAATCTCAAACTCACTTCATCTTGTGGATGTTTGGCCCAAAGTTGCAGGAAAAAAGTCGTTCAAACTTGTTTTAGTCAATTTTATCTTGTTTTATAATTCATTAGTATTTCAGAAACATTGCTGAACATGCCAATTCTAATCAAGAAATTCTTATCACAATTCCTTTTATCTCTAGATGCAAGGTTGATGACACAGTTGAGTTCCATGAACATCCTAGCGGCATACGGCAGCGATTCTCCATCGAGGCATTCGCCTTTGTCGGACATCATCTCCACGGATCGGTAAAACCTCTTGCATTACTCACAAACCATAACAACACGGCTCAAAGAACACTTGATTAAATTTTCCCACAAGCAAAATAAATTGAGAATTTGTTTGGGTTTGTTGAATTGCAGGTATTCATCCACTGTGACATTGCAACTTGTTTTGCTGAGGACAGTAATTCCCGCTGTGCACAAGGTTGCGTTGGACTCTCTTCTATTGCTAGGAGAGATGTACACCAGACTGGTTCCTCCTCCAAGGCATATCCAAACACAGATGGTCCCATTAGGATCCAGACCACAGAGAAAGGAATGGCTCATACAGGTAGCTTTAATTACATAAGAACAACACAGTAGACAAAGAACAGTTAGGCCGTGTCCGAAATGGGCGTCTAGAGCTACAGCTACGGCTACGCCACGTGTAGTTGTAATGGACGAACACCTAGACAATAGCCCTAGACAAGCAAGACTGTATAGAGTACTGAAGTGATGACGTCAATGCAATATTTGGAACCAGAATACTTTTGTTATTTTGTGTCAATGTGTTTGCATGACTGGCTGTTAACAAAGGAACAGTCAAAATCTCCATTTGTTTGGAGCCAGCTGTCGTGCCAACTGACGTCAGACTTTGGTACTCTATTGACCATGGGTGAGATTTCTCCAGATTTTTGGTGAGACGTCCTCAAACTGTTTTTATCATTCCAAAATGACCTCTGCAACCTGGAACAGTCTTCTTTTCATTCTAATGACCCTATTTTTGCAATTTTGAACTGTATCTTTTGGTAAAAACTGCAGTTATCTTATGCATTTTTTAGCAATGCCATACAAATTAAATGCCTCCGAATGTTTTGTGAATTTGTCATTTTCCCTAAATTGTCTTTTACAATGGGAAACTGGCAACATTATCTTGTCTGTGTACCCTTATTTTCATCAGTAATCTTGGTAACAATACTGAGACATGTTCTTCGCACTTTCCAACTCCTAGGCACAGTGAACACCGTTATGACAGCCCCGAGGGAATTCGACTTCTCCCTGGTGGAATTACCGATGCTCACAGCTACGATTCTTCTACTCTTTATCATCCTGATCGTTTTGGTGCGAGTTGTCAAGATCATGAGGCGACCCAAACAGCTCCAGACACCCATGAATCCTCACAGAGTGGACCGGATCAAACTGCCATCTATTAGGATTGGCAGCGAGTAATTTTCTAGATTTCATATATCCACTGTATATTGCAACATATTAATCGTCTAGTATTCCAGTATTTTTGACGAGAGAAACAAGTATACATTTGATAAAAATTGAAAACATTTGAATTTTATCATGTTGTACTACGCATGTTATAATAGCTGATTTATTTACAAGTCGGAAACAAATTATATTTAGCACTTCACACACAATTTACATGTATATTCTTTTAGCAAGAAACCCGATGAACTAGTTAAGAATTTTAGATATACAGTGGAACACCGCTATACCGAACACCATCCTTGGCTCCCAAATTCTGTGTACAAAATTTACCGAACATTGCTGTTGAAAAAAGGGCAACGGATTAAAAAAATGTACTGGGCATTTGGGCCGTTTGTAATTCCCAAATGGCCGCAGCTTTTATGTTGAAGAGTGACAGGTGGCTATTATTTCCCCAAGGAATAGAAGAGAAAAGCCAACTGTTGCTTTAGAATTCGGTAAGCTTAGAAAGTATGAACATGTAATAAAGTCATCCTTAAGTAACCAGCGGCTGAAAATCGCTATACCGAACAAAATCTGTGGATCCCGCGATGTTCGTTATAGCGGCGTTCCACTATACATGTATTAAAATAAATTGCCTTTTTATGTTTTGCATTTAAGAAATAAGTTCATTCTTACAGTATATTCATAAGTTTCTTGCTATGTCTTAGTTTTCTTTACAGCAACTGCAGTGTATTAATAGATTGTTGTTGTGGGATAAGGTTTGCAGAAACACCAAGTGTAAATAAATCTCCTTTGTGAGTTTGTTGGCTCTGACAAAAACTGGATTAGAGTGAGTTGTGGAGAGCTGGGTGCTAAAATTGTACGCTAGAGTTTGAAGTTGGTTAATTGCACTAATCTCCTCTCTGGGGATCCCACTCATTAGAGATTCATATATATCCGCATGGTGTTGCCGCAAACCTGTGAACAAATAATCAAAGAACCACTTTGCCTACAATAAGAAATAAATATTACAAGATGTGTCTAGCCTCTTGATGTCAAATTTGTTTTTCTAGGATTTCACACACAAATGACATTGGCCTTTAAGCATTTACATTTAGTTTGAGACTATCAGTGCAACATTGTTTTAGGTATCAACGAACTTTACTTTGATAGGATATTCTCATGCACCAGTACAAGCTTAATGACGTCAAACCTGTCGTTGCATTTCAGGGTCAACAGTTGAAGTCCAAAAAGATATTTCTTAATTAGCATTAAGAATAGTAACATGTCCAAACTGCACAACACATTTCACAAACTGTACAAAAGCCTATCATGCATTACAGGGCTAAGACAATTCTTGCATAATGATTTTAGTAAAATCCATGCCGGAACTTGGCTTTCCTTCTTAGTTAAATTAATTTTAGCACCACCCTGAACATAAGGGCAGAGAAATGAGTGCACGGGTCGAGATATTCAGTACACGTACAATCAGCAGTAGAGAGAAGTTTTCACAGGATAATTTCAAAATCTCAATCATTATTTAAAGTACATGCTGTCTTTTAGAACTATATTGAGAGGTTTTCAGTGTAGGAAAGCCCTTAGGAAATCATTATATGAAATCTTGCCTTCCAACGACCTGTCATAGTATGTCATGAGATGAAAGAACTCGTCTTCAGACAAATTGATGTTGAACTGACGAAGGACAGAGTGAAACTGCATGGCGGTCACGATGCCGGTGCCTGAGGGGTCAATCCCACGGAATACTCGCCTCATTTCCTTCCAGTTATCCATGATGAATTCACGGACTCTTAGCATCGCTTGGATCATGTCGCTGCTGGATGAGCCAGGCTTGGTCTGCAGTCAAGGAATAAATAAATCCAGCAATTTATCTCACAACTGTAACAATTTACATGCAATGAAGTACAGGAGAAGATTGAGACTTGTGTTTGATTTCTTAAAATATTTGATTTTGTTTTAAACAATTCACATTTTTTTTCAAAACTTCTGAAGATAAATCTATTTTCCTGCCGACATTAAATTTTAAGTATGGTTTATTTTAATCAAACTCCACAAAAGATGAGAATAGACAATTTTCTTTTTGTTTTTGGAGTGAGAGCCATCTGGAAATCCATGGGGCTTGTGTCAGTAACCCTTAAAGTGGGTGTCAACAGTAGTGTGGAAACAAGTAAATACAATTTTGCAAAATCAACCATGAGACATTTGGAAGGGATACAGAAATTAGTGAAAGTTTTGATACAAGGCATCTCTGACTGACAAGTATCAAATTAACAGAAACAACACAGGTCACTAACCCTCTCATATCCTTTAAATGCCCCCTGGAGGTTTTAAGGATTTTGTAGGATTGAGGCACTATTATGCCCTGTAGGCTTGACATGCCATCAAGTAAAAATGATACTGTCAGATTTGTGTGGTTTCTAGCAAAAATACTTGGGAGGTTAATGACACACTAGCACTTTCATTTGAAGCTTTTCCAATAACAGTTTCATTGTAACTTAAAGATAATTCTGATACTGGTTCACAAATTACACCTCCATAATGATGGAAAAATTAACAAAATTTTATGTCCCCAAAAAATATAAAATAGTCGCTCCTTACCGGTATCTTTGATGGATGTATTCTCTGTCTGGTTGTGAGTGACCTTTCACCTTCCTCTGCTACTGGCTGCAGTTTCAGTACAAAATGCTTCAAGAAGTCCAGATATGCAAACCTACAATAACACAGCAAAATAGTGTTGTAACCAAGTCATTTTTTCTCAAGTCAAGTACCAAGTCTCGAGTCAATTGTTAGTCAATAAAACTTCCAATGACAATGCATAGGCTAGCACGCATGCACTGTACAAAATCAACCCGGTGTGCCATTTCGACAATTCTCCATGCAGCTCGGCCAGCGCTGCGGCCCTGCATACATACTGGACACCCAGCTTGCTATATATGCGCTATAGGCTTGTTTTTTAATTGATACCTGTATGTTTGTGTGTATTTTAACAGAAGTGTTAATATCAGCAAGTCAAATTTATTCAAGTCAAGTCAGCAAGTCAAGTCAACAAGACTGGCAAAATATAAGTAGCTTAATCCCTTGAGTACGGTTATTCTAGTTAGGTGCCGGGGTGCTGTCAGCTTTGAAGCCAAGCGTTACGAACACAATAATCCAACAATGGATTGAAAATGCAGAAAATGGCGTGTATAGACGTCATCCGGCCTGGTGGCAATTTTGTTTTGGCGCTTATAGGCGTCATCCGGCTTCAAAGGATTAAAAATCAAACTAAACTTTGGCAACAGATAGCAAAAGCAAAATGAAAACAATGATAAATTAAAGATACTGAATAATTAATGTATGCATTATGCAATAAACCATCCAAAACATAAGCTTTGGCTATTATTTTTGTGTCGATCAACAAGCATTAGAAATTGGAGAGTGTGGGGCACAAAAGTTCTGTGAAGAAGGGTTTTTATCAGAAGATGAGGACTAACCTTCCATTCCCCTTCAAGTCGTACTTGGTCATAAGTTGATCAAACTCATTGCCAAGCAAAGCAACCCCCAGGCTTTGCAAAATACCTAAAATAGAAAAAGAAATTAAAATCACACAACATATTTATAAACCTATACAAGATAACTTCTGTTCACTTTCATGTTACAGATATACAGGAGTCTTACATGGTACAAAGGCAACAGCAAAGATCTTAATGTTTACATGTTAACATTACAGTTCATTTTAAGTCCAAATATTGACAGAATAAAATAGCGTGCTTTAGATAATTTTTCAGTGAGTATATGCAGAGATTTATTCGAGTCCATCACAAGCCCTCCAGTCCTAATTCCAATCATAAATAAGCTATTCAAATGAGCTTTGATAAAGGCATTCCTTTGTCATTGTTCATCCAGTTACTTTATGAAAGGACTTCTGACTGGACTTGCAAAAGGACTTATAGGGACTTGAGTACAACTCTGACTATATGTTAGGTTACATTTTGTATTTGATCTTACCTCTGAATTCATCTGTATTAACCTCTCCGGTATTATCAGGATCTTTAAGACGGCATAGACGTTGGACTTCCTTCCACTGCTTACCTATCTGATTTTTGAGTCTCTGCTCAGCACCCTCGGCATTGACGAGGGGTGTGGAGAGCCGAGAATGGTGTGACAGTCTACCAGACTATGAAAATAAATGAAGATCAGAGAACATTACAACCTCTTCATGACATTGTAGGCAATGATTAGGGACAATGCAATAGCAGAATGGCTAGACAGAATCCCGGACTTTAATCATATATTTTACATCATAAATCAACGGCAACATTTTCATTTTCATTCAGAAATCAATGACTAAGATTCCTACCATTTTACTGGGTGTTCTTGCTGCAGGGCTTGTGTAGATCTGTCTGGAGGGTTGGACTGAGGTTGCTCGAGGCAGCTCAGACAGGGAATCAAACCTAGATACATCCAAATTATCCACCATGTAATGTTTGAGAAACTGACGATATTCCACGTTACCAAACTCATTGATGGGAAGTGTGTTCCACAGACTCTCAAACTATAGACAGGAAAACAAAAGGACACTCATCAAACATATCAAAGATCGTGAAAAAAAATACCGGCAATAATGACTAAATCCTTGATTGTAAATTTTGCTAATACTGTAACACACCACAACAAACAATGGGTGGTTTTTATGTTAAAACAGTTCCCTTTGGCAAAGGGCTGTTGTATCCAATACATGCCATAATTCATTGAACTAAATGAGCACAATATCTCTTTTATATATATCTCTTTACTGTTGGTGATAAATCACAAAGTTTTCAACCATTTTGAGAGAAAAAGTATGACAGACTGTGGACGTTGCAGCTTACAAAACTCTGCAATCGGTGGAACAAACTGGAAATACTGTTGGAAAAATCAATCAGAAATCTATAGAAACATAAACCAGTCAAGTTAAAGTTTTCCAGTCAAATGTTACAGAGAACTCATTGTTCACTTAGAAGGCTTTTAGTTTTTAAAAGTATTACGGAAGAGCGTGGCTATCACAACAAAAATTGATCAAAAAATTGTTGGTATTGCATACTCTGTTGTAATTAAAATAGCATCATACTGTATTTTCAATGTCTCATTTACAATGTACAAGGTCTCATTTTTTTTCTCTTAAAAATTCCCAATTTGCTGAGTTGGTTTACATCATTCCTCTTACTTGATCTGGATTCATCCTGAATCCTGTCTCATCAATGACCTTCTTGAAGTCTTCCTTACACACCACTCCAATCTTAGCATAGTCAATCTCAGCAAACCTCTCAGCGAATCGATAGAAGCGTGCTGACACCGTCTCCTTCAGGTCTTTCTGGAGATCTTCCAGGTTGTAAACAGGAGGCGACCGAGATGTTTCCTCCTCTGTCTTATTCAAGGACTCAAACCAGTTGTTGGCAATCTACATGTGGAGAGTTCAAGAACAAAAATGAGAAAACAATTCAACACTTGAAAACAAGCACTGTATGCTCAGTGCTTTGCAACATGGATTAAGCTTTTGTTTATAAAGTGAATTGTGCATACAAAACAAAAAGGAATTTAATTTACAAGATTTTTGTACCAAAAGCCAAATTTAAATTTCTTTGATTAAAAAGGTAAAATCGCTTATGATTAATTGATTTTGTGACCCAAATAGAATGTGCACACTCACTGTTTTGTCAGAATTTCAAGACTGATTAAGCTAAATTTTAGGACTTTGAAATAATGAAATTTACAAGTTTAAAAAGGTGAAATTTTCACCTCATTTTCATTTGTGGTAAACTCCTCCAGGAATGGCATGTAACTAATGGTCAGATCTGAGTAGACACGGATCTTTGTCAAGAGATGTTTGAACTGTTTATCAGTCAGTTTGAAGCAAAAGTTATCCAGAACTCGGCGTAGCTGTTGAGCGGTGATGCGCCCTCCCTTGTCCTTGTCAAAGGCACCAAAGGCCTGCAGCAGGCAGAAATAGGCAAACAAATATTGATGTTACTTTTATACTTCTAATTAATTTAATTTATTCAGTTAATTCAATAATTCAATTAAAGGAACATTCACAATGTAGCCTGGCTCTATATGTTCATTATCATTACTGTCATAACTTTTATTCACAGTGAAAGAAGAAGACGTATAAAGCCCAGAAAATTAATATCAATCACAGGATTGCAAGAACAAAGTCGCTGGGCCCTTTTTGTTGCCACTCGTACACATACGTACACACACAAACGTGTATTTTTTTGGAAGACCTCCATATGTTTTGTACACAATCCCAATCGCGGCGTATGCTGGGAATCGCGGACGATATTATAATCTTTTGTTCTCCGGCATTTTTCGTCCATGGTTTGAATACCCCAACACGCCCAAACGTACGAGTGGCGACAAAAAGGACATGGCGACTAAATAGTCACGCACGTGAGAATTATAATGCAAGGAGATTATATAAAAAAATAATCAAATTGTGGAGTTCTAGAAAACTGCAATACTATTAACCCAGAACCATCCATAGACACAGTTCCTTTCAGATCCCGCAGACTTTAATTACACAAACAGATAAAGATCTTACTGTGCAGCATCTGAAGACAGTAAAACAAAATCCTTAATGTCCCTGGTATGGGACAGAAACAAGATTATCAAATTGAAAGTTTAATAACAATTTAAAAGTACAGGATTGTGGGAAAGAGGGGGGGAGGCTTTTGTGGTTTTACTGATTCAATTTTCTCTTTCATACTTAAGTGTAACGGCACATTTCATGGCAAAAAAATTTAATGGGGAAATTGTAGAAGGAAATACAAATAAACATTTGTATTCAGATGTGTTACACTGCAGTTTTCTTTTCTCAATTGAACTTACCGCTTTGAGGATAGGTAGCTGAGTTGACATCATTCGTTTGAGTTTCTTCAAGGATTTGTCAGGACTCAGCAGAGAGAAACTCTCGGGTCGTACCACTGGGTGGTTCTTCTGACGATAACGGGATTCCCTCGCCTCGTCAAAAGCATCCAAGAACTGACAGTACGACAGCTTACCTTTTAGCGATTGAACTCCAATTCTACAAAATGAAAGAAAAATACTGAGTACAGTGCATAGACAATGATGCAAATATGCATCCCAAGCCAATAAAATGAGCTACAAGTCGCCAGAGCTACTTTTGAGTTACAGGCCCTCAAACATGCCTATACGGGAATTCGCCAAACAAAATTAGAAGCCATTTTTGCTCTGGTGCCACGGTCACGTGCAGGTTGCCTGCGTTCTTTAATTTCAGTCGTACGCGCATTTTGGCAAGTTGTAAACACCCTGCTGGTCGAAGCTGCATCGAGCGCGTGCGTAAAATACGCACGCGAGCTTGGTGCAACCGCAGTAAATGCTTCTAATTTTGGTCGCCGGATTAGTCTATAGTCAAGGTTTAGTCAAGGTTTCACCCACACAATGTCCATAATGATCAGGTTGTAAAACAAATGAAGAGCCAAGTATGTTCTTTTATTGCAAGAAAAAAACTAACAACTCAGAAAATGTCCTGAAGACTCGTTTTGTAGGATCCGGTCAAATATATAATTTTATTAGAGAGGGGAATTTTTTAACTGCAATAGCGTTGACAAAATTACATTATATCTAAGGATCTTCACAAAATGTATTGCTGAACCTCACTGCTTATTCAAAATCAAACGTTTAACAACTGTTAGTGCATCAAACACATCATTTCGGGTTAAATCTTTCCTACCCACCTCTGAAGGAACTCTGTGAATGTATCATCATCCACGAGATAATTGTGATCCAACAGTACTTTCTTGAGTTCCTTGACGGTGATGTAGCCTGTCTTGCTCAAGTCTAGCTCATTGAATGCTGTCTGGAAGGAGACATATCGATCTCGGAAACGGTCCTTCACACTTTGCTCCAGCTGACTGGCTGAGATGAAGGTTGCATTGGATGCCTGGTTCACCGTGATGTTCATTCTGAAAAACAACAGATTTACTCCGGCTTTACCAAGCAAATTAGGAGAAAGTCAGAAATTAGCCTGCAAAATCATTGTTTACTTTGTCACTTTAGTAGGGGTCATTTTATTCAAAATTACAAAATGACCCCAACTGACCAATAGTTGACCATTGGCCATATTACGTGTACACCCTATATGAGGCTTGGTCCAGAGATGTAATTGACCAAGTTTTACATTAATTGGATCAAGAGCGAATGAACAGAAATTACGGATTTTTAGTTGTCCACTTTTGGGGCGTCAAAAAAAGCTGCAAAGTAAAACCCAAATTTCTGCTAGCAATAAATTGACATTTTTAAAAATGGGTATTGCTACTTCTAAAATCTAAATCTCTGCTAGCAGGAAATGGGAAACGGGGTTGTCCACTTTTGAAGCATCATGATTTTTGTCAGTAAGAATTTGAGATTTTTAGTTGTCCACTTATGAGGCGCCGAGATAGTCGTCAAAATAAAATCCAAATTTCTGCTAGCAGAAAATTGAGTTTTTTAAAAACCGGTGTTGCCATTTCTAAAAACCTAAAATTCTACTAGCAGAAAATGGGAAAATATGGTTGTCCACTTTTGATGCTCCATACATTGTTGATATACTGAGCAAATATCGTCCTTCCAAAAACGTAAAAAAATAGCCACCGACATTTTCTCATGGTCGCGTTGACATGACAATAGTTCGACTAGAGTCGTTCGCACTTCAACTTCAGTGCTCATGCGCTACGTACGTCACGAACCAACCACTAGTTAACCATTGGTTCCTGATCGAACTTGCTACTGATGGTTTATTTGAAAATGTTATGTTATAAAAAGCCATATCCTCATTGAGTTATCACCAAATTACTGCATCCCAGGTTGCACTGTAAAGTTCGGGTAACAAATTCAAAGACATTTAACGTTCAGAAACTGTCAAACAATGTACCGAGTACATTATGATACAGAAATTCTTCTAGTGATGAGCAACTTTCCCCTAAATCTCTACTAACTGTTTGTCCATCTGGTTCATGTGATGAATCTCTAGAGCCTCATAAGAATCTTCCACGATCCTCCGGCTCACCCCAGCATCATCCCCAGGAGCAAAAGACTTGCCCATCATACGTAGGAAATGCTGATGGTCAATGTACCCCTTGTTGTTTAAGTCGTACCTGTAGTCAACAGAAATGAAGAATTCTGAATTATTTATCCTAATCAACATATCTTTACGGCAGTCCTTTAGGTAAAAATGACAGTTGAGACATAACAAATATTTTACTTGTTTCAATAAAAGCCAGCAAAAACCTATTAATAATAACTTGGGTAACTTCACAATGATACAAATACAACAAAGATTAAAAATATATAATATAATTTTTTTTTTTAATAACAAAACAAGCTAAAGAATGGAAAGATTTGTTGAGCACAAAGGCAAACATATTACATTTTCCAGAAAAATCAAGAAGACTTTGAATTAAAAGTCAAAATTGCTGACAAGAGATAACAAAAGACCTTTTAACAAAAGAGCCTTTGACAAATTTGTTTTTTGTCGCACTACAAATCCCTGAATTTTAAAAAATCTCATCCATCTTGAGTATCTTGTGTGTTATATTAAAACAATAGAAAAAACTAGCAACTTACTTTTTCCAGAGAAGTTCAAATTCATCCTTGGTCATGGGAAGCATGAATGTGTATAGTAGATCTCGGAGTTCTTTCTTGGTGATAACACCATTACCATTTTTATCAATGGACACAAATGCCTTGGCTAAGTCTTGGTACTGTCGTTGGGCCTTGGTGACTAAAATGTCATGAACTTCATCCGCAGCAAGCTGAATGGGGTCGATGGTCTTATTGAACCTGAAACAAAGAAATGTCCCCAAATTGAAATGTATTTAACATTTCAAGCAAACTGTGGAAACATCAAAATTATTTGTCACAATAATTTCCTCAAGTTAGCAAAATAAAACCTACATGTAGAGAAGGGAGTGTTTCCAAACTTGGAACATTCCTGTTGAGAAGACGTTTTTGGGAACACAGTGCAATCCCATCACAAACGCACAATGTATCCAATATATCAGAACTGTAATAGTCTGATATTGAGTGAGCTTGCAAATAAACATTAAATGGGAACAACTAGCATTCTGTGGCTGTTCAGGGGGAGAACAGCATCTATCCTCAATTTAACCAAAGGCTTTTAAAGGTTTATCTCAAAATACAAGACTTCCTGCTTTGCCTAGTCTATACTTCAATCTGAATCTATACTTACAAATTGAATACATCAACAACAGAATCATTGAAATAAACAAGAATCACATACAATTCACTGGAATTGCAAACTTGAACATTTTGCCAATGCCTAAAGATATTCATGACACACTAGAAATAGGTCATTTGTGTTTGTTTATTTAGTTGTAGAAGGGACCTGACGAACCTGTGATCAGAATCCAGCCATTTGTGGCTGCCCGGTGCATCTACTACTTGGAAGCGTTCCAAGAAGTCCCGATAACTCAGCTTAGTTCTCTTGTTGATGGCTAGTTTACTCATTAATTTCTTGAACTCTTCCTCTGAGATGGTGAACATTAATGCATCCATCAGACGACGGAAGTCATCTTGCTCTACTAGTCCATCATGGTTGTCATCTAGCTTGTAGAAGGTGGTACGTAGACTCTGTGGTTAGGAAAACAAAGAGAATATTTGATTAGACTTGAATTTTTGAAAATGCTATAACTCTTATTGCTATTTGACAGAAAGCAAAAACATATATGTCTTTTATTAAATGTCTTCTTTGCATAGCAAGTCAATAAAGTGACTTGATTATTATTTAAATAGAACACCCCAATATCATGAATTTGGTTTTTCCAATAATTTCCTAACCCCAATGAATACAAATTTGCTTCATACTTATTTTGATTGTTAATTTATCATTAAGGCATTGTAATGGCATTAACAATTGGCATGAGACTAAAGTCTTACAAGACGTAATTCAAATATTTATTAAGAGCACAGAAACTTTGAAAATGATTTGTCCAACAAAATAGTCATATTTTCATAGAGAAATAGACTGGGATAAATATCACTGCAAAAATCCTTCCAATGAACCTCTTGCTGTAGAAGCAGGTAAATTCAGCTTGTGAAATATTGTCACATTACATCAACTTTAATTCAATGCAAAAGGTGCAAATTCTAAGTTAGCACCCAATATTCATTGGATTGTCTAAGAGGTGTGCGTACACACAATAAGCCAGTTCGGTATTTTAACTGCGCACGTGCACAATGACATTTTATCCCGAATGACCCGCATCCAGCCATCATTCTCTCTTTAATCCAGCCAACATTTCTCTCTTTATCCAGCCAACATTTCTCTCTTTAATCCAGCCAACATTTCTCTCTTTAATCCAGCGAACATACCCCAAATGCCTGCCTCATCTTGTCCATAAGCTGCCCTTCAACCTCCTCCGCTGTCATATTATAGATCGGTAGGTGGGTGTAACGATGATTGGGAAACCGTTGGATCTCATCCCCAGGCCCCCCAGCCCGGGGATCCTCAAATTGCTCTACAAAGTCCGAGTAGGTTAGGGGGCCTTTGTTGAAGCCGATGACCTCACACAGATGGGTAAACTGCTCGTCACTCATGTACATGCCAAAGGATTTTAATACCTGTCAAGAAAACGATATGGTCATTATTTGTGATAAATACAATATGACACATTTAACGTTACTTCAGGTATGCTAGAAAAAATCCGCTAAAACAATTTAACAAATAAATCTACTAATCTACTAATCAACATATCTACTAATTTCATACACTGTGCTGCTTACAGATGAACGGAAAATAATAAAACACATGATCATAAAAACTCTTAATGCAATACTGGCTATTGGTCAAAGACGTTTTGTTCCTGTTTTTGAATATGGCCATCAGGGAGACACTTTATATTATGTTTTCTCGTTCTTTTATTAGTTCATGCCAACAAAACAAATTGCACACTCAGTGTTAAGAAGTCTTTCAAGGAGTTAACAAAAATTGGCAAAAACTTAAATAGACAGATTTTGAGCTGGATAGAACTATATAAGCAGATAAAACAACTTTAAAATTTCATTGTGTGTTACCTATTCTTTAAGCATTTTACATAGATTTTCAAAATGTATTCTGCCTTATTTTGTATTTAAAAACAACTTTACAAACAAGAATTTTAAGGATTGCTATTAATGGGGACCATCCTATAGAACAGAGTCAACAATTGTTGTAGGACTGTAATATGATCTATTGGTTCTTTTGTTATATTTTGGCAGCATACGACAGGAATTTGGAAGCACCTCTCTGAATTCTTTCTTGTACAGCTTGCCTCTCCTGTTTTTACAGTAGCGTAGGAAGTTTTCTCTGATGCGTCCAGATTTCTGAGCCATGCGGTCCTTCAGTTTCACCATGACCTCATCAGCTGTCATCTGACTGGTCCGCTCCAAGGCATTCAGCTGCATATTGGTCAATCTGTAATCCAGGTATTACGTAATCATTAGCAGACAGTCACATTGGTCAATCTGTAATCCAGGTATTACGTAGTCATCAGCAGACAGTCACATTGGTCAATCTGTAATCCAGGTATTACATAATCATTAGCAGACAGTCATGTTGGTCAATCTGTAATCCAGGTATTACGTAATCATTAGCAGACAGTCACATTGGTCAATCTGTAATCCAGGTATTACGTAATCATTAGCAGACAGTCACATTGGTCAATCTGTAATCCAGGTATTACGTAATCATTAGCAGACAGTCACAATGGTCAATCTGTAATCCAGGTATTACGTAATCATTAGCAGACAGTCACATTGGTCAATCTGTAATCCAGGTATTACGTAATCATTAGCAGACAGTCACATTGGTCAATCTGTAATCCAGGTATTACGTAATCATTAGCAGACAGTCACATTGGTCAATCTGTAATCCAGGTATTACGTAATCATTAGCAGACAGTCACATTGGTCAATCTGTAATCCAGATATCACGTAATCATTAGCAAACAGTTATTTCTCTGGTTCTTAGCAGAACCGTACTTCTCGTTTAGTGAGTTTGTCACTTCATTTGGTGTATCACAAACTTCTCTACGTTTGCATTCTCCACTATGAAAAACCTCCAATCACATTTAAACATTCATTCATTATGGCCCCTCCTCCTCATAAACTAACACTAAAATGACCATGGCACATGGAAATGAATGCAATTCGCTCCGTTCTCAGGTAAAAAGAAACAGCCATTTTTCTACTTGGAAGACATTATGCGATTTTAATGTTTTTAGATCTCAGAAATCATTTTGTAACATAAACCAAAGTTTCATAAATAAAAAGAGAAGGCAGTAGTGCTAAGGTGTTATTGCATAGTTTACATGGTTTTCTGACTTTCAGCTTAATTTTCTTAAAACACAGACATGATTCTAACAACTTTGAAAGGTTAGGAATTGGATACAGCAGCACACACTACATCAAATTAAAATATAATATAGAAGAAATCAGTGATGTAGTTGAGGCCAGGCACAAGGCCAGGCACAAGGCCAGGCACAAGGCCAGGCACAAGGCCAGGCACAAGGCCAGGCACAAGGCCAGGCACAAGGCCAGGCACAAGGCCAGGCACAAGGCCAGGCACAAGGCCAGGCACAAGGCCAGGCACAAGGCCAGGCACAAGACCAGCTTGTAACAGGCACAAGTAACAGGCATAAACCATGACAAAGGAATGCTTTTATTACAGTTCATTTGAATAGCTTGAGACTTGAATTGAGACTGAAGGTCTCGTGCTGGCCTTGTGCTGGCCTTGTGCTGGCCTTGTGCTGGCCTTGTGCTGGTCTTGTGCTGGTCTTGTGCTGGTCTTGTGCTGGTCTTGTGCTGGAATTGTGCTGGAATTGTGCTGGCCTTGTGCTGGCCCTAGGGTCTTGTGTGGCCTTGTGATGGCCTCGACTACATCACTGGAAGAAATACTATCTATATTTTTAAATGTTGCTACCGTCTACCTGTTTCATGGTGACAGGACAAACATTTTGATACCCTGATGACATTACCTGGTATCCAAGTCAGCTTGTCTCTGCTGTTCACTGAGATCACTCATTACCTGGATCCTTGTGCTAGGACCTACCAGGTCACCTGGTGATACATCTACACCAAGCTTCTCCAGGAAGTCAGCAAACATGATCTTACCATCAGGAGATTCTTCACATTGGCTCCACAAGCTGCCAACAAAGAACACAGGTGCATCAACAGGTGCATAGAGAGACACAATCTTGAACACTTTATATTTGATATTCGTATTGAAGAGGTTAATGGGAAAAGGAAATCACCACTGAAAAAATGGACTTCTGTCAACTGAAATACTTCAATAAATCTTTTAAAGACAATTCACTATGCAGAAACTTACACATCGAAATGTTCATCAGAGACAGGCATGACATGACGATTGAGGATTCTCCTCAGAGTCTTGTAGCCTATAGCTCCAGTTCCTTCAGGGTCAGCCAGACGGAATGCAGAGCTGACACTCTTCCAGTATTCCTCCATCTTCTCTTGTAGAATCTCCTCCACCGTTGACCAGGCTAGATTGGCCGGGGCGCGGTCGTTCCAGTGATGCTCAGAATCCAACCATTTATGACCCTCCTGAAGTATATATGAAATAGTTTTCGTAATATTTACTATGGATACGAGTAGGTTACTTACTTAATATTTGTTTATTTTCTAAGACTGTGAGCTATGTTCAAAGGAGCAAGTTTGCATTTCTGTGCACAGAATAAAATACCTGAATTAGATTGAACTGATATAATATTTAACATCTAAATGGAAGATTATGTGATAATTAAAAGTACGGTATGTGCAGACTTGGGCATTACTATTACTAATACCTTGTACCACTATGGACTGGATACAAATCAAGCAATTCTAATCAAAATGTTGTTGGGCTTTAATTTCATACACTACTTAAATAGGTCAGATTTTCCTCAAAATCTCACTTTTCAAACTGGAATTTTTTACTGTCACGTGTCAAAGGACTCTGCAACCCATTTTACCAAATTATAATTTTTTGCAAAGTTTTTTTTGGTGTGTTTTGATTCTGATGAAGATCTATCTTAGCAGTTTGTGAGTCTGGCTGCACTGAGGCTACTTATGAAAGAACAGTGGTCTAATAACTGACTCTGGTCAGAATAATGATTCCCATTAACTATTTTAAAAATGTGTAATTTAATCTACCAGATATTTCTGTGCTATACAAGTAGTATTATTTAATAATACAAATAAACAAGGAAGGTACAATATATTCTTAGATATCAATTTTTCCTAAGATTTTTAATTTTACATACCTTTGTTTCTCTGACTTCAAACAAGTTCAGGAATGTATGGTAATCGATGTTGTTTTCACTGTGTGGGTCAAGCTTTGCCACGAGTCCTTTGAACTGCTGTTCACTCAAACGAATGGTGAACTTATCCAGAATCTTGCGTAGCTCCTTCCTGGTGACTTTTCCATCACGATTCTTTGAAAATAAAGGAGAAAAATTACCAAGGTATTATACAAAACAAGAGCCTAAAAGGTCAACAATCACTGTAATTGAAACTGTCCTGATGAGCAAATTATAACTGAATTCAGACAATTCCTTTATAACAACCTGCTGTCTATTGCAAGGATGATACCTGCATTATTAGTCATTCTACAGTAAATCTACTATTTTACATTTAGGATTTTACATTTTCCATTACAAGAGCAATACTTTGTTCTTTCTGTTCTCTATCTTAAACACAAAAAGATACACTATCCAAAAACTGCAAAAATACCAATTTCAGTATAGACTGGGATGCTCCGTAATAAATTCCATGCAAAGTAATACTGTGAGTAATTTTCTGATCACTCCGATGCCAAACTTATAAAACAAATGCCAAAAAGGTCTGTTAAGATTACCTGATCAAATGCCAAGAAAGCCTCTTTGATTGATGGGTACATGTTAGTGACATGTTTATGGAGCAGTCGCATGATGTCTTCAACCTCCATCTCACTATCACCCTCTCGAATTGGGTTCACTCTGATCATAGAATTAGAAAATATAGGTTCAGTAAAGCCTATCAGCCACAGTCTATGACATGGGTGAGATTGGCCAAAAATTAAAAATCCACGAAAATCCACGAAAAAATCTACGAAAAAATCTACGAAAAAATCTACGAAAATCCACGAGGCCCTTAGATCAACATATAGTCCGTATTTGCTTAAAGGCACCCCCTTAAAATATCCGTTTTTATTGGTCTGTATCCACTTTTGCAGGTAAAAACACCTTTAGGACAACACCTCAAGAATTCCAGATTGCAAAAGAGATTCTTTATTAAACAATTCTGAAATCAGGAAAAATCCTGACAAATCTCACCTCTGCTATGAGTTATATTAGCAGAAAGTTAAGTTTCTGAATCTTGAGCAAGTAAGCCTGTAGATGTCTTCCAAAAGGGTCTGAGAATGCAATAACTATACATTACTCTTTGAACACTGAAAGGGTGAAAGTGTTGTAAAAATATTCTGGTTCCCAAAGACATTAAAAGACTAAGGGAATTTGTGTCAACCACTGGATTCCAGTGGGCTGTAGAAAGAGAGTCCGGAACCCAAAGACCACAGGCAAAGGTAAGTGAAATATGTGACCCGCTCTACAAAAAAGGGTATTTTGTGGCACTATGTGAAAACACACACAGGGCTGTTCTATGTGAAGCGTGCGAAAAAATCTTCACATAAGTGATTTTGTTTTTGGTTTGTTGGCTTCTGTTATATCTACATTTTCCAAATTTATTTTCAGAAACATTAATATTGATGAATAAAGATGAAAAAATAAATGTTGATAAAAATTACTTCTATCTTATTTCTTTGCACTTTTTGTGTTTTAAGGCCTATATCTCTAAACGCACTTCCGTTAACTTGGAAAATAGTGGTATACAAATGTCAAGATATCTCGAGAACACAAAATGCCACAGGGGTCAAACCTACACCAAATTAAAGCTTAGGATGTGACACATTCAGCTATGTACATAACTCATTTTTCAAATGTTGTGACATAATACCCCTTTTTGCAGAGCCGGTCATATATGACACTGGCAGCTACTTTGACATTGTATACAAGTCAAACATTCTACATAAAAAGTTACAATTCCAAGGCAAAAATGATTGTGCTTTAACATTACAACATGTGACAGTCTCATCAAACTCACAGATAAATGATCCATCCACATCAGAAAAAATCATTTGAAATTTTCAAGTCCCATCCTACACAGTTAGTCCGTATAAATCATGAAAAATTACAATATCAAAACATGATAAAGTACCAAAATGAGGCAGGAAAATTGATGCTCAAAGTACATATTACAATGATACAACAGAGAGTTAAACATATAAAATGTTGAGCATACAGGTGACATCAGTGCCAGAGCAGTCTACATTGATAATGACTTACTTATGATTGGGTTTGATGGGAATAGTCTGTCCATTTCCTTCAATTCTGGGATTCTGAAACTTCTCCAAGAAATGTTCCCATGGAATTTTGTGGGATGCCTTTAACCCAAACCTGGATAAATAAAAATAGAAAATGCAGAAATTGACTATAGTTGTTTTTTATCACATGCTTTATTTCTGTAATGATGATAGGACATTTGTTCAGAAGTGAAGAAGAATGCTTGCTCACCTGTCCATAAGCTGAGCAAATAACTGATCAGACATGGGTAGTGTAAACTGAATCAGAACACGCTTCAGATCTTCCAAGGAAATGAAGCCGTCTTGCCTGGCATCAAACGCCATGAACATTTTCTTCAGATTCACATAATTTTCCTTCAGCTGCAAAAAATACAGAATTGTAACAAAAAACCCATCATGCTGTAACCGTTTGAAGCACCACTTGAATATTTTACCTTTCTAAATTCAGTTTAGTCCAAAAATTTATCAAGAGAGAAACTATTTGAACTATTTAAAATGAATGCATTGAATGGGGAAAACTAAAATCAAATTTAGATTTGACAATAACATTTTCACCTTGAAAAATTATTACCCATGCCTAAGTTAGAAATTCAGAATATTACCTAAATGATATTCAAAGAGAAAAAAGCACAAAAGTGAAAATGTTGAAAATAATCAGGTCCGAGTTCGCTGCAAGTATAGTCTGAAAAACTGCCAATCCCATTAACTGATGAACCAAACTATGAAACAATTACCTGTTTGCGAAGCTCAGCCTCTATCTGAGGGAAGGTCATTCCTCGAATGGAATCATCAGACTCATTCAAGACAACAAAGTGCTCCGTCTGCTTGGCTCTGTTCTGTTCTCTCTCGGAAAAGGACACTAAAGACCATTGAGAAAGTTCTGAGTTAGTTACAGGCAAGATTGAAAAGGCTATCAAAACTTTTTAAAAATTCATCCGGACGATCAAGCTTAATCATGGAAGACAAACATCATTGAGAAAAGGTTCGAGTTAAAAATACCATAAAGATGCAATAGTTCAGTTGCTTTTCTACACAGAAGTAATTAAACAAGATCAATTTTGTCAGTACAAAATACTATTTTGTCCACATCAAAGCATCTGATACATCATGTTTATCTGTACATCAACAGAGAGGTTTGAGTATACTGACCGAAATGTCAAGTTAATACCTCTGTTCTTGTAAGATCGTCACTTTTTTTTTTCACAAGATGTATCTACGAAACTTTTTTCAGCACTTTCATACTCACAAGGGTTTGTGCTTTCAGGAAACATGATGTCATGACGTTTGCCATTGACACCAAGTCGTTGAAGGAATTCCTTGTAGTTGACAACTCCATTGTGATGGAAGTCATAACGAGACCATAGTCTGGTAATAAAATATTGCAAAATAATTATACATTTCTTCAATTTCACATCTTTCGATATTGTAGGTTTCCATACTGTGCTTCACGGTGAACTTTCATGTTAAGAACGAATCAAACACTGCCTTGTGAACAGAACTGCCAACTATTTCTTTTTTTCTGAATTTTATCTGTTGACTCTCAATTGAATGCACATTCTTAAGACTGCTCTAAAATATTCACAACTAATGAATAATAAACCTTACGCACCAAAACAAATTACGTAAAAAATATGATAACAGTTAAAATGGAATAAGTTATTCATCGTGGTAAACAACAGTGTGCAGTCGAAACGTTGCGGTCCACATCGTTGACTACATCATGAGGCAGTAGATAAGTATTCTTATCATGATACAAGTTGTTTGGACCTAATTTTCAACCCCTTTTAAAGTCTGTCAAGAATTCCAGTTTCCAATCCACTTGCCGCCAATGGAACTAAGAATTAGAATGAATTCTTGAGGACAGAACCAAAGTTCGCTGCAACAAAAGCGACGGGCGTAAGAAGAACGCGGGCTCTTGGCCTTTACTTAACCCTACTTTGCATTTACAAACTTTAAATAACTTAAATTACTCTACAAATTCTTAACACATGCAAGTAGTATTAACTGCCGTCTTGGACACCACAGACATTCCATATATACTGTACTTTCAGATAACACTGATTGCCACAGCAACATAAACAACTTTGAGTTATCAAAACTGGAAACTTCATTTTGTGTTGCACTTTCTTTCATGCAAATTCTCACCCAAAAATGAAATACTGTAAAAACATTGACTACGACATAATTTCTAACCTATTATACTGTTCATCTGACATCCTGAAGCAGTAGTTCTCAATAACTTTCCGAAGCTCATGTTTCTGGACTCTGCTGTCTCGATTGTAGTCAAACAGTTGCAATCCTTTCAGGAAATTCTTCAGGTTAGCTGAGACTTTCTCCCTCAGCTGACGTTCCAAGACATTGATGCCCATATCCTGAGGGGATTTGGTGTAACTGTACCTACACAAAATGTTCATAAAAGTATATCAGAATTTAGCATTGTGAAAGTTGAGAGTGTCTGAGCAAGGCCAATTAGACTAGGTTACAGCACCCCAACAAAAAATACAAATAAACTAAATACCAAAATAAAATTTATAAAATAAGAAATGAAAAAATAAAGTGTCTGTATGTTTTTGAGAATATATACCATTGCTCAGAAATACAACAAATTTTAAGTGAATTTTTATCTACATCACGCTCCTGCAGATGAATTCCCAAAGTTGTGAACCAACTCAAAATATAATACAATCCTGAGGAAGGAGTTTTAAAGTAATTTTATTGATGCAATGAGAAATTACAATAGAAACATTGCAAGAAACAGAACCATTACATGAATAACTGAAGAATTTCAAAGTGTATATAAACGTTGGACTGCAATAAACCAGTTCGGTATTCCAACTGCGCGAGTGCACAACAAGATTCGACAATTTTTCTCTCAGGGAAAAACGTGGCAGATAAATGCACACAAGGCTATGGGGGACGTGGTAACCGAATCTGCATTCTGTGCAATTTTTCGTGCAATCGAAAAGATGATGGAAACTTGTTCGAACAACCGTTTTGACACACAAGAGACCTGAAAACACTTCACTGTCCAAATGTTTTATTTAAATGTTACTTCCAAACACGACGATCTCTTTAAATTTGCTGGTACCCGCTATGCTTTTGCACGCATATGATAAAATGTTTCTCCTGAAAGAAAAATTGTCAAATCTTGATGTGCACATGCGCAGTTGGAATACCGAACTGGCTTATTGTAGTTCAATTGACTGACCTGTGACCGGAGGTCATTTTCCATGATTCTCTTGACCCTTCCCCACTGCTAGCAAATCTATCCAGGAAGTGACAGTAGTTGACCGTCCCGTTGGCACTGACCGGTACCTTGGCCACGATGGCGTCAAACTGCTCCCTGGTCAGGGGTTGACAGTAGGTGTCCAGGACATGCCGTAGCTCTCCCTTGGTGATAGTCAGACTCTGGTCAATGTCGTAGTTTTGGCATGCCTAGAGAGAGGATGTGAAGCTGCATTATTCATGCCACCTAATGCGGCATGTCTTTCAACGTAGCATACCTTGATTTGTTTCCTCAAGCACGTTTTATCAAAAATCGCACAAAAAATGAAATTCTGGTGAGTTTATAATATTCCTTTTTGTGAATCATGAGTTACTGACCAATTTCAAAGTTATTGACCAATTTCAGAGTTTTGAAGCAAATGTCAGTTCAACCTAATTTCCCAATTTTATTTTGAAATGCACAATGAACCCTTTGAAAAAGTGCCCCAAAATATGAAATAATTTTCTGACAAATGCAAATTTGGGTATGGAAATAAGAAGAGTCAATCATAATTTGTCAACTTCAAACAATTCTTGCAGGATAAATTTGGGATTTATTGAGATTTGTTTAAGTGCACCGTGTTTGGAGATCCTCGGGCTGATTTTGTGAACAATTCTCAGACACCACCTATTTGTGTTCCAGACTAAATTTCAAAATCTTTATATTTTACGCATGATTTTCAAATGAATTTTTACTGAGGTAAGAGTACCAATATTCAACTGAATGAGTTTGAAGCTCATTAACAAAAACATCCGGCAACACTACTTGAAGAAAGTCAGAAAAAAAGTTGTGTTGTGCAACATTAGGCGACTCTATAATACTGGAGTGCATAAAATAAAGAGAAATTGAAAGCTAGTTACTGTTTTTTTGGTGGATGATTATTGGGAGATGGATCATTGGAAGGCTTGCCTAGAGGTCAAAGGTGAACATACCTGCTTCAGGTCATGGTAGTGCTGTCGCACTTTCTCTCGGATGAGCTGCTCGACCTCAATGATACTGAGTTGGGCATTGGGTGTCAAAACGATACCAGTGAGAGGGGTTGACGAGGCTGCATGATAAAAACCAAATCATTGTGATGAGTAAAACTTAATAAATACTAATTTAATTTTCCTTCTTTTCTATTATTATAACATATTACACATTGAGACAAAATCTAAATGATTAAATCACACAATATTTCAATGTGTTTTGTAGAAACAGCCGAACTCTCTCAGCTGACAATTTTTGTAATTCTTTTAAATATTCATTCACAAAAGCAGATTATTTCTTTAACAACCAGACCCGTTAAATTCAACAAAATTAATTCTTCTGTTCAAAAAGTTACACTTCTCATTACTTTTATATTCTATTCTAAATTTTAAAGTATGCATAATCATTGGATCCCCATAGCAGCAGAAAAAAAATTGGCACAAGTCACTCATTGAAACTTTATTTTTTGCAAAAGGCCGTTTACCATAAATGCTGAAATGAAATACAATATTTCCTTTATCAGTTACTAAGATGGGAGAGGAAGAAGGGTTGTGTCAACTACAAACCTCTGGAGGGAGCCCTTTCTTCTATCCTGCCGTATTCATATGACCCTCTAGATGCTCGGCTGCCAGGTGTACGTAGTCCATTGGATGTCTTCAAGATGTCCCTAGGAGTGAACATGACCCCACCGGTAGCTAGGCGGAGACCTCCCATCATACCGGACCCAATGACTAGTGGGCTCGCCATGACGTGCTGCTATAGGATTCTGGAGTTGAAAGACAAAAGTTTTTGTTTTACTTTTCGAAGTGTCTATTTTGCCGTGAACTGGTCTTAAAATTTACCGCTATTCAGCTGTGAAATCCGCTGAGCATGCGCAGTCGGTCATTTCTTAGCGAGCTATTATAACAATAAACTGCTCATTACTGTCGAGTTGCCACAAGGTCGAGTGGTTAACGCTGGCGACTCGTAAGCGACATCGCTACCCTGTACTGGTTTGATCCTCAGCTCTGGTGTGTATTTTGTTCTTTTCTTTTTTTCCCAAAAAATAAGAATTGCTTTTTTGTACTGTTCTAAATCAAATTCTGATTTAATTGCAGATAATAAGCATGTTTTTGTTCTGATTCATGGCTCTGGAGAATTTTTTTTTGTTTTAGGAAAATAAAGTCCCAAATTGCATTTGGTCCGATTCCCATCTTGTGAATACGAAGTCAGAATGACAATGAAGGCATGGAACCAGACTAAATACGTTAGGATAAAAAATTTCCCAAAACACTCACTGACACTTCGCATGGGCCCCAATGGAAACCAGTTTTAAACTGTTTACCTGGGTAAAAAAAAATATTAAAAAAAATAAATAAATAAATGTTCAGTGCATGCCATGTACGGTTAAATAGCAAAAAACAAATAACTGATGCTGGTTTACGGCAAAATAACCACTGTTACTTTTTAACAATATTTCTACAGATAGTGAGTAGGGCCTATGGCACTTGTATGAACAAAAAGGAAGACAGAATCTAACGTTCGTTAGGTCATACCACCATGGCATCAATGACTGCACTGATGTAAAAAGATTAAAACTAAACACATCCAAACTACCCAGCATCGCACACTAAAATGTGGCTCAGTACCACGAAATATCACAAAACTGCACTCTAACCTCACCATCTTATAACCAAA
The DNA here is from genome assembly GCA_037893225.1 of Hippasteria phrygiana. Lineage (NCBI taxonomy): Eukaryota > Metazoa > Echinodermata > Asteroidea > Valvatida > Goniasteridae > Hippasteria > Hippasteria phrygiana. The sequence goes on from JAZGUH010000082.1 coordinate 209,767, forward strand.
TAAATTAGCATTTACCTGTTTTATTTCAAAGCGCTTTGGTGTTTTATCCGTCGAGGCATTTGCAAAACAAAATCTGGCCAATGTTTTGCTACATCCACCCTTCGTTAATTTCCACGGAAGTTTAGAACTTGGTACCCGGCACACATAAACAAGTCAGCCAAAAAACACGTGTTGAGCATACAGTACACCAACCAAACAAGAAGTTGCCAGTGATATAAGTCACGTGGTCAATCAGTTGATTGAGTGGTTGCTATGCAGTGTGTATGTGTCAGACGGCTGTTTTATCCTTGCAAACGCAGCTATTTACGCTGTTTACAATGAATTATGTAAAAATAATTTTACATAAATGTACATTTATTTCAAAAGAAAAGGGGTACATAATTAAGAATGCAATGAACTTATGAATACCGGCTTTGTGTGAAGAAATTGAACATTTGAAGCAAGATATAGGACGACGGGAACCCCCCCCCCCCCCCCGCCCCCCTTTAATTGTGTTGGTCATTCCCGGAATTGCAGGAATTCCTTTCACAGACTAGGGGGGGGGGGGGGGGGTGTTAAGTAACAATAGTCTGGAGTGTGTATAGGGTCAAGGGGGAGGGGGGGGGGGGAGGGGGGGTACCCCTTGGTCCCATATCTTGCTGGGTATAAAAATGAAACTAAAAATCAGTAAAATACTGTTTTCTTCATAAGTATTTTTTATATCCCTAATTTGTTTAGTTTTTGTAATTACATTGTATTTTTTTTTTTTTTGGGGGGGGGGTTATTCACCAAGAAAGAATGGATTCCTTTCGATTTTCACTATCACAAACACTAGCCATTCTTTCTTTTAGTATTTCACATTTACATTTGAGTGAAAAACACTGAAATGCTAAATAATAAAAAGTCTGTGGTCAAAATATACCATACTCACTCTGTTTTATTTCACACAAATTTCTCCCTACTTAAATATTTTTATTATTCATAGCGAAAGACAATCTGCATGTTGATTTGTGTAGCATTTATCACATCAGTTTAAAGCATTTTTCTCATGACCACTCCAATAAAATTATAATAAACATTTTGTTATGTTAAATGAAAATGTATAATAAAAGTAATGAAAATGTCAGTTGTTTCATTAATTAAAGAAATTAAAATCTCGGTTGAACATAAAACTGATTTGCTGTAGTACACGTTCATGTTATGTTTCTATATTATGTGCAAAAAGAGCATGATTATAAATAAACATCCATTATTTATGTACAGATAGTATTTTCCTTTTCTTTTTTGGGGCATGGAATTATGCAATATATGAACACTGGTTTGCTTTTCAATAAATTTTCCTTTGAAATGACAGCCCTTTTACAATTATGTAATGTTGCTTAAAACTAGTCTTTGTGACGAAAACAATACATTTTGAAAAATTTCTTAAAACTAGGCTCAATTTCCTATTAAGAAAATACTTGAAAGGGGCAAGGGGAAGCACAGAGCCAAATCTGGATCCCCTTTGCAAATTATATTTACACCTATTCAAATTGTCATGTTTACAATAACAAATGTTGAGGCAAGACATACACTTGATACATGTACATTAAATCCTTTCCAGTTCTAGAATCCGAACCACTGTGTAGGGTAAATTGGATGGTTATGCTTATCAACATGGTATATATACAATATTAATCCTAACATTTTATATGGTCACATTTCCATATGAAGCAAGATATGGGGGGGGGGGGGAACCCCCCCCCCCCCACCCTCTTTTGTGTTGGTCATGTGTTCCTGGAATCTCAGGAATTCTTTTTAGAAATCTAGGGGGAATGTGTTGGGTAACAATAGGATGGAGTCGAGTGTAGGGACAAAAGGAGGTACCCCTTAGTCCCATATCAGACATTTCGCTGAAGCAAAAACATGTGCCTGTACAAGTAGACACCATCTACATGCACAAATATTCCCACAATATCTCCTTATGAACAATTATTACTTACAACAGAAACATGAATTATTAGCATACATATGCATACACATTTTACAAGCACCACACATTTTAAGTACCATAAAATATTTGTATACATCATTATAAATGAGGTAAACTAAGTCTAAAAGATACTGTAAATAAATCTGTATGAAGTTCCCTCAACATGAAAGAAACAGGTTTGGCATGTACATGTACTAGTGGTACAAATAAATAAAACTTCCATAAACTTAATGGAATGGATATAAATAATTTAAAGAAATTTGATAATTTATAAGGAACTTTGATTATCAAAGGAATATTAATCACAAAATAATCAACACATTTGACTTCAAGGGAATTGCAAGGACATTCCTGCTTACTTCATTGGGGTGAAGAGTGAATACTGAAAAATATAAATAATTACTTATCTTTACTGTAAATGTCACAAAACGTACAATGATTGGTCTTGTCAAATCAAGTTTTGATTTCTAGGATTTAGCCATAATTTGGAAACAGGGCATTCAAATTAGCTGCACACAGAAAAACTGATTGTCCCAAGTTATTCAATAACTAGAAAAATATGGTGTCCAAATTCAAAACAAGATATTCAAAAGATATCTGGACATGCCTCTGCTAAAAACCACTTTGTGATTATAAACTATATCTGATTTTAAAACTTAAAAACTGACATTGTCTTCACTGATGTAACAATAACTCCAATTAGGAGGTCTCATGTGCATATAAACCCATCAGAATTATTCTTACAAAGTATGAGTTTTAGTTTACTGTAAAGAAATGCAAAACCTAGTTATGATAATAACTCAATTTGCAACAACACTCTGGATGCAAGTTTTAAACTGCAACAATTGTGTCAATAATACAAACATGTCATCACGTCACAATGCTAACTTTTTTTCTTTCTTTTTTGGTGGTAAAATTAATAAGAATTTCTCTGATTGTGTGAAGACCTCATCCGAGGGAAGACTGTTAAACAGTTACCAACCAAGCAAAATGTACAGCAGGTCTTGGTTTGGTATTTACTGCAGTTTTATTTATCAGGTGGGCTCTATGGCATCACAACACACTTGAGTACAGAAAGACGTCCTTCAGCCTGCTAACTGCTCATTTATTCTAGTATCGCTATAAGCCAGTTTGGAATTTCAACTGTGCATGTGCACAATGACATGACCCGTGTGACCTAACGTGCGCGTGTGAACGAAAAAGGTGGTCGCACAACACGCACGTGTTAAATTCAATCAGAATGGGCGTTCGCGTAACATGGCGTGACATTACGTCAGCAATTTTATCCCGAATAACCTTTGACCTTTGAGATACTGAACTAGCTCATTGTCATCAATGATAACATGTCAGAGTAAATGACTTGGGCTGCCTAGTACCCTGATTCTTTTTTTTATCAAGCATCGACTTTAGGATAAATACACCAATCAATACATGCATTGCGCAAGTTTACTTCTTGAATACAGTTTGATGCAAAATGATTTCAAGACAAATATGGCTAACAAGTTTGTTGGGTTTGGAGTTTAGCAAAATCAAGTGAAAGAATCTCTTGTAAGAAAGTTAACTTCAAAACAGATTGAAAATGTGTTCATTTCAGCTTTCAACCATATGAGGCAAAAACTAAATGCTATACTTCCATGGGGAGTCAAAATGACATATAAAAAGAGAAAAACTTTTTCTTTATCCTTTTGATTTTTTTTTTGGTGGGGGGGGGGGGGGTGTTCTACAGGCATTTTACAACAGTGCCTAAAGCAAGTCAAATTTGCGCATAAATGTAATTTACTTCACCATCAAATCACAGCTTCTTTAATATACATGTATGTCTCATATTTTGTTTTCAATGAGTAAAGCTAGCACTGCAACCTGAAAGTGTCACTTTGAATTTGCAATAAAATTCTATCAAATTATGCTGCTGCAAACATACAAACGATAGTTATTTGCAATTCTGCACAAATACTTCAATCCATGAAGCACCTGCTGTGGCAAGACTAGCTAATCAGCTCATGCAATACACCTGTTTTGTTTTTTGTTTGTGTGGCCAATTAATCAGCTCACAGTGTGTACTGGAAGTTCAGCCCAGTACTTGTGGGTAACCTGTCTGGTAGTATTTTGTCAAATTTCTCATTCATGTGGACAGTAAAATAATATTTCCAATAGCCAACACGATCCTCTGCAAACAAAAAAAGAAATCATTTACTTCAATGAAATTGACTGTATGACACTTTAAACATAATTGGTTTATCTCTCTCAACATAATTTGAAATATCACTTTCGAATATGGAAATCCCACTGCAATATGTTAATAGATAATTAGTCATTTGTTCATGTCACAATCAGTTCTCTTCAACCAATACATAGAGTGACAAAAATGTGCTTGCACACTAGGGTGCGTGCAAGTCTAAAAGGAAAAGTTGGCAATAAAAGTAGGTTTTTGGTTGGCTTGTTTCTGGTCATACATGTTAAAAATCATATCATGAATAAGACATTTATTGTTATAAAGAACATAAAAAGGAGTTGGGGCATTGTGGAAGAAAAATATTCCAATCACTTATGGATTACATGAAATAATGGCCAATGAAATAAAAATGATATATGCAAAAGAAAATACAAACAAATTCAATCAAGAGATGAAAATTCTAAAACAAAAATGAACTTCATAAAAATAACGTCAATTATTCAAATATCCAATATTTTGATATCACTGAACTGATTGGGTATAAATGTTCATCTTACCTTTGCGATTGTATGCAACCTCCTCCTCAAAATGCGTACAAATGTCCTTCAGCACTGATGGGGTTAAAGGTCGCTCCAAGAAATTTGCCAGCTGTTGAACACTTGATTGAATATCCTGAAATATAAACATGAAAATATGTGCACAGAATTATATCTTTTCATTGGTACAACTTATTTTGTCACAAACATTAAAGTACAAATACTGACTTCAAGTTTGGGTTTTTTATCCAGACACCAAAAACAAAACTGTACCCACGATTGGGGTCATACACATACCCATACAAGCAAACGTGTATCGACCTCCAAACGTGGACGTCCTATTGTCCCTCTTTTGTTTGTACTTTAACTTTTTTGGAAGACCTCCATATGTTTTGTACACCATCCCAATCGCGGACGTATGCTGGGAATTGCGGACGATATTCTTCTCTTTTGTTCTCCAACATTTTTCGTCCACAGTTTAAATGCCCCAAATATTACTTAACATGTTTACAAAGTCAAGTTTTTTTGGTACAAAATATTCAAACGGTTACAGAACAGTGCGCATAATAATACCCATGACATTTGAAACCTTCATCAGCATAATATGACTTGATCTACATACTTGGCGGACACCTTCATATTTCAGGAAGAGCAAATTGTCATCTTTATGCTGTTCCCACCACTCCAGCACATGCCTGAAGTATGAGCCGTATCCCACTGAGAAACAAAAAGCCATGATAAAATACAGTGTTAGTGTAGTAATTAATGGAACCAAGAAAGAGTAACTAAAGACAAACTACAACAGTGAAGGGAATGTACATTTTGACAAATGTGTTCATTAACAATAAGCTTTATCAATACCAAATACTCGCCAAAGCTAAACCTGGGTACACCAGGGATGAGATTGGCCAAAAATGAAAAATCCACGAAATCCACGAAAAATCCATGAAAAATCTAAGACAAATTCAGATCAACATATAGTTTGTATTTGCCTAAAGGCACCCCCTTAAAATATCTGTTTGTATTGGTCTATATCCACTTTTACAGGTAAAAACACCTTTAGGACAACACCTCAAGAATTCCAGATAGCAAAAGAGTTTCTTTAAAAATTCTGAAATCCTGACAAAAAATCCTGACAAATCTCACCCTGAAAACCCTGAAAACACTGAAAAGTAACAACACAAAGACATTCACAAATACGGTCTAAAAATTAGCAACAAATATAAAACAAATATGTCCATAATCCCAGCCTTTTCCATCTTTCTAAACTATGCCAAGACAGCTCATAAAACGAATTAATGAAACCAATGAAAAAATCATTTTAGCAGCTTTTCATATGAATATCAGTATATTTTGTAACAGTAAGTGAACAACTGAAAGGCCAACATTATTCTTTTGGAGGGCTTTTGCCAGATAAATGACTTACATTTATTGTTGATGAAGCGATAGAAGAACTGATGAAAAGTGCCCTTGTAGTGAACCATACGAACAGTGCGATGAAAATCGTAGAAAGAACACATCACATCCTTCGGATTCCTAGTTATGTAGATCACCTGGGGGAAAATATAAATACACATGTATATCAACAACAAACAATTTATGGCCCATGCATAAGTGTTTTCAATGAACATTCTAATGGAGTCTACAAAGTAGATCATAACATTCACATATCATATATTAACCCTAACCCCTTGGGTAACTTTACTAGAAAGTATCCCGAATCCGCCAAAATCCACCTATTTTGTCATGCACAAAAAGTTGGTTTTGGTGACTGCTCAATATGGAGGTATCCTAAATCCATCAAAATCCTGCAGTAACGCTAGGCTTACAATCCTCAATCCATCAAAATCCCCCAGTTTTCAATATGGAGGTATCCTGAATCCGCCGAAATCCTCCAAAACAGGGGTATGGATTTTGATGGATTCAGGTAGGTTAGGGTTAATGTTGTGTTCAAGCGTCAATAATGACCAATTAATGAGAGACAAATAAGGATACTTTTCCAGTTGCATCTTATTCTATGCATGTCCATCAATCACATACATGTACATCATCCACTTGAGAAAAACCTGAGACAAAATCACCATCCAGACTGCATTATAAATGGATCACTGTAGTCTGCATACACTACAATTACATGCACCTTGCATGTTTCATTAGGAGTTAAAGACCCACATAAAATAAGTGTTAAAGATAATTGTTACAAGTGTTCAGGGTACACAGATTCATATCCTTGTGGTTAAAGCTTCAACAACATGGATTCAAATCTTTCCCTAGGACTAGGACACTATGCGTGTGTGCACATACATGTAGGCAAGGCTCTTTACCATACATGTACTTTCTACTGTCCACACAAGTATTCTAGCAGTGTATGACTATAACAAGGGCAGACTCTGTAATTGTATGCATGGTTGACTACAATCAAGAGAACCGAGGACTGCCTGCTGTTCGAGTATCATCCACAGTGAGTTGACATTGATCCATGAATGATCATGGATAAAAGCCCAATATCTATATTAAAGATCTTTTCCCAAATCTTTAACTTTCTTAGCGGTGTGCATCTACGGGTTGTATAGGAATTGGTACCCAATTGTACCCAGGTAACCATTAACCCTAACCCTGCCAGACGCAGCATGACAGCTGCACTCTCCAAGTCCACACGTCACAAGTCAATGTTACAAAGTATGCAATCTGATGCGTCTGGCAGGGTTCTAGCAAAAATGCCCTGGAGGGTTAGGGTTACTAAAAAAAGCCAATTAAAAATTCCCCACAAATGACATTCAAAGACTTTATTTTTCATTGTCTAAGAAATTTCTAAATAATATGTTAATTCGGCTACAGGAACTCGATTCCATAATCTAGAACTGGTTCCTGACATTTGCGGTTGGGTACTCAGTTCAGAGGCACAGCCCTAGTTTTTCTTATACCATTTCTATAAATGCTTTGTAGCAGTATTCACCTTGCACTCTTTGTTCCTGACCCCCTCTGGTAGCAGACCATAGGGCAGGTGTGACTTGATGTAACGAGGTGAAGGAAGACTCTTGAGTGTCTCTAGTCCTGGACTTGGAGCCTCCAAGAAGGGAATAGAATCTTCTACCGTCTCTAGGCTCAGATCAGTTTTGCTGAGATCTCCTCCCTCAAGAAGCAGATAGATTAGATCCTGCAGCCACACCCCTGGGAAAATACATGTACAAAGGCTTGAGCATTTAGTTTAAGAATCTACAGTAGATTTTATTCTTTGACTTATGCCGACTTTAAAATAAAGCAACATTCAACACATTATCTTTTTCAACAATTACAAAACATTATGAAGTTCACAAAATGAAACTTTACTACACTACTAATTTAAACAAAAACCCCAAAAACAATAATTACCACAATTTCAAGCACACATGCTACTTAACAAGACAAGTACACAGTACATAGCAGGGGATGGGTGCAGTTCGGTATTCACACTGGAATCTGGAAGGGGGAAATTTGGTAAAATACAGTGAGTGTACAATCAATGTTATATATAAATTTAAAAAGTAGATGTAGTTAACCAGTTCGCGTCGGAGGAAGTGTTAACACGATCTGCTTGTTTTTATACACGGGCACGGCTGACGGGTTAAAACGTCAAGCTTGCCTCGACTCACCTCCGGGTGACGTCTCAACACGCTAATCCCTCATTTCTTTTGTACACACACATAAAGTCTGAGAAGTCTGTGGAGGCGGACCGTGTGTTGAAGTTGAACTTGAACTTGGCTTCTGTGCACAGCCTGTTGTTCTACAATTTACGCTCCGGTGGGCACACCCGGAGTATTGAAATATATGCGGTTTTGGCAAGAAATATTGTACAAATACTCAGAGTTGGAGTCAAGTCCCTGCAAGTCCTTTCACAAGTACTTTCGCAAGCCCAGTCAGAAGTCCTTTCATAAAGCCGGTCACAAGTAACTGGATGAACAATGACAAAGGAATGCCTTTGTCAGAGCTCATTTGAATAGCTTGTGATTGGGATTAGGACTGGAGGGCTTGTGGTGGGCTTGTGGTGGGCTTGTGGTGGGCTTGTGGTGGGCTTGTGGTGGGCTTGTGGTGGGCTTGTGGTGGGCTTGTGGTGGGCTTGTGGTGGGCTTGTGGTGGGCTTGTGGTGGGCTTGTGGTGGGCTTGTGGTGGGCTTGTGGTGGGCTTGTGGTGGGCTTGTGGTGGGCTTGTGGTGGGCTTGTGGTGGGCTTGTGGTGGGCTTGTGGTGGGCTTGTGGTGGGCTTGTGGTGGGCTTGTGGTGGGCTTGTGGTGGGCTTGTGGTGGGCTTGTGGTGGGCTTGTGGTGGGCTTGTGGTGGGCTTGTGGTGGGCTTGTGCTGGGCTTGTGATGGACTCGACTACATCTCCGAGTCTGCAAATACTGTTAAAAATGACTCTTGCAAATTAGTATTTGTGGCATTTGGCTGTATATCAGAAGTTGGCTGCTATATTTTGCCTTTGTTGAAAATCGAAATTTTCGGCAAAAATAACCCCGGCGCGAACTGGTTAAATTGGTTTGCTATCATATGTGGGTCATTCCATACATGTAGGGTCTAAAAGTGTGACATTTTTGGTGCCCCTATTACACCTGACCTGTGTAATTTCCCATCAAGTATCATAAAAATTGACTTCACACTATTTTTTACTTGTTTGGCAGGTACTTTGCTTTTACATAATCACTCTTGGAGATAGAAGGCATTAGATACAAAATGTAATGTGTCCTGAATTGCAAAATCTTACATGTCACTATTTAAACAGGGACACCAAAAATGTCACTTTTGGACCCCACACAATAGATTTTAATGATAGTGAGGGATCATTCCCATCATACTGAGTCATACTAGATGGCCATACCCCCATCCCCTCCCCCCCCAAAAAAAAAAACCCAATATATATAAAACAAATAAATAAATAAATAAAAAATATATAAATAAACTAGGACTCTATGTCTCTTCGCTGAACAGAACATAGGGCTTTTCCGCATTATCTTTTTATGATGTCACTGCGATTTTTGCTTGCTTGTGACAAGTCTGCCTACCCACCAGGCTTCAGGACAATTGGACCTACCAATTTACATGTCTTTCGAGAAATTATGCCTTTGATGACGTCAATATGATGGTGCACATATTTTGCATTTGTTTTTACATATGTAGTACCTATTAAACCTATTACAAAAATAATTTCGATATTAGCATGTTCTGTTGATGAGATATGGCTTAAAGAGAATTTTATGGTAAAAAAACTTTAAAATTACTATAATTTCGTATGATGATGTCATCGTGACGTCACCTTAATTTTTGTCAACAACAAATGCTTGCCTATCAACATACTACGTTTGAGCGTAATCGGACCTACCGTTCTCTAGATACGGGCCATTGAAAAATGAACATTTAAGATGATGACATCACGTGACACGTGATGACGTCATCACCCCGTCACTCTTCGGCATACAATTTCAGCTTAGGGTCTATAGGCCTTTTCACACTACGAAAAATCTCGGTGTTGGACCCGGGTCCGACCCGTGTTGACTAGACTGACCTTTTCACACTGCAACATTTCAACACGGCACTGACCCGTGTAGAGCGCTCAACCCGGGTTGAAACTCAACCCTGCTCGGGAGGTGGGTTGAGAGCTCTCGACCCGTGTAGAGAAGTTGGACCCGTGTTGAAAGTTCATAGTGTGAACGTCTCCGGGTTGAGTTCGACCCGTGTAACCGTGGATCGGAGTGTGCGTGCAGAGCATGCACCACATACTAGGCTGTTCGATATGACGATATTTGCCGATGTTTCGGTATTATGTTGCTTTTTCAGTTTTTGCAGCGTTTATGGTTTCTCCAAGTGTGTATACGTTAAGTGTGGATTAGTCTAGATTACCTTGCGCGAAATTATTTCCAATAAATTTGACGGCAGAATAGTACATAACGTATATGGAGGAATAAAAAGATACATTCTGTACTAAATCAGTAAATGTGTCGTTTCTTTAATCGTTTTAAACCCCGACATGACTTATCCGACATCTCCGCGCCGTATGTAGCGCACATTGCGTGCATGCGTATTCCATCGTTAGTGTATAGTCTTGGTCAAATGCAAACAACCGCACTGAACGCTACCATATTCCCAGTGTACAATGTACGTACATGCAGCTAACATTTTGCGAACTTCGTCTCGAGAAAAGGCTACTAAGGTATGAGGGGGCCGGGGTTATTGCTCAATATGGGGAACCCCAAAAGTGCATCTGCGCGTGCGCGTTGCTTTGTTGCAAACAGCTGGCCTTGGCCGCCGGTCAAGTACAGAATACACGGTTCCTTCCTCCATGGTTCATGCTACTTTCATGAGATTCTTTTACCTCCGATATGTCGTAGAAAATGGGCCCCAAATCAGACAAAAGACCGACATGGAGTGAGGAGGATTTGGGCTGACAGCTAGCTCCATCCAAAGCCAGCTCGGCGGAACGACCAGAATGCAGTATGGGGGATTTTCCGATTTGACCCGTGTTGAACGGCCGGCCGTGTGTGTAGTGTGAAACGATCGCACAATACACGGGTCGAAACATTACACGTGTAGCAAAAATGCTGGCGCTGCGTTGAGTAGTGTGAAAAGGCAGCGTAATTGACCCGTGTTGAAATTTTAAGAAGTCTACACGGGTCGGACCCGTGTCGGACCCGTGTAGATTTCAACAAGGGTCGAACGTACATAGTGTGAAAAGGCCTTATGTTTGTGTTAAGTCTGATTAAAGGGACACATTGCCTTCAAATGTCATGAAATTTTACTGTTTGGAAATGTTCCTTATCTTTTATAAGAGTTGTTCATGCAAAAAAACACGTATAATGTGTTGTAATTAGTGATTAGTGATTACAAAACAAAAAAATTGGCCGCTTACCCCTGACATCTGACCCGCGATACATGATATAGACGTATTTCCAGTACTAAATACCACCGTCTAAATAATGCGCAAAATACGCTGTAAGAGTCTTTAGGCTGGCGCCGCAGCCAGTGGCCTTGTGAACCTATCAGATGATCGCCAGGTACAATTCTCTACCTCTCGACATATATCGCCAGTGCTGCGCGCCGTGCCACAGTACATCAAAATGGATCAACAGAACGTACTTCAACCAGATGCGACTGGAAATACGACTGGTGAACACAGTCCGCCATTTTGTGGAGTCAAAAATTTGGTTCTACAAAATGGCGGACTGCTATTTGTCACGAAATTAAACAAAAACCACGCAATTTGAAGGGATAGTTATGTGAATCTTTATATTCTACTTTAAAAAAGCTTCCCAACCATATCCATTTCAGTTTTATAGCCCAAATCGCAAAATCCAAAGCAATGTGTACCTTTAAGATCTGAGGTCGTTTAGTGACCAAAGTGTCACTTACAAAATTCGAGTACAAAGTCTGTGGGATTTTGGATAGAACTAAAAATTTATTGAAAATCAGCCGATGACGTCATCATGACGTCACTTCGGATTTTACATGCTAGTGGCACTATCTACTAACCTACACATTTTTATGATGATCGGACCTACCCTTATATGTGTTTCAAAAAAGCACATTTTTGATGACGTCATGATGACGTCACACATTTTTCACATTTATGTGAAAGAATATAGGAGGCAACAAAGCTATTACAAAAAGAATTTTGAATTTAGCATGTTCTGTCGATGAGATATGGCTTTAAGAAACTTTGAAGTTCAAAAACTTAAAAATTACTATAAAATCGTATGATGACGTCATCTTGACGTCACCTCAATTTTGATCTATAACACGAGCTAGCCTACCAACATACCAGGTTTGAAAGAAATCGGACTTACCGTTCTCTAGATATTGGCCCTTGAAAAACGCACCTTTAAGATGACGTCACGTGACACGTGATGACGTCATCATGACGTCACTCTTCGACGCAATATGTCAGCTTAGGGTCTATGTTTGAGGTAAGTTTGGTTAAGATCTGAGGTTTTTTAAGACCTAAAGTGCCTCCGACTAAATTCGTGTACAAAGTCTATGGGATTTTGGTCAGAACTAAAAGAAGAAGAAAAAAAAAAAAAATCAGAACAAAAACAAGGCCTTTTCCGACTGACTCTGTCGGAAAAGCCAATAATTTATTTCAGCTTGTTAGAACTTTGAGTTTGCCACTAACAAATATTTATAGAAAAATGTAGTATCTCACTGCAATTTTTTAAAAAGATTTTACTTAAATACCTCCACCAAAATCAGTCAGAAACAGCAAAATCTTGAAAAATAACCACCCACTTGTAGAATTGTATAAACACTTTTTTGTGTGCAATATAGGCGAAGAAGGCTTGTGTTTTCTGTTAGATATTCCTGACTAAGTTTAGAATATCAATATGGTCACTTAAAGTCAAAATGGCACATGCTCATTTCTGGCATTCCGCTATTTTTTTATGAATTTTGCCGACATAACTCTTGAAATAACAGGTTGTACCACATGTTTAGAGTAGACCCTTGTTATCAAGGAGGGTTGGTTATTTTCCAAGATTTTACTGTTGCTGAATTTTGGTGGGGGATAAAGTTTTCTCCAATGGGCCTAATATTCAAACCATGGTCTGGAGGAGCTTCCTCCATGATATATTACCCATGGATACCTCCATAACCATGGAGGTACCTCCATGATATAACTAAGGCCTACAAAAAGTGATTATCAACAATCAACAACTGGAAAGGCAAATATGTTGAAAAAAAATGAATAAATTGGACTGAAAAAACATCGATATTTCGTTTGAAAATTCAAAACACAAAGCACTAATATTTAAGTAATAACGACTCGCGCATAGGCCTAACAACGTTACATGCGATATGGGCAGTCCGTATGGTCGTAGTACTGTAGTAGACATTGACAAATGACAGAAACACTTGACTTACCTGCGCGCGGATAACTCACTATCCACACATCATCTTTTCTCACGGGGAAGCAAGCCACATCTTGCATCTTTCCTCTGCAGAATGGCGGCAACCTGACTCCATCCACGACATAATACTGCATGATATCATACTCATCATCTATCGCTAACTTGGTGGGCGATTCGGGCGAAGAAATCTGCGCCATCTTGAATTGTGCTTCAAATTAAAATATGTATAGAGCTAGAGCGCCACCTACCAAGGATGCGACGAGCTCTTGAGGTGCGTTAATTAACCCCTTGCCACCGGGTGGCGCCGGGGCACCAGGCCGGGTTATGCAGCCAAGCGAAACGGAAACAAGAGGCTTGTGCAGCCAAGCATAATGTACACAATACCCCAATAATGGATTGAAAATGCAAAAATTGGCTTGTATTTGTGTCAACCGGCCAGGTGGCAATTTCAATCTGCACGTATTTGTGTCAACCGGTGGCAAGGGGTTGTTTAAAGGACTTTTATTTGTCCACTTTTGTGGCGTAAAAGTAAATCCCAAATTTCCGCTAGAAGAAAAATGACATTTTTGAAAACGGTTTTGGTGACTTAAAACAAAAATTCTGCTGGCAGAAAATGTGAAAAATAGGGTTGTCCACGTCTTGGGCCATTATTAAATTCTGCTTGTGGGAATTTGGGATTTTTACTTGTCCACTTTCGGGGCACCAACAAAGTCGTCAAAAAAAGTGAAATCCAAATTTCTGCGAGCAGAAAGTTTAGATTTTTTTCAAAACGGGGGTCGCGTCTTGTAAAAACCTAAAATTCTGCTATGAGAAAAATTTGGGTTGTCCACTACTTGGGGGTAGATCCCATGAATGCATAATGATGATCTCATTGATCCGACTTGTCACACGTAAACCCTGTTTGATACGTCTGTTTTTATTTAACTTCTGATGCATATGATGAGCTGGCCAATTAAGCGACGAACAGCATATCAGCAGAGGGCGCTTGGATTCCTTGCTCTGAAAACAATCGGGGGGGGGGGGGGGGGGGTGAACGGGAATTAGAAGGAGGGACCACTTGTAGTTTCTAGAAGATGATACTGAAATGATGTCACAATGCTCTTCTATTTCCAAACAAATTAAAAACTATATCAAAAAATGAACAAATTGTTGAATTGCAAAATAAACAATGGGGGTGGGGGGGGGGGGGGGAAGCCGGGGCACCACCTCAGGTTGTGCAGCCAAGCGAAACGGAAAAAAGAGGCTTGTGCAGCCAAGCATAACGTGCACAATACCCCGATAATGATTGCAGGGGCGGGTCCAGGATTTTTTGCAGGGGGGTTTCTGAAATTTGCCCAGAAAGGTGACTCCCAAAATGTGTCGTATGCAAAAACAATTACAAGGGGGAGGGGGAGGGGAAGGGGGAGGGGGAGGGGCTGACACACTTTCTCACCGTTGGTGGCGCCTATTAACCTCTTTGTTTTCTTCTCACCCATAGGCAAAATAGGACCTGTATTTGCAAGGCGTAGGCCCCTACAAGCAAACCCCCCCCCCCCCCCCCCCCCTGATCCGGATCCGCGACTGGATTGAAAGTGTAGAGATTGGCACATGTATATATGTGTCAAAAGGCCTGGTGGCAATTTTCAATCCGCACTACAACCGGTGGCAAGGGGGGTGGTGGTGGTGGTGGTGGGGGGGGGGGGGGGGGGGGGGAGGGGGGGGGGGGGTGTTTCAGGCGAGTTTTTTTTTCTTCTAAAAAAACATGACCCACTTTTTTCCACTGGCAAACATTTCGAAAAGTGGGTGTGTCTGTGGGGGGGGGGGGGGGGGCGATTGTGAACTGGTGGCTCTCTCAATTCTAAAAATATATATTTTTAAAACAAAAATGTAGTAGGGGTGGAGGGGAGATAATGAAGCGTCAATGGAGAGTTTAGGGGATATGACAGAGTTAGAAGGGACTTTTTAAAATATAACTGTCAAAGTTCGGCGATTGTCTAGTGTAAGGCCCTGTTCCATAAAAGGGAACAAAATCCAATTTTAGGTTTGATCAAAACTGAAGAGGGCCCTACACTACACAATCGTCCAAAGTTCACCAGAGCTGCTGATTCTGTTATCAGTCCTGTAATTGATCTGATAATCATTCATTGGTCGTGACTCATGAACTTTGAAACATAATTTAGCCAGCAGCAAATAATTTATTTGCTTTTGTAAAGCAACATTTCTTATGGGCATGGGAGAGGGGTGCAACGGTCTTTGATGTTCACAAATGTTCAAGTTGTATACTACCTTGAACCCTTTCAAAGAACGATTGAAATTTTATATGGATCAGTGCTCCACAGCTTTTCTGTTCTGCGCAACTCCTACTATACATAATTATGTCACAGTTCAAAAATACCAAACATAAAAATACAAGTGCTCATTTTAAACATTTTTAAAATACCCATAATTTCAAGAAACTATCCCATTTAAAAAAGAAAATGGTGCTTGCCACTGGTCAAATTTTCTGGCATTATATCTGTGCCAATGTAAACATACCTATCTGCATTATCGAGATAATTTTGGGATAAATATAACTTGAAAATATCTTGGACCTGCCCTCGATACAAAGTTTATGTGCCTGTCTGACTGTTCAGTTTTTAGAGAGCAAAATTTAACCATATCTTTAACAGTGGTAATTGTTTCCAGTCAAAATGGTGCTCTGGATACTTGGCGATTATTTTTCCGTCACTTGGACACTTGCCATTGGTGCAATTTGCATCTTCTTGATGTAAGTGTCCAAACTTATACAATGTAATAAATGTTGCAATATAAGGAAACAAACGTTTCTTGAACTGAACCTGTAGCTTCCAGATGAATGAATTGTTTTTTTCTCCTTCCTTTTCCTCCCTTTTTAAAAGTTTTGCAAATGTTGATTTCCATAGCTATGACTGGTGGTGCCATCAATATTTCCAGCGAGCAGGTATTCCAGTAGTTCCATATTACCCCATTTTCGGCAATGCCATTGATTGGTTTAAGGTAAGTATAAATATTTATGAGTTTATGCTTGTCAAGTCTTGCTAGTTTAATACAGGGTTAGCCTAACCACTTGTGCCAGTAACAACAGCAGCTTGAGATTTGGTGTGTAAATGGACATTCTATATTTAAGTATTTAATTGTAATATCTCACGGGTATCAATTAATTGATCACAGTTATAGGGGGGGCCTAATTTTTTTAATCCTAGCAGAATCCTTCTCCAAGGAGGACAAAAAAAACTGACAAGCCTAGAAACACAATTGGACAGATGAAAGGGTGTTTTTTAGACATTTGTGCCCCGTTTATAATCACAATTTTGGTCTCGTTGTTATAACTGGTGATAGTTAAATATTTATAACTTTGTCTTGTGTGTTTAATATCTATTTTAGAGTAATTTTAATTTAACTGTCTTTTTATTTATTTGGTTAAATGAAACAAAACAAAATAAAATAAAATAAATGAAGTGGGAAGGGGTAAGGGAACTGGGGGTTAGATAAATAGATAACCAAAAACATCAAAGGGAAAGAACAAAGGGGAAGGGAACAAAGAGGTGAGAATTGTTGAAAGGTCCAGCGGCAATTAATGGGGGCATCACTGCAAAAGGGAAAGAAAAACAAATATGAATCTGGGGAAAAGAGACAAATAAAGTGAAGGTGTTGGGTTAGTCATTTCCCGGATATTACATTAACTTCTTTCAATTCTTATGATTCAGAAAGGCAATAATCTTTTGGCTGAGGAAAGCATCAAGAAGTACGGAAAAGTTGTCGGGTAAGATCTCACCTAATCATCAACAAACTCCAATATCTCAGACAAAGGAGACCATCTAAAAAAACCTTTAGACAAAAATCGAACACAATGTTTCTGACCAGTGGTGTAACTACGGTGGGGGGTGGGGCATTATTGTTGGTGCATTTTATAGGCCACCGAACACGAGTATTGATTTCTTTGATAAAATTGATGAAGTTTTAGCAACAGCCTCAACTGAAAACAAGGAATGCATTTTATTGGGTGATTTTAACTGTAATTTTATCGATAGTGTCACTAATATCAATACTGATAACTTGAAATTTTATACCTCTCTATATGGATTTGCTCAAATAATCACCTCTCCAACAAGGGTCACCAGCCACAGCAACACTATCATTGACTTAATATTCGTAAATAATCCAGATGTTTTTACTGACAATGGTGTTTTTTGTACAAGTATAAGTGATCATTTTTTAACTTATTCGGTTCGTTGTTTTAATTTTAAATCATCCACTCAACAAGGTCATAATTATATGGAGTATAGACCATTCAAGAAGATGAATGTCCGTGATTTTATTAATGATTTGGTAAATGTACCATGGGATGTTATTGTTAACATAACTGACATTGAACTAGCCTGGCGAACCTGGTTAAATGTTTTTATCGATATTGTGAACCTGCATGCCCCACTCTGTAAAAAGAAAATTAGGCATAATGCTTGCCCTTGGATCACAGACGATATTGTTAATCTGATGAAAGAACGTGATCAGATCCATAAGGCTGCTGTCAAACATAATTGTCAGAATTTATGGAAAGAGTACAAATGCTTACGTAATAAAGTTACACATATGATGCAAAAGCAAAAGACCGATCATTACTGCAGTCTGATCCGTGATAATGTTGGCAACAGCAAAAAGATTTGGAGTTGCCTTAAAGAAGTAACTCCAAAGCAAGGCCGTATTCTCCCCTGTTCGATTAAGGTCAATGGATCGGACTGCAGGGAGGGTGGTCAGATTGCTAATGCATTCAATGACTATTTTGTGACTTGTGCACATAACGTCACAAAAGACTTGCCTGTCACAACACATGTGTTCACTGATGGATCTGGTCGCAATGACTGCGCTTTTAATCTCAGGCCTGTCTCGCCTGCTTTTGTTGAAAAAGCTCTCCTGACTATGAATGTTAACAAAGCTACAGGGGATGATCAACTCAGCTGTCGTTTACTAAAAATTGCTTGCCCTGCCATCCTACATTCCTTAACCAAAATCATAAATATGTCCTTAATGCATGGATATGTCCCTGAAGGATTGAAGAGTGCCAAAGTGATACCAATCTTTAAGTCTGGCAATACCTCTGATGTAGGTAACTATCGTCCTATTTCTATCCTGTCAATTGCAAGTAAGATCCTAGAGCGAGCCGTTTGTGATCAGTTGTATGAATTTATTAATGAACTTGAACTTATGCATCCTAATCAGTCAGGATTTCGCCCAATGCATTCCACAACCACAATTCTTGCCAAACTGGTCAATCAATGGAGCAAAAATGTTGAATGTGGTGACCTGACAGGAGTGGCTTTCATAGACCTCAGAAAAGCTTTTGATACGGTTAACCACAACATTCTTCTGGCTAAATTAAGCTCACTTGGCTGCTCAGCGAGTGCTTTGAAGTGGTTCTCCAGCTACTTGTCAGGTCGCACACAAAGAGTTTATTTGAACAAAGCTTATTCCAAATCTAAGAGTGTTGTTAATGGAGTTCCACAAGGTTCTATTTTAGGTCCACTTTTGTTTTCTATATATGTTAACTCTATGCCTTCGTCGGTCAGTAACGGTACTGTTGACATGTATGCTGACGACACAACTCTTACAGTTAATGGCAAGTCGACTGCGGATGTTGAACAAAAATTATCTGTTGCTTTGACGCAGATCTCTGGTTGGCTGAACACAAATCGTCTTGTTTTAAATTATGATAAAACCAATGTTATGATCATAGGAACTAGAGCAAAACTTAAGGGCGTTGTTGATTTCAGAGTGGAGGTAAATGACACTGTTCTTAAAAGAGTTCATAAAACTAAATGTCTTGGTGTCATCATTGATGATGAGATGAAATGGACTGATCAGATAGACAAGGTTGTGAGTACTGTACAAGCAAAATTGGGTATTATTCGACGGGTGAAACCATATATTCCGGCTGACTCTGTCAAATTGCTTTATAATGCGTTTATCTTACCCCATTTTGATTACTGTTCTCAAATCTGGTCAGAAAGATTCAACATGCACACAGACAAGCTGTATAAACTCCAAAAACGTGCTGCCAGATTAATTTTAGGTAAAGGGTATGATACTCCTTCAAGTGCATTATTTAATACATTAGGCTGGATGCCGTTACCAGAACGATTTTGCTACCTACGAGCAGTACTTATGTACAAATGTATCAACAATCTTGCCCCCACCTATCTAACAGAAGATATCATTAAAATATCTGACATGCATCATCACTCCACCAGACAAGCAACTGAGGACACCCTGTTCATTCCTAAATATAAATCAGAATGCCTAAAGCACAGTTCTTTTGTTGCTGGGGCTACTGTCTGGAATAGCTTAAATAAAGAAACCAGATCAGCAGCCTCAATTGAATCTTTTAAGTCAATGTTGAAACTTAACATTTTTACCTTATAAGTTGCTTCTAAATTATTGTTTTAATTATATACATTTTAGCATGTTAAGTGTACTCATTTATATTGTCTTTATCACTTACACCTTTTTAGCATGTGAAGTGTACCTTTTTTACTGTCTTTATCATTTACACCTTTTAGCATGTTAAGTGTACCCTTTTTTACTGTTTTTATAATTTACATTTTTATTTTCGTTTTTCTTCGTTTATGTATATGCAAGTAGGACTTTTTGTGATTTTATCCTTAAATTTAACTTCTTAATCAGCACTTTTGTCTATTGTCTTTTTCATATACACATTGTTTTTTGTTGTATACCGTTGAGGTCTCTTTCTTTTTAATTATTATTTGGTTATGATTTCATTTGATCGTATTTTCTATATGTTTAGACATTTTTATACACTTTTAATCCTTTTAAATTACTAGTTTTGTTTTATTTCTTATCTTCTTTGTAATTCTATGTCCAGGGCCCCGTGGAAGACCACATCTATGTGAACGGGCTACCCTGATAAAAGATCAGAAATAAATAAATAAATAAAATTATCCCCTGCTGACATCTGTGTCCCCCTCCCACCCCCCAGGTACGCCCCATTTAAAAATATTAAGATGAATAAAACATTATACAAGCAGCAGCCATTTACGTTTAGTGCCTGCTTGAAAAAATGTGTGCACCCCAGGTTCCTCCCCCCACCCCCCCCCCCCCCCCACCCGAAATTTCATCCCAGTTATGCTGCTGTTTCTGACAAATTTCTCCCCAAGAACTGTCAATTTAGACTGAAATGACAGTCATACAGCCACTATAAGACTTGTCCAGAGTTGAGCTACATTTTTAAAAAATATACTAATATATCTTCCAGTCACTACAGGAGTCATTACAATTACTTTTGTTATTATGAGCATAATGGCATAGATTAAAATGAAAACAAAATAAAATCACCAGACTTCTAATTTGAAAAAAATAATCTTCTCCTGCCAGGATCTACAAATTTCGATACCCGATTCTGTTTGTGTCGGATATCGACATAGCAAAAAAGGTACTGGTGACTGATTTCAACAAGTTTCCAAACCACTGGGTAAGTTCTGTCCTTCTGTGACATTTTGTTGCATACTGCAGGGGTGGCTCGAGGAATTTATGCCGGGGTGGCTTAATGTCATTTATCAGATTGACCATAAAAAAGACGAAACAGCCCTGTGTTTGTCCACAAACACATAGCATGTCTATAGTTATCTTTGTTTCTATACTTTCTTTATTGGATTAATCATAGGATATTCCCGCTGTCGGTTTTCCACTCAACAAAACTTTACTGTATATGAAAGGTCAGAGATGGAAAGATGTCCGAGCCATTATCACACCAGCCTTCACGGCCAGTAAACTTAAACAGGTAAGAGTTTGTTTAAAAAAAATGAAAAAAAAACCAAAAAAAAAAAAAAATTCTCTAACAGAATAGGGTTTGAATTGCATATAAATATCCACTGGTGTAGTATAGGGAATCCACTGGACTGGATTAAGACTGAGTGAGTGACACATTATATCAATTAAAATACAATCAAAGATTGTAAGCATTTACAAAAACTGTAATGAAGCAATGATTCATAACATACAATTTCAAGGAAAGGTACGATATGTAGCTACATGTTACCAGATATTAAATTTTCATGGTAGCAGATCCAATATAAATGTCTGGTTTAAGGAATGTCAAGATGTTGCTATGGAATCAAATCGTTTCTCCCTTTATTTTATTCCGAGACAGATGGTGGACATATTCAGTGACTGTTGTGACCCTCTATTAGGCAACATGGCAAAGGCACATGTACAGAATGAACCACTCAACACTAAGAAGTGAGTACTCAGAATTTAAATTCTACAATTTAAATTTACCAATGTGACTTGTAATCTTTTGGGTCGAGATTTTTGCCTAATCTCCATCCATTATTGGCACCAAAAATTTCCCATTAAAGCCCATACTTGTGAGGTATGGAAACAAGAAACAAACATACAAGGAGAAATCCAAGGTTTTTTATTGTATTTTTGAAAACCTTATCATCTGGCCCTAAACCAGTAATGTCCAGTCATTATATTCTAGCAATGTCATTCTCAACATCAAAACTTTCATCTTGCTTATTCTGTGCACACAGGGTGTATCTTGGCTTCTTTGTGCAAACAATCATTGCTATCATATACGGTCTGGATGTCCAATGTCAGACCAATCTGGACCATCCATTTGTGACCAAGGTGGAGAAAGCATTCCAGCCATCCATCTTTACACTGATTCCCAGTAAGTAGAACCCACTTTTATGTCAGAAATCTACACAAGGATAGCCTACTACAAGTGAAAAATTCAAGGTTCGATGAACCTTTCTGCAATATTGAATTTGACAAAAAATATCTTCAAGATGTTGAATACAACATTTGCACAACCCACGTGAACATGGCTAGCTGTGTTTCATGCAGTTTATTTTTGAATGGCTTTACTTTCTTTAATTTACAGTTGTGTTCCCATCACTAGGCCCCCTTTTTGAACTCATGGGGGCTAATATTTTCTCAAAGGATGCAATTCAGTTCTTCTTGAAAACAATCCAGGATTCCAATGAAGGGGAGGGCAGTTTTATACGACAGTGTCTGGACGAAGGTAAAAACAAGGTAGGTGTTAGCATGACAGGCCCGGCAGGGCAATGACAATGACGATGGCTATAAAAGTAACAGCAAAATCAATGACAGACACAAGAACAGCAGTGAAAACAACATGGACTAAGTTAGTGATGCTAACTCCATGACATAGCAGTGTTGACAATGACAAACAATGTGAGTGACATCCCAAAATGAAATCATCTGTAACTAATATATAGTGACAGTGACAATCATTCACAAACACTTTGTCAGTAAGTGTCAACAGCTGTTCTGGACCAGGTAACGAGCTCATATAAATAAAATGTAATGCCAAAATTACAATCATTCAGATTTCAGCATAAACTGTTCATGCTATTCAACTCTTTCAGTTTGTCATTAATTCTTCAATGTCATTTTTAAGATGGCTAGTGTCTCATGTATTTGCTGCTGTAGACCATGCTGTTGTAAGACAAGATGAATCTTGTTTCATTCTTACAGTACACTACAATGACTGAAATGTACTTGAAGAACACAGAGCTCCCTGGTCAAGTGAGTGAAGAAGGCAGCAATCCAAAGAAACTCTCCTACGACGAGTTTCTCAGCGCAGTAAATATTCACTAAACTTTATTTCTCTCATTCCATCCAGAATATATTTGCTCCCTATATGCACTTCCAGCTGCCTGCTTTGTCAATTGTCTCATTCCAATTTATGCTAAAAACATGAAATCATCAATACATTAAAAAAAGAAAGTACATCTCTTTTCCAATTTACTGGGTTAAAAAAGAAAGAAATTCCATTAAAAAACATTAGAACTCGAAGGAGATAATTTGTGTGTGACCATAAATACAAACTGACCCATCCTTATTAACATCTTCTACCTTGCGACTTCAAAAAGTCATTTTTCATTTTTAATGAATTTCAATGAACTGCAGACGCAAGTCACAGGAATTCATTGTGTGCTTACAGAATGTGATTTTACTTGCTGGCGGCAACGAAGCCACATCCACGTTTCTGATATGTGCTACATACCAGCTAGCTCTGAATCCTGAGGTACAGGACAAGATGATCGCTGAAATTGACAAGATTGCGCCCACTCCCGAGGATATCAACTACGAAACCATGAGTAACATGAAGTATCTGGGGATGGTCATACAGGAATGTTTCCGCATGTATCCACCAACGATACTGTAAGTTCACAGTAACACACAGGCCTACTATTAAACGGATATATCTTCTGCCACAATTGACCTTTCATAGTAGAATTGCATGAATGCTGCCTGGTGAAATATTGTCCAGTCATGCATGCGAATTATAATTTGACAAGGAACAAGCCAAATTTGAGACAAACAAAAATCAATGCACAAAATTCCATGGGGTTACCCAAGGAGCAAGGTTAACTCACAAACAATAGTCAGTATGTTTGAAATCAGGATCAAAACAAAAGACATGATGTTACTGACTTTTTAACGCTAATAATTTCAACCAACAGAGCTGACCGTGTGTGCGCTGAAACTGTGACGTACGGCAAGTACACCCTGAAGAAAGGGCTACTGGTCAATATCCCATTCTATCCCATTCAACATGACGAGGAGATCTGGCCCGACCCAGAGAAATTTGACCCAGAGAGGTGAAGTCAGAAAGCAATGTCCAAATATTGAAAACCAAAATAGCAACAAACCTAGGTCCTCTTTTCACTTGTCACCTTCGACCTCAAATGTAGTCATTATGCTAATGATGTGCTTATTCACAATAAACCAGTCAAGCATGCCACGTGCGCGCACATGGTTGAACCTACCCCACATGATACATGTACGATGACCAGACAGTCCACATTTTTGTTTTGTTTACACTTCACGTCATCTGGTCACCTTGCAATGTTTAAAGCATAATTGACAATGCACATTTACTTCTAAATTAAAAGCCTGATCTTGATACATTCACATAGTCTATAGAAGGTGATGTCATTTTCTTGAAGTAACTTTTAAAATGTCACAATATATTTGTCTTATAAAATTCTTAAAAAATTAAATTTATAGTTTTCTCAAAAACATTATTAGCTGGTTAAGTTCTTAGGTTGTTGACCAATCTGTCTGAACAAACTCAGTAACATGCAGACACTAAGCAGTAATAAGCATGTGCTAGCCTCGACACCATGGGCGCGTATTGCACAAGGCATGGTGGGAAAAACATGGCGCAGCAAGATCGCGTACCCATGGTAACGAGGTTGAGCTTGTGCCCAAGGGGATTCGATTTCTTTTTCTGATTGTCAGATTCAGTCCGGAGAACAAGGACTCTATCAATCCCATAGGATGGATTGTTTTTGGAGCTGGTCCACGCGTCTGCATTGCCGTGAAATTCATCATACTCTTGGCCAAAGTCTTCATGACCCGAGTATTCCAGGAATACCGCTTTGAAACTTGCCCAGAAACACCAGTAAGTACAAACAACTCATAGAATGTTTTGCCGTTTCTCATACAATCATCTGCATGCAACAAGTTAGATTTACAGCCGATTAGTTCTTAAGACCATAGTTCAAGACCATAATAGTTCTTAAGACCATAGTTCTCAAGACCATATGCGACTTTGTTGCACAAACATTTTCTAAATACACACAAATAATTGAAGTGTTTTCATTTATGTGACGAACTTGTGCGACAAGAAGTGCAATGGCTTGTGTGTTCTTAAAAAACACATGACAAAGTTGCATATGTGTATTAATTGGGCTTTATCCATTTATTATCCCACACTGGAACACACATCCTCATATATGCACCCATATGGGGTACCTCTATTTGCAGACTTTACTTTCCTTCTTTTATGCTCCTTGGAGTGGAGTTATAGTGCTAAAAAAGGGAATATTATGAATAAATTGATAAATAAATTATACAAATGATATATAGATAGATGATTATGATAGATGTTTTTACATCTTTCCAAATTTCCCATTTTTTTTTTTAACTGTTCCTAATTTTCATAAATTTAGGTTCTCAATAGTTTAACCCCCCCCCCCCCAATTATCGGTCTTGCTTTTGACTTGTACAGAGTTGTAGCAGTTCTAGTTGTGGTTAGCATTTTGAAACAAATAAAATCATTCTTTGTATTTCACATCATCAGATCCCACTGAAGTTCAGAAAGATGACCATGTTGGAACCAGACAATGTCTATGTGCGCGTTGTGCCGAGAAAGGACAAATAGAACATGATTCACTCATCACAGATTCACATGAAAAGCATGCTGGGTCAAAGGTTATATCAGCATATCTCTTCAACTATTATTTTCAGATTGCATACATTTCTGATGCCCCATTGAATTCAAACCGAAGCTGACATTACAATGCTAATATACAGCTTCAAACAAGCATGTTATTTCTGTGATTCTTTGTTTGAAATGACACGTCATGTACGTCCAGAAGTGAGCGAACACACTTCTCCAGCCACGCCCATGTCGGAGGCTGTACATATACAGTAGCATACTAAAAAGTCAAACAAAATTAAACATGCTTTTATGTATATGAATATGGTTGAAATGTGTCATTGTAGGCTACAAGATACTGTGCGCCTTATAAATTATCTGCAATTATTATTATTACAAGCTGCTTGTCATTAACCCTAACCATCCCTAACCTGCCAAAATCAAACACCCCATTGTGTTGAATTTTGTGTGATTGGGTATTGTAGAGCCTTGGCACCATCACTTTGCATGGGACTTGATGCCCTGATTTTGTCTAAGTACAAAGAATGTGCCATTGGTTTACTACTGGTACACAGTGTTGGAGTTTGTGTGGTTAGGGAAGGATTCTAGTAAAAAGGCTTGGGCTGTTAGGGATAAGTTTGTTTGATCAAGTTACGAATAATTGCGTGGACATGGCTTTATCTATTTACAAGATTCTAATACGATTGGTTAATTTCATACCAGACTGAACATCATACCATGTCGAGATTAGTTACTGTTTAATTTTAATAATGGACTGAGGTTAAGTTATATTGATATAGCAAGTTAAATTTATTCACTGAATATAGTGTTTACTAGATCATATTAGGCAAGTATAACTGTAAACTATTATAATTTTTATAATCAAGAAAACAACCAATTTAACAAATGTTAAAACAGAAGATAAAATGAATTCATAAGCCAATACCACTTTAAAAAGCACTCTATATATATACCAAGCATTTGTTAAATCAAATTTGTATTCCATTGAAACCAATGCGAAAGAAGGCACAAAAATGTAAAATAATTGCATAACATTCAAAATTCTTTAAAAAAAAAAAATTAAAAAGCAATCTATATATACAAAGCAGAAGATATTTCATATCAACCAAGCATTTGTTAAATCAAATTTGTACTCCGTTGAAACCAATGCGAAAGAAAGGCACAAAAATGTAAAAGAAATTGCATAACATTCAAAATTCTTTAAAAACGAACTTGTTTATTCCCCCATCATTTGTTTTCATTTTCAGCTCCGGCCCTATTTGACAAACTACATGTAACACTATGAGGCTACAGTGATCACATTTACAATGTACTTGTTAAGCACACTTGCAATGCTCAACTAACGCATTCCTTTTCTTATAACCGCTCTATTTACAATGTTAATAACAGCAGTACCGGTAATTGTATTTGGTTGGTTGTGATTCACTAGAAAATGCACGAAATAAATTTCTTATAAAAAAAAATAAGTGTAAACTGTAAACTTTAAAGCAAACGGTGGTAAAAAGGAAAAGCACTGGAACTGAAAATACAAAGTAAAAAAAAAAAAAAAAAAACTAGTAATGCTCAACTGTTATCTATTTCATTTTGAAAACTTATGCTTATATTAACCAAATATAAATTAATTTGTAATAAAATCAATATTAAAAATATATTTGCAACAATTACCATTAAACCCTTTTTACAAGTGACTATAAAATATATTTGAATTAGAACAGAGATTTTTCTCCTTTTTGCCATCCCGACGTAATATATGAAGCAGTGTATGCTCAGTGGTTTCTGAGAGCCTGTGTGCAAAAAACTCACAGGCTTACTCGGGATGAGATTCGAACCCACGACTTCCGCAGAGCTTCCAACCTTTTTTAAACTCAATTCAGTGTTCAGAAAGCAAAACAAATCAGTATTTTGCTCAGAAAATCTGTATTTAAATTTAATTCATAAATGCCTCAGCGAGTTTCACTATCCCTACTGGTCGAGAGCCTGTCACGTGGGTGTGTTTAAATGTTTGTTTAAACACGGCTGAAAGTTGTTTAAACACGGCGCGTCATAACCAGCTGTTCTCAGCCGAAGTAGTAGTAGGTGCGCGCACAAGATGTACTGAACTTCATAATGTAAGACAACGCTAATCCACACGTATAATCCACTGCATCTCGTGCATGTGCGTACGCGCACGCGCCTTCACGCGCATGTGTTTTGTACTGATGATCTGAGCAAATGGGAGAAAAAGTGGGGTGAAAAAGCTTCGCATTTTGTCCTTTTTACACAAGGTTTTTAGCATTTTTCATAAGAAGGCATTTATGAATGGGGATAAAAATGTGATGACCCGGTCTTTACCAGTCAATAATAACCTCGAAGGGTCATGACCGCTGTTAATGGACCGAGCCGAAGCGGTCACGCCCCTCTTTGGTTATTATTGACGTGATAAAGACCGGGTCATCACACTTTTATCCCCTTAATTTAACCTGAAAATCAGATCTTTTTTTACCTCATAATATGCGTGCCTGGTGGGTTTAATAAACTTACGTACTGGATAGACCGTCTCCTTATTTTTATATTTTCAAAGCTAAAGTTGCATCAATTCGGTTGAGATCACAATAATGAGCTAGTACACGACTAGTATAATAGCATAATATGCATGAAAAAAACATTATTATGATCAGATTTCAAAAAAATCTGTATTTATAAACAAAAATTCATACTTCCGTATTTTTGTGAATTTCCGTACAAAATACGGAAATCCGTACTGGTTGACAGCTCTGCTTCAAGCTTACTATGCAGATGTCTTAACCACTCGACCACCGAGCTTACCGAGATCGAATGGCCGATTCAAATCCAAAGTATAGCAGCGGGTACCAAATATATTTGGTCATGAAAATGCAGAATGGTCCTCCTTGAAAATTGTATTGCCTTACGTTACCTCATAGAACGTGAAAAGGTGCTTGCCATAGCAAGTGCCCCTACTGGGTGTGTGGCTATAGTGAATGCACCGAACACATTTATGTGGGGCACACGTGTTACGATGTCCACTCTACTTAACTGCATACAAGGCTATGTCATTCAGACCGGTTAGTGCGCACATGATTGTAAGTGCACATTCTTGAATCCTTAGGCCACAGAGTACCGCAGAGGGCAGGTGCTTAGAGCAGTCAATAAAAGCGTGACACACTTGGGGCTAGATCTGACACAAGATTGCCACGTTTTCTATTTTAGTGATAGACACCTTGCAACCACAACAATCTCCACCGAGAAACTTTTTGTTATTTAAGTTCAGTGACAATGAAACTACAAAATATCTAATCTTTTCCATTTGTGACCAGCCAGACTCATGCTGCCAGGTCCTGACCTTACTTCCGTGTTGTATATATACATGTATTAGTGTTAGTATTCATTGCATAAGGCAAAGTTTTGCGCAACAGCGCCTCTAGCGTTTTGTGATAAGCTTGTTAAAAAGCGCCGCCAGCGTCGTCCTCATTAAGTTGCATAACTTTTAGACGCCGCTTTTAAATATTTTTTGGGCGTTGACATTCCGGACATTCCTTAAAAAAACCAAAACATTTTCTTGTACTTTCAAGCAAGCTAGAACGAACACTCCTCTCCCGACGATTGCCGAGAGAACACCTTCGTCTTTTTTGCTATAAAAATAATAAGCCCTGTACTGCCGATCTGACATCCGTCATCAGGCAAATGGAGGCAAAGGTGCAGAATACGCAACTTTTCCGTAACCTGTACTCGTCATACTACGAGGGACCGTGCCCTCTTCTTTTGAGCCTATATGGCCAGCAACATAATATTGGAATTCCTTGTTATTAATGACTGTCGGTTTTTTTTTCCTGTTCAATGAACTATTGAAAACAACATATCTCATCCAAACACAATAAAACTTGTATCATTCAGAAAACAAAGAAACTCCTCTGACTCCTCAATCGTCACTGATCTGCGTCCTAACCGGAAACAACTCGGTTACACATTACAAAGGACATGCCCTCAGATATGACGTAAAATGCAACGTTGCTTGAAAAAATTATAACATGCCCAGAACTAAAAGTCAATACATCAACTTAACATCATGAATATGACAACTGATAAGCACCATTGAAAAGAAAAAAACACCAAAAAACAACTTCATATTTTCCCTTATGAGTTGAATGATCAATCAGGAAGCCTTTTATCTTAAATTTTTGCAGAGGGCAGATTTACTTACTTGGCTGAGTTGTCTACACGTGTACACTACAAGGATTGCTTTGCATTACAATTGCATGGTGACATGCTGTCATGGCCATTTTAAAAAACATTCACAAGTTTAACAAAGTTTAACCCCTTGGGCACGGTATTTTACGGGAGACGTCGGGGTGTTGCAGCGGTTCTGGCAGCCAAATCAAACCGCTACAATGTGTTTGTGCAGTCAAGCATGACATACACAATAATCCAACAATGGATTGAAACTGCACAAACAGCGGCCAGTGGCGTCATCCGGCCTGGTGGTACTGTTTTTTGTTGCGCCATATGCGTCATCCGTACGCAAGGGGTTAATGAACTGCCAATTAAAGTCATCACATGACTCTGGTGACATCAGTTGATTGGTTGAGAGACTGGCATGTCAACCCCCCCCCCCCCCCCCAATCTCATGTTTTATTTCAAGCCATCTACTTGAACATATTGGAATGAAAACATTGATATGCAAATTACAGCATTACATCACCTCGGTGCTGCGGTCTGATTGGTTCAGACACTAATAGGTCAATCCAAACCTCATGTTTATGTAGTCCAAGCTGTTGATTGGTGGGTATTTGTCATTTCCATCTATGCATTCGATGAGGGCATCGTAGTCTGGATGGCCAAAGAATGCAATGGACTGGCGTGGCTGGACATTTGCTTCAGGTGACGAGGTCAGAAGCACACGGTGTTTCTGGAAGAGAAAACAGGAATAAATATCACACCCTGACTTAGCACGTAGATTTAATGATACCTACACTTAGATATAGGGTTATTTCTCTGAACTACTTGGATAACCTTTGACCTGGACTGTACTTCATCGAGATACCGAACTGGCTTATAAGCAACACAATGACTTGAATGTAAAAACTGCAAAGGTTATAAACAAATGAACATGGAATCAGCTTATATATATTGATCCACACAACAAAATGTGTCACAAACTAGAAATAATTCCTGCAACTTTCATAAACATTTTGGGTCTCGGAAAGATACTTAGCACTCTTCCAACAGATTACTAAATGAAGAAACTGTGCCATATACTCACCACAGCCAGATACTTGTTTGCAGTCCATCTCTGCATCAAGTCACCAATATTCACTAAAATACCGCCCTCTACCAGATGTGCTTGAATGTAATCACCATTCCGCTTCCGCACCTGTGCAGAAATAGACCAGCGCACATAGTGTGTGAAAAATTAAAAGATTCAGACATTACACAAATACATGTCAACACATTGAAACTGGAACACTGCCTGTGAAAATATCAATGGCCCTGTTGCTCTTTTTACTATTATTGTTTTTCTGGTGCCCAAACTGGTATGCCATACTGGCTTGTGCAGCCAAGTGTATAATGCACACAATAGGCTTGTGCAGCCAAGTGTACCGCACACAAGAACCGATATGGACCGAATATTTCAGCTGAAGAATATAGCCATCAAACCACGGCTATAGCCATTATCCGTATTCAATGGTTACAGCACAAAAGTAGCAAGCCTGATGAACAATCCTGTTAGAAATCTCTCATTTTGGAAGTTGGAATCCATGACAAATATTTCTTTAATCCACAAGATCTGGTAATAAGGACTGAAAACCCAACTGAAATGGGCCTCATGAGTGATTTGGAAGATGAGGAACAAACCAGCAACTGATCCCAATACAAACCTCCAATCCTGGTCGTTCTTGGAAGAGCAAGGTGAGACCCCCATAATCTGAATGCTCTCCACAGCGAACTTGATCTTCCTTGACTGAAACGTCTGACAAGGCAGGGTAGTACAGTGTGCGAAGTGTTGTACCACTGTACTCAAAAGCCTTGACGTGAAGCTTCACAAAATGCAATGGATCCTGAGACGGTGTTAAATTGCAACAAGATGGTATACAAAGACAGATAATAACTATCACATACATATTCATGAACCAATCTGAACCATAAACTTCTTTACACTTGAATCTAAATTACACATTAACAATAACACTCAAGGGGTAATGCACACAATCATGAAATATGATATACTCATCCGTGTCCATAAAGAAGACAATAAAATTCTGAATTACAAGAGATTATTTTTCCATCTTCACAATAAAATAATACCAATCGTAAACAAGTATTTAATAGGTTGTGGTATAAGACAATTATGAAGACAATTGTTATTAGTTGTAAAATTTATATTCCTTTATGCTCTATGTATTTTCTAAAACAGCAATTGGTCGTGGATATTAAGTGAATTAGCCTGCCATGACAGATTTACTAGAAACAGTTGTCTTGTCAAAAGAAATGTTTGCAGCACCAAATTCAGTGAAGCTGTTTATGCCAGTGACAGATTGGTTTTAGTTGGATACAATCAAGAAGACGTTTCATGAAATATCTGTCCGATGAGATGTACATACCTCAAGTTGTAGGGCATGACCCATGACCTCTAGGATTTTGTGATGTAACACCAGGCAGGGGTCCCAGAAGTCCATCATGACTGACTTGAAGTTTGGACATTCTGAACGGCTGGGCCAATTTCCCTATAGCAGAGAGAGAGAGTTTAGACCTCAGTAAAACAATGCTAACAACGTTACTGCTAACACTATGGGCTATCATGCGTGTGACTTTTTTTTAAATTTCTTAGTGAGTTCCTTCAATTCCTGTCTTTATAAGACAAATTCAGGTCTGAAACTGACAAGATGAGACTTACATCTTTTGCTGTCATCGGATGATAGTTGAACGATTCTTTCAGGTCACCATGGGGACGGGTTGGGTTTAGTCTAAAAAAATAACAAATTTAGTTAAGTATATTGGTACCATAAATTATTAAATTCACTTTATTCTGTGACAATTACAACAAAATTAAAAATAATCGCAATCAATCAAGGCATATGTTGAAAGAAAGAATATCATTAAGAAGAAGCTACAATATTGATCACAGTCCAGCGTTGGGCCATCAGCAATTTAGAATATCTATGCCATGAAAGCAACCCAATGCTGGTGGGGGGGGGGGTGGGGGGGGGGGGGGGTGGGGGGGGGGGGGGGGGGTGGGGGGGGGGGGGGCTGCGGGTACAACTAAATGTGGCTAGCCTGAGGATTGATGCAAACATGAGAATACTGCATGGCTAAAAATCCAAAGCAATGGATTAAGCAAAATGGATACACTGATGTATGCCAATTGTATTTTTCAGTTTTATTTGTGCACTATGCAAAGAACTAAGGGCCGCAATTATATTACAGAACAGAAGAGAAGTCATCATGATTGATGTAGTTTCTTACTTCTCTCGTTCCATTCGCACATATCCATGGTTTTCATCTTGGTCGCGTGGGTACTTGTTCTTGACGTCAGCAGGGAGATGAAAAAATTCTTTGGATGCTTTCCACATGTGATCGACCTGTTAATAGCAATAATTAAAACATTTTATTTGTTTTTAATTCTCTCCATTTTCATTTACGAATTGGCACATCCATACTCAAACAAGTCTGCTCTGGTCAGGGACGAATCCAGGATTTTCCAAACCGGGGGGGGGGGGGGGCATGAAATCTACCAAGCAGGTGAAGGCAAGTTGTGGCGCCTACGCCGAAGGTGTGCCTGCCCACCCTGCTAGAGGGGTCTGGGTGCATTTTTAATCTCTCCCTCTTTTTTCTTATCTTTTTGAGTCTCTCTCTCTCTCTCTGTCTTGTTTTATTTATTTTTTTAAGGAAAAGGGGGGGGGGGGTGTGGCATGTGCCCCCCCCCCCCCCCCTGGATCCGCCCCTGATGGTTGTAGTGAAATATCACTGCATAATATTCAGTACACAGGAATCTCTCTGACAAGAACCTGTGAGCTTACTTCTAGTTTTTATTAAAATGCTCTGGCCATCTTTGGGGCCAAAAGCCAAATTGAACTTGAGTCTGCGTCCAGACTGCAGTCCTCGACCACCAACAATAACTAACCTTCTCTTGTGGGAAATCAGCATTGACTATGTAGAAAAAGCCAATGGATGTTAAGGCTCGGTGGATACTCTGCACAAGGTTCTGGAAGGCATCACTGCTTGGATCTGGTTTGTCTACTGACAGACTGTAAGCACTGAAGTCAATGACAGGAATTTTGTCTGCCGAATCACCCATCGTTCTCTCCTGACCGGACCACAAACAAAATTACTCAAATGTACAGCAGGTACCACAATACATTATTTTTACTTGAGAAAATTTTAAGAAGGGCCTCATAGAGCAATGCAAAGCCAGGTTCTGGGAGGAGAAATGAAATGCATATTTAGTACTCTCAGTAGCCTGATCAACCCCCAACTAACTACATATGTACATTGTAGAAGTCAGCGCTCGTCAGCCCTCATCAGCATAGGCAATTAGACGAATTTGTAAAAAAATAAAATGGGGGAAAAATACTGTTGAAGCTTGGGGAATTACTGAACTATGTATCATAATGCACCTGGATTACAAGGGACCAAAAGCTTGTAATCATGTGATTCTCCTCAAAGCATTATTTACAAATTCCAGTGAAACGTAACGTGTTTGGAGTAAAAACAGCACTGACTGGTGTACGAATTAACATGAGTACAAGTTGGCAGATGTCCAAGTTGGCATGCGTATGATAAAAATGTGTATGAGTTACCAGGTGTACGAGTCGGCAAGTGTACGAGTCGGCGGGTGTACGAGTTGATGTTATTGTTTCTTTTATCTGCTGCTGTTTACCTTAACGTTGCAATGTTGATGTGGCCGACTCTTTACTAGGCACACCTGTTTAGGTCTGAAATACACAGCAGAACTAGGTCAATGGACGATTACATGTACATATAGTACAATACAAAGTCATAGTATCAGTGGTATAAAGCTTATTCACAAAAAGGTATGTGTATATCGCAAATACTGCCTGGTTGATTCTGCACAAATAGAAGGAAAAGGGAACAATGTTTGTGCCTTTTTCATTCCCACAATGCCTTTTGACCATTGTGCAAAATCATCCAGGCGGCATGCGATATACCTTATGAAATATACATGTAAGATTTTGCGGTGTGATGAAGGTGAGCAGGAAATCAGCTACATATAATTAAGATTGGACAATCAACTACTTGCAGTGTTGTACATTCTCATCATAAAAACCATCATTCAGGAATTTCTGTTAACAAAAGCATGCACAGGTCACAGAGGGAAGGTAAATATTGAATTTAATGGCATTAGGTCAACTGTGAAAAGGTTTCCAAGTTTGTGAATTGAACAGTGAACACACCAGAAAAAAACCTTCTGTACCTTTATAGTCTATGACCCTTTTTGAATACCTTCAGTGAACAGGACTAGTATACTACATGTCCTTGACATCTGGAGTGCTTCACAGAAGTTAAATGGAGAAGTAATAGTAGTACATGTACACTCCATTCATTTTGTAATCCAATAAGGTCATGAATAAAATAAATCCAATAAGGACGTTGTGTTTGTAAATCAATGTACATGCAAAAACAAATTAAGGTTTTCCTGTGAATTTGAGACAGAAATCGTGTGAAGTACAATGTTGCTGTTATCCTCACATCTCTTTGATGCATGGCAAGAGTTTTGCTTAAATTTGTCCCCTTTTTTACATTTTTGTGCAAATTCTGAGACAAATCATAATAAAAAAATATTACTTTAACCCTAACAGCCCAAGGCTTTTTACTAGAATCCTTCCCTAACCACACAAACTCCAACACTGTGTAGTAAAATGGCACATTCTTTGTACTTAAACAAAATCAGGGCATCAAGTCCCATGCAAAGTGATGGTGCCAAGGCTCTACAGTACCCAATCACACAAAATTCAACACAAATGGGGTGTTTGATTTTGGCAGGTTAGGGATGGTTAGGGTTAATACCCCCCCCCCCCCCCCCTCCACCAAAATGGGTCAGGAACAGCAAAATCTTGGAAAATAACCAACCCTCCTTCACAACAACTATAATTCTAAGCACATGGCACAACCTTATGTCATCAAATGACATTTATGTCATCAAAATCCGTGGAAAATGAGGCAGAAATTAACATGTATAGGCCTTTTCACACTACGAAAAATCTCGGTGTTGGACCCGGGTCCGACCCGTGTTGACTAGACTGACCTTTTCACACTGCAACATTTAACACGGCACTGACCCGTGTAGAGCGCTCAACCCGGGTTGAAACTCAACCCTGCTCGGGAGGTGGGTTGAGAGCTCTCGACCCGTGTAGAGAAGTTGGACCCGTGTTGAAAGTCGTAGTGTGAACGTCTCCGTGTTGAGTTCGACCCGTGTAACCGTGGATCGGAGTGTGCGTGCAGAGCACCACATAACTAGGCTGTTCGATATGACGATATTTGCCGATGTTTCGGTATTATGTTGCTTTTTCAGTTTTTGCAGCGTTTATGGTTTCTCCAAGTGTGTATACGTTAAGTGTGGATTAGTCTAGATTACCTTGCGCGAAATTATTTCCAATAAATTTGACGGCAGAATAGTACATAACGTATGTAGGAATAAAAAGATACATTCTGTACTAAATGTGTCGTTTCTTTAATCGTTTTAAACCCCGACATGACTTATCCGACATATCCGCGCCGTATGTAGCGCACATTGCGTGCATGCGTATTCCATCGTTAGTGTATAGTCTTGGTCAAATGCAAACAACCGCACTGAACGCTACCATATTATTCCCAGTGTACAATGTACGTACATGCAGCTAACATTTTGCGAACTTCGTCTCAAGAAAAGGCTACTAAGGTATGAGGGGGCCGGGGTTATTGCTCAATATGGGGAACCCCAAAAGTGCATCTGCGCGTGCGCGTTGCTTTGTTGCAAACAGCTGGCCTTGGACGCCGGTCAAGTACAGAGTACACGGTTCCTTCCTCCATGGTTCATGCTACTTTCATGAGATTCTTTTACCCCCGATATGGCGTAGAAAATGGGCCCCAAATCAGACAAAAGACCGACATGGAGTGAGGAGGATTTGGGCTGACAGCTCCATCCAAAGCCAGCTCGGCGGAACGACCAGAATGCAGTATGGGGGATTTTCCGATTTGACCCGTGTTGAACGGCCGGCCGTGTGTGTAGTGTGAAACGATCGCACAATACACGGGTCGAAACATTACACGTGTAGCAAAAATGCTGGCGCTGCGTTGAGTAGTGTGAAAAGGCAGCGTAATTGACCCGTGTTGAAATTTTAAGAAGTCTACACGGGTCGGACCCGTGTCGGACCCGTGTAGATTTCAACACGGGTCGAACGTACATAGTGTGAAAAGGCCTCATGTGAACACTTTGAGTGGCACGAACATTTCCCAACAAATGTGTCAACTTCAGGGTTGTGCCATCTGTTTATTACATGTACAATTCTGAACACCAATGGATGGTTATTTTCTCAGATTTTTGTTTTCCTGACCCATTTTGGTGGGGTATTAACCCTAACAGCCCAAGGCTTTTTACTAGAATCCTTCCCTAACCACACAAACTCCAACACTGTGTACTAAACCAATGGCACATTCTTTGTACTTGGACAAAATCAGGGCATCAAGTCCCATGCAAAGAGATGGTGCCAAGGCTCTACAGTACCCAATCACACAAAATTCAACACAAATGGGGTGTTTGATTTTGGCAGGTTAGGGATGGTTAGGGTTAAAGTAAAATCTTTCCAATAATTAATCAATTCTAACAAAACCTAAGCGAGACCGCCAACATAGGGCAAGATAGCTCAGTTGGTAGAGCACCGGTACGGTAACCCGGAGGTCGCAGGTTCGAATCCCACTCCTGCCAGTTTCTTTGTTCACTTTGAAAACCTAAGGGGTTAAATTTTGTATTTTGAGATTTGCTCAGAGTGCACCTCTTCAAAGTTCAAGAGATGGGTAAATCATCTAATTTAAGTACAAATTAGTAGTGAACAAAGTATGGCAAAGCAATAAATTATAAAGCCGGGTATTCTGGTCTCTGTCTCGCCAGCACTACTTTTTACAATCAATATCATGTTATCATTTATAGTTGGCTAGAAAATTCCAGCTCTATGCCCATGACATGTGAGATTTGCCATTTAGATGAATGGCGAATCTCACATGTCATGAGCCTGGAGCTGGAATTTTCAAGCTAATTTATAGTTAAGTTAATAGCATGACAGTTTGGCAACACTAGGCCTAGTCCCTACTCGAGACATGAGTTACGTTAAAAAGTAGGGGAAAAAAATCAAACTCAAACTCAAACTCAAACATCAACATGTCAGAGTGCCAAACTACAACACGCACGTTGTAAAATCATAAAATGACATATGAAGCACCAGGCCTCAAATTTAATGGCAGCCATGATGGCAAGTGCCATCGATGCCCTTAAGTTTGCCATGGTGCCCTTTACAAAATCACACTCTTCACGGCCAGTCTTGCCGTGCCCTTTTCCCAACTGGCCGTAGTGCCCTCATTGCCCACGCGTACCCGTCCCGCCGGCGCGCAATGGTGCATGCGGACCAGACTGTTATGGTACCGGTTAGGCCCTTACATACCCGATTGAGAGCTAAACGTGGGGTATTCCAAACGTGGCACTATATGGTACATACATGTACATGTACAGAACTTGTTTGCCGTTGCCATGACCATGTCAACTACCCTTTAGTTAGCCTCCGTGCCCTTCAAAAAAAATGCCATTGGCCTTGGTGCCTTTTGCTTTGGCCTTGGCACCCTGCCAAATTTTTCATTATCGAAGGCAAAATGGCCATGCCCTAGAAAATCTTAAATTTGAGGCCTGAAGCATGATATGGGGCTAAGGGAACCCCTTTGTTTTGTGTTGGTCATTGTTCCCGGTGTCATGCCAAAGAGTGTCCGGTGCCAAAGAGTGTCCGGTGCCAAATACTGTTCGCTCATTAGCATACTGCTCTCTGATTAGTCAAGTGGGTATTACATCATCGCGATACCGGAAGCTTGCTAAATAGTGTTCGGGCGTACGTAGTGTGCATCCATCGCGTCCTTGCCGTCAAGCTATCAACACTGCGTGACGATATAAAGTCCTAATTCGCCTCTTTTAATATAATCTTTTTGGGTTTATTTTACCTCTTTTATTGTTGATTTTTATGAATTTGACGAAAGGGCAATTAGCAGCATTAAAATAATAATTATTCTCACTTTCTGGAATGTTGATTTATATATTTGGATGAAAAAATTGCAAACTTTCAAATTACAAACTACCCATTCATGTGGAAAATGTTTATAACTTGAAAAGATTGTAATTTCCCCTGA
This sequence comes from Hippasteria phrygiana, assembly GCA_037893225.1. Taxonomy (NCBI): domain Eukaryota; kingdom Metazoa; phylum Echinodermata; class Asteroidea; order Valvatida; family Goniasteridae; genus Hippasteria; species Hippasteria phrygiana. The sequence goes on from JAZGUH010000082.1 coordinate 248,897, forward strand.
ATTGATATGGGAACTAGCTGCTGATCATGCTGATTGGCCTCTTGAACAGGGCATATCTTGTTCATGCATCTTCATATTGTTATTAAATACATATAGTATTTATAATACTCATAGATACAAAAAGGATTTTGGAGAGGAGAATATTGGGGGAAATATGAAGGGGGAACATAAGTAACAAGCAGACAGTATGATAAAATTGAACGTGCAGTCAAGAAAAAAAAGTGGATAAAAATTCATCCGATTCAAAATAGTCGCTGGTACATGAAATGATGAATACGTATGAGGTATGAGTAAAACAAAGTATTTGGCAAGGAACGGACAGTATTTGGCAGCAATTTATTTAGCGGACATTAGGCCTATTTGGCAAGGAAAGTACAGTATTTGGCAAGGAACGGACAGTATTTGGTAGCAATTTAGCAAACAGTATTTGGCAAGGAACGGTTGGTAGCGTGCTTTGTGTGTGTGTGTGTATATGCCGGCAATCGTGGACCTAGGACAAAAGAATTCGAGCGTAGACAAAGGGTCCACGTTTGACCTAACGTCCACGATTGAAAATCGTGTACAAAACCAATGGGAGGCCTTCCGAAAAAGTTAGAGTATAAACAAAAGAGGAACAATGGGAGGTCCACGATTGCACCCGTTTACATGACTGTGTGTGTGTGGAGAGATATTCCGTACCCTGTGGAGACATGAACACAATGCGAACAAAGGGACTCAATAGGTCTCCACAGGGCAATTCTATGGGTTAGGTTTGCTCCACAAGGAATTTTGTGTACAAAGTCTATGGGGGTTTGCTTAAGTACAGGGACAAAGGGGAGAACAATGCCATGTCTCCACAGGGATGCAAAAACGCGGATACGTGTGTGTGTGTGTGTGTGTGTGAGTTTGTATATGCCGGCAATCGTGGACCTAGGACAAAATAATTCGGGCGTAGACAAAGGGTCCACGTTTGACCCAACATCCACGATTGAAAATCGTGTACAAAACCAATAATGGGAGGCCTTCCGAAAAAGTTAAAGTATAAACAAAAGAGGAACAATGGGAGGTCCACGATTGCACCCGTTTACATGACTGCGTGTGTGTGTGGGTGTTCATGATATTGTGCTGTGCATAAATAATGCAACGCATGCATGAGCGGACACTTTTTAACAGCAGACACTATATATTTGGCATGTAATACATGCCAATCCGTGTCTTTTGCGCGTGCTCAGCGGCCAGTATTTGATTAGTATGCTAATGAGCGGACAGTATTTGGCACCGGACACTTTTTGGCATGACACCTGAATGCCAGATATGAAAGTGCTCGTCATCAGCCACTATCAATCATGACTATCTCAGTATCTGACAGTGACAGTGAGTGACACTGTCAATAACTTTAATTCTTCAGCATGTTCAGCACGGAAGATAACTACAGCAGTTACACCGGGAGTACGTTCTTGGATGCATACAAGTTTTTTCCAAGGACTCACCTTTAATATTAACAGACTTGAACGTGAGCTCTGCAGGAAATAAAAGTTTTCCACAGATTTCACCGTCACGTTCGTTCGTTCGTTCGTTCGTGATCGTACACCCGATCTCAACTGGTGCCAATTCTGGAGAGTGCTTGAGATCACCGTGCCGCATCCCGTATGTAGTCTGGGTGTAAGACCATGTGTGGTTTCCAGGGTTAGGGGCGCAACCTGTCCAAAGCTAGCCGCGAACTGGGCCCGATTTCCAGCCTCGAACTCAGCCTCGAACTCAGCCTCGAACTCCTAAAATCTAAAACACATGCATCAAAGGGAGATCCAAAACGTGTTCGCGTTTGCGCTTGCCGATAAGTATTTTTGAGAATAATTGAACGAATTTCCAGAAATAAACCCCAAAAAGCGAATTTTTCTCGAACACGATTTTAACATATATTATAAAGGATATTGAAATTCAACAAAAAGATGATTTTGACGTAATGTGCTCACCAAACACGTTCAATTATTTATAGTTTGTGTAGAGAAAACCGGCGGCAATTTGAAGACGCCTTTAAAACAAAATCTCCCCCACAGATTCATCAAAGTGGACATTTTTATTGCATGATCTGAAAGATCATCCCTCTGGGCACACTTAATTTGGGATAAGGCTAAATCGGTGAACTAAAAATACCCAGCCTCACCAACAGAAAAATGGCATCTTTTCCCATATACTTTGTGCACATACTTTAAAGACGCCTTTAAAACAAAATCTCCCCAACAGATTCATCAAAGTGGACATTTTTATTGCATGATCTGAAAGATCATCCCTCTTGGCACACTTAATTTGGGATAAGGCTAAATCGGTCAACTAAAAATACCCAGCCTCACCAACTGAAAATTGCATCTTTTCCCATATACTTTGTGCACATACTTTAAAGACGCCTTTAAAACAAAATCTCCCCCACAGATTCATCAAAGTGGACATTTTTATTGCATGATCTGAAAGATCATCCCTCAGGGCACACTTAATTTGGGATAAGGCTAAATCGGTCAACTAAAAATACCCAGCCTCACCAACAGAAAAATGGAATCTTTTCCCATATACTTTGTGCACATACTTTAAAGACGCCTTTAAAACAAAATCTCCCCCACAGATTCATCAAAGTGGACATTTTTATTGCATGATCTAAAAGATCATCCCTCTGGGCACACTTAATTTGGGATAAGGCTAAATCGGTGCACTAAAAATACCCAGCCTCACCAACTGAAAATTGCATCTTTTCCCATATACTTTGTGCACAGACTTTAAAGACGCCTTTAAAACAAAATCTCCCCCACAGATTCATCAAAGTGGACATTTTTATTGCATGATCTGAAAGATCATCCCTCTGGGCACACTTAATTTGGGATAAGGCTAAATCGGTGAACTAAAAATACCCAGCCTCACCAACAGAAAAATGGCATCTTTTCCCATATACTTTGTGCACATACTTTAAAGACGCCTTTAAAACAAAATCTCCCCAACAGATTCATCAAAGTGGACATTTTTATTGCATGATCTGAAAGATCATCCCTCTTGGCACACTTAATTTGGGATAAGGCTAAATCGGTCATCTAAAAATACCCAGCCTCACCAACTGAAAATTGCATCTTTTCCCATATACTTTGTGCACATACTTTAAAGACGCCTTTAAAACAAAATCTCCCCCACAGATTCATCAAAGTGGACATTTTTATTGCATGATCTGAAAGATCATCCCTCAGGGCACACTTAATTTGGGATAAGGCTAAATCGGTGAACTAAAAATACCCAGCCTCACCAACAGAAAAATGGAATCTTTTCCCATATACTTTGTGCACATACTTTAAAGACGCCTTTAAAACAAAATCTCCCCCACAGATTCATCAAAGTGGACATTTTTATTGCATGATCTAAAAGATCATCCCTCTGGGCACACTTAATTTGGGATAAGGCTAAATCGGTCAACTAAAAATACCCAGCCTCACCAACTGAAAATTGCATCTTTTCCCATATACTTTGTGCACAGACTTTAAAGACGCCTTTAAAACAAAATCTCCCCCACAGATTCATCAAAGTGGACATTTTTATTGCATGATCTGAAAGATCATCCCTCTGGGCACACTTAATTTGGGATAAGGCTAAATCGGTGAACTAAAAATACCCAGCCTCACCAACAGAAAAATGGCATCTTTTCCCATATACTTTGTGCACATACTTTAAAGACGCCTTTAAAACAAAATCTCCCCAACAGATTCATCAAAGTGGACATTTTTATTGCATGATCTGAAAGATCATCCCTCTTGGCACACTTAATTTGGGATAAGGCTAAATCGGTGAACTAAAAATACCCAGCCTCACCAACTGAAAATTGCATCTTTTCCCATATACTTTGTGCACATACTTTAAAGACGCCTTTAAAACAAAATCTCCCCCACAGATTCATCAAAGTGGACATTTTTATTGCATGATCTGAAAGATCATCCCTCAGGGCACACTTAATTTGGGATAAGGCTAAATCGGTCAACTAAAAATACCCAGCCTCACCAACAGAAAAATGGAATCTTTTCCCATATACTTTGTGCACATACTTTAAAGACGCCTTTAAAACAAAATCTCCCCCACAGATTCATCAAAGTGGACATTTTTATTGCATGATCTAAAAGATCATCCCTCTGGGCACACTTAATTTGGGATAAGGCTAAATCGGTGCACTAAAAATACCCAGCCTCACCAACTGAAAATTGCATCTTTTCCCATATACTTTGTGCACAGACTTTAAAGACGCCTTTAAAACAAAATCTCCCCAACAGATTCATCAAAGTGGACATTTTTATTGCATGATCTGAAAGATCATCCCTCTTGGCACACTTAATTTGGGATAAGGCTAAATCGGTGAACTAAAAATACCCAGCCTCACCAACTGAAAATTGCATCTTTTCCCATATACTTTGTGCACATACTTTAAAGACGCCTTTAAAACAAAATCTCCCCCACAGATTCATCAAAGTGGACATTTTTATTGCATGATCTGAAAGATCATCCCTCAGGGCACACTTAATTTGGGATAAGGCTAAATCGGTCAACTAAAAATACCCAGCCTCACCAACAGAAAAATGGAATCTTTTCCCATATACTTTGTGCACATACTTTAAAGACGCCTTTAAAACAAAATCTCCCCCACAGATTCATCAAAGTGGACATTTTTATTGCATGATCTAAAAGATCATCCCTCTGGGCACACTTAATTTGGGATAAGGCTAAATCGGTGAACTAAAAATACCCAGCCTCACCAACTGAAAATTGCATCTTTTCCCATATACTTTGTGCACAGACTTTAAAGACGCCTTTAAAACAAAATCTCCCCCACAGATTCATCAAAGTGGACATTTTTATTGCATGATCTGAAAGATCATCCCTCTGGGCACACTTAATTTGGGATAAGGCTAAATCGGTGAACTAAAAATACCCAGCCTCACCAACAGAAAAATGGCATCTTTTCCCATATACTTTGTGCACATACTTTAAAGACGCCTTTAAAACAAAATCTCCCCAACAGATTCATCAAAGTGGACATTTTTATTGCATGATCTGAAAGATCATCCCTCTTGGCACACTTAATTTGGGATAAGGCTAAATCGGTCAACTAAAAATACCCAGCCTCACCAACTGAAAATTGCATCTTTTCCCATATACTTTGTGCACATACTTTAAAGACGCCTTTAAAACAAAATCTCCCCCACAGATTCATCAAAGTGGACATTTTTATTGCATGATCTGAAAGATCATCCCTCAGGGCACACTTAATTTGGGATAAGGCTAAATCGGTGAACTAAAAATACCCAGCCTCACCAACAGAAAAATGGAATCTTTTCCCATATACTTTGTGCACATACTTTAAAGACGCCTTTAAAACAAAATCTCCCCCACAGATTCATCAAAGTGGACATTTTTATTGCATGATCTAAAAGATCATCCCTCTTGGCACACTTAATTTGGGATAAGGCTAAATCGGTCAACTAAAAATACCCAGCCTCACCAACTGAAAATTGCATCTTTTCCCATATACTTTGTGCACATACTTTAAAGACGCCTTTAAAACAAAATCTCCCCCACAGATTCATCAAAGTGGACATTTTTATTGCATGATCTGAAAGATCATCCCTCAGGGCACACTTAATTTGGGATAAGGCTAAATCGGTCAACTAAAAATACCCAGCCTCACCAACAGAAAAATGGAATCTTTTCCCATATACTTTGTGCACATACTTTAAAGACGCCTTTAAAACAAAATCTCCCCCACAGATTCATCAAAGTGGACATTTTTATTGCATGATCTAAAAGATCATCCCTCTGGGCACACTTAATTTGGGATAAGGCTAAATCGGTCAACTAAAAATACCCAGCCTCACCAACTGAAAATTGCATCTTTTCCCATATACTTTGTGCACATACTTTAAAGACGCCTTTAAAACAAAATCTCCCCCACAGATTCATCAAAGTGGACATTTTTATTGCATGATCTGAAAGATCATCCCTCTGGGCACACTTAATTTGGGATAAGGCTAAATCGGTGAACTAAAAATACCCAGCCTCACCAACAGAAAAATGGCATCTTTTCCCATATACTTTGTGCACATACTTTAAAGACGCCTTTAAAACAAAATCTCCCCAACAGATTCATCAAAGTGGACATTTTTATTGCATGATCTGAAAGATCATCCCTCTTGGCACACTTAATTTGGGATAAGGCTAAATCGGTCAACTAAAAATACCCAGCCTCACCAACTGAAAATTGCATCTTTTCCCATATACTTTGTGCACATACTTTAAAGACGCCTTTAAAACAAAATCTCCCCCACAGATTCATCAAAGTGGACATTTTTATTGCATGATCTGAAAGATCATCCCTCAGGGCACACTTAATTTGGGATAAGGCTAAATCGGTGAACTAAAAATACCCAGCCTCACCAACAGAAAAATGGAATCTTTTCCCATATACTTTGTGCACATACTTTAAAGACGCCTTTAAAACAAAATCTCCCCCACAGATTCATCAAAGTGGACATTTTTATTGCATGATCTAAAAGATCATCCCTCTGGGCACACTTAATTTGGGATAAGGCTAAATCGGTCAACTAAAAATACCCAGCCTCACCAACTGAAAATTGCATCTTTTCCCATATACTTTGTGCACAGACTTTAAAGACGCCTTTAAAACAAAATCTCCCCCACAGATTCATCAAAGTGGACATTTTTATTGCATGATCTGAAAGATCATCCCTCTGGGCACACTTAATTTGGGATAAGGCTAAATCGGTGAACTAAAAATACCCAGCCTCACCAACAGAAAAATTGCATCTTTTCCCATATACTTTGTGCACATACTTTAAAGACGCCTTTAAAACAAAATCTCCCCAACAGATTCATCAAAGTGGACATTTTTATTGCATGATCTGAAAGATCATCCCTCTTGGCACACTTAATTTGGGATAAGGCTAAATCGGTGAACTAAAAATACCCAGCCTCACCAACTGAAAATTGCATCTTTTCCCATATACTTTGTGCACAGACTTTAAAGACGCCTTTAAAACAAAATCTCCCCCACAGATTCATCAAAGTGGACATTTTTATTGCATGATCTGAAAGATCATCCCTCTGGGCACACTTAATTTGGGATAAGGCTAAATCGGTGAACTAAAAATACCCAGCCTCACCAACAGAAAAATGGCATCTTTTCCCATATACTTTGTGCACATACTTTAAAGACGCCTTTAAAACAAAATCTCCCCAACAGATTCATCAAAGTGGACATTTTTATTGCATGATCTGAAAGATCATCCCTCTTGGCACACTTAATTTGGGATAAGGCTAAATCGGTCAACTAAAAATACCCAGCCTCACCAACTGAAAATTGCATCTTTTCCCATATACTTTGTGCACATACTTTAAAGACGCCTTTAAAACAAAATCTCCCCCACAGATTCATCAAAGTGGACATTTTTATTGCATGATCTGAAAGATCATCCCTCAGGGCACACTTAATTTGGGATAAGGCTAAATCGGTGAACTAAAAATACCCAGCCTCACCAACAGAAAAATGGAATCTTTTCCCATATACTTTGTGCACATACTTTAAAGACGCCTTTAAAACAAAATCTCCCCCACAGATTCATCAAAGTGGACATTTTTATTGCATGATCTAAAAGATCATCCCTCTTGGCACACTTAATTTGGGATAAGGCTAAATCGGTCAACTAAAAATACCCAGCCTCACCAACTGAAAATTGCATCTTTTCCCATATACTTTGTGCACATACTTTAAAGACGCCTTTAAAACAAAATCTCCCCCACAGATTCATCAAAGTGGACATTTTTATTGCATGATCTGAAAGATCATCCCTCAGGGCACACTTAATTTGGGATAAGGCTAAATCGGTCAACTAAAAATACCCAGCCTCACCAACAGAAAAATGGAATCTTTTCCCATATACTTTGTGCACATACTTTAAAGACGCCTTTAAAACAAAATCTCCCCCACAGATTCATCAAAGTGGACATTTTTATTGCATGATCTAAAAGATCATCCCTCTGGGCACACTTAATTTGGGATAAGGCTAAATCGGTCAACTAAAAATACCCAGCCTCACCAACTGAAAATTGCATCTTTTCCCATATACTTTGTGCACATACTTTAAAGACGCCTTTAAAACAAAATCTCCCCCACAGATTCATCAAAGTGGACATTTTTATTGCATGATCTGAAAGATCATCCCTCTGGGCACACTTAATTTGGGATAAGGCTAAATCGGTGAACTAAAAATACCCAGCCTCACCAACAGAAAAATGGCATCTTTTCCCATATACTTTGTGCACATACTTTAAAGACGCCTTTAAAACAAAATCTCCCCAACAGATTCATCAAAGTGGACATTTTTATTGCATGATCTGAAAGATCATCCCTCTTGGCACACTTAATTTGGGATAAGGCTAAATCGGTCAACTAAAAATACCCAGCCTCACCAACTGAAAATTGCATCTTTTCCCATATACTTTGTGCACATACTTTAAAGACGCCTTTAAAACAAAATCTCCCCCACAGATTCATCAAAGTGGACATTTTTATTGCATGATCTGAAAGATCATCCCTCAGGGCACACTTAATTTGGGATAAGGCTAAATCGGTGAACTAAAAATACCCAGCCTCACCAACAGAAAAATGGAATCTTTTCCCATATACTTTGTGCACATACTTTAAAGACGCCTTTAAAACAAAATCTCCCCCACAGATTCATCAAAGTGGACATTTTTATTGCATGATCTAAAAGATCATCCCTCTGGGCACACTTAATTTGGGATAAGGCTAAATCGGTCAACTAAAAATACCCAGCCTCACCAACTGAAAATTGCATCTTTTCCCATATACTTTGTGCACAGACTTTAAAGACGCCTTTAAAACAAAATCTCCCCCACAGATTCATCAAAGTGGACATTTTTATTGCATGATCTGAAAGATCATCCCTCTGGGCACACTTAATTTGGGATAAGGCTAAATCGGTGAACTAAAAATACCCAGCCTCACCAACAGAAAAATTGCATCTTTTCCCATATACTTTGTGCACATACTTTAAAGACGCCTTTAAAACAAAATCTCCCCAACAGATTCATCAAAGTGGACATTTTTATTGCATGATCTGAAAGATCATCCCTCTTGGCACACTTAATTTGGGATAAGGCTAAATCGGTGAACTAAAAATACCCAGCCTCACCAACTGAAAATTGCATCTTTTCCCATATACTTTGTGCACATACTTTAAAGACGCCTTTAAAACAAAATCTCCCCCACAGATTCATCAAAGTGGACATTTTTATTGCATGATCTGAAAGATCATCCCTCAGGGCACACTTAATTTGGGATAAGGCTAAATCGGTCAACTAAAAATACCCAGCCTCATCAACAGAAAAATGGAATCTTTTCCCATATACTTTGTGAACATACTTTAAAGACGCCTTTAAAACAAAATCTCCCCCACAGATTCATCAAAGTGGACATTTTTATTGCATGATCTAAAAGATCATCCCTCTGGGCACACTTAATTTGGGATAAGGCTAAATCGGTGAACTAAAAATACCCAGCCTCACCAACTGAAAATTGCATCTTTTCCCATATACTTTGTGCACAGACTTTAAAGACGCCTTTAAAACAAAATCTCCCCCACAGATTCATCAAAGTGGACATTTTTATTGCATGATCTGAAAGATCATCCCTCTGGGCACACTTAATTTGGGATAAGGCTAAATCGGTGAACTAAAAATACCCAGCCTCACCAACAGAAAAATGGCATCTTTTCCCATATACTTTGTGCACATACTTTAAAGACGCCTTTAAAACAAAATCTCCCCAACAGATTCATCAAAGTGGACATTTTTATTGCATGATCTGAAAGATCATCCCTCTTGGCACACTTAATTTGGGATAAGGCTAAATCGGTCAACTAAAAATACCCAGCCTCACCAACTGAAAATTGCATCTTTTCCCATATACTTTGTGCACATACTTTAAAGACGCCTTTAAAACAAAATCTCCCCCACAGATTCATCAAAGTGGACATTTTTATTGCATGATCTAAAAGATCATCCCTCTGGGCACACTTAATTTGGGATAAGGCTAAATCGGTCAACTAAAAATACCCAGCCTCACCAACAGAAAAATGGAATCTTTTCCCATATACTTTGTGCACATACTTTAAAGACGCCTTTAAAACAAAATCTCCCCCACAGATTCATCAAAGTGGACATTTTTATTGCATGATCTAAAAGATCATCCCTCTGGGCACACTTAATTTGGGATAAGGCTAAATCGGTCAACTAAAAATACCCAGCCTCACCAACTGAAAATTGCATCTTTTCCCATATACTTTGTGCACAGACTTTAAAGACGCCTTTAAAACAAAATCTCCCCCACAGATTCATCAAAGTGGACATTTTTATTGCATGATCTGAAAGATCATCCCTCTGGGCACACTTAATTTGGGATAAGGCTAAATCGGTGAACTAAAAATACCCAGCCTCACCAACAGAAAAATTGCATCTTTTCCCATATACTTTGTGCACATACTTTAAAGACGCCTTTAAAACAAAATCTCCCCAACAGATTCATCAAAGTGGACATTTTTATTGCATGATCTGAAAGATCATCCCTCTGGGCACACTTAATTTGGGATAAGGCTAAATCGGTCAACTAAAAATACCCAGCCTCACCAACTGAAAATTGCATCTTTTCCCATATACTTTGTGCACATACTTTAAAGACGCCTTTAAAACAAAATCTCCCCCACAGATTCATCAAAGTGGACATTTTTATTGCATGATCTGAAAGATCATCCCTCAGGGCACACTTAATTTGGGATAAGGCTAAATCGGTCAACTAAAAATACCCAGCCTCACCAACAGAAAAATGGCATCTTTTCCCATATACTTTGTGCACATACTTTAAAGACGCCTTTAAAACAAAATCTCCCCCACAGATTCATCAAAGTGGACATTTTTATTGCATGATCTAAAAGATCATCCCTCTGGGCACACTTAATTTGGGATAAGGCTAAATCGGTCAACTAAAAATACCCAGCCTCACCAACTGAAAATTGCATCTTTTCCCATATACTTTGTGCACAGACTTTAAAGACGCCTTTAAAACAAAATCTCCCCCACAGATTCATCAAAGTGGACATTTGTATTGCATGATCTGAAAGATCATCCCTCTGGGCACACTTAATTTGGGATAAGGCTAAATCGGTGAACTAAAAATACCCAGCCTCACCAACAGAAAAATTGCATCTTTTCCCATATACTTTGTGCACATACTTTAAAGACGCCTTTAAAACAAAATCTCCCCAACAGATTCATCAAAGTGGACATTTTTATTGCATGATCTGAAAGATCATCCCTCTGGGCACACTTAATTTGGGATAAGGCTAAATCGGTCAACTAAAAATACCCAGCCTCACCAACTGAAAATTGCATCTTTTCCCATATACTTTGTGCACATACTTTAAAGACGCCTTTAAAACAAAATCTCCCCCACAGATTCATCAAAGTGGAAATTTTTATTGCATGATCTGAAAGATCATCCCTCTGGGCACACTTAATTTGGGATAAGGCTAAATCGGTGAACTAAAAATACCCAGCCTCACCAACAAAAAAATGGCATCTTTTCCCATATACTTTGTGCACATACTTTAAAGACGAATTTAAAACAAAATCTCCCCCACAGATTCATCAAAGTGGAAATTTTTATTGCATGATCTGAAAGATCATCCCTCTGGGCACACTTAATTTGGGATAAGGCTAAATCGGTGAACTAAAAATACCCAGCCTCACCAACAGAAAAATGGCATCTTTTCCCATATACTTTGTGCACATACTTTAAAGACGAATTTAAAACAAAATCTCCCCCACAGATTCATCAAAGTGGAAATTTTTATTGCATGATCTGAAAGATCATCCCTCTGGGCACACTTAATTTGGGATAAGGCTAAATCGGTGAACTAAAAATACCCAGCCTCACCAACAGAAAAATGGCATCTTTTCCCATATACTTTGTGCACATACTTTAATGACGCCTTTAAAACAAAATCTCCCCCACAGATTCCTCAAAGTGGAAATTTTTATTGCATGATCTGAAAGATTATCCCTCTGGGCACACTTAATTTGGGATAAGGCTAAATCGGTGCTCTAAAAATACCCAGCCTCACCAACTGAAAATTGCATCTTTTCCCATATACTTTGTGCACATACTTTAAAGACGCCTTTAAAACAAAATCTCCCCCCCATATTCATCAAAGTGGAAATTTGTATTGCATGATCTGAAAGATTATCCCTCTGGGCACACTTAATTTGGGATAAGGCTAAATCGGTGCACTAAAAATACCCAGCCTCACCAACTGAAAATTGCATCTTTTCCCATATACTTTGTGCACATACTTTAAAGACGCCTTTAAAACAAAATCTCCCCCCCATATTCATCAAAGTGGAAATTTTTATTGCATGATCTGAAAGATTATCCCTCTGGGCACACTTAATTTGGGATAAGGCTAAATCGGTGCTCTAAAAATACCCAGCCTCACCAACTGAAAATTGCATCTTTTCCCATATACTTTGTGCACATACTTTAAAGACGCCTTTAAAACAAAATCTCCCCCCCATATTCATCAAAGTGGAAATTTTTATTGCATGATCTGAAAGATTATCCCTCTGGGCACACTTAATTTGGGATAAGGCTAAATCGGTGCTCTAAAAATACCCAGCCTCACCAACTGAAAATTGCATCTTTTCCCATATACTTTGTGCACATACTTTAAAGACGCCTTTAAAACAAAATCTCCCCCCCATATTCATCAAAGTGGACATTTTTATTGCATGATCTGAAAGATCATCCCTCTGGGCACACTTAATTTGGGATAAGGCTAAATCGGTGCTCTAAAAATACCCAGCCTCACCAACAGAAAAATGGCATCTTTTCCCATATACTTTGTGCACATACTTTAAAGACGCCTTTAAAACAAAATCTGCCCCACAGATTCATCAAAGTGGACATTTTTATTGCATGATCTGAAAGATCATCCCTCTGGGCACACTTAATTTGGGATAAGGCTAAATCGGTGAACTAAAAATACCCAGCCTCACCAACAGAAAAATGGCATCTTTTCCCATATACTTTGTGCACATACTTTAAAGACGCCTTTAAAACAAAATCTCCCCCCCATATTCATCAAAGTGGAAATTTTTATTGCATGATCTGAAAGATCATCCCTCTGGGCACACTTAATTTGGGATAAGGCTAAATCGGTGCTCTAAAAATACCCAGCCTCACCAACAGAAAAATGGCATCTTTTCCCATATACTTTGTGCACATACTTTAATGACGCCTTTAAAACAAAATCTCCCCCACAGATTCCTCAAAGTGGAAATTTTTATTGCATGATCTGAAAGATTATCCCTCTGGGCACACTTAATTTGGGATAAGGCTAAATCGGTGCTCTAAAAATACCCAGCCTCACCAACTGAAAATTGCATCTTTTCCCATATACTTTGTGCACATACTTTAAAGACGCCTTTAAAACAAAATCTCCCCCACATATTCATCAAAGTGGACATTTTTATTGCATGATCTGAAAGATCATCCCTCTGGGCACACTTAATTTGGGATAAGGCTAAATCGGTGCACTAAAAATACCCAGCCTCACCCCAACCGAAAAATGGCATCTTTTCCCATATACTTTGTGCACATACTTTAAAGACGCCTTTAAAACAAAATCTCCCCCACAGATTCATCAAAGTGGACATTTTTATTGCATGATCTGAAAGATCATCCCTCAGGGCACACTTAATTTGGGATAAGGCTAAATCGGTGAACTAAAAATACCCAGCCTCACCAACAGAAAAATGGCATCTTTTCCCATATACTTTGTGCACATACTTTAAAGACGCCTTTAAAACAAAATCTCCCCCACAGATTCATCAAAGTGGACATTTTTATTGCATGATCTAAAAGATCATCCCTCTGGGCACACTTAATTTGGGATAAGGCTAAATCGGTCAACTAAAAATACCCAGCCTCACCAACTGAAAATTGCATCTTTTCCCATATACTTTGTGCACATACTTTAAAGACGCCTTTAAAACAAAATCTCCCCCCCATATTCATCAAAGTGGACATTTTTATTGCATGATCTGAAAGATCATCCCTCTGGGCACACTTAATTTGGGATAAGGCTAAATCGGTGCTCTAAAAATACCCAGCCTCACCAACAGAAAAATGGCATCTTTTCCCATATACTTTGTGCACATACTTTAAAGACGCCTTTAAAACAAAATCTGCCCCACAGATTCATCAAAGTGGACATTTTTATTGCATGATCTGAAAGATCATCCCTCTGGGCACACTTAATTTGGGATAAGGCTAAATCGGTGAACTAAAAATACCCAGCCTCACCAACAGAAAAATGGCATCTTTTCCCATATACTTTGTGCACATACTTTAAAGACGCCTTTAAAACAAAATCTCCCCCCCATATTCATCAAAGTGGAAATTTTTATTGCATGATCTGAAAGATCATCCCTCTGGGCACACTTAATTTGGGATAAGGCTAAATCGGTGAACTAAAAATACCCAGCCTCACCAACAGAAAAATGGCATCTTTTCCCATATACTTTGTGCACATACTTTAATGACGCCTTTAAAACAAAATCTCCCCCACAGATTCCTCAAAGTGGAAATTTTTATTGCATGATCTGAAAGATTATCCCTCTGGGCACACTTAATTTGGGATAAGGCTAAATCGGTCAACTAAAAATACCCAGCCTCACCAACTGAAAATTGCATCTTTTCCCATATACTTTGTGCACATACTTTAAAGACGCCTTTAAAACAAAATCTCCCCCCCATATTCATTAAAGTGGAAATTTTTATTGCATGATCTGAAAGATTATCCCTCTGGGCACACTTAATTTGGGATAAGGCTAAATCGGTGCTCTAAAAATACCCAGCCTCACCAACTGAAAATTGCATCTTTTCCCATATACTTTGTGCACATACTTTAAAGACGCCTTTAAAACAAAATCTCCCCCCCATATTCATCAAAGTGGAAATTTTTATTGCATGATCTGAAAGATTATCCCTCTGGGCACACTTAATTTGGGATAAGGCTAAATCGGTGCACTAAAAATACCCAGCCTCACCAACTGAAAATTGCATCTTTTCCCATATACTTTGTGCACATACTTTAAAGACGCCTTTAAAACAAAATCTCCCCCACATATTCATCAAAGTGGACATTTTTATTGCATGATCTGAAAGATCATCCCTCTGGGCACACTTAATTTGGGATAAGGCTAAATCGGTGCACTAAAAATACCCAGCCTCACTCCAACCGAAAAATGGCATCTTTTCCCATATACTTTGTGCACATACTTTAAAGACGCCTTTAAAACAAAATCTCCCCCTCATATTCATCAAAGTAGACATTTTAAAGACATTTTCTGAATGATTACACAACTGTGCACACTTCATTTTTCGAAAGCTCTGCCTCAACTTCCTGCTCGCGTACGTATGGCGAGCTTCGATCGCCTAATGTACGGTATTAACCAACTTAAAATTGCCGCAGGTTATATATTAGGATGACGTTATCAAACTATTGTTAATTGGACTTCGTTAACAGAAAATGTGTTTATTTTTGAAACCCCCTACCCCCCAAAAATGTCACTGATTTAAAAAAAAAAAGATAAACATGTTCTTGCTTTCTGGTTCTCAGATCTACTTCAGACGAAGTTTGGTATTAAATAGGGTTAGTACTATTAAACACTAATAATTTTTTTAACAAACATTGGCTGACAATCGTTTGAAATTTATTAAAAAGTCAACTTTTATTGAAATTTACGACAAAGCATTGTGTTCAGAATTCACAGGATGCTTCAAACTACTACACTGTAAAACCGTGTTTGTAAGTTTTGAACAACGCAAAATTGTATACACTTATAAACAGACGGATTATGAAGAAACACTGAACATTGTATAAATTGAATTTCTATGAAGGATTTATTACACTCATGTACATTATTGTTTAAAGTGAAAACAGCGTTTAAAATATGATTATACCCAAGTAATTTAAAATAATGTTACCGCTTAGGTGTGAAATAATGAATTATCTATACTTATCTCTCATGTCATTTTGTTTCCATTCAGCCATAACTGTCAATGTACCAAAACATTTAGACGTCCTCGATAAAACGACGAATTCCACAAATCTCTCAGTCCAAAGAAAAACTATTTTACAAAAACAAATCAATACTGAGAAACAGTAATAAATATGTTGTAATTTTATTTACATCTGTGGTTTACAATATTTGCCAGCCATGTCTTGTTGTCCAACGGCGATTTACCTTTCATTCCTCGTTTAATAATATTTGTATCTTGAATATCTCATTACCTAATAACTGCAATTAAAACGAAACTAAAAACGTCAGACAATGCAGCAGGTAGTGCCAGTCAAGTCACAAGACATGGACTATATTCATTCAGTGCATATCACCAACAAGGTATGAAAATGACTGCAAGAAATGCCTTTATAATTTTGACCTTACCACGTCCGAAGTTACTCAATTACAACCCAGGCAGGTGCTAATACAATCTACCAGGCATTACGTACCTCAACATAAACTTTGTAGAGACAAGCTTTGTCGATATGCTTGAAACATCATTTTAATTCATGATCTCCTCGTCGCTATCACGACTTCTCCTTTAGTACCTTTTTCCGTTGGTCATGCTTTAGATTATTAAACAATGTGTGAATAATAACCAAATAACATCTTTTTCCCAAGAACCACTATGTACCTTCTGAATAGAAATATATTTTGTTATGCTACCACAATCCTGAATGTGGACACTATGACATGCACTTTCAAATTTTTTTTTTCAAGGCCGAATTAAAATAATGTGTATTTATAAAGCGCACTGATATACTTTTGGTGCTATACGCTTTGCCCTCCTCAACCGTATAAGTCACAAAATCTTGGTTTTCAGTTTGTTTTTATTGTTACACAACCCCCCCCCCAAAAAAAATTTATATTTAAATTTCACCTTTCCCTTCTGAATTTAAAATGTTAATAATTTTTAAAATACAGCTCTCATGCTGCAATATGACATTTCGCTTTACAACATACACTACATCGTGATTTAATAAACCATCTGAAAATTACATTAACATTAATTTTAGTTTGATATTTCTTTTTAATAAACCAAAACTTGACCCTCCTTTCCGACAGTGCAACAAATTTGGGGGCATAATCCTAGGAAATGGTGCACACACTATGGAGTTAGGGTTAATAAAATATCGTACAATACCATACCATGTGAAGCTTTTACAGAAGACTTTAAATAAACTTGTCAAGGAATACACTGTTGAAATGTTTGTGGAAGAAAGTTCTACAAACTCTTTCACCGATTGATTTTATTTTTACATTAACGGAAACATGATTTAGGATTTATATTGCATTATTCCTGCTTAAAACAATAAAGTATTATCTTGACAATGATATTTTGTGTCCAGAGACAATTATTTCCCAGATTAAATATGAGAAAACAATTTTTGAACATGTTTGTCAAAGCTACTCCGCCCCCTGAGTGGGACCCTCATTAACATATTAAAGTGTGTGACGTAGATCGAGGCACATATACCCATTCATCATGGGTATGCATTGTGTGTACATTGTACGGCCAAAATTCTTCGTCCAAAATCTAAGCAAAATATAGTGTTTTTCGGCCATGCCGACAAGGTGTGTGGCTGCTGGGTGCAGCAAAACAACGACGGGTGGAGTAAGCCTTCATTTATTTCCAACTGAAGCGAAATATCGGAGAATTTGGACGGCGAAAGTGAACGTGACAAGAGCACAGAGGTCCGGCCCCAGCAGCTTTTCAGCGTTATGTAGCGACCACTTTGAGCCGTCGTGTTTCGATACTGGTATTTTCAAATCCTTTGGGATGACCAGTCCATTACAAATATGCTCAAGTCCACTGCCATCCCAACAAAGTTCCCAGATGTGAGTAAGATAAAGGCGAAAGCATTTAAACGGCACATTCCCCGAGGAGCCTTCGCTAAAAGGGAGAAAATCAGGGTAAGTTCGATGTTAGTTGTTGTTGCAACTTACGAAATTGCACGTGTAGACCTAGTGTGTGTATACGGGCCGGGTCCAGACTATCGAGTCGATCCATGAATTTCGGTGCCTCGGTCTACGTCACGAACAGCGCCCTCAATTTGAGTCTCAACAAATTTCAAAAAGGGGGGGGGGGCAATTTTTGAGCGGCAAATAATCACACTAAAACTTCGCTTGAACCAGTTTGGCTTTTAATTCACATTTAATACATATAAATGAATTTATTTATGAAATAAAATGTGATCCGGTAAATTTGAGAAGCATGGTTCCTTTAAATTGTACCGTGCCAAAAATTGACTCAGAAATCATCGTACTGGTACCACACTGGTATCGCGCAAACCCCCTCATCACCGAGTTCAACATCATCAGAGGCAATGGCTGTTCTCTTCACGTATACATACATGTATTGTTTCTTCTGAATTGCTTAATTTCGTCAAATGAAGTCATTGTTGCTTGCACAATAAATAATGGCTGGATTCCTAATATATTTCTCTGTTGTTGTCAGTTATTGGACTGTAAAGTGGTTGTTATCATTCGCGTTTATTGGGTTTTAATAACAAACACGAATTCGTGCAGGAGCCGCGTCGTTGGTGACTTGTAAAATTTGCAGAAATGTGCCAAAATAGGCTGTTATTGGTGTAGATCTACATGTAAGTTATTAGACCGTCAAATCAAATGTGTTGTGCGGAAATCAGGTTAATAGACATTATTAACAGAAATTGTTAACTGTTTCAGTTACCGTATTTGTATCCGTGGAGATATCGTATTCAGAGGACTGTATTGCAGGGAACATATGCGACCAAAGCAATAAACATTGACCCAGAACATGTGACATTATTATAATCCCTTAAGAGCGTGTATAAAGACTACGTTCTCATACACTTTGTGTGTGAGTTTGTTTTTGCATTCAATAGGGTACCCTTCAAAAAATGACAACAGGGTCCCCGATTGAGAAAGATCCCTGCTTGAAAATCGTGTAAAAAACCAATGAGGGGCATTCCCAAAAATGTAAAGTATAAACCATATGAGGACAATGAGGTCCCCGATTGCAGATGTTTACACATGCACTTCTATGCGTTGCGTTTGTAAATACCGAACTTGGGATAAAAGGGTGTAATATGGCTTAGACAATGGGTCCACGATTGACCGAACGTCCACTATTGAAAATCGTGTACAAATCCTATGAAATGCCTTTCGAAAAAGTGAAAGTACAAACAGAAGATGGACAAGAGCAGGTCCGCGATTGCAGGTAATACACACTTGTATGTTTGTATGAGAGTTTCGTCAAGGAAAACTGTCACGTGATGAAAATTGCACAAGAATACAAGAAGAACAACGCTACGCGCTTATACAGCCTGGAGACGTTGCTAAAAACTCTACCTCGCGACACATATCGCCAGTGCTGCGCGCCGTGCCAGTACATCAAAATGGATCAACAGAACGTACTTCAACCAGCTGCGACTGGAAATACGACTGGTAAACACATTCCGCCATTTTGTGGAGTCAAAACTTTGGTTCTACAAAATGGCGGACCGTTATTTGTCACGAAATTAAACAAAAAAACCACGCAATTTCAATTCTATATTCTTTATATTCTACTTTAAAAAAGCTTCCCGAACATATCCATTTCAGTGTTATAGCCCAAATCGCAAACTCCAAAGCAATGTGTCCCTTTAATATGTAGACGTCGCCTATAGCTCTTTCGATCAATGTGTTTTTGTGCATATCAAGTGCGCGTCTCTTTGTAAAAACGAATATTGTAATTATGGAGAGGCCAGTCACTGATGTTATATTGAACATAAGGGGGATTATGCTTCTTTGAGCAAGGCCAAATGGGTGATTGTAATGTAAAGTCCAAAAGCTAAAATTCGTGAAAACGGTGATGAATTGTGTCTGTCTCTGTATCTGTAAAAGAATGATGCCTGGGATCTGGTGAGCCTATTAACTGATAAAATGGCAAAGATTCGCCATGCGCTTTAGCAACGTCTTTCTTCTTTATGATTTTTTCAATTCTTTTAAGATAGGTTTACATGTTTGTCCAGAAAAAGGACTGAAGAATTTGTAAAAAGAGCAATTTGTTAATAGGGGTTGTAGGCTTGTTACATGGGTCATACTTGTATTTGTCGGACCTGCGCGGCTAGTTGTAGCAATTCGTAAACGTATTTTGACCTCCTTTACCACATAATG
Organism: Hippasteria phrygiana; assembly: GCA_037893225.1. Lineage (NCBI taxonomy): Eukaryota > Metazoa > Echinodermata > Asteroidea > Valvatida > Goniasteridae > Hippasteria > Hippasteria phrygiana. The sequence continues at coordinate 269,255 of JAZGUH010000082.1, forward strand.
GTCAAGTTACCAGTTGTGTATAGGGTTAACAACCTTTTTTAATAAAAAAAAACAACTCTCGTCTGCAAAGTTTTACTTGCCTTTGAATATAGTTTTTTCCCGGACATTTTCAACATTGTTTTATTCATTTTAACGCCTGACTAATTCAATTTCGATTGCAAGTGAAAGATAGAGCAGATCCTTATTTAACAATCGAAAAGAATCAGTCAATATTTGACTATCCGAGCATCCTATCATGTTTGAGCTTCGCTTGTTTCTATAAAAGATTCCTCTAAATTACAGTTTTTCTAAATCGATTTAAGACGGTTGCCCTACAAATACTGATTCCATTCGAATATCAACTTTAAAAAAAAACTCATACACCGTCAAATCGCAACAGATTACTAACATTTGTTGACAAACCCAGTGGAACAGAATAAATTATGACAGCATACACATTTCAAAATTATGTGTTCTCTATATTTTACAGTTTTTCTCAATTGCTTTAACACTTTTGCCGCAACCTCGTACACTGTTCAGCAAATAAAATATCCCGATTCCACTTTTGATGCTTATTGAAACGACAAATACTGATGCCAGAATGAAAAATTGTATTCAAATATTAAGAAACTTTTTTAAAAAGCTCATACCAAATCGCGCAGACTTTGCGCAAATTATGTGTTCGCTTTTCTTAAATTCAATATCTGCCTTCAACATCCTTCCTCCCCCCCCCCCCAAAAAAAATAAAAACGGCAAATAATGCAAACAGCAAGTTTAATTTTTTTTAGGCAAATGCGTCCGAAAAAGGAAATTAATAGTTTCATAATTGTTTGATGCATGATCAAGGCGATCCTCTTGTCAGGCAGGCCACATCTGCTCGTTGACGTTGCGGTCCTTTATGGGCTCCGTGCACATTAATTACCCCCTCAGCGTAAACAAATTCCGAGTTGGGGGGGTCAATATCGACGCCATCTTACCTGACTTCAATTTAAGTGTCTGGTTCCCGCTATGATATTCTTATTGAAAAATCAATTATCGAGACTCGGCAAACAGACAAAGCAATCCCACTGGTATACGAGTATCAAATGAACGAGGAGCGCAGTGCGTAATACCAGCGACGCACTCCCTATAGAAGTGCGGTTGCTATGTGGACAGCGCCCTCTTTTGGTGGAGCACGGAGCCCATATCCTGTCCCATATTACTTTTGATGAATGATTTATTTCTAAAGTCCTTTGTATTAGTGCGTGTGCTATGAGAATGATTCAAGTAGACCGTTGTTTTCTGTCAATTTTAACACAATATGCCCCTATTTGGGAAAAATATGCATTCACATAAAAACCTTGTTAAGTGTACATTGCTAACGTTTGGTGAGATTTCACTTCTGATTATCGTCAATTTAGTTGCAGTTGTGTTACAGCGATTGAGAAAAACTGTAATTCAATATCTGCATTCAACCTCGTTCCGCCCCCACCCCCCTTCCCAATGAAACGAAAGAAGAAAATTAAAAACTGCAAAAATTACAAAATTTTAATTTATTAGGCAAATGCGTCCTAAAATGTAAATTAATAGTTTCAATATTGTTTTAAGCATGATCAAGGCGATTATTTCTGTCAAGCCACATGTCGCGGTCCTTTATATATATCCTACTCTATATTCCTTTTGATGAATGGTATATTTCTGAAGTCCATTGTATTAAAGTATTTGTCAATTACTATCACACGAGAACTGCAACTAAAGTGACACGAGCAAATTATTGCATCTCAATAAACGTAAGCAATGTACATTTCACGCGGTTTTCATTCAAATGCATGTTTCCCCAAAGTAAGGGCATAATATTGTGTTCCAATTGAAAGAAAGCAACGGTCTACTAGTGGAATCAATCGCATAGCACATGCACTAATACAAAGGAATTTTAATAGAAAATCACTCATTCATCAAAAGTAAGATCGGGTAGGATATAAAGGACCGCGACGTTGACGAGTAGATGTGGCCTGACCGAAATTATCGCCTTGATCATATATAAAACAATATGGACAATTTTACTTTCCATTTTTGTTGTTGACATTACAGTTTTTCTCAATCGCTTTAACGCGGCAACTGCTACTAAAGTGACGATGATCAGAAGTGAAATCACAACATTCAAAACTTTGCGTGCTTGGTGCGGAACTTAAAGTATTATTTTGTTGTGTTCGCACAAATTTAAGTACAGCATGTTGCATCTCACCAAACGTTAGCAATGTACACTTCACACGCTTTTATCTGAATGCATATTTTCCCGAACTATGGGCATATTGTGTTAAAATTTAAAGAAAACAACGGTCTACTTGAATCATTCTCATAGCACAAACACTAATACAAAGGACTTAAGAAATAAATAATTCATCAAAAGTAATATGGGACAGGATATGGGCTCCGTGCGCCACCAAAAGAGGGCGCTGTCCACATAGCAACCGCACTTCCATAGGGAGTGCGTCGCTGGTATTACGCACTGCGCTCCTCGTTCATTTGATACTCGTATACCAGTGGGATTGCTTTGTCTGTTTGCCGACTCTCGATAATTGCTTTTTCAATAAGAATATCATAGCGGGAACCAGACACTTAAATTGAAGTCAGGTAAGATGGCGTCGATATTGACCCCCCAAACTCGAACTTTTTTTACGCTGAGGGGGTAGTTGTGCACGGAGCCCATAAAGGACCGCAACGTCAACGAGCAGACGTGGCGTGCCTGACAAGAGGATCGCCTTGATCATGCATCAAACAATATGGAAACTATTACTTTCCTTTTTCGGACGCATTTTCCTAAAACATGAAACTTGTTGTTTGCATTATTTGCCTTTTTTTCTTCTTCTTTTTTTTGGGGGGGGGGGGGGAGACGAAATTAAATGGAGATATTGCATTTAAAAAAGAGCGAACACACAAATTTGAAATGTGTATGTTGTCATCGTTTCTTTTGTTTGAATAAGTTTGTCAATAGACGTTATTGATTTGTTGATAGTCTGTGCGCGATTTGACGGTGGTTTGAGCTTTTTAGAAAAGTTTCTTGATATTTGAATACAATATTTCATTCTGCCATCAGTATTTTTAGTTTAAGTTAACATACGAAGTGTTTTATAGGAATCGGGTTATGTTTTTGATGAACATGTGCGAGGTTTTTATAACGCGATTAAGAAAAACTGTAATGCGGGTGCCATACGAATGACTCCAGTAGACCGTTGCTTTCTTTCAATATGAACACAATATGCCCTTAGTTTGGATAAAAATGCATTCGGATAAAAACCATATGAACTGTACATTGCTTACGTTTAATAAGATGCAACAATTTGATAGTGTACTGTAATTTATACAAAATAATACTTTAAGTTCCACACCAGACACGCAAAGTTTTGAAGGGTGCGATTTGGCTTCTGATTATTATCAATTTAGTTGTAGTTTCCGCGGTAAAAACGATCGAGAAAAAAACTGTAAAAGTTCTGCTTTGTTCATTCAATTTCGTCTAAACCAGGAGTATCTCATCATATCCGACGTCTTCTATCCGTATAAGCACCTCCCCCACTCCCACCCCCTTTCTCAAAGTCAAGATAAACCCTCCCAGAATGGCAGCAAAGAGTAGGGGACAGACAAGCAGCATGGTAATACGTCATGTGTGCACCGACGTTCGCCCTCAAAAGATACCAAAAATGTAATTTAAGAATGCTACGAATTAATAAATCGGGCGAAATTGAACGGCTGATAACGAAAATGATAAGAAATGTGAACAATTTTGCCGGGAAAACCTGCACTATACCTGATACTTAGCTTTTAAATAAGTCAAATTTTTTTTTAAAGTTTCATGATTCATTTCCTAAAATATATGCACTAAAAGTTAAGAACCCATCATAGGTAGTCAAAAAGTATACGACCGTAAAATCCAAAAAGGGATCTTTCCTACACATTATGTCTAGCCTTGCCGTTTTAAAGTGAAATGATACAAGTTGTCAAATTCGTACTTCTTTTGATTGTCGATGTTGAAAATACTTGAAGGCAATGCACATAATACTGCTTTTTTATTCATTATTATAAGCTTCAAATACATTTTGCAGGTTTGGATCTAATATGCGAGATCTTTTTAGTATTTGCAGCGTGATGTATATTCTAGAGGCATCCGGAATATCATTCATTTTACGATCGTTCAGACATATCATTTCTGCATAGAGACAGCAGAATACTCCACAACTGGATGCGTCTTTCTGCTGAGAGCACTTTGCTTGTTTAATTTGAACTGATTGGCTGTCATGGAAGACTCCAGGCATTTCACTCCAGTATCTGTTTATTTTGCCATTGCGAAAGAACTGAACAAAGTCAGTTCCATGTCTGATCAATTTTTGTCGGTTGTCCCTGCTGCAACTTAAAGAGTCGTAGCACGTAAAATTGCTGCTTACGTTGTCCATCACGTACAGAGTGAAATGCCTGTTTTCTAGTAAGGGGAAAAAAATACAATCACATACCTTGTTGTCGATGAAGCATTTCTTTGAAATGACCTGGAATGTTTCTGGTGTTTGCTGATTGTTTAGAATTTTGAATGTATCTCTGCAATGAGCTACTCCAAATTTCCTCTGATTGCACTTTTGATTCGAAATTTCACATAATTGACCGATGTAAAAATTAACTATAACTTCACTTAGCCACCCAGGCTGATACATTGGATATATATTCTTCAGTCGCTTTAAAACTGATGATTTTGGGTTGCCGCAAATTGTTGCTAAGTCGTGGAATGACACGAAATTTTGGCTTGCGTCATCTCGGACAGCTGCATAGTCTAACTTATTCTCATCGAAAGATGCCCAAAGAAGACGTATAAATTCTTTATCTTCATCAGTTACACGGAGAGACTGCTGAAAAGATGTATCCGAAAGACATAAATCTTCTATATTGACAGATTGACGAATTTTTTCGTAGAAAAATAAGTAGCCGGATTGTGACGTTTCTCTAACAAAATTCTGTATATTTGATTCTTGCACGTTTTCGTCATTGAATATTGTGAACGTTTTGTCGTCTGTGTCGTACACAAACGTTCTGTAATGCCCGCTGTTTAACGAACCACCCTCGTGTGAAATAACAGACCGCAGTCGGTATAGTGAGGGGGTGTTGTTTGTGCAATACTTTGTTAAGTCTACTATGATGTTGGGAGTGACTTCTGCTGTTAGTTTTTTCCCTTGTCCTCCGTAAGCTCTAAATCGCAATAATTGTAATACTAATAATGAGGGGGAGTTTAGAATACGAGAAGTGATTAATTTTTTTGGCTGTTTTTCTCCACAGTAATTGCACTCACCCCCACTGACAATTTCATCTGTAAAGTATCCCCGCAAGCACTGTTCTATACTCCTTCCCTGAACGGCAATAGACAAGGTACTCATGGTGGAATTTTCAACAACTATGCTTTCGTTACAATCAAGGCACATAACGCTTTTAGCAATTTCTATTTCATTTGTCAAGCAGGAACCTTCAAAAAACGGCACCATAATTTGTAAATAAAACTCCGCTGCATCTTGTTGCTGTTTGCAGTTAATGCCCATTTGAAGTGAACACTCTTCTATTATTGTCTTAACGGTAGTGAAGGGGATTGCATTTTGTTGCTCTGAAATTAAACTTTGGAAAAGTTGAAGAAGCTGCCGCCAAAGATAAATGCCACTTCCTTGGAATTTGGTTACAGTTAACTTTGAAGATATAATAAAAGGCTTCAATGCTTGTATAGTTGAAATCCACCAGCAAGATACCCCATTGTTTTGAATGCCCCGCGAAAGGTGTTTTGTTGCTTGGTGATTTTCTTGAAACTGTGTCTTTGGTTTGCTACCGGTATCTACTGTTGGGTTTGGACACTTCATTCTTTTCGGAGGCGAGGGATGGCTGTCTTTGTCAGTGATTGGTAATTCTTGTGCTCTTCTAGATCGATTTCGTTTTGGTTTATCCTTAAATGCTAATTTAATTGCTGGGGGTGTGAGGTAAACACCCTTTTTGGTTGGGGTGCTGGTTCTAATCCGTTTTTTCCATTTTTCTGTTGACAATTTAACATTCCGAGAAAGGTTTTTTTTTTTTCCGGAGCAGAAAGCCTCGCAAAATTCTCGTTGCAGAGGAAGCATGTCCCTTTCATAGATTTCAACAAAATCAACTAGCTTCCTACATCTATTATAAATTAGTTTGGATCTTTTCACCTCTTGCATTGATTTTTCGATGATGCCTTGGGTTCTGTTGTTTGTACTTATATTTTGTAATTTGGACGATTTGAGCTTGTTGTATAGATGTGATTGTTTTTGGTAAGATATTGAGCTACCATGTCTGCCAGTGTCATGTAGTAGCAACGCCGACCAATTCGCGATACTTGGAAGGGAATACTCGAGTAAATGTGACATAAATTCTTTACCCAAATCTGCATTCGCATTGAATTTGGAAGGATGTTTGATTTTCATTTCTTGTCGTTTTATTATCAATTTTGCATTATCTGCCACCCGCTGAAAGTGCAGCTTAAATGGTGATTTGGGTGCTCTTTTCACGTATTCATCTTGGGATATATCCAAATCTTTATTTATATTTGTTTCATCATGGGACGTGCTTTGAATTAAATCATCTGCAGTTTCATCTTCCTCCTCATCTTCAAATAAATTTAGTTCGATTTCATCATCTTCGATCCTTTCAATTTTACCTTTTAGTTTGTGGTAGTGTCTTTTAACAAGATTGGTTGAAAAATCAGAGTTGGTAACAATTGTTATGGACTCAACAATGTCATCAATTTCTTTTAGATTTGGGGACTGTAGGAGCAACCCTAACCAGTACATGGCATCGCGAAAGTTAGATTTGTAGTATTTTCGACAAATTTTGGCTGCATTTTTCATAAAGTGGCTGGCACAACAGTGAATAATTGTTTTATGGAAATCATCCTCTTTTGATTCCCCAGTTACAATTCTATAACATCTACTATAATAATCAAACACGGATTCATTATTAAAAGCCTGTAGAGAGGCAAGCAAAAGTGCCGGGCTGCCATCTATCATTAACATCAAAGGTGGTTTAACCCCGTTATGCCCATAAATCATCTGTTCGGAGCGCAAGAAACATTGTATAAAGAATCCAATGAGAACTGAATTATGATCAGTGGTCAGCAAGGAGGCAAGCACGAAAGGAGGAGAACCTATGATTGGATGCCTAATCACAAGATCGTATAATTGATACTTTTTTGATTCAGAAAAGGTTGAATTGTTACGAATGATTGAACCAGTTGCATCTAAATACATGATATCCCTTGATGAAATGTGATGGTAGATTTTTACACTGTCTTGGGAATATAGAATTACATACGGGGGACCTAAAGATACCTGTCTTAAAATTCCTGCAATACGTTTACTTGAATCGTGTTGTCTAGTCATAATTGTAATTAGAGCCCTTATCTCATTTTCCACAGAATTTGAAAGTTTATTGGCCTCACTGCTAATTTGATAAAGTACTCCCTTATTCGGTGCTTCATCACGACAACCTGACATAAATACCTTGTCATCCAGAGATTTCAGATTGTCGAGATGCTCGCGTCTTGATTTTTTGTATTTTAAAACTGTTTTTAGCGCCTCTCGTTTAGAATTCCTAACAAATCTTGCTCGCCTTTCATTTGTTCGATGATTTACCTTTCCTGTAAATGTAACATTAACTTTTAAATTTATTTCACTTTCCATGATTAACTGAAATTTTACGCTGCAATCACTAAAGCTACAATAGCCATTTGCGCGAAAAACACATTTGGTGCGTTGTCTAAAGGAATTGGAAACATAATGACGTCTAAATTGAAATGAACAGTAAGGATGAATTTTTTTCATGCCTTTAATGAATGTATGTACCCAAGATTTCGGGAATGTGTTCTTTGATTGCTGGGACTTTAACTTCTTCCACTCTGACCTATCAACGTGAAACGACGATTTTTTTTTCGGTGGTAATTTGACTGTCCAAAATTTACAACATTCATCTGTATATTCTTCATTTTCCACACACATATTTGTTCTCACATCTTCAGGAATTATTTCATCAATTTCGTCTGTTAAACTCCCAGTCCCAGGCATCGATTCAGTTTCATGTGTATCCATTGAATATTTCAAATCACTTTTGCTTGCTCCTATCGACAAATCAACTGCTTCTGAAGAGCAAGGTATAGGCCTATTTCCTACTTTGCAAGGACCTTCTTCATTTACACAAAAGTAATCTGAATGTTTGATTGAGGATGTGGTTTCTTGTGATGTCGTGGGTAATATGGGGGAAAGATCACAAGTTGGATCGACGCTTGATGAATTTTGGTTATTGACATGTTTTTCGCGAGTATTTGGGTTTGATTGCATCCAACCAATTACCTTAGACTTAGGATCTAATTCATCTTTTGGTGGATTGGGAAATGTTGATGTTTGCTCTTTATTTAATGAATTTGGAATCGTTGAACACATCGAAAAAAGCCTTTCTCCGCCATTGCAACCGTTTAGACCACATAAAAATTTAACTTTGTCTAAGTATGACTTCCGTCTGGATTGAGGTTCGAGATCAATACATGGGTAATGATACCACTCGTTGCAGCTATCGCAAGCAATCATACTCCTGGAATCATGATAGGGTTGCCTGCAAATGCAATATAAGACGGGGGGAGATGTTTCATGTTTGCAAGGTGGACAACTACTGGAATTAGAATCAGAAGAGGTGATATCGGGGTGAACAAGTGAACAATTATGACTATTTTGTGGATGGGTATAATCAAAAATCTCAGAATCATTTTGCTTCGAACCGATTAACGAAATTGAATGCCTTTTAGAGGCTGGTGCATGAAAGGAATTTCTAATTGAGTTTAAGCGTGGATTGTTGGCAGATTGAACATCAATCATTAAAGAATTGGATGTGGATGGTGAAGCTGTTGTAGCTCCAGTGTTTGAAGAGTTTCCATCGGTGATGAGAGTGTCTGTGTCAGTGGTGATATTGTATGCATCAGTGATGAGGGGGTTTGCGTCAGTGATGGAAGAGTTTACGTCAGTGATAACAGGGTTTGCGTCAGTGATGAGTGAGTTTTTGTCAGTGATGAGAGGATTTTTGTCAGTGATGAGAGGGATTGCGTCAGTGATGACAGTGTTTGCGTCAATGATGAGAGTGTTTTTGTCAGTGATGAGAGGGATTGCGTCAGTGATGAGTGTGTTTTTGTCAGTGATGAGAGGATTTTTGTCAGTGATGAGAGGGATTGCGTCAGTGATGAGAGTGTCTTTGTCAGTGATGAGAGGATTTTTGTCAGTGATGAGAGGGATTGCGTCAGTGATGAGTGTGTTTTTGTCAGTGATGAGAGGATTTTTGTCAGTGATGAGAGGGATTGCGTCAGTGATGAGAGTGTCTTTGTCAGTGATGAGAGGATTTTTGTCAGTGATGAGAGGGATTGCGTCAGTGATGAGTGTGTTTTTGTCAGTGATGAGAGGATTTTTGTCAGTGATGAGAGGGATTGCGTCAGTGATGAGAGTGTTTTTGTCAGTGATGAGAGGATTTTTGTCAGTGATGAGTGTGTTTTTGTCAGTGATGAGAGGTTTTTTGTCAGTGATGAGAGGGATTGCGTCAGTGATGAGAGTGTCTTTGTCAGTGATGAGAGGATTTTTGTCAGTGATGAGAGGGATTGCGTCAGTGATGAGTGTGTTTTTGTCAGTGATGAGAGGATTTTTGTCAGTGATGAGAGGGATTGCGTCAGTGATGAGAGTGTCTTTGTCAGTGATGAGAGTGTTTTTGTCAGTGATGAGAGGGTTTGCATCAGCGCTAACAGGTTTTGCATCAGCGCTAACAGGGTTTGCGAAACCAACTGAACCAGATCTTACCTCCCTAAATAGGTCACGTACTTTTTCCCTTATTCCTAAATGATTATCTCTCCAATTTGTTTTTACTAATTTTGCACAATTCTGCATTCGGAAACACTTCATTCGTTTGCGCAAACTCACCACAGTATTGAGTGACATATGTAGGTTATTGTCTTGCCCGGGAAATTCTTCAAGCACATTGGCCAACACTTGGGCGATGCGGTTGACTTTTTGGTTTCTAGTTAGCTTCCTTCGTCCGCCACCCACTTCGCCTTTGTCACTCAGCAACTCCTATGCGGATAATCAGAGAAGACATCAAAGTAAAGTTAAAAGTGTTGGGGCAGGATCCATCTCGCATACAGCATCGATCATGGAGCATTTATTTGCAGGGAGATGTGGAAGGTTAACGTGTAAGTGCCATGCAAATCTTGTGGTTGGAAATTGATCTTTTATCTTTTCATCATGTTAACCAAATTCCAAAAAAGTTATTAATTTTTTTTTCCAAATTGTTATAAAGGTTACCTTCAAATTGTATTTAAAATATATAGATATAAATAGGGAAAAACAATCGCTGCTCCATACTAGAAATGCATAGGAAACGCCCCCTCCAATTTCAAAAGTGTTCCGCCACGACTGGCTTTATAGATTTAAAGAAGTACAGTGATGAGAGAAGTCTGCGTCATTTTATTTTTGATTTGTATATAGATTGCGCATTTTAAAGTAAAAAAGCAAAGTTTTTCTAACAAGATATACAAAAAGAAGTGACTTTTGAGATCTATTTTTATGAAGTCCCATCCAGCCAGCTGGTATCGTAGTCTAAAAGTCGTCGCTGCGGGCAGCAAACAATTTGACGTCATCCACGAACTCAATTTATGTGTGTAGCAATACGCACAAAAGGGGAGTACGTCATAAGACGTCAATTTGTTTGCTGCCGGCAGCGACGATTTTTAGACAAATGACTCTAGCGGGCTGTGCTGCGCTATGAAAGGGAACTTGATAAAATGTCTCTCGAAAACCACTTAATGTCTAATTAATGGCAGAAATAGACCTTTATCGTACTGTTGCCATCTTTGTCTTGTTCTCTGTATGCATTATCAATAACGAATAGTGATTCCAATTATTAAAAGAACGTGCCAGACTATTCTTCCTTCCAGCCTCGGTTTGATTACATTGATTTTAATAGGAGAAAAACAAGATGGCTGTACCATGATAAAGGTCTAAAAATAGCTGTTTTACCTTACAATACGCAATCTACATTACAAATAAGAAATGACGCAGACTTTTCTCAGCAATCAACATTATCTGTAATTAAATACATGTACTGTCACAATCTCAATATGGCTACCCAACATGTGACCAGCCGCTTATTTGCATATCCCATAAACATAAATCTATACTTCATTAACCCTTTAGTGATTATGAGTGGTTTGTGTGTATCACACATATATAATAACTAAAAATGAAACCAATGTATATGTGTACATAAAATTTCATTACCTACCTTCTTCACACTATGATTAGCACAAAAGTGATCCAAGAATTCATCCTCATCTATGTACACCTGGCCACACAGGAAACATTCAACTTGCGTGTCCTTGTTTTGCATGCAGGTATTCTTAGCTGCTGTCAAAGTTGTCCTCGGTTTGTCTTTCGTGGTAGTCTGTATTAATTTAATTATGCAAAATACATGTTAATGAATCCTTCACACAATACGTAATATATATCATCTGTAATACACCTGATGGGTATAGCCTTTTCAGTGTAATTCACCGATCTCACATGGGTCCCAGTAAAGTGGGAGGAAAACACCAGAAGACTATTTCTAGAAACCCACTTAATCAGGTAAATACTGAAAAACAAATCTATAGCGGAATTCGAACGTGGGTCATAGTGGATGGAGGCGAAGAAAGAACCGCTATGTCAACTGGACTCCTCAAAGAAGAGTTATAGCTTGGTTAAGTTGCTGGTTTTTAATTTCGGTTTGTTTCCATGTTGCTTTTTCGTTTTTTGAAATGGTGCATTGTATTTTAAAGTGTTTATGCACTGCAAAAAATGTTGTGTTGAAAAGAGTTCCATATCCGGCCATCGGTTATTTTCCCTTAAAATAACTTATTTACTACCCAAAAGTATACATCTGATGAAGAAACAAGAATTTAGGAGGGACAAAAATTCAACTTAGTCTTTGAAAATACTTTCAATTTTTCTGTACTGGCCCATAGACTTTGTGCACGAGGTCTAAGTGATGGCCGGATATAGAACTCTTTCCGTGGTGTTAAATTAACACCATGTGGTGTTTATATTGGACCACTTGCCCAATATGAACACCACATGGTGCGGATCCAGGAATTTTTGCAGGGGGGGGGGGGGGGGGGGGGGGGGGGGGTCGGCCCGTCAGATTTTGTTACACACACAAGAAACATGCGCAATGTGCTTTACTCAAAAAGAGCTAAACTAAAGCACTTCAGGTGCTATTTTCAACAACTCATAGGACAAAAAATCGAGAAAAGCGGAAAAGGTAATAACTGGAAGTTTGGTTGACATTAATTAACTACAAATTACACTCTAAAAAACTGAAGTGCTAATTTAGCACATGAAGACCTATAATTGTGCACTTCCAGGTGCTCGTATAGTGACTGCATGTGCCGTGCTGATTTAGCACAGGCACGCGTGCTACAATAACAGCACTGAAAAAGAGCTAAAATAAGCTATTTTGGGACACAAACGAAAAGGAGGAAAGGTTATAGTGGACGTTTGCTTGATATTACCTACAACTGAAGTTGGAATCAGACTTTACAGAAATACCTTTGCAATTATATGATAGACTGTGCACTTGTAACGATAACTTGCGTAAAGATTAAAAACTGACTGATGTCATACTTTATATTCAGCCTCTTCCCCCATAAAAAAAGTCATAGCTTCCCATAAACAATTTCAATATTTGATTACGAAAGGTGATGCAATTGGATTATTCACCTATATTCATAAAGACAAATCAAAATTATATTGTGGAATTGTTTGAATAAAACATAATTATGCTTAAAAGTTTTTGTTTGGACTAAAAACTGAAATTTGACCTTACTTTTGTAATTACTGATTTCCCTATTCATGATTGGTCGTGCAGTGAAGGAAGCATCGGTAATCAACAATCCTTTTCAGCACTCACCGGGGGTGGGTGGCAAAATTCTGCAATTTTCTATGTGTTTCTTTATGTGGAACTACGAAAAGTGGGGGAGGGGCATTTCCCCAAAGTGGGAAAATAGGGGGGGGGGGGGGAATTCCCCCGGTCACCCTGTTCTGCCGCCGTTGCTTGGATGTCTTTGATCGGTTTTATGTCTAAGCTGAATTTAAATGTGGTAGGATATTAGCATACCTTAGGCCTCTGCTTATACATTGCTGCCTTGGATTGTGGAAGGACGTATCCCCACACCCCGCTCGCATCCGGCCCAATCATAACTGCCTTGTTGCTGCAGCATCTTGCAAAGAAAAAAGGTAAATTATAATTGAACATCCAAACTAATGTTTTTCCTAATCCGTGAGGAAGTACACCCTCAGTAGACGCAACAAATTCAGTGCCAAAATATATAAGTTTATTGATTTAGTGTAAAACATATGACAACAATTACATAAAATAACCAATTATATTAAAACCCAAAGCGCATGTATAACATTTCACATACCATAAGATGGATTTTTAAAAAGTTGTCAAAGGCATCCAGGTACAATTTTACATCCCTTAACCTCCCCTCTAAAAGTGACAATTTCCTTCTATTATTATCAGTGTAAACATACTTCGAGTAACCACCACAAATCATTTCATAATCCCGCTTGGCCTTCAGCAGAGGTATCCAATTGCAGCAGACGCGGCTTCTTTTGAGACGACGATTCTCCTGTGACTCTTTGGCCTGTCGCTGGTAATCACTTCTTCCACTCGCAATTTTCGCTATAACAATGATTGATAAAATGTAATATATATTGTAATCCAGTGCGTGATACAAAAATTAATATTTGATCTCTTCAAAAGTCTCTGTTTCTATTCGCTTTTTAATTTTGCATTGCGAGGAGCCTTTCCACTCCCGCATGCTTAAAATAGACCAATATTACTCTTGCAAATTAAATATCAGTGTGGAATTACTAAATATTGACAGGAATTTCAAAGGTTTACATGCTATACAATCTTTGATTAATTTAATTCAATGAGAGTTGCAACAAATGTCATACTCAAACTTTATACATACTGCTCATTATTTGTGTAAGTGTTCGGTGTGATAAAGAGTGTGATGCATCTTTACAATGAAACATACGAGGATAGATTTATAACAGAAATAATAAAAAAAAACTGTCATACATTGCATATTTTCTTTACCTTTTTGAATACAGGAACAACACTTATCTAAATTAAATACGAATTGCTATAAACGACAGCCTACTTCAGGAAATGCTTTTCGTTAAAATTTTACACAGGCAATTTCATGCAAATTTAGGAAAACTACAAGCATTATCACAACGAATGTGTTGACAAATTAACAGTACAAAGATGTCTTTCATTTTGGTGGTGCGTCATCAAAATGAAAGATAAAAAACTTCAGTGTTTGGGGCTAAAATATTTGATGTTTGGTAGTCATTTTGCAACCTCGTTTTACCATGCAAAAAGAAATTTTTGTTGGGAGTTTTCTGTGTAACTGCCCCTTATGAAGCACTGCAGAAATTCTGATGTAAATTTTGATGTATTTTTAGCTCATTTGCACGCCACATGTGTATGAAAATTAATATAACAATTACCCGAATATTTTGGTGGAGTGCCATCGACTTTGGATGTCTTTTTCTTCGTAGTCTTTGCTTTTGGCGGGAGCAGTGCAGGGGTCAGAATCTTTGTCACGGCTCGATTCACTAGCTCCACGAGCAATGGTGCTCCGTAGTCATCGCTAAGATGGACACAGTCTGCGCACCACAGCCAGTCCTTTCTCTCCTCGAAGTCATCGTTGACATCCAGATAGTGGATTCCTTTCTGTTTACATAGTACATGAACCATGTTGTTGTATCTGGCTACCGAGCGGCCAAATTTATCCAATCTTGGAAGAATAGACAATACGCCAATCTGAATATAGAAAATAAGTCAATATAATGATAAGTGACAACGCTACGGGTAGGAGACATTGGTGGGGCTTGCCATGCCCCTCAATCATCTTTCTTGCCAGTTTGCCTCCACCAGTAACCACAAAAAAATGAAAGAGCAAAGTTAACAAACAAAAAATCTTAATCTGGCGCCTCCGTTGGTAAAATCAGTCATTGGTGCCATCAAATTGTTTGTGTACTTTTATTTGCAAAAATTGAATCAGTAGCGTGTTCCTACTTGACTATCCTTGTATCGCTCACGGGCGTAATCAACCAGTTGAGAAAACTCTCTCTGGGTAGAGTCAAAGCTGCTTCGCAGGCTGGGCAGGTTGTTGGTACCAACTGAAAAAATGACAGCTGCCGGGTCCACTGGTCCTCTGTTCAGCTTCATCTCCTATAAAATTTTAAAATCAGACAGTGTATAGTGTAAATGTGCAATCTTTCAAAAGACACATAGTATACTTTTAGTTTGAGATTAATCACACAATTAACGTGCCAATCAAACAGATAAAATAGAAAACACAACATTAACAAGTGACATCTAGGATCGTACTATATTTCTCAAAGGTATAGTGTACACGCTTGTTAATCTTTTACGGGATTATTACGAAATACCATACTATCGACTGTAAGTTAATGGTATATCGTCTTGTGAAATTAGGGCACCAGGTGTGCTGGCGTTGTCAAGAAAATTGTAAATTGATATCGTGTTTCAACGATTTTCAGCTTGAAAACTGCCCTGTAACTAGTCTTGGTTCCAAGACCTTCGTGTTCATTTTTTTTCCTTCCGCTAAAATAACGAGGGCGCTGTTTCTCATTAAATCGAATCGGCAATGTGTTCGATTCTGAATTTTTTTATATTACGCGCTCTGATAAAAAGCGATTCTAACGTTCTTTAATATGTTCTTCACTTCCACGAAGGTCTTGGATATTCATGCAAGCGGGTCTTAATTTTTTCTTTACTTTTTAGATCGTTTTCCCTTGACTTTCGTGGGGAGCCAAACAGCGATTGAGTTTTACCTTGATAAATGAATTATTCATAACTTGGCGAGCATGCACAATAAAATAGGACGCGGTTCGATCATCACCCTGGGTGCGGATTTTTGTGTTGTCTGGAAATTTGAAGTTCACCGCGCTTGGGCCCGACGCGTCGACCGTTGGATGAAGGATTGCGCGATCCGCGTGACCCAGTCCGTCATGTCTGTGGGAAATTTTTTTAATTGACGTGCAGGCGGTAATACGAAAGCGTAGAAGGGCCACAGTAAAGTTTTAAAAAATGTGTTACTATCTCGCCGCTGCGAGTTACTATCCCGCCGCGGCGAGTTCATATCTCGCCGCGGCGAGTTCATATCTCGCCGCGGATTCGGACTGTTGGTACACGCTAGCTCTCGGTCGAGAGGCCGGTGGTGCGAAGCTACCATCACAGAGATTACCCTTAAAAAAATGCAGGAACACCATGGGAACACGATGGGAACACCATGGGAACACGATGGGAACACATGGGAACACCATGGGAACACCATGGGGATTTTATGACACCATGGGAACACCATGGGGATGTTATGGACACCAATTGGATTTTATGACACCATGGGAACACCATGGGGATGTTATGACGACACCAATGGGATTTTATAAACACCATGGGAACACCATGGGGATGTTATGGACAATGTCGAAACACCACTGGGATTTTATGGACACCATGCATAGGCGTAGCAAGATCATTTGTATCGGGGGGGGGGGGGGGGGGGGTGGTTAGACGTGAAAAAGGGCACTATATAATTATATCCATGCTGAGAGGTAGACAGGGATATTTACAGATCAAACAGTGAGCGGGGGAATAATTTTCTTTTGTTTAAAGTGAAAATTTTACGGAAAATATTACAAATAAATATGTTTCACAATTATGTAAGAAAAGTATTTTTAAAAATTCATTTTTTCGAATTCTGCTACAACCCTGAGAGGGGCATTTTTTAGACACCCTCTATAAGATCTGAATGGCCAATTGCCTGTGGGAAGTATAAAAAACAACATTCGCTATATAACAACTTCTTGATCAATAGATTTGTTTTCAAAGATATGCAATTTAATTTAAATGTACACATTATACTTAATAAATTGTTTGCTTTCATTAACAATAAATTGCAAACAATAAACTTAATGTAAAATTTCTGTTACAAAACAATTAATTTACTTTTTAGCAACTCTGTTCTATTTATCCAACATCCAACAGCGCAAGCGCCAAATACAGGATGTGTGCTGAGGGGACCACAAGCACCGGGGCAAACCCCTACTCTTTCACGACAGGTGCTCTGGGTTCTTTTACGTGCACTAATCCCATACAACACACGAAACCTCCGACTTAACGTCCCATCCGAAGGACGTGGCCCTTTTGAGATGAATAAGGGCCTGTCGTGCCACAGAACAATTAATGCACTATTTACCAGCCAGCAAGCCCAAGTGGGGCCCTGTTGGGCCTTTGATGGGAAACTGAGTGGGTCCAATTGGGTTGCCCATATGGGCCCCATACAGTTTTGGGTCACAAATGGGCTAGCCCAAACCTGCCCCAAAGGGTCCTACAATTGTTACCATGCACGCTAATGCAAGATGGTGTGGTTTCCCATCAAAGTATAGTACTGCCTACAATCAACGTTGATTAACTTCAGTAATGTGCCACTTGCTCTTCCACTGAACCAACAAGTTGTAATATTTTGAACAATGAGAGTGCTTGAATCCAGCTCCCTCCACACATTCGACCGGAGTGATTGGAAAGGGCATAGATTCATATTGTTTGTACAGCTTAGAAATGGCAAGCAACGTACACTTAACAATTTAGGGGAAAATTGTGCATTGATGTTGCCAAGGATTTTCATCGGGGACACAATAATTATGAGTGGGGGGTCCATGCATGGCAACAGCATTTTAATTGAGGGCCCGGGGCACCAGCAGTCCAGCATTCGCAACTGGCTGGGGCAAGGAGGGCACCAGCATTTTTTGGGGGGACACAGGGGACACCAGAATGTTTAGTGAGAGCACAGGGGAACTAATATTCTTCAGTGGGGTCACTGAAGGGACCAACATTTTTCAGTGGGGGCACAGGGGGCACTATAATTCCCAATGAGGGCACACTTCAGGGCCAGTATGAAGGAAATTATTTTAATGTTGCGGCGATTGTGTACTTATACGGGCCTCGTTCATAAAATATATAGGCATAGCAACTTAGCAAGGTAATTTGTATTGGGGGGGGGGGGGTAGACGTGAAAAGGGGCACTCGATATATGTCGGGGCACAGGGGGCACTAACATTTTTAGGGCACAGGGGGCACTCCTCTCTTCGCGCCTGACCTTTGCTGCCCACAGCAGAATCGCCCCCACAGCAACGGGGTATCGGGCAACCGTGTGTAGTCTGTATCTCTCATCTTCTCTTCTCTCCCCTCGGCCGAAAGATTCGCCCGTTTGCGGCGCGGGCAAATCCCTCTGATCGAAGATTTAGTTTCAGCAGATCGCAGTGAAGCGGCTGCTTCACTGGGCACGACATCCCGGTACATACCCAAGTCGTCTACCACGTCGTCTACCACAGAAAGTGTTGCGGCGAGGCGGGTCGACCTCGGGCGGGACGCCCGCGGTATCGCCGCGCACCTTAGATGACTTAGAGGCGTTCAGCCGTACCCTTACGAAAATCTCTTTAAAAAAAATTCCCGTACTTTTGCTGTGAAAAGCATGTAAATATCAAGGTGAATAACCGTAAATGGACTGCGCGCTGCATTTTACGGGGAAAACCGTACAAATTGTACGACCATGTGTTCACAAAAGTGAGGTTAAATTGCCGTGTTTGGTTCAAAAATACACTTTCTTGACTATGTTTCATTCAAACAAATCATCACCGTTTTCACGTTTTTCACCGTTGACACGCATGTCAGAAATGAAATTATTTTATGATTTCGATTTTCCCCACTATTTTGCTTTCAAACACTGTACCTAACCATTTTGACATGCTTCTGCAAGCAAATCATCATTAATTTCCAAATTACATTAATGATGCAAGGGGCAGGCATCTCGATAATTGCATTTTGTGTTTTCACGAAGAGACGCGAACATGCCTGCCCCTTGAACGCATACAAAACGGCACGGCGGAAAGGCGTAAAAGTAGGTCAACTGAAATTTTCTTTTTCACGATCACGAAGGGACGCCCATCTTTGTTACAAATCATGTAAATTTACTGTTCACTTCCCGTTTTTGCTTTAACCCTAGAGACATTTTACGGGAAATTCACTTAAATTTTAAGGTTTTTCGCTGGCAACCCGTTTTACTGGAAATTTATAGTAAAATTATAATATACAAACATTTTTTTTACAGTGTGGGAATTTCATGGTGAGTTAGCCACCATGTAGCATGGGATTTTTCTCATGGGGATTTTTCCCATGGCGTTTTTCAAAATGAATGATTTCAGAATTCCATGTCATTTCCCAAAGGATTTCAAATGTTCACATTGAACTTTCCCACGTATACGCCATGGGATTTATCACACGCACCCCATGGGGATTGCCCCATGCACCATATGGGGATGCATGCACCCCGTGATGCTTGTTCTATGCACCCATGGGGATTGTCCAAGCACTCCATGGGAAGTGTCCAATGCAGACTTCTCAACGCACCCCATGCGGATTTTAATGAGACAATTTTTGTGGTTTTCTGTGTGCTTGTTCAACAGAAAACTACAACAACAACAGGGCCCATTTCAAAGGGTTCTCTGCATCAATTCCTTTCGGCTCAGCACAATAGCTTCTGTTTGAAAGAAAGTGTACCACACATGTTTTTTAAAAATTTATATTTTTCTTTCATATTCATAATTGCCACCTTCCTGGGCACACTTAATTTCAGCAAGAGCTTATTGGAAGAATGGCTTCTGTTCCCTTCACCCCAAGCAAAAGTAAATTAGTCTTCCCAGCGCCACCGCCAGCCAACAAAAAGACTGCTTTATAAACCGGCAGTGTACACCGGAAACGTACAGGTGTACTTGTATCAATTTCACCCGTGTGCTGTCCGAAATCGCTCTTCACTAGAGGTAAACAAAAAAAAGAAGAAACAAAGATATACGTCTTGTATATCAACTACCTCTTGTTGAAACACATAATTTTTGTGAAAAGCGTTATTCACTATCTCAATAAACCACTAATGAAACGTCAAGAGCAAACTATGCCAAAAATAGTGTATCGGGGTATTTTTTTTCCTTTTTTGGTTCATGTCATCATTGACTGCTGTTTTGGTTCAAAATATATCACTGTTCAATCATTTCCAGGTCCGTTAATAAAAATGTTTGCATTTTTTTCCTGTCAACATTTTGAGATTTATTTCAGACTTTGGATGCGACATGCGAATCATACTACTACAGTAGGTGTACTGTGACGTTTAATGATGCTAGAATAGGGTAGTCTTAGAGTCGAAAAGAGATATGAAATGCGTATGCGTACAGGGGG
The DNA here is from genome assembly GCA_037893225.1 of Hippasteria phrygiana. NCBI lineage: Eukaryota > Metazoa > Echinodermata > Asteroidea > Valvatida > Goniasteridae > Hippasteria > Hippasteria phrygiana. The sequence goes on from JAZGUH010000082.1 coordinate 289,649, forward strand.
AGGGGGGTTTGAGCCACTGCGTATGCCATGCGTATACAGGGTGGGAGGGGGTACACAAAATCGGAATTTCATGCGTACGTACTTTATGGACAGCCCCTTAAGGCTCGCGTGGTTACCCCACTGATCTCTATATAACAATCTTGATTGCGCTTTAGCCGTTCAAGTTGTAGACAGCCGACCGGCACATTACCACTCCATCCATAGCCGTATCCCCAAACGTAACGCGAACGTATAGGACTAATACGTATTTACATGTACACAGGCAGGCGCGCGCTATGGACTAGAGGAGATCAATAGTTACCCTGACGCGTGGCGCGCCTATGCCAGCATATTGTGGGCACGTCACACGTCTAGGTAGCCACGCGCGCCTTGACCAAAGGCTATCATCCGCCCTACGGTTGGAAACGAGCGCCGTTTTCCTTTCCTTTCTTTTCCGCCATCCAACAATGCAAAACTTTGAATAGGTCATCGGAACGATATTTCATATCCAATACTAACCTCATAATACACCCATTTTTGAAAATTGCAACAATGACCAATCATGTACACTACCTTTTAAGGCTACTTGCCATAATTTTAGCGGACATCAAAATTTAGGAAGTTAGGAATGAGACCAACAGAAAGTATGACTGCCAATGCTAACAGTGGGGGATGTAGGTTGCGGCACTCCACGTGTAGCATGCACTTATGCTAAGATACTAACAAAATGGGCACAAAACGTTCAAAGTTCATAAATTTATTCTTACAATGACAATGCAGGTCCGGGCATGCTCACTGACCATCTTAAGAGGCGTGCCTTTGTTTCCCCCTTCCTTTACTCAAAGCTTATATCCATACATGGCTTGAATTACAAAAGATGGTGAATCGAACAACTATTTTTTTCAGTTTATATACTGATTAGTATCTATAGCGTAAGGTTTTGATGACGGCAAAACAGTCGGTCAAGTACCAGAATCCATATAGGATTTCTTTGCAATTTTTTTCAAAATCTTCATTCATTTATATAAAGAGTTAATTAAATCCCATCGAGATTTTTAAAAATCGCTCTGAACACGCATTTCATTTCGCGACTAGAGCGTTCGATTCAATTTCACTTCAATCAATTTATTTACACAACTTCTTTTTTGCTTTACAGTCCGAAATAAAAACATTGACCATTCAATTCAACATTTTGTGTAATGGTAATGGCATCTAAAAAATCAAAACATGGCGGTCAAGTATAAAGACAGATGAAACAAAAAAAACTTTTTCTAATTTGAAGCGGTAGTGCACTGCATACACGACGGGCCCCAACTTCTACAACTGTTTCGTTGCTGTTTGAAGCATCGTGCACCACCAATCAATAAATATTCACTTTGAAATTTACCTGATATATATCCTGAACAGTTGCGCCTGGTGTACAATTCACTCCCAAGAGAAAACTGTTATCGTCGTCGTTCAATGGAACGTATCCCTCTACCATTGACCTCCATTGTGAATCGCCATAAACTATTGTTATCTGTAGGTTGTGATAGCAATCGAGTTACAATTATTGTTATTATTCAAAGCGTCCTCGAGGTGTGTTTCGAAACCTGCAACATAAAACAAGGACATTGTAATGTAGGGTGCGATAAAGGTTCAATATACACAAGGTTCATTTTATTTTAACAGAGAATATTTCGGTTGATAACAGATACAAGATCAAGTGGCCAATTTAAGAAAAGCGTATAAATTTTGATTAAAGTCCACAACTAACAATTAAGATGTACAGTTCTGAGTTTTCTTAGTTAAGGGAGATACTGAACTTTTTTGATGAATTCAAATGGTAAACAAAATATCACCAAGGGCGCTGGGAGTTGCAATAAGTGTGATTGTCTAAAATGTATAAAATCCACCAAGAGCAATGCGTGAAACAGCGGAGGCGATATTCCGTTAGGGTTGGGGGACGGAGGGGACGGAACCCATACAATATATATGACAAACGAAAATTATTGTAGGGGGGGGGGGGGTGCCAAAGCCGTTCCCTTCCCCATTGATGGGGGGACGTGTCCTCCTCATCTCCCAGGTATCAAGGCCCATGCAACCAAACAACCAACTAATCATGCAGCAGCGGCGATTTCTCGTCAATGGAGGGATAGAAGAAAAGCAAACAACTAACATTTTGGTGGCCTACTTGGTGCCTCGAGTGCAATCCTTGAAAATTTCATCAAAATATCAGTAGATCTTTGTGCATTATGGTGCATACTGCTGCATGTAAAAGCAAATGACCCACACAGTATATATTACAAGGGGAAAATTATCGGGGAGGGGACAATTCCATACTACATAGCCGTCCCCTCCTCAAAAATATTAGGGGAATGTGCCCCCGTTCCCGGGATCACCCCTCATGCGTTGAAAGATGAATGCGTTAAATCGCAATTTATACGTTTCACGTATTTTAGTAAACAGTATATACTGGCAATTGCAATTAGGTGGCCATAACGTTATCAGATATAAATTGATTAGATATAAATTCATTATCCAAACAAATTTTTTTTTTATAATGGTTTGACAGCAATCTGTTTAAACGATTAAAAATGCATTAAACTGGAATTTTAATGGTTGTCAATTGTTTTTTTTTTTTTTTATGAACAAAACATAAATTATTTCTAAAATAGAAAATCAGATTTTAACAGGGTTTTCACTTTTCAAAATGCATTTTAATGAATTATTTTCGAAACATTAACACGCAATACTCTTATATCCAACAATACGGATGTTTCAATTTAAAAATACCAATCTCCCACCAAACCAAAACCTCCAGACAAAAAAAATACTAGTTTTGGAGCAGTACGGCCTTTGAAAATAATGATATGAATAAAAGTCGCGCTATTTATATGGCACAGGGTATAGGTATTTTTAATTGCTGGTCCCTCATACCACTTGATAAACATGATAAAATCAATCAATCAATCAATCAATCAATCAATCAATCAATCAATCAAGCCTTGCTCCTTTTAAAGTTATTACACATAAATTGTAACTTTTTTTGGGGGGGGGGGGAATAATACCTTTCGATGGTTTAGGTAAGCATACAACAGCAGGCAAAGATCTTGCCTTTAAGCAGGTCTTGAATTTAGTTTTAAAAACAGATTGGTGGAATAGGGCCTACGTAAAATCTATATGCAAATAATGGAGCGAGGGGATAGGGGTTGGATGTGTTTATCTCAAATATTTAATATTTTGAACCCCTTTTGCCCCGCCCAGGAAAACTTCAAGCAAAGTGATTTAAATTAATAAAAAAAATTGAATAAAAAGTATCCGATTAATAAAATATATTTAGCATTTATGATTTATTTAAATTTTTGCGACGACAGGTATACACACAGAAAAATGCTTTTAAAACTTTTTTAACAACCCGGGTTGTTCATGTGCCCTGCCTAAACAACCAGGGTTGTTTCAGCATGGTTGTTTAGGCAGGGCGCTTTTAAAACCAGGGTTGTTTAAGCATGGTATTATATATATTTTGCATTATATATATTTATACCCCCACCCCGAGAAAAAAACGCACAACATAAAAATAAACTGTACACTGGAAGAATGTATTAGCAAATATTGTATACGAGAGCTAGTTACCTGCCCCCGTATATAGGGGGCAGCCTGTACGACATGTGTACACAGTTGTTTGGTGTATATAGTACAGGATGCTGGGACAACTAGGCCTTATTTCCGGTGTTGTATAACAATGTAGGCCTATTACATTTCAAATACACGGGTGACGTGTACATGAATTCAGGCTATGTCCACTCGATATTCAGGTTGTCCTGTTCCCCAAAGCTGTCGGTTGTCATTTCTTGGGCTAAATTCTCCTTAGTTATATCAGCATTTTCTTTTTAACAATCTCTTTTATTATATTATTTACTATGTCAACATTAAATGATTTCATGCTTTTAAAAAAATGGAAGTAGGCCTACTGGCACAGTGGCAGTAACTATGTTAGCTTATACCTTCTTTTTCCTCCCGACATCATCCCCTTGTGGGGGCATGCGACATTTATTTTGCTTTCCGCTTATCCCTCTCGACCACTGAACTGCCTTAGCACGATAACCGGATCCATAATACGTCGCCATGGTGAAAAGTAGCCCGCTCAAATTCTACTTGTCGTAATACGATAAGATAGACTTCGCTTAAAACTCCAAGAGAAACTGTGACCGTTTGCTTAACTTTTCCCAAGGTAAGTGAGGGACAATTATCATAATGGGCGTAACTAGACCCTCGCGCATGCGTGTTACCAATAAAAAGTTTACAACTACGAATGAGCGATTGATGGCGCTACAAGGTAGAAAAGTACAAGTAGTATTTCGCGACTCCGTGCATATAGAATGTTCCAATACATTTGTGAGCGAGTTAATTCACGATGGTTTGTCAAACTATGGCCGGCCACATGCAAACGGACAGAGCACTAGCCACCGTGATCTAAAGACCTCTGTCAAGTTGTCGTACAATTATTTCATTTGCACGAGATTTCATCTCGGTGAATTCTTTGACCTGGTACTCTCTTAATGCAAAAGAGTGAAAACCACTCGAAAAGAGTGAAATTTCCACTCCTTCAAAGAGCCATATGGGGGACAACTCTTTTTAGAGTGAAAAAAAGAGTGACCATAATTCACTCTTTTAAGAGTGAAAAAAAAACCTATAAAGAGTGAAACGAGTGGCAAGAGTGCTTTTGTGAATCACTCTTTTTAGAGTGAATACCAACGCTCTTCGAAGAGTGAATAGATCACTCTTTTATAGGCGTGGCATTCACTCTTAAAAGAGCCACGCCTTCATCAATAAGATAAACAAGACACCAAAATAATTGAAGCATGACAACTATTTCAAGTTCAAACTTTATTTTTGTATAATTGACAACACTGAAATTCTGAAATAGAATTGCAATTATTTGTTTTAAAGTATAATAAATCTTCAAGTATACAGTTCATGAGCTATAAGGCATTTATAAGGCTATATCTACAACATTCTGAAATCTGTACTTTAAAATCACACCTCAATACCAAAATGTGAACATGGATAGAAAATATTTTATTATTGACTGGATAAAATAATAGAATTAAGTAACATTCCGAAATGTTGGTCAGTTTACATCTCTTACCCTGTCAGGATTGTTATCAGTCAGTGAAAATACAGACACATTTTGGGGTAGGCCTATATAAATTATGTGATATGAATGATGTTCAAAAATGGACGGCCATTATGTGACAGAAATGTTTTTGGTTTGTTACAAACATATAACATCTGGAAGATGATTCCATTGGATATTGACTTTTTAGCTAAACAAACTTGTTGATGTGCAATTGTGTCAAAAATCAATGAAAGATTATTTGTATATAATAACTACAATCTCAAATTCCCCTCCCGTGTCACACCAAATAGGGTCATTAGTGTGGATAGACCCAAACCTAAAAATGTCCAGCGAAATAAACAGAATTTAGGCCAGTATTTCAACCATGTTGGTGCTGCTTAAATTTACTTCTGTAAATACTTCATTATTGGAAAAACCATTGAGGACAAACCAGAAATAAATGTACCAGCTTTTGTAAGTGCTTACTTTTTTCCCTTTCAGCAACTAGTGAGCTTTATATGAATGTGTATCACTTTGAATCAACTCGACTTTAATTCATACAGAATAACTCTACTTTAGGTCATACAGACTACTAGAAAACATGTTAGTTTTGGCCAATGTCTCACATGAAAGATCATAAGCAACTTACTTGATATGAGACATTGGTCAAAACTAAACTGTCAAGACTTTTCCAAGTTATTTATAGTTCCCTTTATAAGCTAATCAATATGCTTCATAATTACTCTCTTATATAGATGTTTGTCTTTTTATGTATAGGCCTATTTCCCAGATGTAAATAGATGATTTCAAAACTGGAATAGAGTAGTTTTTCCACCAATGTTTTAATAAATGGTCATAATTAAGGTGTTCCTTGGGTAAAAAAACCGAAACAAAATCAAACAAGATGTGTCTGTTTTCAAAGTGAACAAAGAAACTGGCACGAGCGGGATTCGAACCTGCGACCTCCGGGTTACCGTACCGGCGCTCTACCAACTGAGCTATCTTGCCCTATGTTGGCGGTCTCCCAAATTGTCAGTATCTTTGTTCGAGTGGGCGCTAGTCAGAAGTCATAAACCCAGAATGCCGTGTAGCCAGGGATCACACCCAATTTTACGATACAACCTGGGAAGCGACATTGTGGAGATCACTCAATGAGGATACGACTTTTTAACTTATAATTCGTCACACAATCCACAAGGGAAACTGACTAGGTAAATTTGAATACATTTTCAAAGTGAACAAAGAAACTGGCACGAGCGGGATTCGAACCTGCGACCTCCGGGTTACCGTACCAGCGCTCTACCAACTGAGCTATCTTGCCCTATGTTGGCGGTCTCCCAAATTGTCAGTATCTTTGTTCGAGTGGGCGCTAGTCAGAAGTCATAAACCCAGAATGCCGTGTAGCCAGGGATCACACCCAATTTTACGATACAACCTGGGAAGCGACATTGTGGAGATCACTCAATGAGGATACGACTTTTTAACTTATAATTCGTCACACAATCCACAAGGGAAACTGACTAGGTAAATTTGAATACATTTTCAAAGTGAACAAAGAAACTGGCACGAGCGGGATTCGAACCTGCGACCTCCGGGTTACCGTACCGGCGCTCTACCAACTGAGCTATCTTGCCCTATGTTGGCGGTCTCCCAAATTGTCAGTATCTTTGTTCGAGTGGGTAAAATTGGGTGTGATCCCTGGCTACACGGCATTCTGGGTTTATGACTTCTGACTAGCGCCCACTCGAACAAAGATACTGACAATTTGGGAGACCGCCAACATAGGGCAAGATAGCTCAGTTGGTAGAGCGCCGGTACGGTAACCCGGAGGTCGCAGGTTCGAATCCCGCTCGTGCCAGTTTCTTTGTTCACTTTGAAAATGTATTCAAATTTACCTAGTCAGTTTCCCTTGTGGATTGTGTGACGAAGATGTGTCTGTGATTGAACACACATGGCTGTTTTGACTCATTAATTTAATACCCTAAACTACCCAAGTCTTACAAACTCCAACAGCAGGTTTTGTCTAATTTTGATAGGTTCAGGACTGGCACCATTACTTTACATGGAGCTATGTCTAAAGAATGTGATATGTATACTGCACAAGTGTTGGATTTTGACAGATTGAGGACACTTCCTAGTAAAAATGCCTAGGGGGTTTGGGTTTCAAGAGTTGAAAAGTGTATCTGCACGTTTCAGACTTAGACCCTTTTTAATGCTACCCTAAACGAAACTTAAGACCAAAAGAATAGCTATTATAGAATAGCTTCTTGGTAGCTGACAATGACTCAAGACGATGCTTAAACCTGACCGACATCGCCCTCCCCTCGTACCATTTTTGAATACAATTCCCTCACACTGGGTTTGATGCCCACTCCCAACTTGTAGACAATGCCTTTAAAAATGAAAATTTTAAAAGTTTGCAAAGGCTTTGCAAAATGCACGGAAAACACATAATGGACTTTGAAGAGGCGGTCAAAAGCCTCGAGAGAGGATGGTCCAGCAGGGATGGACAGCGCATCCATGATGATGAAATATTCATCTGGGTTGTCAACCTCACCGAGAGCCAGGATGAATGGTTGAGTGTATACCGTGTCCTTCTTCTTAGCAAAGTATTCTACATCAGTCCCAGCCTGTTTATAAGAAGAAAAAAACCAAGTATGTAAATCAATCAGATTTTCATTAACAATGCTTTCATTTTTTATCATGTCCAAAGTGCCCAAATCCTATTATAAAATAATTCCCTGGTTGCAAATATTTTTTTTCCAAATGGAGGCAAACATGAGATTGAGGGTCAGCATTAACATAATAATTTAGAAAGCAATGATTTTCTTGATTAGAAGGCACATGGTTACTCGAAATAGTTTACTAAACTTACCAGGACATTCATCAAACTCTTTAAAAGTATCTAAATTACATATTTCCACCACTGAAAAAAATTACTCCAAATTTTGCACCATTTACCAATATTACAATATTATAAGACTGTCGCATCAGTTGGAAAGCTCCCGTTTCATTTCAAATGCTCCTTTTAGGACCACAGAACATCCCCATATTCAAAGAATGATTCGCCTTCGGGTTGGACCGACTTCTGATTAGTGTGCCCAACAGAAGCATTCCACTGGGAACATATAATACATTAGCAAGTTTGCCAACAAATTTGTCAAGGATTTCTAACCAAACATTCCTTTTGAGAATACTCAAATGAATGTTCTAAACATTCGGACTTATGACACACTAAAGGTACTAATAAAGGTATCCACAAGTTACACTTTATCTAAAACTGGGAAAAAGTGGGAAAATATTTCACAAAATGTTCCATTCCCATTGGCAGTTCGCAGTGTCAATTAACTTTCAATTGCAATGTACTGTATACAGTTTGTGAACTTCTGAAGTTTCAAACAAAATTTAGTTCATCTTCTATAGATAAAAAATGTTTGTGACCCGAACAATTTTGCGTTAGTAAGTCCAGGGGGAATACAAGTATGAGCATACTGATTTTATCCCCATCCTGCAGCAGTAATCCAGACTTAAACACGAATTTACGAACAAGTTGCCTGTGAGGGCCCTAATTCTCCACAACAAGAGTGCTCAGTACCTGGTAATTAATAATGTATACACATTAAGTAATTATGTATAGTATTTTGCGACAGCAAGGCTTATTTGTTTACATGCTTACCCATTTTGTCCACTGGCAGGTCTTTACCAGCAGCCTTCAAGATTTTTTCTGCATAGAATGGTTTCCATCGGACGAGAAGGTTGCTATTACATCCATCATGCAGAAGTTCAAACTCCGTGCTGATCTGAAAAACATTTACACAACGTACATTTAATACGAAAACAGATTTCAACATTCCTTCAAGAATTCTCACTTCATTTTCAGTTTTAGTCACTAATCAAAGCAGCTTGTACTTTTTTAATGTCACATTTTTGTATTTCACTGAAGGATGATTCACTGCAGTAACCCTGTCCGTAAAGAATTCCCTTAGTCTAGTCTCTCATTAAATACTTCATTTCCATAAACAAGTGCCCACCTCCTTCGAACCTTTACCTAGGGTATTAAGTTCATTTGTAAGTTTGGTTATGTTGCCCAAGATTCCTTGTAACCATGTTGATGCATCATTACCGTGCAATACATGTACACCTGACTGTCAGTAATACTCACTAATTCGGGCATGTCTCTGAATCTGGGCATGGTGTTTATAATGCTGGTAATTGAAGGGTTGTCCTGCTTGATGAGAGCTCTGCGATACGGAAAGGTCTACCCGAGGTACTTGTAGATTGTGCTGATGTTCTCCCTTGTTGGCGGATGATACTTCAACCATTCCATCTAAAATTACAGTGCATTATAGAACAAACTAGTCATTTCACAAGATACATGTATATAAATGATGCTCCAAGCAATCTCACTATCATCGCAGATAGGATAAAGTTATTCGGGAAGGATATGGTGGGTTGAAAATGGGACATCTCTCACTGCAGGTTATAAATCGTGAGAGGCAGACTAAGGAAATTCTTTACTGACAGGGTTACTGCAATGAATCATCCTGATGATGATGTGGCCACCCGGACCTTACCCCTTGTGATTTGTTTTGTGGTGGCAATTTACAAGATACAAGATTTACACCTCCACTTGATGACCTTCCTGAGAGAATTTTCATGAGGCATACAACAGCAGATGCTTTCTCAGTATTTCCCATTACGCAGTATAGGCCCGCAACGTTAACAAAATTGCATCAGTGATACCAAAACCCCAATATTGAAATTTGTGACCAGCTCTAGCAAAACCCAACACTTGGGCTTTTGGTATCACATGATGTAATTTTTTAACGTTATGCGGGCCCATATCGCATGATGGGAATCGCTGAGAAGCGTCGGGTTTTGGCAGAGTTTATGCATGATGCACAGCAATTGTGACCCGCACTACAAACAAGGATATTATGTCGTACTATGTGAAAACACACACATGGCTGTATGTGATGCGGGCGAAAACAATTTCACCCAAGTTATTTTTTTTGCTTTTTGTTTGATGGCTTCCGTCTATTATATCTATATTTTCATTCATGAATAAAGATAAATGTTGATAGAAATTACTTCCATCTTATTTCTTTGCACTTTTTGTGTTTAAAGGCCTATATCTCGAAATGCACTTCCGTTAAATTGGAAAATATGACTATACAAATGTCAAGTTATCTGGAGAAAACAAAATGCCACAGGAGTCAAACCTACACCAAACTAAAGCTTAGGATGGGACAAATTCAACTATGTTATTACTAATTTTTTTAAATTTTGCGACATAATACCCATTTATGTAGAGCCGGTCACAGCATTATTGATCCCTCCATTAAAGGTGTGGACCTCCTGGCTCACCTGTTCCAACACCTTTGTTGTAGGGTTAGCGTCTTCAGCTTCCTGCAGTCTCACTTTTTTACACATGTTGGGATGTTTCTGCTGAGTGCCAAGGCTTGCGCGCATCGTCTTCAGACGGTACTCTATAAAACCCTTCCCGCTGCTGTAGTACAGCTCCTGAACAAATAAACAAACAAAACATTTTTTTTGTTATTATAGCATGTCGGCACAAAAAAAAACAAATTGTCCAATATTGCAGGCATATACGGTGTCCCTTTAGCAGCTGGCAATGCATTGTCAAATGCCATCATTAATGCATAAATTTCATTATACAGAATGTAGCTTTGTTTTCAACAATCAGTTTTTATGAACTTGTGGAACTGCAGAAATGTGATGGCCAAGACATAAAAACATAGATCCAAAGCCCAGAGAAATAGTTTTCTGTAAGGAGTATGGTTCTCATCAGAAAGTGTTGCATGTTTTTTGAATGTGTAGCACTTTGTGAATGGGAATAACTGTGATTATCTGTGCCAGACTTTAATAAAGGAATACATATGTGCTTGCCAGTTTTAAACCAGTGAACGTAGACGAGGGTCATTATCTGCATCCACCGGTTTTAAAGATATTTGCTTAATACTGACCAAGCACATATTTACTCCCATTCTATATACCTTTCGGTCCAAAAATCAAAACAACTCAAATAATTTCCAACGATTTGGTTCATTTGCTTACATGGCCTTCACTCCCTGGTGTTAGGTCTTTCAGACATGGGAACTGTGTTGTAAGTGCTCTTGCCAAACTCTCCTTTTGAGAACTGCGTGGATAGCTATAAATAAAAGAAAAAAATAGCATGTTGACATTTAGTGATAAAATGTTTTCATGGTTCACCCCGACTAACTCCATGCATCGGAAAAACTAACTACAGCTTTTGCAAGGAAACATTTTGACTTATTTTTAGAGGTAACAGCTCTTGAATTAATGTTTGTAGGGCTCATTCGATGCAATTAAAATTAAGGCAGCCGTATCTTTCAGACAAGGTTTAATCGACCTATGACAAAGTTCAATCAATATTGATGTTGTCACTCAATGTTTACCACATGACATTGAAGATTTCGGTGAGGGTCACCACTTGAGGCATGGCATAAGTGCAGAATGCCGAGTGGTTTTCAATCAAAAGACAATGAGATGTGCAGTTTTACCCCTGTTAGTCATGGAAGCTAGATAACACGTCAGACAACTAAAAAATTACTGTGCTGGGGATTTTCCTAGGGAGCCACGGTCTGAAAAATTAGCATGGTAAGTGCTCCGAGTACATGCACAAAAAGAGCAATGCGGTGTGGTAAACAGTGACATCAGTATGTAGGGCTATAAGAAATTACAGAAAAATACTTACAAATAAAATAAAGACATTTATACGTAGGGCGGTCGCTTATAACGTACTTATTGGCATTCTAATAGGATTGTCCTGTTAACTACAGTAGCTGTGCATGTGTGCATTTTTTTTGGGTGGGTGTGTATTGATACCGTGGACTAGGCACAAAAGAGTCAGCGCGTAGACAAAGGGTCGACGACTGACCGAATGTCCACTATTAAAATTCGTGTACAAAGCATAATTATGGGATACCTTAATTTTCAGTTGGTGAGGCTGGGTATTTTTAGTGCACCGATTTAGCCTTATCCCAAATTAAGTGTGCCCAGAGGGATGATCTTTCAGATCATGCAATAAAAATGTCCACTTTGATGAATCTGTGGGGCAGATTTTGTTTTAAAGGCGTCTTTAAAGTATGTGCACAAAGTATATGGGAAAAGATGCAATTTTTCTGTTGGTGAGGCTGGGTATTTTTAGAGCACCGATTTAGCCTGATCCCAAATTAAGTGTGCCCAGAGGGATGATCTTTCAGATCATGCAATAAAAATTTCCACTTTGATGAATATGGGGGGGAGATTTTGTTTTAAAGGCGTCTTTAAAGTATGTGCACAAAGTATATGGGAAAAGATGCAATTTTCAGTTGGTGAGGCTGGGTATTTTTAGAGCACCGATTTAGCCTTATCCCAAATTAAGTGTGCCCAGAGGGATAATCTTTCAGATCATGCAATAAAAATGTCCACTTTGAGGAATCTGTGGGGGAGATTTTGTTTTAAAGGCGTCATTAAAGTATGTGCACAAAGTATATGGGAAAAGATGCCATTTTTCTGTTGGTGAGGCTGGGTATTTATAGTGCACCGATTTAGCCTTATCCCAAATTAAGTGTGCCCAGAGGGATGATCTTTCAGATCATGCAATACAAATTTCCACTTTGATGAATATGGGGGGGGGAGATTTTGTTTTAAAGGCGTCATTAAAGTATGTGCACAAAGTATATGGGAAAAGATGCAATTTTCAGTTGGTGAGGCTGGGTATTTTTAGAGCACCGATTTAGCCTTATCCCAAATTAAGTGTGCCCAGAGGGATAATCTTTCAGATCATGCAATACAAATTTCCACTTTGAGGAATCTGTGGGGGAGATTTTGTTTTAAAGGCGTCATTAAAGTATGTGCACAAAGTATATGGGAAAAGATGCCATTTTTCTGTTGGTGAGGCTGGGTATTTTTAGAGCACCGATTTAGCCTGATCCCAAATTAAGTGTGCCCTGAGGGATGATCTTTCAGATCATGCAATAAAAATTTCCACTTTGATGAATATGGGGGGGAGATTTTGTTTTAAAGGCGTCTTTAAAGTATGTGCACAAAGTATATGGGAAAAGATGCAATTTTCAGTTGGTGAGGCTGGGTATTTTTAGAGCACCGATTTAGCCTTATCCCAAATTAAGTGTGCCCAGAGGGATGATCTTTTAGATCATGCAATAAAAATGTCCACTTTGATGAATCTGTGGGGGAGATTTTGTTTTAAAGGCGTCATTAAAGTATGTGCACAAAGTATATGGGAAAAGATGCCATTTTTCTGTTGGTGAGGCTGGGTATTTTTAGAGCACCGATTTAGCCTTATCCCAAATTAAGTGTGCCCAGAGGGATGATCTTTCAGATCATGCAATAAAAATGTCCACTTTGATGAATCTGTGGGGGAGATTTTGTTTTAAAGGCGTCTTTAAAGTATGTGCACAAAGTATATGGGAAAAGATGCCATTTTTCTGTTGGTGAGGCTGGGTATTTTTAGTGCACCGATTTAGCCTTATCCCAAATTAAGTGTGCCCAGAGGGATGATCTTTCAGATCATGCAATAAAAATGTCAACTTTGATGAATCTGTTGGGGAGATTTTGTTTTAAAGGCGTCTTTAAAGTATGTGCACAAAGTATATGGGAAAAGATGCCATTTTTCTGTTGGTGAGGCTGGGTATTTTTAGAGCACCGATTTAGCCTTATCCCAAATAAAGTGTGCCCAGAGGGATGATCTTTCAGATCATGCAATAAAAATGTCCACTTTGATGAATCTGTGGGGGAGATTTTGTTTTAAAGGCGTCTTTAAAGTCTGTGCACAAAGTATATGGGAAAAGATGCAATTTTCAGTTGGTGAGGCTGGGTATTTTTAGTTGACCGATTTAGCCTTATCCCAAATTAAGTGTGCCCAGAGGGATGATCTTTTAGATCATGCAATAAAAATGTCCACTTTGATGAATCTGTGGGGGAGATTTTGTTTTAAAGGCGTCTTTAAAGTATGTGCACAAAGTATATGGGAAAAGATGCCATTTTTCTGTTGGTGAGGCTGAGTATTTTTAGTTCACCGATTTAGCCTTATCCCAAATTAAGTGTGCCCTGAGGGATGATCTTTCAGATCATGCAATAAAAATGTCCACTTTGATGAATCTGTGGGGGAGATTTTGTTTTAAAGGCGTCTTTAAAGTATGTGCACAAAGTATATGGGAAAAGATGCAATTTTCAGTTGGTGAGGCTGGGTATTTTTAGTTGACCGATTTAGCCTTATCCCAAATTAAGTGTGCCCAGAGGGATGATCTTTCAGATCATGCAATAAAAATGTCCACTTTGATGAATCTGTTGGGGAGATTTTGTTTTAAAGGCGTCTTTAAAGTATGTGCACAAAGTATATGGGAAAAGATGCCATTTTTCTGTTGGTGAGGCTGGGTATTTTTAGTTCACCGATTTAGCCTTATCCCAAATTAAGTGTGCCCAGAGGGATGATCTTTCAGATCATGCAATAAAAATGTCCACTTTGATGAATCTGTGGGGGAGATTTTGTTTTAAAGGCGTCTTTAAAGTCTGTGCACAAAGTATATGGGAAAAGATGCAATTTTCAGTTGGTGAGGCTGGGTATTTTTAGATGACCGATTTAGCCTTATCCCAAATTAAGTGTGCCCAGAGGGATGATCTTTTAGATCATGCAATAAAAATGTCCACTTTGATGAATCTGTGGGGGAGATTTTGTTTTAAAGGCGTCTTTAAAGTATGTGCACAAAGTATATGGGAAAAGATGCCATTTTTCTGTTGGTGAGGCTGGGTATTTTTAGTTGACCGATTTAGCCTTATCCCAAATTAAGTGTGCCCTGAGGGATGATCTTTCAGATCATGCAATAAAAATGTCCACTTTGATGAATCTGTGGGGGAGATTTTGTTTTAAAGGCGTCTTTAAAGTATGTGCACAAAGTATATGGGAAAAGATGCAATTTTCAGTTGGTGAGGCTGGGTATTTTTAGTTGACCGATTTAGCCTTATCCCAAATTAAGTGTGCCCAGAGGGATGATCTTTCAGATCATGCAATAAAAATGTCCACTTTGATGAATCTGTGGGGGAGATTTTGTTTTAAAGGCGTCTTTAAAGTATGTGCACAAAGTATATGGGAAAAGATGCCATTTTTCTGTTGGTGAGGCTGGGTATTTTTAGTTCACCGATTTAGCCTTATCCCAAATTAAGTGTGCCCAGAGGGATGATCTTTCAGATCATGCAATAAAAATGTCCACTTTGATGAATCTGTGGGGGAGATTTTGTTTTAAAGGCGTCTTTAAAGTCTGTGCACAAAGTATATGGGAAAAGATGCAATTTTCAGTTGGTGAGGCTGGGTATTTTTAGTTGACCGATTTAGCCTTATCCCAAATTAAGTGTGCCCAGAGGGATGATCTTTCAGATCATGCAATAAAAATGTCCACTTTGATGAATCTGTGGGGGAGATTTTGTTTTAAAGGCGTCTTTAAAGTATGTGCACAAAGTATATGGGAAAAGATGCCATTTTTCTGTTGGTGAGGCTGGGTATTTTTAGTTCACCGATTTAGCCTTATCCCAAATTAAGTGTGCCCAGAGGGATAATCTTTCAGATCATGCAATACAAATTTCCACTTTGAGGAATCTGTGGGGGAGATTTTGTTTTAAAGGCGTCATTAAAGTATGTGCACAAAGTATATGGGAAAAGATGCCATTTTTCTGTTGGTGAGGCTGGGTATTTTTAGAGCACCGATTTAGCCTGATCCCAAATTAAGTGTGCCCTGAGGGATGATCTTTCAGATCATGCAATAAAAATTTCCACTTTGATGAATATGGGGGGGAGATTTTGTTTTAAAGGCGTCTTTAAAGTATGTGCACAAAGTATATGGGAAAAGATGCAATTTTCAGTTGGTGAGGCTGGGTATTTTTAGAGCACCGATTTAGCCTTATCCCAAATTAAGTGTGCCCAGAGGGATGATCTTTTAGATCATGCAATAAAAATGTCCACTTTGATGAATCTGTGGGGGAGATTTTGTTTTAAAGGCGTCATTAAAGTATGTGCACAAAGTATATGGGAAAAGATGCCATTTTTCTGTTGGTGAGGCTGGGTATTTTTAGAGCACCGATTTAGCCTTATCCCAAATTAAGTGTGCCCAGAGGGATGATCTTTCAGATCATGCAATAAAAATGTCCACTTTGATGAATCTGTGGGGGAGATTTTGTTTTAAAGGCGTCTTTAAAGTATGTGCACAAAGTATATGGGAAAAGATGCCATTTTTCTGTTGGTGAGGCTGGGTATTTTTAGTGCACCGATTTAGCCTTATCCCAAATTAAGTGTGCCCAGAGGGATGATCTTTCAGATCATGCAATAAAAATGTCAACTTTGATGAATCTGTTGGGGAGATTTTGTTTTAAAGGCGTCTTTAAAGTATGTGCACAAAGTATATGGGAAAAGATGCCATTTTTCTGTTGGTGAGGCTGGGTATTTTTAGAGCACCGATTTAGCCTTATCCCAAATAAAGTGTGCCCAGAGGGATGATCTTTCAGATCATGCAATAAAAATGTCCACTTTGATGAATCTGTGGGGGAGATTTTGTTTTAAAGGCGTCTTTAAAGTCTGTGCACAAAGTATATGGGAAAAGATGCAATTTTCAGTTGGTGAGGCTGGGTATTTTTAGTTGACCGATTTAGCCTTATCCCAAATTAAGTGTGCCCAGAGGGATGATCTTTTAGATCATGCAATAAAAATGTCCACTTTGATGAATCTGTGGGGGAGATTTTGTTTTAAAGGCGTCTTTAAAGTATGTGCACAAAGTATATGGGAAAAGATGCCATTTTTCTGTTGGTGAGGCTGAGTATTTTTAGTTCACCGATTTAGCCTTATCCCAAATTAAGTGTGCCCTGAGGGATGATCTTTCAGATCATGCAATAAAAATGTCCACTTTGATGAATCTGTGGGGGAGATTTTGTTTTAAAGGCGTCTTTAAAGTATGTGCACAAAGTATATGGGAAAAGATGCAATTTTCAGTTGGTGAGGCTGGGTATTTTTAGTTGACCGATTTAGCCTTATCCCAAATTAAGTGTGCCCAGAGGGATGATCTTTCAGATCATGCAATAAAAATGTCCACTTTGATGAATCTGTTGGGGAGATTTTGTTTTAAAGGCGTCTTTAAAGTATGTGCACAAAGTATATGGGAAAAGATGCCATTTTTCTGTTGGTGAGGCTGGGTATTTTTAGTTCACCGATTTAGCCTTATCCCAAATTAAGTGTGCCCAGAGGGATGATCTTTCAGATCATGCAATAAAAATGTCCACTTTGATGAATCTGTGGGGGAGATTTTGTTTTAAAGGCGTCTTTAAAGTCTGTGCACAAAGTATATGGGAAAAGATGCAATTTTCAGTTGGTGAGGCTGGGTATTTTTAGATGACCGATTTAGCCTTATCCCAAATTAAGTGTGCCCAGAGGGATGATCTTTTAGATCATGCAATAAAAATGTCCACTTTGATGAATCTGTGGGGGAGATTTTGTTTTAAAGGCGTCTTTAAAGTATGTGCACAAAGTATATGGGAAAAGATGCCATTTTTCTGTTGGTGAGGCTGGGTATTTTTAGTTGACCGATTTAGCCTTATCCCAAATTAAGTGTGCCCTGAGGGATGATCTTTCAGATCATGCAATAAAAATGTCCACTTTGATGAATCTGTGGGGGAGATTTTGTTTTAAAGGCGTCTTTAAAGTATGTGCACAAAGTATATGGGAAAAGATGCAATTTTCAGTTGGTGAGGCTGGGTATTTTTAGTTGACCGATTTAGCCTTATCCCAAATTAAGTGTGCCCAGAGGGATGATCTTTCAGATCATGCAATAAAAATGTCCACTTTGATGAATCTGTGGGGGAGATTTTGTTTTAAAGGCGTCTTTAAAGTATGTGCACAAAGTATATGGGAAAAGATGCCATTTTTCTGTTGGTGAGGCTGGGTATTTTTAGTTCACCGATTTAGCCTTATCCCAAATTAAGTGTGCCCAGAGGGATGATCTTTCAGATCATGCAATAAAAATGTCCACTTTGATGAATCTGTGGGGGAGATTTTGTTTTAAAGGCGTCTTTAAAGTCTGTGCACAAAGTATATGGGAAAAGATGCAATTTTCAGTTGGTGAGGCTGGGTATTTTTAGTTGACCGATTTAGCCTTATCCCAAATTAAGTGTGCCCAGAGGGATGATCTTTCAGATCATGCAATAAAAATGTCCACTTTGATGAATCTGTGGGGGAGATTTTGTTTTAAAGGCGTCTTTAAAGTATGTGCACAAAGTATATGGGAAAAGATGCCATTTTTCTGTTGGTGAGGCTGGGTATTTTTAGTTCACCGATTTAGCCTTATCCCAAATTAAGTGTGCCCAGAGGGATGATCTTTCAGATCATGCAATAAAAATGTCCACTTTGATGAATCTGTGGGGGAGATTTTGTTTTAAAGGCGTCTTTAAAGTCTGTGCACAAAGTATATGGGAAAAGATGCAATTTTCAGTTGGTGAGGCTGGGTATTTTTAGTTGACCGATTTAGCCTTATCCCAAATTAAGTGTGCCCAGAGGGATGATCTTTTAGATCATGCAATAAAAATGTCCACTTTGATGAATCTGTGGGGGAGATTTTGTTTTAAAGGCGTCTTTAAAGTATGTGCACAAAGTATATGGGAAAAGATGCCATTTTTCTGTTGGTGAGGCTGAGTATTTTTAGTTCACCGATTTAGCCTTATCCCAAATTAAGTGTGCCCTGAGGGATGATCTTTCAGATCATGCAATAAAAATGTCCACTTTGATGAATCTGTGGGGGAGATTTTGTTTTAAAGGCGTCTTTAAAGTATGTGCACAAAGTATATGGGAAAAGATGCAATTTTCAGTTGGTGAGGCTGGGTATTTTTAGTTGACCGATTTAGCCTTATCCCAAATTAAGTGTGCCCAGAGGGATGATCTTTCAGATCATGCAATAAAAATGTCCACTTTGATGAATCTGTTGGGGAGATTTTGTTTTAAAGGCGTCTTTAAAGTATGTGCACAAAGTATATGGGAAAAGATGCCATTTTTCTGTTGGTGAGGCTGGGTATTTTTAGTTCACCGATTTAGCCTTATCCCAAATTAAGTGTGCCCAGAGGGATGATCTTTCAGATCATGCAATAAAAATGTCCACTTTGATGAATCTGTGGGGGAGATTTTGTTTTAAAGGCGTCTTTAAAGTCTGTGCACAAAGTATATGGGAAAAGATGCAATTTTCAGTTGGTGAGGCTGGGTATTTTTAGTTGACCGATTTAGCCTTATCCCAAATTAAGTGTGCCCAGAGGGATGATCTTTTAGATCATGCAATAAAAATGTCCACTTTGATGAATCTGTGGGGGAGATTTTGTTTTAAAGGCGTCTTTAAAGTATGTGCACAAAGTATATGGGAAAAGATGCCATTTTTCTGTTGGTGAGGCTGGGTATTTTTAGTTCACCGATTTAGCCTTATCCCAAATTAAGTGTGCCCAGAGGGATGATCTTTCAGATCATGCAATAAAAATGTCCACTTTGATGAATCTGTGGGGGAGATTTTGTTTTAAAGGCGTCTTTAAAGTCTGTGCACAAAGTATATGGGAAAAGATGCAATTTTCAGTTGGTGAGGCTGGGTATTTTTAGTTGACCGATTTAGCCTTATCCCAAATTAAGTGTGCCCAGAGGGATGATCTTTTAGATCATGCAATAAAAATGTCCACTTTGATGAATCTGTGGGGGAGATTTTGTTTTAAAGGCGTCTTTAAAGTATGTGCACAAAGTATATGGGAAAAGATGCCATTTTTCTGTTGGTGAGGCTGGGTATTTTTAGTTGACCGATTTAGCCTTATCCCAAATTAAGTGTGCCCTGAGGGATGATCTTTCAGATCATGCAATAAAAATGTCCACTTTGATGAATCTGTGGGGGAGATTTTGTTTTAAAGGCGTCTTTAAAGTATGTGCACAAAGTATATGGGAAAAGATGCAATTTTCAGTTGGTGAGGCTGGGTATTTTTAGTTGACCGATTTAGCCTTATCCCAAATTAAGTGTGCCCAGAGGGATGATCTTTCAGATCATGCAATAAAAATGTCCACTTTGATGAATCTGTTGGGGAGATTTTGTTTTAAAGGCGTCTTCAAATTGCCGCCGGTTTTCTCTACACAAACTATAAATAATTGAACGTGTTTGGTGAGCACATTACGTCAAAATCATCTTTTTGTTGAATTTCAATATCCTTTATAATATATGTTAAAATCGTGTTCAAGAAAAATTCGCTTTTTGGGG
Organism: Hippasteria phrygiana; assembly: GCA_037893225.1. NCBI lineage: Eukaryota > Metazoa > Echinodermata > Asteroidea > Valvatida > Goniasteridae > Hippasteria > Hippasteria phrygiana. Next base: position 310,025 of record JAZGUH010000082.1, read on the forward strand.
TTTATTTCTGGAAATTCGTTCAATTATTCTCAAAAATACTTATCGGCAAGCGCAAACGCGAACACGTTTTGGATCTCCCTTTGATGCATGTGTTTTAGATTTTAGGAGTTCGAGGCTGAGTTCGAGGCTGAGTTCGAGGCTGGAAATCGGGCCCAGTTCGCGGCTAGCTTTGGACAGGTAGGGGCGCACTAAGAAATTTAAGCTAGGGAGGGAACTCCGCCGATCAAGGGACCCTTCCAAAACAGTACAATTACCTGACACCAAAATTCCACCCAAAGAAATACACTTGTTTGATTGTATACTTTTTTGTAGCTCTCAGGAAGGCTATTAAAACTTGTTCTTTAGAAATCAAAGGAAACTTGCCCTGAATAAATTTATAGGGGCATTTCTCAAACCCCTGGCATTATGGCTTGGGCTCGGGCTTCGGCTTCGCGTAATTTTATGTCCCCAGATTTGGCAAGATCTTGGACACTTTTTTTGCTATATTTATATCAAAATCTTATATTTTAATCCAGAGCCTGAGCCTGTTTATTTATTTACGTATTTAAGGCTTCAGATTGGCAATGGGGCTTGGGAATAGTTGGAGACGAAGCCCCCAAGCCCAAGTAGGGACATGGAGGAAGGATATGCCTAATTGGTATGGTTGGTTGGTTGGTTCATTGGTTCATGGAGGAAGCATGGAGGAAGGAACACTAACTTCCTTCCTCCATGGTTGGTTCAACCATCTTCTGGTTGAAACATGGAGGAAGAAAGCCCCCAAAAAATAGGAAAAGTTGTGCTGGTTTTTTGTCTGAAACTCTTTACGGAAGGATTGGAATCAAAAACCATAAGTCGTAGTTTTTTAATTAAAAAAACCTGTGGTGTTGGGGATATAAGGAGGGCGCTATTTGAATTTGTGTGCCATACAAAAGGTTTACCCAAATCAAATAGCCATATCTCAAAAAGGCTATGCAAACTACAAAGTTAGTTGTAGCATGGAGGGTCCTACCTCCATGGTTGTAGCAAGGGGATGATCTTTGGTAGAAAAACTAGTAGTAAATTGTTTTTCTCTCATCCGAGTGTTAATTTGTACGATTGATGGCGCTGTTCACAAAGTATGGCAATGCAATTTATAAACCGGGTAATCTGGTCTCCGTCTCGCTAGTATGCAATGGTTAATGAACGGAACAGTCTGGGTCGGGGCCAGACACCTGTTTTTCTTTGACTGTGCATGAACCTTGACCAGTAATGACAGTTGCCCGGTAACGGTTGCAGCAGGGAATAGAAATGGCGACTCTTCCTGAAAGTGGGTGCGTTCTAAGTTAGATTCTAACTTTTACTTTAACGTTAGCCTGCATAACTTTTTCAGTTATGAAACACTGTTTAGCATTGTACTTTTTCATGTGTTTCTGTAAATTAAATTCTCGGAGCGTTTGACGGGCATGGTCATGGTTGTATCAATCAATCAATAGAGCAAGGCCTACTATAAATAGTTGTATAGCCAGATCGCGATTAGTATATGGAACAAAAATCAAATTTTAGGTTATTGGAATTTCCAAACTAGTTAGCGACATTAGTCATTACAATCCAACAGACTGACAGGTATGCCGTACTAGAAGGGTAGGGTTTTAGTTTTTTGGGGTACGTAAAGGCTTAAAGTGACAAAGAATTAACGCAACGCGCGAATAAAGATTTTGACACTGCGACGCACAGTAAACATGCAAAACCGTAGCTTGAAAATTCCAGCTCTAGGCTCATGACATGTAAGATTCGACGAATCTCACATGTCATGAGCCTAGCTGGAATTTTCAAGCTAGCAAAACCGCATTGATTCGCATGACAACTGCCTTAAAGTGCATAAGAAAATTGCATTTTCTACCGCAATAAACTGTTCAAAATTACACACAAAAGTTGTCAATGGAATTAAGAGAAGTCTGCCTTAGGTTGAAAAAGTCATTTTGGAATGAGAAAAAAATGCTCTTATTGGTTAAAACTAAAGAGGGGCACAGGGGGCGGATCAAGCCTTTCATTTAGGGAGGGGTTGTACCCGCCTATACCGGTACAGTGTACAGTGTATGGACCAGCGGTACCCACTGGCAACAAGGATGTGGTTTAGCATTGCTTATCACAACTTTGCTCAGCAGCCCAGGGAAGGGTGATTGAGACTACTATTAACTTACAAGGTATTTCATAATAATTCAGTACTCAAACAAATGTGGTTTGACACATGTGTTTTACATATTGATTAAGCAATACAATATTTTTTGTTTTGTGTTTAGGACATCTTTGCTGGTGGGATTATTGTCAGTCATGTGACACCAGGAACTACATCTTAGATGGATGCTGCTACTCAACAGGATGATTTAGCAGGAACCGAGACTGTTCAAGAAGGCCAGGATAGTTTAGATACGGGCCAGAATGCTGGAAGGGAAACGATGCTCTTAGGGAGTGCTGTGGTAGAGTGTGCTGAGACAATTGATGAGAAAGAGGCATTCGTCACCCAAGAGCTCAACGGAAGACATGTTGATGCTCCTCACAATGCCACTCCTGAAAAGATATCATGGAGATCAGAGGAGGCGGGGGACAAGCAAGGAAAGTTAACTTTACTTCAAGACGTTCTTAAGAGTGCATCCATGGCGGAGGAACTTCATTCTCAGGTTTTCTTGAGTCCCAATGGCAAGTACTGCCTTGATTTGAGTGACCAGGCCTTGACAGGTATTCCTGTTAAAACATTCGAGCTAAATGACATCCACTGTCTGCTCTTGAATAACAACAGTTTATGTGAAATCCCAGCGCAAATCAAGCAACTGAGCTCTCTTGAAGCTCTGGTTCTACAGAGATGTGGACTGACCAGCTTTCCTACCGAGATTTGTCAGCTTCCAAACTTGGACATCCTTGATCTAAGTGGTAATGACATTCAGGAAGTACCGAGTGATGTGGCTCGCTTGAAAATGCTCCGTCAGTTTCACATAAATGACAACCAGGTGCGGGAACTGCCAGATGAGTTCTGCATGTTGTCTGAACTCACTGTTGTCAATATGAATCAGAATAAGCTGGGTGCGCTACCCCTGAAATTCAATCAGCTGCACTTCCTCAGAACTCTGGGTCTGAATAACAACAACTTCAGGAAATTTCCTAAACAAGTCTGTTTGCTGGACCGGTTATATCAGCTCAGCATGTGCGGGAATTACATGCAGACACTACCAGCTGATATTGAGTACCTGTTCAATCTTAGAGAACTCTGCCTTGAGAAGAATTTATTCAGAATCCTCCCTGTGCAGGTGTACTGGCTTCCAGAGCTTCGAGAGCTCAACGTCTCCCACAATCTCATCACAGAGATTTCTTATGAAATCAGGAATCTTGACAAGTTACGGACGCTTGGAATAAACAGCAATCAGTTGGAGGAGATTCCGGATGGAATTCAACATCTAACAAACCTGGAGATTCTCGGTCTTGACTCTAATAAACTCACAAAGCTTCCAGCCGAGATCAGGTTTCTCAGTATCTTGTCAGAGCTGTATCTTGGAAAGAACTGCCTCCAAGAAGTTCCTGATGAATTGTGTCTTCTGCATAACTTGTTCATACTTGACCTCTCTGGGAATCATTTGACAAACCTGCCAGTTGAAATTGCAAACCTGAGGCATCTGAACCAACTTTTCCTTCAAGACAATAACCTTGAAGCTCTCCCAGAGGGAGTTTGTTCATTGGCAGAACTAGAACTGCTCACACTTGACCAGAACAAGTTGGCAGGTCTCCCCAAGGAATTAGAAAACTTGTTCTGTCTGCGACAGCTGACCATGAACAGTAACAGTCTTGATGAGTTTCCAGTTGAAGTATGTGAGGTTCAAATGTTGGAATACCTTTCACTATCCGAGAATTCTGTATCCTCCCTCCCAGAAAGAATCTCAAACCTGGTAAACCTTCATCACTTGAACCTGAGCCACAACAGATTTGAGAAGTTTCCTGCAGAGGTTTGTTTTCTGTCCTGGCTTCGCAAGCTCATCATGTCAGACAACCAGTTAGTGGACATGGCAGATGATGTTGAGAAAATGGAGCTCCTGGAGGAACTAAGTCTGTCTAATAATCAATATGGAATGTTCCCACTACAATTGTGTGGCCTCCCTAATCTAAGAATCCTCCATTTTTCTCAACCTGAGGGTATAAAGATCACCTACCTGCCATCAACAATCCAAGTTCTCCAACAGCTCGAGCAGTTAGACGTCTCATACAATGCCCTAGTAAGTCTACCATCAACACTTTGCAAGTTGAAGAATCTGATCAAACTGGATGTGACAGACAACTGTTTGGTTGAGCTCCCAGAGTCAATCTTTCAGCTCAAGCAACTTGAAATGCTACACCTGGAGGGCAACACACTGAAACGTCTTCCCCTGGCATTTGACAGCTTGACCAACCTAAATGACTTGAGGTTACAGCAGAATCCACTGTGCCATCCACCTAGTGATGTCTGCGATGGTGGAGTAATGGAGCCAATAACACGATTTCTGCTAGTAGCCGAAGAAAGAGAGGGTATGTATGATTCAAGTTGAATCGGATCTTAAGTCTTTTTCAACCACGTGAAAAAGCTTACTCATAGGATTGACTCGGCTCTGCGAAGAACTGTCTATAACTTCTCCCATGTAAAGGCTAAATCCTTATGAAATTGTACATGTATTAATGTATTATTTTGCTCTTTGATTGGCGATAAATAAATAATTTTGTGTACAACAACAAGTTCTACACAGTTACGCCAGCAGGAAATGATAAGTCAAAGTAACTGACAGTTTATAAAGTTTTAATCTTTGGAAGTGTTGCCATTTTTCTTTGATATCTTCATGTTTAATGTAAATTTTTATAAAAATTATTCTGAGGAATTTTTTAATACAATTTTACTGGTTAACCAAAATGTTTTTTTCCAACTTTTTCTAAGATCAATTTTAATATGGGTGCCATTCATATCACCACCATCTTACTCTTGTGTTTTGGGCACTCAGAATGATTTTATTGTAGTCACAAGAAATCGGTTGAATATGCAAAAAGCCAAGTGTCAAATGAAAAGCAATTTGATGAGAATTTGTCAGAAATATTCTCGAGTATAAGATACTTTATTAAATATATGGTTAATTTTATTTGTTCATTTTGTATTTTGTTTCACAGAGGCCCTGATTGAAAAGATGTTCCAGTGTGTTGCAGCCAATGTCCGTCAGCACGAGCTGCATGATCTGATGCGCGTCTTTCACTTCAGCAGGGATGAAATGTCACACATCGAGAAGACTCACAAGAACGATCCACCAGATGTGATGATCTTAGCTGCGCTGAGGAAATGGCGCGCTATGAAGGGGAGGGCAGCAAATGGAGACGAACTTGTTAGGTACTTGAGGTTGATTGAATTGCCAGTAGTAGCTAGCAAGGTCAATGCCATACAGGTTTACTCCCAGGCACACAGGTTATAAGGCAATCAATGACAGCATTGTGCACCTGTTAAGTTCAGCCTCCCTATTTGGTCTGTTAAAGATATAGTAATCCATGGTCTTTTTAAGTTTACACCCAAAATGTTCTCCTCTAAAATTAATATTTTTCTAACAATGCAAAAGTTAATCACTTTTGAATGAGGCATTCAACTAATAAAAGTTCACATTTAATTAGTGAATAATCACTTTGCAGATGTCAAATTGTTTTTGGCCCGACAGTAATTCAGTTCCTGCAGGGCTTATCTTTTGTGCATTAAGGGCAAGATATGGGTAGAGGCATTATAAATGCCTTGCAGTGAACTAGTTATCCATCCCAACTCTATTCTGTGAAGATTATCTTGTCTTATTTCATTGTGAAGGGCTGGTTCTTCCACACTTTCCTCTGTAGCCCACACCTCGAGTTGCCTTTGGCCTTGTGATGGGCAATTTGCATAAAAAAGAAGAAAAAAAGAAAGCAACAAAGCATGGAGTGTTGTTGCAGATACCCAAAGTAGAAAAATGCAGGTTTTAGTTAAAATTAAAACATTTGTTAAAATGAACAAAAACATTTTGAAAAGCATGGATGTATATATTTAATTTTTCTTCATATGATCTTGTTTGCGGTGAAGCTAATATTATATTTTGATAATACCATACAATGCCTTTCTTACAATAATGTTGATGTTGATAGTAATTTCTGTACTTAGCTGTTTTTCTACTTCAAATGTCGCTTTCTGAAAACCAAAGAAAAGGTGTGAAGCACTTGCAAGGGTTTTGAAAAATATTACAAAATATTTTTTAAAATGTGTGTGATATCTAGTGTTAACAAAACTTAATAAAACTGTGTAGGAATAAAGTAGTTTGAAATTTAAGCAAAAACGTTTTTAAGACACAAGCCACAATAATGTTCCCTTTGGCAAGAATACTCAGCCTTAATAATATTAGAATGTAGTCAACATTTTTTGGCCGCAGACATACTGATGAACAAACTTGTCATCGGGCTGTGCTTGTTATAAAGTATAAAGTAAAAACTAGAACTGCTTAATATTTTTGAAAGAAAAATTTGAGCGGCATGTACACTGCTAATTGTGAATCCAAGCGTTTTTCAATTCAGTTTTAGTCAAAGAAATTTACAAAAGGAAAGGTAAGAAAAGTTATACATTCCACTATCCCAGATAATATTTCATTTGTTGCATAGCAAAAGAAAATATCAAAGTCATGTTGTCTGCACCATATTCAAATTAAGTATACAGAAAATTAGTATTTGGAATTAACGGACAATCATGTAATTAGGTTTAATGATTTTGTAGAGTGTTTAAAAAAGGCAAAAGTATTTATTGGAAATATAATTTTCAGAGCAATGCTATCAGCCAAAACCAAAGGAGTTAAATAAGTTCAGATAAATAGTATTTAATCAAAATGCTTTGACTTGAAAAACAACCTGCTACTTTGCTGTGGAGAGTTGAATAGAATAAAGCTCTCAAGTACAACACAATTCATTTTGTGCCCAGTGCTGCATCTGAAATTAATTTTAATCAATGTTGGTCCGGAGGGAGGGGGTAGGGGGTGTCCAAATGGGATGGACACGGCAAGCATTGAAGGCACAAAGTAAGTCACTCAAAGTACACGATGACTAATGATGGTTCATTGAAAGCTTGTACATGTATTTGGTGCATTGTAGGAGCCTCTCAAAATAATATGCATTGGAGAGAGTCTAGTCGTCTGCATTTGAAGTTGTCCCTTCCCCATCCCAAGATACAATTAGTCCCTCTAAGTCCCTCCCCAACTCCCAACGAGACCACAAAATATTCATAACTTTGCCATGTGGCAAGTCATGGGGGTGGGGGAAGGGGAGCAACATTTTTTTCTACAAACAACTTTTGTTCTCATTCTAAAGGCTTTGCAATTTGTTTTTCTTTTTGGGGGGTGGGGGGATTATAGAACAGATTTGGGGCATTATAAAACAAGTGCGCCCCCATACATGTAGTTCTGAACTTGTATATTTTAAAACAAACATTTTTTTTAAAACTCTGAAAAGTGCCAAAACTTGACAACCAAAATTGGCGCCGCAACCAGAAACAGATCCAGGCTGAGCAGGCTCCCCACTTTTTCATATTATTTTCCATTCGAACAAATTTGATGGTCACATTTCCAAAGGTCTACAATTAATCTGAACATTCCACTGTCAAAAGGGGGATATTAAATGGCTTCGAAAAGTCATGATTCCCGTTCTTATTATTTCTCTCTGCCGTGCGTCAGCCGTACGTAACAATATAAAGGCGAACGCCTCAGTTCTTGTAAAGGTATTTCATTTGAAGCCATTTTCTTGAAAATACTGCCTTTTTGAGTTTCTATTTATTGGGGGAAAGGGGAAGGGTGGTCTTCTTGCAAACTGTCTATTTTCTCCCATGTTTATATTTAATTTTAGATCTTCAAGTTCATATTAACTGGGGTGCAGGCTCTTGGCATAGCAATGAAAGAGCGCCCCAGTTAGCTCTCACTCCTCAGGGCATTTTATTTGGTGGGTGGGGGCATATGTTCTAGTTGTTTGGGCAGCACTTTCAAAAACCTTTACATGTAGACCACTGATTACGTCATCATCACAGGTCTTTGTTAGGATCATCCTTCAATGTTTGTCTTAGTATGTGCAAAGTTTTTAATTGATCAAACCAAATTGAGGGTACAAGGTCCCAAAAAGCATGGATACGGCAATTTTAAGAAAACAAAAATCAACCCCCCCTCCACCGACCCCCCGCCTCCCCCCCCCCCCCTCCAAAAAAATAAGAAGGTCCTGAAAGTACAATTTTGGGTTGCACACGGAAACCGTCTTCTCTATATCTAAAAGACAAAGAAATATTAAAAGAAATAAAGAAATAAACAACAGAATTCCAATAAAACGTAATTGCAGTAAATTTTAAGAAAACAAACACGACAGCTTCGTTAAATCATTATAATAAATTGGTAAAATTATGCCGTTTTGTTTGTACGGGTTTAGCCCGTCCAACCAACCACGCAATTTTGATTGGTTGGAAAGTTTTGCAGGCAATAGAGGGCGCTATGCTAATTTCCCTTCCTATTTCGCTGAATTTTGCAAAAGTAGGAGAAACGTCGGTGAACCGTGGCTGAATTCTTCGGAGTTATGGTGTCAACAAAATAACTTTTAATTACCAAAGTTGCCTTTTCTTGAAAATGACTAATAGCATTGTATCATAAAGAGGTGACTTAAATTATCTTGTGCCGATCAGGCCGGTTTTTTACGACATTTGTCGTTGCATCGTGTGTAAATTGAGAATGACCTTTGACACCACATGTATGTGCAGCCAAATTCAACTGTATCACGTGTGGACACGCGTTGGAAAGGTATACGAAATTCTGTGCATTTCTCCTCTTCCAAGTTTGGTATTTGTGTAGTTTGGGACACCCTTCCCATAATGGCATAAGAAAAGAGTATCAATTTTTGTACAAGAACTCACATGAATAAGTTTGCAGTGATATCACCTTGAATATCGTGTCCACTCTCTAAAAAAGTCTAGTCCATCCATGTCACACTAACTCAACTGTGGTGTGTGTGGGCAAGAAGTTGAAGCATCGAGTTCTTTTTTTAAGATACAAACTAGAGCTGAGAGGGTACGAACGAATATGGCATCATACAGGAACTAGAGTTTTCATCATGCGCAAGACAATGTGTTGTTGAATGAATATTTCCGGGTAATTTACAATTACATTCAACTAACTTATATAATATTAATAAATAATAGTAACATTCTACATGTACCTACCAACTTCAAAACCTTTGTTTGAAGGTACAACTTGGTCCTTGGCAAAAGAGCAGCATATATGTGCCGTCTAGTTTTTACATATATGACTGTATAGTTAAATCTGTGTGATGACTACCAGAAGTGTCCATGGTTATTGAGCTTAGATAACTGCAATGGGATGATGTTCTTGTCTTTGAAACTTATTGAATTTAATTCTGATTGTATTCCAAATTAAAAGGATTTTTAGCAATCAAACATGGTGATTTTTTTTAATATTCAAAACATTTCTTTCTTATCCTTTGCCCTGAATTGTCAACAATTAAATGAACTGTAAGTTAAAAAGTAACTGAGAACAAATACCAACGGTGGAAAAAAGATAAATCCAAAAACTAATATCGCTGTTGCTGTTGTATTAATTATAAGCCAAACTTTGAGCATTTCTGCCTATGTAGGAAGATCGTTATCTCTCACGCTATTCACCATGTCCTTTTGGGAAGGCTCAAAGGCCATAACTGCAACACTACCACTGATGTTATGACGAGTTAAGGAAACGCACATGACTACCACACATGTAGGTAAAATATAGACCACAATACTTCAGATGAGTGCTAAACAAACATCACTGAATTGTCCAGTAGGCCTGTGAAGTGTATTGGGGACCTAAGCATTATGCTGTGTATGGTTAGATTTCAACACGCGGTTGAATCAAGTGATTGTTAAGATTGTTTTTGAGGTGGATTAAAAGAGACACTGGTGTGTTTCTTGTTTCAGTAACCGGTCTACATGAGCTTCATGTTCTCACCGAAGAAACGCAATGCCCAGCTGAAGAAGAAAGGGGGTCGTCCTGACAAGGCTCAGGACATGGCTTTGTCAGAACGGCCGCTGACCATTGGAGGCTGCCAACCACCGGCCACAGCAAGCCCCCATTCGGAGATGAAGAAAAACCAGACAAGTGACCCTCGCCTGCCCCATACACCCTCACTGATTGGTGAGACAAACTTCGAGGGGCAGGGGTCATCTCCCCAACGGGGACCAACCAGACGCCAGAATGCAAGTTGGTGGAACTCACCGCTGTTAACTGATGCAAACCTTGCTCAGAATTGGCGGGATCGTGGCCAACGAAGAAGATCTGGCCAGAGCTCAGGAAGCAGTACAACAGATGATGGGGGACTTAGCGTCATTGACAAAGAAGATCTACTGGATACTATATTCATCTCTTGTGACACTGAAGGAAAGGGACGTGTTGCAGTGTCAAGAGTTATACAGCACATACAGATGATCGTTGAATCAAATGAGGTACGTGTAAGTCTGCTTTCAAATAGTTTTCTTTAAAATCAACGTACCTTAAACTTTCATCAAGACTTTGTAAGAACTCAGTGTTTCACAACCCGGCACTCTTGGCAAACAACCACACATGCTAGTAATCGCCCATATCACCAGGCCAAAAGGCGTACTCGAGGTACGAGCTACAGAGGAAAGTATTACAGAGAGAAGAAGATATCTATTCACGTTTCTTTTGTATAAAAAAGTGTGAAACTTGTCTCTGCTATAATATCCTAAATAATATCTGATGCAAAATAGCAGTGCCAGACATGCATGTACATGTATGCAGATTGTGATAGTTCACAGCCCTATTAGCAGGACACATGGCACTAGACAGCTCTCAGGGCCAGTTCTTTTGTGTTAGTACCATGGTATTGCTTGATTAGCAACGATGGGAATATACACAGCCCCAACACCTGGTTAAACATTGCCAACAATTGATTTGAATCACACGTCACTCTGTAAACACAGATCCTAGATGCAAATGATCTTTTTATAGTGTCAGGCTTTGTAATTTTAGAAAGTATAATTATCACTAAGACAATTGATGTAATCCATTTATTAATATGCACAAATGTTAGCATTTTTAACATTTCTGTTGGGGGGGGGGGGGGATGTTGGTATTAAGAGGTTTCTTGTTAAAGTTCAATGTGATTTAGATTTTTGTATGTTATACCATTCAATTCAAAATTGATTAAAGGGCTGCTAAATTTATAAGTTTTCTAAACTAAAAATTATCTTTTGAATGTTTTTGTTTGCAGTAAGCACACATGTACAATGTATATTTCAACCAAGATCAGTCGATGCTACATTATCTTTTAAAAATTGTAAATTCAAATTCAAAAGCCTGGTAATCAGTTTCTAAAAATGAATGCAGGCAGAGTGCAACCTATTAGATTGAATGAAATAAAAAAATGTTGCCTTTTGTGTAATGGGGAGAAGTTTGTTGTAGATGTCTACGTGTAAAACTACTGAATTTCAGTAATCAACAAAATTAGCTATCCTAACGTTTCAAACAATAAGGAAGTTCTTTCTCAAAGGCAAAATTAATCTTGTTTACAAAGTGTAGTTTCAAAGTGCTTGAAGTAACTATCAATTCATTATTCTGGCATACATTCATCAATCCTTTTAGTTATAATAATGCATCTGTTGTGGACTCATCATTCATGATGATTGATATTTATGTCGGAGGGTTACTTCAAGGTGCAACATTAATTGATCAGTCAAAATATTGGTTTTAAATTTTTTTAAGCATTTTCTAATCTTGTTTTAGTGCAGACCTTGAATTGAAAAATCTGTTGATGTCCAGAGAGGTAAAAAGAAGAGAGGAAAAATATGCGTCTGAACTCTCATTGAATAAATTAGACACAAATAACAAGATTCTATTTGTTATCCTTAGGTCACTTGCCACTTGCCATATGACAGGCCTGGGAATATATCCATGAAAAGGTGGAAGGTGGACGTGTCTGTTTTGTCATAGTTGTATAAAGGTGTCATAATCCGTGCAATCATTTATAATTGGGTCATTGATAATATAGAATTGATTGTTGCTGATATTTAATCAACACTTAAACCACATGAATAGGTATTCTAGTGTTTTCATGATATGCACGCAAAGGTGTCTGAGTGAGATTCGAGGGGGATAAGTGCACATGTCTGTACTTATCTCCCGCAATGGCGTACCAATAGATACTGGTACCCAAACACGTTATATGTTGTACTTACGATTGGTCATTGATGGTGTGGTGCATCTGAATACAAGATTCTCAACATTTATTCTCCGTTCTTCATAGCCCCACCAGTACACACTACAATTTCTCCCTCCGTTTATTTTTGTTGACAGTCACGGGATATTGATGAGCTAGCATTGCAGCTAGATCCTACAGGACTGGACCTGGAGATTGATCTGCCTACGTACCAGAATGGGATAGCCCAGTGGATCAAGAATGTGCAAAACCAAAGGCAAGTCACTGTAATGAAATGACAAGCTTGCCTCTAAGGGGGGCATCTAAAAGGGGAGTTTTGTGATGTCGGATTTGCTGCCCGCAGTGACAACTTTTAGACAAGTGGCACCAGAGGCTTAGATGGGACTTGATAAACAGCTCTCATCAATAGTAACTTTTCTTTATTATTTCCTGGCAGAAAGGATTGCCTGATTTATTTAACCCTCCTACTGTGATCACTATCATAACCTTAAACCTTCCTCTCCAACAGCTTGTGTTTAAACCTGAAACTTGATAGGTAGGCTAGGTGGCTCCATTTTGGCACGGAGAGAGGGAGAGTTAATATAACGTAATCTACATATAACTACTAAATGACACAGATTTCTCTCAGCAATCAACATCCACCGTAAAGTATTTTTGACAACATTGACAAAGTTTAGAGTCCTTTTTTGTTAAATCAATAACACAGACATCTAATTTATATTGATAAGAAAGCAATCTATGCCTCACTAATTTTGTTGTCAAACAGTCTGTAATTCTGAACTTCTTCTAGATGTCACATTTCAAATTTTGTTCTTGATTATATATGCCTTGTACATAAACAGTTACCATTACGACCACTTGGATTCATAGTCACAAGTTCTGCCTTGCATGTGTATAAGATAGCATGAAGCATATTGTGGTTTTCAGAATTATTTTTAGAGTTGCTGCCAGTCCTTACATTGTTTTTCTCTAGAACGATGAAGCAATTTGTAAGAAAACCTCATAAGAAGCATTGCAGAAGACAAATCTGAGATTGTTGGATTAAAAAAAAAATCCCTTTGTTCATTGATTAAATTGCGGAAAAGAAACAGTCTGATATTCCTGTGCAGCATTTCAGAACATTTTGTGATTATCATATATATATGCCATAATTATTCACATGTAATTTAACATTTTGGGTAATATATGAGCACTAAAAAACATAAAATATGCAAGGCTGTATGGATAGACCTTTGATGTTGGATAGTTTATACACTTTTATGTACATTATATTTACATAAAATATTGGTGTCTGCATCATTTTCATCACTTTGTCACCTTGTCAGTTAACTATCTGGTCAGTTATGTGAGCTAACTGGTTTCATGTGTGACTTGGCACTGCAAAACAAAGAGTCTATACCCCTTGTTTTGAGAAAAGCTCAAAGTTTGTGACCTGTGTACAAGTTAAAAATAAATCGCCTTGAAATATTTTGAGATTGAATTCAGTTTAAAAACTTTGGAATATTATAGAATAGGGCTTTTCAAATGTAACAATGTTAACATCCAAAATTTGACTTTGTAGTGAAAAAGTTTTTGCTTTATAGAAATCAGAAAGCCGTAGAGCAACTTTCTACTAATTTCACGCTGCCAAGTCACTGACATTTCAAAGCACAGATAAACGGCAGAGCACTGTTCAAAGTAGGTTAATCGGGGATGCAGTTGACAAATCTGAACGCCGCCCTCCATTTGTGTTGTCTATACTTAAACAGGTCAGTACTGGTAGATTTAGCATGCAGAGTCTGACCTTATTATAAACTATGTTCACAGGAAGCAGGAGTTGAGTGGCGTCATGGACGACAGACCGAACACTTGTGACATCATACCCACGGTTTCCACTACTGAAATTGCCCCACTATGGAAAACCAGAAGTCTAGACCATGGCACAGTGCATCCTTGCAGTGGTGAGTATAATACTTTAATGAAAAAAAACCAAAAACGATTCAGTGTGAATGAATGTCTTTTTCCTTTATAAAAACAAATGGAAGAATGTATTAGAACAAGTGATGTTTCACATTTGTTGTGCTGAATTGCCGAACAAATTTCTGGCAGGTGAAAGTAATAGTACTGTTCATAATCAAATTGCAATCTATTCTGTTAACAGCAAATGTGTCAAGCTTGTGTAGCTATAGGAAAATTGGTACACTGGAAGGTGATTAAATATAATGTTAAAAATTGCTTCAGATTTGTTGATAGATTTCATTCATTGGTAATTGCAAAGAGGTGTTTTTTGTTTGTACTTATAATCAGGATACATGTGCTATCAGTTTGCACTAAGTGCTTGTCTGCCATCTTTCAGAGAGACATTTGTGCTGAAATAGGCAATACTCACATACAAATTTAACTGTTACAAACAGAAAGTCTAGACAAGCCTGTTGCTCAATATAGCTTGTGGGAAACCCCAAACTAATTATATACTCTGAGTCAAGTAAGAATACACTAACAAATGGCATGAACATTATCTAGTTTTTGCCTGCCATTTTCAAACCAGTCACTTCATAAAAAAAAAAATTATGTACTTTTTCACTATATTAAAAACTCAAGTTAAACTTGTGACATGTAGTGCCTGTAACAAGTATGTTGGAGCGGGTAAGTTGGGGAGAAGATACATACCCCTTGAAATAACAAACTGACTTTTCTGAGTCATGACAAAATTAGGCTCGTGGCTGCGCTTGGTCTGGTCATGCTAGAAATAGGTTTAGCTCACGAGCAAACAGGAACGGGATGAAGTACTTTGTTGATGATAACAGTAATATTTTGTGGTATGTGCCACAGATGCACATTTTCATGTGCGTCACGATGACACAGACACAGCGTTTTGACCCGACAACATTTCTCTTTCCAAACAATGAACTTTTGATAGTGTACCGTCTGATTAATATGCACCAAGGATGCAAATCAATCCCTGTTCGGGTCAAGCTGCATTATAAAGTAATATTCCTGAAGTTGCCATGATTTTGCACTGTAGATTCTCATACATGTACATATTGATAAATAGGCAAATACAAAAAAATATATACATGTTTAGCATCATGCCATTTTCAAAAAAGGAAGGAAAAGGCCTCTTTTTTTATACTCCTATTTTGAGATCATGGCAGGCAGTATTTTCCAAGATGGCTGCTCCCATTTTTCTTGACAAGATGGCTGAATCAAAACATCCAATGGATGGACTGGGCGGCATTTTTTCTCTTCCCATTGCATTTTGATGCCGCTTCTTTTAAAAAAATGAAACCAAAAAAAAAAACAAGTGAGATGATTTTGAAAAAGGAATCAGGTGGGATGCTAAATATGTTTTCCATGTTATTTTGCCTCATATTACAATATTTTTCAAAATTTTGTATGCATGTTTTCATCAGAAAAATGCATTTATTGTTGCATTGAAAGTTGTATGGTAATACTTGTTGAAGTTGCATGATAAGATTGGTCTATTCATTGGTCTATTCTCTTTTGTAGTTTCTACACCTCTGAGTGAAACTAGACCACACTGGAAAACAAGAAAATCTGAAACTTCACGTCTGTTCAGTGGTGAGAAGAATTTAAAAGTGTTTGAAAAGAAATCAACATTAACCCTCCTATAAACTATCACAGCCTATCCAAAAATCTACCTACCAACTCTCACAGCTTGTGTGTGTTTCAACCTGTCACTTGATAGGTTTTGATACATAGGGTATATATAGTTGGCTCCATTTTGGCCATGAGAAAGGGAGGGTTAATTAATTAATGATTACAAACTGTGTTTCCAACTTCCACATACCCTTCAACCAGATAGCTTTCTTATTTTCATCCCCCATGTAGACTTACTTGTTATTACACATTTATTCCTATTATTTACTCATTTGAGACCAAGTTAATCATGCTTGTTTCATAAGCGAATTTCCACACACTTGACCTAAATACAATGTCAGGTACACTGGGCAGTCCTTGAAGATAGTGCCAGAGTTGTAAGACCTTTGCCGGGATTCAGTCTGTCTTTGCGAGGGGAAGTCCCAATTTCCTGTTTCAATCACAGCCTGTGATCCCAAGTGCTCCATCTCTCGCTCATTACCACACAGGCCTGTTGGATTCCTCACTGGATTTGTCTACGTATAGCTATGGGAGTCTGGAAGCTGAAGGCGGAGATTCAACCCCGTAAGTACACGCAGACGTACAGTTGTTAACATGTTTTCATTTACGTGCGCTTTGAGAGAACATGAGCACATTGTCGACAGTTGATTGAGGTAGAATGAGACATGATCAACTGTGAAGTAATTTGCCAGTTTGTGATTACAGTGTGCTGTTTGAGCCACATGTACATGTAGGTGTCAGACAGACAGGAAAATAGTCTGAGCTAATAGAATGTACTTCAAACAGTTAGTGGTATAGGCATTTGGTTGGATCATGGTACAACACATCTTTTGCAAGACTGAGTTTGTAAGAGTTGCATATTCATGTGGTCTGGTGTCATTTTTACATTGCGTGGTGGTAGTATTGATGTAAGGCCTTTTTGGCATTGTGTTCAGGAAATTTCTATCCAAAGTTAAATATGTTCTGGTTTCTTCTCAATATTTTGTGTTCGTTTCAATTTGCTCCCATTTTACAATATGTGTAGATGTTTTACATGTATTCTTCAGGTATAACGTTTCAGTGGATTGCATTGCATAGATGAATAATTGAAATATATTTTCTAGAGTTTGCCAACAAAATTTGATGATCACTTTGATGATCATCAAAATATGAAAATATTGACATACTAAAATAGTCTGATATTGTGTTGTCAGATGCTTAATAAGCAGATGTTTTCTGCCAGCATTTACAATATGTTAATTTTTTTATGGGGAATGTTAAAGATATGCTGTCTATGCTCTTCAAAAAATTGTTTTTTTGTTCCAACAAATTTTCAATTGGTTGCTTTCACAAGGTGGGCTTAATCTACTAGTTTGGTTGGTATTTGATGGCAGACTTGAGTTAAATTTATACTTCCTGACACAGAATTAGGTATATTTGTGATGCTACTAACTTAATTTAACCCTATCAAAAATTCTAAACACCAACTCTCACAGTTTGTGTGTGTTTCAATCTGTCATTTGATAGGTTTTGATCTGTACAGCAGCTGGGTCGATTTTGGCCTTGAGAACAGGAGCGTAAATCTGCAGGGACAGTACATGGATGTCTGTTTGTTTGTTTGTTTACAGTGATATGGCTGACTTGCAGAACAGGATCGAGGACTTAC
Source organism: Hippasteria phrygiana (assembly GCA_037893225.1). Lineage (NCBI taxonomy): Eukaryota > Metazoa > Echinodermata > Asteroidea > Valvatida > Goniasteridae > Hippasteria > Hippasteria phrygiana. The sequence continues at coordinate 327,483 of JAZGUH010000082.1, forward strand.
AGTTCCAAATTCGCAAACTGAGTGAGCACAACATGAAGCTACAAGTACAGATTGAGACGACAGAAGATACTAACGAACAGTTAATGTCCCAGATTGACATTCTCAAAGGAGAACTCAAAAGGTAAACCCTTTGCGGAGAAAACATATAATAAGTGCTGTTTACTTAAATGTTTTTAATTATTATTATTATTATTTTTTTATTTGTAAATATTTTGCATTGTGTGATTGCCGTACCTAAAGAATGTGAACTGAAATTTTGTTAATGTATTTCTCTCCAGCTTACAGCAAGCGTGGCATCGGAGCCAGTCCATCCGTGATGAAAATGAAGAGCTGAAATCAGCCAATAAGGAATGGCAAGGGAAATATGCAGAGCTGGTAAATGGCAGTTTTTTAATATTTCGAAAGTAATATTTAATCCCCCTAAAACTTGCCATACAGTAAGGTGTTGCAAAGCACTCACCAGAAAACAGCAAAGGGAGAAATCACCGGCCATGAGAACAAATCGAAAAGGGGGGGGGGGGGGGGGGGGGGTTGCTGGATGTCACTCGACACTTTGTTGAAGACCCCGATTCCTAGGTCTATTGTATATAGCCACATTTTAAGCTCCTTTCAGCAGGTTTCGAGTGTTAAATATACATTCAATTGAGTACGACATTGACTTCGCACCTCATCTTCTTTTCATATTTATTTTCTAATTTTTTTATTTTGGGGGGGGGGGGGGGTGGTGGGAGTGCCCACCCCCTCGTGACGCCCATGCCTTGACAAGTTGATCACAGACATCCAACAAAGTCCAATAAAGTGATGTAGTACATGCCACTGTGATTGGTCGATACATCAAGGTTGGGGCTTACTGTATTGGTCTATTGCTTAAACCTAACAAAACAGTCATTTAAAGGCCTGCATGTATGTAGTTACCTGCCCTTAACAATTAATTTGCTTTGAAGTCCGGAGTTTAAGTTGTTTGTTCCAGGGAGGGAATCGATGTACCTGTGGTTATCTTCTGTTGAACCTATACAAAATCTGCAAGAAAATGCTCCTTACACTACATGTATATACAAAATATTAAACATTTTAAGACCAGAATTATAGTGAACTGGGATATTTTAATTGCTCTGCTGATGAAAAACCAGGATAATTTTTGAACTGGCCCACCGAACAAACACTTAGAATCAACCTTCCAAGATATCCGCGTCTAGCTATGGGGAAGAGATCGCTAAGCAACCGATTTCCTTCTCACCAGGAATGTTTTCAACCCTCCTACGTAAATCTGACATTTCCTGCAAATCTGCACCTGTTCATATTATTCCAAAGAAGTAGGTATTGACTTTTCCCCCTGCCTTTACACTAGATCAAATGTTATATTGATGTTTCAAGACTAAAATAAACAAAAATTCACATTGGACAACTTTGTGCAGAATGAGAAAAAAATATCTGTAGTAATATTTAATACAGAAAGTTTTGTTTTTGTCAGTTTTAGGCAAGGCTATGTAATTCAGATGACTTTTGAAGAGGTACCATTTTTTTGTTAAATAGCTTATATATGAAGATATTTACAAGAAGAAAAAGGGAGGAAGATCTGTCCCATGGTAATTGACCTATCGCGGTCGAATTGCATCAACGCAGCTTGTGAATTATTGTCTAATCATATCAATTATAATTCCACGTGGAACGCGCAAAATTCCCATTGGGTTGTCTAAGGGGCGTGGTTAACTCGTAAACGGCGATAGGTCAATTAAGGCACATTGCCAAAGTATGGTTGCACTAACAAATTTAAATTGTTAATATTTGCATTTGCAGATAAGCTTACAAGTTGATGCTTGCTAGTTGATGCATACCACATCTTTTTCATTCTAAAGAGAATGTTTTCATTACACTTACCTTTACATGAGTCGCGATCACTCCTTCAAAATGATCTCGCTATTACCATAGGGTGTTGCTAGGTTACCGTTATTCACTTAAATATCCCAAGAGCTCTTACCTTTTTACCGTTTGAAAAATGACACATGTTCATGCTTCACCCAACAAATTCAGGTTCAGGTTTGTTTTAATGTTCCATTCTCACATTTGATATCTAGACAATCAGAACATGTGACAAGAAACAGTTACTTGTGTAAATGCTGGTAATTGTAGACAGATCAGTCCTGTGAGGTACAAAATATTTGTGATTCATTTGTGTTGATAAATATTACAGAAATTAGTTAGTTACAGAAATAAGACATGGATAATTGGAAAACTTGTATAGACTGTATGTAAATACAAAGATTGCGCAAAAACTAGGACCAGGCAAAATTGACTAGCAAATGAATTTATAATTAGTCTGACTATAATACATGTATATACTATTTTTAGAAGACTTAAGGATTTTGTTTACCTAAACATGAATTTGAAGAGAATGTATAGATGGTCCAGGAATTCTTGGTCAGTCAAAGTATTAAAGTTCTGTGTAATCAATTATTTTTTGTGTCTGTCAGGAGAGAGATAAACGTAGTCTTGAAGAAAAACTGATCAGCCTGCAGGCAGAGGTAAATGGACCTTGTTTTCCTTTATAATATGATCTTGTTAACCCTAACAGCCCAAGGCTTTTTACTAGAATCCTTCCCTAACCACACAAACTCCAACACTGTGTAGTAAACCAATGGCACATTCTTTGTACTTAGACAAAATCAGGGCATCAAGTCCCATGCAAAGTGATGGTGCCAAGGCTCTACAGTACCCAATCACACAAAATTCAACACAAATGGGGTGTTTGATTTTGGCAGGTTAGGGATGGTTAGGGTTTTAAGATAAAGAAAAAAATAGGCCAAAAAAGTGAATATTTGTACATTCCGACTGATTCAAACAGACTGTTGAAGTAGCTTTTATCTCTGAATGGGGAAAGTTCCTCCTCATGTCTGTACTATCTATTTGAGCCTTTCAGATCCATTTAAGAATCAGTGGCATATTTGTGTGTCAAGAACCGTTTTCAAGATTCTGTCATTGGTTGTGACCTTTTCAGGCAAACAAGAAACAAGAACTGCAGACAAAGGTTCAAGCCGTTCAAGAGAAGGTACTAAATGAAATACTTGCTATATTTTATTATAAGAAAAAATGAGCATTTTTCTGGAGTTCTGAGTTGTAAGAAGTGTACATCTCGACTTTAGTTTCATAGTTTTTCTTTGTATCAGTGTATAGGAGAATAGTGAGCGAATTAAATCACCCTACTTTTTAAAATGGACAAATTATTCAAAAATGTTGCAGTGACTTTGATGCTTAAAACCTCAAATCATTTTCAAGTAGTCAGAGTTTTTAGAATGACAATCGTTACATTTGATTTAGTCAAAATTGTATTTGTTTGACTGATTGAACAGCTGAGCATTTCTTTAGCTGAAGCAGAATCACTGCAGGATGAACAACGTCAATTGCAAACAGTTCTCCAGGATTACAAGGTAAATTAGTTCTCCTTACGTATTTTGTATCACTCGTTACTCATTCTGCTGTTTGTGACTTTGGGCAAATATTATTTAATTAACAAAAACTTCAAATTTGCATTTGAAATACGATTAAGGGCCGGTCACACTGGCCACGATAACGATAACGATAACGAAAACGAAAACGATGTGAATGAACGCACCCTATTGGTGGATGGAACGCCGACAATTCCACCAATCAATACCGTTTATTCTCACCGTTTTCGTTATCGTCTTCGTTATCGCGGCCAGTGTGACTGGCCCTTAAGTCAATGCAAGGTTGGACAAGACTTTGATCTGTTCAATGTGTCAGAGCCCATTTTTTAGTTCAGTTGCAAGGCTTATTAGTTAAGGAATTTGCATATTTGAAATGAAAGTTGGAACATTTTCGCTGTTGTGGTTGCTGGAAACTCCATTGTAATAATGCCACCATTTTTGGGAAGATGTGAAAATACTACTTTTTCTATTTTCTTATTTATGCTTGCTCATAACCAATAATTAATTGTATAAAGTGCAGATATTTACACACAATTCCACCTCAAGGCACTATGAACAATTAGAAAGGTTCAAATCTAGGACAAAAGTGTCCACTAAAAATGTAGAACATTGCCTAATGTTGTCAGCTGTCCAACATCTATGTGTATCTCAGTCATTTGTCATGTCATTGTTTTGCATCAGTCAATATTAGTTTACAGGCTACAAGTCTCCAAGAGATGCTTAGGCTACAAGCTTTAATACAACATTCTTTCAGTGGTGTAGATTGTATTTTATTGAGAGACCAAGGCCAGAACACTAAGATTGAAATCTTGAGGTTGAGCTACATCAGACCAGAAAAGAGGTTGATTTCTTTTCAACACTTGATATTACAGTATCTCTGTGTGCAACGGGAGTGCATGAACGAGAAAAAAAACCCAATATGTCAAAATTAATCTGCCAAATTTTGAAAACCTGAAATCTTGTTTACCATTCAGTGTCAGAGTGAAGAAGCCGAAGCACATTTGGAAGTCAAGAATACGGAACTTGTCGAGGTATACCCTGTTTCTTATTTCCTGCAGACGTTGTGTCTGATTCGTTTTCCTTTGTATTCTTCACCTCATGTTTCCCCTCTTTTACCTTTATAAGGGATGGTGGTCATAGATGGGGTGGTTGTACTTTTTTGTCTGAACCTTACATTCTCACCCGAGCTTAGTTTTCAACTGAAAACTTTAGGTGCTTCAATTATTCTTTAGAACTAAAATGTGATATCCTTTTTCTTTTTTTTATTGTTGATGTTTTAAAGTTCCAAACAAAAATGTAGCATTTTTTTGGGTTGTAAATTTTTTCTCCAAATTGTTTATTTGGGGGACATTTCTTTCTGCCGTTTCATGTATTGCTGTTGATTTATACTTTCTTTGTTTGATTTCTCAGAAAGCTAAGAGGTGTGAGGAAATGCAAGTCAATCTGGAGGAACTGTACAACTTAAATCGAGTGAGTAATCAAATTGAAAGTTAAAAGTTAACCAGTTATGCAGGTATTCAATGTGTTAAAACAGAGGAATTCACAATCTGCAATAGGGAATGCAAGTTGACCGCAAAATCCATGGAGATTTGGCAAGAATATGGTACATCGACCCGGCACGCAGTATAGGAGCCAGAATGCGTGCAGTGTCCTATTTTATGAAATGAATTTATTTTCGGACTGGGCTGGCCTGGGAAACTACAATAATGTGATCATGTGAAGGTAAAGAGGCATTTCAACATTTTTAAAATACTGGAAATTGATAACCAAAATAATGACCTTAAGGTGGATTTGAAGAAGCTAGGGTACCATCTCCTTGAGCAAGACACTTTACAGCAATTTCTCCTCCCAACCAAGAAGCAAAGCCTTTATTCTTTAATCACTGATGTCTATATTCCAAACTGGTGTGCTGTCTTCTTTCTTTAAGTTGGTATACATGTATATCCAGGTGAAAAACCCAACCCAACCTACACAAGTGTTTAAACACCTTCAATTGGGGACCACCTATTGTCCTCATATTGTTCATACTTTAACTTGAACTTTAACCCAACCCATACCAGAGTTGCCTTGGCCTTTAAAAGTCTGACACTCAGTGGCAGTAGTTGTATGTGTCCACTAACGGGAATAAGAGTTGTCCAGGGGAGACTAGCTGTTTTTGGTGATGACATATGAAGTGAAAGAAGAGGTTTCCTTTTTAAAGCCTTCAACATTTGGTTTATAATTTGTTGTGACAAACAAAGAGCATCTGACCTTTTCCAGTTGGAGTTGTGTTGATGGTATTAGTCATTTGTGGTCTGCTTGTACCCCCCCCCCCCCCCCCCCAAATGGACGTCTTTAAAGACAACCTTGTTTAGTTGACCCCAAAATACAAAGGTCAAACAAATGCTTTACTATGCTATGTGAAGGATGGGTGAACTCTTCACATTTTAAAAGATTTTTTTAAAAACTATCATGGACTATAAAAACAGTTTTGATTTATCTATTGCATTATTACAATCTTGTTTGCACTTGGGTTAAGTTTTTGAAGATCTTCATGAGGGAAACATCCCACTAGAGCCAAAACAGGCAGCTCCACTGCCTTTTGGTTGTTGACACACCAACACCTTTGCCAGCTTCTTATCTTTGTAATCCATTAGCCAAACAATTGCTTGTAATCCTTAAGTAAACACTTCCAGGCTGGGATTTGCTGGTACTACTCACAGCGTACAAATCACCTCAAGTTTATTATTGTTCTCAGCTTTGCAGCGGCTGTTTTTCACGATTCAAAGTTTTTTATAAAGTAGTTACACAGGATAGAAAATCTGAACTGAGGCATTTTTTACAATAAAACTAAGAATTCTTGCAGATGTTTCTGTGTTAAATATAACTCATATAGATAAGAACTTAAGTCAACAAAGGATTAACTGATAGTATCTTAAGTTTATTGACACAAGATAAACAATGTAAACAACATAAAATCTCAAAAAGGCAGTGCTCCTTTCCGAGTTAGGGCCTTCTAACTCGGAAAGCTCTAGTGGGATGGGGACAGTATGTTTGAATTTGAATTGTTCAGAGTTTCAACCTGTGAGATGTAGAAGTACATGCTGACATTTCACAAATAGAAAAATAACAGTCCAAGTATGTTCTACACATTTGTGTGATATGCACAGATGCTATAAAGTTGAGTCATTTTCCAGTACAGCTCCAATCCTGTTGTGAGACTGATGATTTAGGCAACGTTCTTTATGATACTCCTCATCCATATCCAGAAGCATATGTAAAATAGGTGTGTGAGGGCAGAGTTTGTAAATACGGATGATTGATGACAGTCTGTGGCTCTGTGGCAGTGTGTGCTCCCAAGGAATTGAATATGCCTGTCCATCAGGAGTAATAATATCAAGTAGACGAGCTCCTGGGTAAAAACAGTAGTAGTTATTATGTGCCAAAGTTGTAATTTACATGTAACCATCAGATGATAATGCCATTTTCTATTTTTGTCACCATGACCGTTGCCATTGTTAAAGTTCTTGCTCTCATGCGGCTACATGGAATCTTGGAGCGTTTTTTTCCCCAGATGAGGACAAGGAGCCTAGAAATGCCATCTTGCATTTCTTCCTGTTTCTTTGAATGCCACAAGTTCCCATGTCTCCAAGCAACCACCCTAAAAATACTGCCCTGGCCCAGTCGATTTGCTGGCATGGAAATTGAAAAATGTGTTTGCAGGAAAAGCAGGTGTGTCTACAGAAAAGCTTTGCAAAAATCCATCCTGTCTGCACATTTAGGGAGGCAAAAACAGGAAGTTGTGTGGATCAGCTTTGGTAGATTGATGAGGGCTGGTACACCAGGCTTCCAGTCTATGCTGGTAGTTGGCAACCATAGGCTGGCTTGTTGTAATGTGAGTTTGGAAACCAAATCAGTCCCCGGATTGACAGATTACCCTTAGATTTAAGCAGATTCCGTCTTTAGGGCAGTAATGAAGTAATTGTTCTCATTGGATTATACATAATACAAAAATTCTGTGGGTCTAGAGAAAAAGAAAGTTTTCCAAAATGTTTATTACCTCCCCCCCCAAAAAAAAAGAAAAAAAGAGGAACATTTTAATTTAGGATTGAATTTCAAAAAGGGTAAGGGGGAGTTCTGACGTTTTTTTTTTTTTAACTTGAAAACCTAAAAAAATTTCTTGCTTGCATTTCCCACTGAATTTATCTTTTGTTTTCCATTCAGCGTTGTTGCTGTTTCTATCTCCCCTTTTTTTGATCCCCATTTCTTCATTATTCCTTGCCTGTCGTCCCATTAAATGCCCCGTCTATTATTTCCTCCCTACTGCCAATCAGTTTTCAATCTCCTGGCCGTGTTCCTATCCAAGGGCATTACATGTTCCATGTAATTGAATTTGGTGTTTTGATCAGTCCGACACGATCAGGGTTTATCTAGGCTTCTCATTGATGGCCATGCAGATTACGTGTATATTCCCAAGGGTCACCCCTACAGATCGACTGATATTGGACTTGGTTTATTTCAATACTAAGTATTAGAAACATAGTGATGTGAAGGAAAAAAACCAATACTACTACTACTACGTGTGAAAGGCACATAGCTTGATCATATATTATTTGTAGAAAATTATTTCTTTATTCATTCTAATTTGATAGCCCTATTTGCAGTGCTGTGCTAAACGTGGGTCAAACACAAATGATGCAGTGTGAATGCTTGATTAAATATGTGTGAGTCTATACTGCAGACGACATCGACATTGTTTGTGTATGTGCTTGTGATTTGTCCCACGCCAAAGCCAGGCTGGTCCCGCATTTAATGAATGGCATTAATTTAAAAAAAATAATAAAAATGGTAATGTATTTCCTATCTTAGCATTCCCATAACTTGAGAAATACTTCACCTATAGACCCCATGTGACGGCTCAATTTAATGCTCTTGATCTTTAAATAATAGGGTAAAAATAACAATTTAGATTTTTGGCAGAAAATGCCTAGTTTTTGCATGGGTTGCCACAATTGTGCATTAACTGATACCCAAATTTGTGGTATTTGTGAAAGTTTTACAAGCACTTTTACCTTAGAAGAATACAAAGAATGTATGTCAACTTTCTACATGACTTTAGCATCAGCGGCATTAAAACCAGCCAACACCTATTCAACATGCATATACCTGTTCTCAAACATTGGTTGTGTTGACAGTCTTAGATTCGCTATCGGCCACCAATCAACTTCATGCGACCCTTGTTCATACACGGGCAAACAATTCAAGTGTTCGTGTTGCGGCATCTAACAACCAGTGATATTAATAGAATCCTATACGCACTGGGGACCAAAACAGCTGTCTTTATACACGCACACAAAGTGCTGGTATATTGCCTTTTAACTATGCACAACACGACTAGCTAGGTATTAATTAAAAGGGGAGACTTTGGCATTTCACATGGGGATTAGATAATCACGAGTACATGTGTCCAGTCAGTGCTGTGACACCTTTGTCCTTTTGCATCCAAGCCAACGTGTTTTGAACAGTGACTGTCAAATGCTCAGCACTTTTGTAGCTTTTAAATTTTATAGTGCAGAAATTCATACGCATTGTACAATCTGTGATTAAGGGCAGTATGATTTGAAGTTTTGTATTTTGGACAAGGAGAAGAAATATACAGGTTTGAAGGTGATATGTGAAATAATCTCTTCTTGCACAATTGTGAATCTGAAAACAACCTGGGGGGGGGGGGGGGGGGGGGGGGTTAAATATCTGTACACGTCAAATTTAAAGTAGTTGTAAAATAACACTCTTAACTCGAGCTGAGGCAATTTTGGCATGATTCAATCTTTACCCCAAATCCTTTGGGTCCATTTTTGACTATGCAGCTTTGAAAATCACAGGATATCTACATGTACTACCTTGTGGATAAGATGTGTTCATTTTCATAATTATTTTGTTTTGGTATTTATAGGTTGCGTTAAGTAGAAGAGAGTTAGTGTATGAGTGGTTGGTGCTTTCCAAGAACCTGTGGGAAAAAACGTATGTGTTAAGTTGTCTTCAGTAGAATGTACATGTAGTTTTGTCTAGTTCAACAAGCTACAAGGTTTATTTTATAAAATACATCGTACAATACCTGTTTGTGTATTTTTCTAAATCTGCATGGTTGCTGAACTATTATTTAGTACATATATATTTCCTTCTACTCTAATTATATAAATCCATAAATGGTTCACCAGGATTACTCTGCTAATTCCAACATGTTCCAACAGAGTCCAACAGTGACTCATGAGTTTCCTGCTCAATCTAACGCAGTCCAACGCAGTCCAACACAGTCCAACACAGTCCAACATGCCAAGTTGTTGATTACCTAAAAATAAACAATGACTTGCCTGCTGAATCCAACAGGATTGTAACACTATGAGTTAGCTGCTCAATCCAACAGGCCTGGGTCCAACGGGAATATCAAATTGTTGGATCCAGTTTGATTCAGCTGGGTTAGGGTTTTAAAAACTGAAATAAGAGAGCTGTCAAATTGAAAGCCAATATTTGTCTTTTCTGTAAACTGGCGCTTCAATTTAATTAATTCTTCTACATACAATGCATTCCAATTAAATTTTTTCCCTCGCAAATCCCATAAAAATGTGTCCAAAAGTGCATCAGCTAATGAAGAAAGTACAGGCAAATGTGAATTGCCCACTGAGTTACTCTTGAAGTAAAGGTAGTTCAGGCTTTTGGCATTTGAATCCCTGTTTAGCAAATGGTACAGTCCGTTGTCTGGTAGGGGCAGTAGGTTGTGTGCAGAGGACCAGAGTCTTGTTCCATCATTGCTGGAGCTGTGCTGACATCTTAAAATCAACCAATGATATCAGTCTTCCTTCAGTGGTGGTGAGTGAGTCTGGAAGGAACAGGTCCTGGCTCAGCTGGCAAATCAATTAAAAGTCTTGAAACAAGATGACATCAACTGGATTATATTTTATGCGTGGTCCTTTCTGCTTGAAGGATTTCCCTACTTTCTGCTGACGGTGGCTTAAAGTGGAATGTCTGTTGGATCGTAGATGCTGTCAACTTGCAAGATCGCTTTGGATTTGTAGTATGAATGGTCCCATTGGAATAAGCGTTTGTTTTAAGGAAAAATACTTCTTGAATAAATCGTTCAGAGAATCTTCAGTGGTTACTGCTTTTTTCCTGCATCTGCTTCCTTACTCTATTTTGGTTATAAATGTGTGGAGAATTTATATTCCTCTGAGTTTGTGTTTTGATACATTGTATCAGGTTGTGGTGATATTTCTCATCTTGTATCAGTCACCATTTGCAAGAATAGATTACTGTCTCGGTGTCTTCTGGTATGTGCATGTAAAGCTGGCATTTTTAGAAGAATATGTGTGAAAATAACTTGAGATTTTCAGGTTTGCATTTTTTTAAATTACTGATCGAGTTATGGTTATTGTCATGCTTTAGTTTTTTTTGTATTAATGTAGCAATTACCAATCAAGTAAAATGTTTGGTTTATGTTCTTTCATGCACAAAGTGCTTAATTCCGATGTGTTACTGTCGGAATGAAGGAGTTATAGATATAAGCCAGAAATTGTCCAAAGAGTAAAACATGTTTTAGGCTGGCAACCTGTGATCGGAGAAGACTGACTGTTATGGAAATAGTTGGGTTTCAGGAAAGATAACAATTAAAAGAAAATAAGGTAATGTTGAGGTATGGGGAGGGGCTTCGGATACCGAGCTACCCCCTTCCATGCTTCATAGGACTTTGCCTGAAAACTGATAGTTTTTGAATTGGAAATTTAAATGCCAATTTAATTGTTTCTCGGTGGTGGTGCTAGATTTTCAAAATTTCATTTTTGCATTGGCTCTGCCTACACGAAAATGTCTTACCATGTACAACCCAAACATTAGCGTATGAAGCTTTAAACTTGGATGCATTGATCGGGCTTGTATTTTCCCAATTTAGAATGTTAAGGCAAGTGTAATTGAATTTTGCATTTTGCGAGGCTCTACGCAGATAATGTAGGCACCAGAATGCTTTTTTTTTTGGAAATTAAAAATTACTTCTAGCTATGAGCTCAGGGTTATCCCATCTTCATTGTGATGTAGTCAAGGATACTGTAATCAAATTTGTAGGTTATTTAATTTGCCTCTGATGTACATGATCATCATCATAAAAAAACAAAAAGTATGGTAAATGTGAGTCACCTATAGAGATGAGATTATCAGATAGAAATTATTGGAAACAATGTCCTTCAAAGTTTTGGGTAGGGGAAAACCATCCGTCCTTATTTTGTGGGAAAAAATAGATTTGAAATTTCCAAATTCATCAGGATATTTTGAAATTTACCCAACTATCTAAAGGTAGTAAGTAAGACGTTTATTTCTTTACTTTAGGCAAAAAGGGGGAGGGGGCTCGCAGAGCTAATTGGCTGCACCTTATCATTCTTCACTTTGTATTTGTAACAACTTAAATTTTGCAAGAATGTCTACAAAAAATTCTTTTATTACCCAAAATCTACAAAAATCTACAATAATATAAATCAAAATTTGTTCAAATACAAAACAAATCTGATTCTAAAAGGACATCCTAAATTTGTAGAGCTCCCTCAATGTACTTCTGTTATTTAGATTCCAAAAGGAAAGTCTGAGATAATACCACAGGAGTGGAAACTGGAACTGAAGACTTGAAATACCATGACACGGGACTTGTGAACAAAAGTTTCAATCCATTTTTAGGTTTGGCAAAGTTTTGTTGATAATTTTTTTTATGTGATAGGTCTTAAATGAACATCATTTTAGTCTTTTTCAGAACTTAAAATTAAAGCTTTTTTGAAATTCACCACACCCTCCTTTGTAATCAACCAATCCATGTAGCATTTAAAGAGACCTTTTAGCAAGAGGAAACCAACCAGCCCACTTGACCCAACATTATTAAACCTAGTGGCTTAATGCAATGTAATAATTGATTGACAACATTTTTGGATTACTAGGAAGTAACCACCTGAAAAGGTGGCTTGGTTTATCCATGTCTCATTGCGTACCTCATGAGCTATGGTAATTTCACTATGGCTCTCATTACGTTTTAGATCTTTTCTGCGGTTCCCATAATCTTCACTTTCACTGGGATAACAATTTTAAGAATCACAATTACAAAACACATTGTTTAGCCTTGAGAATGTCAATACCAAGATAAGTAAAAACAAAAAAAACAAAAAAAAAAACAAACACCCCCAAATCGACAACAAAACAGGTTTGTGGTACTACCCACAGGAATCTATCTGTTCATCTTCAGGAGCACCTGATCAAAACATTGGTTCTTCCAAAAAACATATAACTCCAAAGAGCTCAAGTGCTAACAAAAACTTCCTGTTCATTTATATTCCACCAGGAAAACCTTCCAATCTCTTGTAAAGTTAAAAGTATAATTGTTTTTAAAATGTAAAAAAAAGACACATGTAATATTTTCCTTGCTTCACCCCTGGGCTAACTCACTGTACATTTCACTAGCAAAAACTTTACACTTTTAAAAATGTTTTTAAGATAAATCAAATTTTTTCACAGGTATAACATAGTTTGTTAATTTTTTACAAGCCCACTGGGTAATTTGAGATATAAGCTTTACAAACCTGCAGCATTTTTTAACAAGTGTTTTACACCAGGCCAGGAAACCAATTATATCTGAACCTGCTGGTAGCCAAAGCATTATCCTGATCATAGTTTTACTGGGAGGAGTCCAATGCCATCTGTCTGCAGAGCCTGCTTGTAGCACTTTACAAAGATCATCTTTCTTCTCGCAGATCGCAGTAGCTAATAAACCTCCAAGAATTTCCAATTAATGATGTGTCATGAACGGCACTAAAATAGTAGAGGGGGAAGTAAATGTGGGATTGGGTGTGAAGATGAATGTGTGTCAGTGAAGCAATCCAGTCATTGTTGTCACCAGATTGTCATTTGGGTGAAACTTGCAGACTTGTTGACATTTGTGGCTGTTCTGACACCTGATGTTTGCCGGTTTTCTGTTGTCATGAAACATTTATTCTGACATTTTGTCTGATTGTGGCATTTCATCTGTCATCTAAGCTGAGCTGGCAAACGTATGCTACAGTTCAACTTGTCACTGTGAAAGTGTTTGTTTGACATTTTTGTGCCACCGGCCCCACTAGGAACTTGAGTATACAGGGGTCTATTCTAAATTATAAATGGAACTAAAAGCGTTAGTTTGACTGTTTTTGATGCATTCTGTCAGAAGACAATTTTGTGTGGATAAAGGAATTAAAGGCATTATGGGAACTCCATACACGTAATACTCCATTCTAATTTTGCAAAAGAACCAAGGAAAACTCTATTTTCAGGAGATTATTGTTTTTTTCTTCAGCTCAATATGGTAATGCTATGGTTTAATGTTGCATCTTAATGGGATATGATGGCACCCCCACCCCACCTGCATATCCTACCTACCTCAGTCCTCCCACCTCCCTCCTCCCACCTCCCTCCTCCCACCTCCCTCCCCTGCAGTGAAATGAAGAGCATTAGTAGGGACAAGAAATGCCAGCATTGACGTGATGAAGGGTCCTCGGCAGTTTATGCACACAATCAGTCATGAGATCACAGACACCTGTTTTTTTTAATCCACGTAATGGCAAAGGGCCTTGTATATCCTATCATTGATGGTACTGCACTGTGAGGGTAATTTCAGATGCTGGAGAGATGAGTAGCACTTGGCAAACACCTTGTGTGATATGCTGAATGGGAATGACATATGGGCAGTCATCAGTCGTCCTCGAGATGTGGGAAATGAGGGCATTTTTCTTGAGATGGATGGAGGAGTGTCTGTGTTTGATTGTTAATAGCATCTTGAGTTTGGCAATTTATAGAAATCTCTAGTGTTTTGCTTGCATTATGGTTGCACTTTCAGACTCTGTCTGGCCTCTGGAGTACATGTATAGGGTTTCCAAAAATCATCTACCATCTGCATAAGCCCTCATAACATCATGGATCAAAAAGGGGTGTTATCCCAAGTAAATAAAGACCTTGTGATCAAAGGAAAATCCTAGTGCCAGTCAGCTAGCCCTGAGTGGTATAGGAATTCTTCCATCAATTTTTCCTTGCAGTTGGATATTCGAGTTGATTGGACCCAGAATTGATTTTTTTTCTTTTTTAGCTGTGTAAACATACAAGGGGCACACTATAGTAGACCTTAATGGTTTTATAAAATCCCGTCCTTCGTCAGTGAAAGGGTTGAAAGGCTGCAGGCTTGTTTTTAGTTTTCATTATCCATAATGGGTTATTTAGTGATGTCATTTGAATTCCTAGTTTTGTGGTTGTATGATATGTTTATCTGCTGTTTGGATCTTTTCATATTCTTTCTCCATTGTCATTTTAATAGAGTATTGCACTCCTGTTAAGATCATATTTTTTTAAAGGAGTTTTAAAGAGGATTGATTGCTGAGAGAAGTAGATTGCATATTGTAAAATAACAGCCAATTTATGCCATGAAATAAACAAAAAAAGTGACTTTTGAAAGCTTTTTTTATCAAGTCCCCTCTAACCTGCTGGTGCCATTTGTCTAAAAGTCGTCGCTGCAGGCAGCAAACAAATCTGATGTCACAACGAGAACTCCCTTTTTGTGTTTAGTGCTAGACACAATAACAAAGAAAAGAAAAACCAATGATATTGACTGAATGTCTGCTTTGGTTCAGGGTGTAGGAAACCAATATTTGGTGTGTATATATACATTAGTGGATCATTTGTTTATCAATCTAGGGAACATTTTCCAACCTTTAATTAACCCTAACCCTCCAGGGCATTTTTGCTAGAACCCTGCCAGACGCATCAGATTGCATACTTTGTCACATTGACTCGTGTACAGAGTCTAGCAAAGTGGAGCTGTCAGCACAGATGCACTGTGCTGCGTCTGGCAGGGTTAGGGTTCATAGGAAAGCAGTATATATTTGGTGAAAATTTGAATTAAGTAGAAGTGACTCACATAAAGTTATGGTGATGGCTGTGGTTTGACAAGAAAATTGCTGATTTCCTGTGGTGTCCCTGTTTGTTCCCTGTCTTCCTCCGTACCCTCTGTGCCAATTCAAGAACCTGTTTAACTTTGAAGTTAGGAACCCACTTTTAAAATGAGAGCAGTACCCAGATTATTTTTGGATGTATTTCTGTTGTTGCTTGGAGTGGTTAATGTCGGAAGTTTGTCATGGTTGTCAGCTGACCTAGTTTTGATCGGGTCGTGTACCTGCCATCGATGATAACTTGACTGAAACCATATTGGTCACGTATGGCGAAGTTTTCTCTGTCATACGTAGCCTTATCTCCTCAAACACATGGTCTACAGGTTTTGGGGCAAGTCTGTTTTTATATTGATGGAAAACAGGGCGGAGGAGACTTCACTAGATATTCAGATTGCTGTTTAACTTCTCTGTGCTCACAAGTAGAGGGTAGTTCGAATCTCACCAGAGGTGCCGGTATTGCTTTTGAGCCCAACAGCTAGAAGTTCAATTGTGATGATGAATGATCCCAGTATGATCTACAGTAACACTTTCTGTTGGGAGAATGCAATTGGCTCATCGTTCTCCAGGGCCTATGCACCTGGCACTAGATGTCACAGCCGTGACTCCCATGACATTTAACCACTACATCGGAACTTGCAGAATCATCAACCACCGTGTTGAGAACACTTGCTCTTGTCTGATATTTTGTTGAGCACGTCGGATGGTAGCATTATTAGGAATTCTTCCATGTTTGTGCTGACATTCAGTGGTGGATATCCAAAGTTACTTTTGAATACAAGAAACAATGGGTGATCTGCTAACGAGCCGATATTATGGATTCTATAATGGAATATCTCTTGTGCAGCTTGGAATGGAAAATCAACAGGTAGGTTATGCTTGTTGACTGGATGTTTTATCAATCATTGAACAGGACTGTCCTCTAAGAGCGTTTTCCTAAAAGAAGCCAAGGACTTCAATATCCCTAACCATCCAGGGTATTTTGGCTAGAAACCCTGCCAGACGCATCAGATTGCATACTTTGTCACATTGACTTGTGTGCAGAGTGCAGCAAAGTGAAGCTGTCACCACAGATGCACTGTGCTGTGTCTGGCAGAGTTAGGGATATAGAGGATTTTACAATAATTTTGTTCAATATTGGGTTTTTTGCCCTTCACCGACATATTTTATCATTTTGGACACTATTTGTCACGAGAAATTATTAGGAAAAAAATCACTCTGGTGGGACTTGAATCATGACCTCCTGCTTTCTTGTGCAGATGTCTTAACGCTCGAAGGATTTTATTTACAACCTTTTTTACAACTTTACCCAGGGTTCTGTTACTCAAAAATTGTATATTCTTTTGGGGTTCTCAAGTATGTTTAGCTGACTCAAATCTTGTAGTAAAATTTGAAAACAGTATATTAGGTGACTTCTTATGAGCTGCTTTTATGTTCAAGGTGACGTCGGTTGTAAAGACTGTACAAGCTCATATTATAGCATCTTTACGAGCATTTGTTTGATAACAAAAAGAAATCCAATGTTAATTTCTCATGTACTTTGCAGCTACATCTATGGTCATTCATGATTCTTCATAAAAAAGTACCAAAGAGATGTGATATACTAAAGATGCAGTGGAAAGCATGTGTGATTATGTGCTTACGTCCCGCTATGCACACACAGATAGTGATGCCCGCACCTTTTCTGCAAGTAAAGGTTAACTACAGTCAAACCTCCATGTTACAGTGATTACAATTGTAAACACATCCTTCTTCAAAAGTACAGTTTCTCATTACAATTTATCTGTGATGTGAAAAGCAATTCCAACTGGCAAGCAAAGATGAAATTTATAGGTTTACTTTAACCATGGGGAGTGTGTCTTATTTCTCCATGCTTTAACTTGTAGTATAGCTGAAAATCAGATTAAGCTGAAGGTTAAAGTCAACAGATAACCGCTGTCTAATCTAATTGGATATGGGCGATTCTGGGCAAATAGAGCAGAGAAAATCTAATTAAAATCTATTTTGGGAAATTGTTTAATACACCATCTATGGCTTATAAAACATTTATTATAATACTTTCATAAATGCCTCAGCGAGTTTCACTAACCCTATTGGCTGGAAGTTGTTTAAACACGGCGTGTCATAACCGGCTGTTCTCAGCTGATACGCAACATTGAAAGCGTGGTAGGTGCGCGCACAAGATGTACTGAATTTCATAATGTCAGACAATGCTAATGCACGCGTATAAAACGCTGCATCTCGACAGACAGGCGCGGAGTGCCTTCACGCGCTCACAAGGCCGATACGTACGCATGTGTTTTGTACTAAGCAAATGGGAGAAGAAGTAGGGTGAGAAGGCATTTATGAATGGGGATAAAAATGTGATGACCTGGTCTTTACCAGTCAATAATAACCTTAAAGGGTCATGAACGCTGTTAATGGACCTCGCCTTCGGCTCGGTCCATTAACAGTGGTCACGCCCCTCCTCGGTTATTATTGACGTGGTAAAGACCAGGTCATCACACTTTTATCCCCTTATTTGTATTTGTAATCTCAAGTTGTAATTTAGTATTTCCAATGTGGGTTTAAAAAAATTCTATAACAGTTTTAAAAATTATTTTACAAAAGAATATACAATTTGCTTTCTGGATTGGGTCTGTTAAGTAATGTCATTTAGGAGAGTCAGGTTGGTGTCGTGCTTCATTCATCACCTTTTTATGCCCCCAAGGTTCGATTCCCACCAGGGGCTGACGTGTGTATTGGGTTTTCAGTCCCTGCCTGATCTTGTACAAATGTAGATTTCCCCCAGAATTTGTTTTTTTCTCACCTTTAAAACTGTACATATATTTCTTCAGGGTCTTCTCTTCACAGGTATCTTCAGGGTGTCGAGTTATTGTGTCAAGTCTTAATGGAATCCTTGGTTTATTACCAAACAAAATTTTAATATTAATGTTGCAAGTGTATGTTAGCCAGATGGTATGTTACTTCTAAGAAGAGTAGAAGCGGAGATGAGGTTTCTCAGTGGCAGATATACTTATATGCAGAGGATGGGATGTTAGCTTGTATGATTTTATTAATTTAATTGCTTATAAGATAATTAAGAAGAGCTGTTGACTAGCCCACAGCTCTTCAGACAGCACTATTGCTACAAACTGTAAAGATAATTGTTCTTCTCTGGCCAGCTATTATCCAGTTAATAATAAATGTTTACTCAATCATCTTCTAATGTCTCACAGGTCTTAAAAGCTGAGAAGACCCAGTTGGAGGTGAAACTGACTGAAGTCCGTCAAGAATTAGACTCGTATCAGACGCAGCAGCTTATTACACCCCGTGAAGAGGTGCACAGCATGTCCCCAACTACACCTAGAATGGAGAAAGGACAGGGGAGAAGTCTACATTCAGAACTCAAATCAGTAGTAAGCAAAAGTGTTTGCAACATTTTTAAAGTCAGTGGCGTAGCGAGGGGGGAGGGGAGGCAGATTAGGGAGGGGGGTGGGGGGTGGGGATTCAAACACCCCATGAAAAAAAAATAAGTGGGGTACCAAAAAATCAAAACCAGTGGAATACCCAGGAGGAGGAAATACCCAGAGGAATTGATGCTTCTATTTTGTATTTTGTTTGTATTGAAATCACCCAATACAGGGCTAAAAGCCACTCTAGGTAAAGGGTAACGATCACATATGGTAGGGTTGGCCACATTTTGAATTGCCAACCATACCACCCTTATAGTTTTCATTACATCTCAGGAAAAAAATCCATAGAGAAATAGTGCCATCAAAGTCAGAAATTATGCCCCCCTCCTCTTGGTTTCAAGTTATTTGAGATATGGGACAAATTGGGAGGAAACTTAAAAAGCTCAAAAACATTTCCATGGAAACCCTATAAAGTTCTTGCTATGCTGCTGGTAAAAAGTGATCAGAGAACATGTGATGTGGGTGGCATGCAGTTCTTATTTAGATAACTCAGAACCTTGCATATTACACACAATATGTTGATGTGATTTTTAATTGCAATGGCCTTGAATTTTCATTAAAATCTATGGAAAATTTGTCAGTTGGTGATTCTGGAATACAGACAGTTGGACATAAAGTAATGTTTGTTTGGCAGCATTGGCTTGGTTTGCAGAGTTCAACATTTTTTTCCCAGTTGGGTTCCTAAAGCATTTTTAGGTGTTTTTTTTGCAACTTAAAACTAAAACTACTCAATTTGTTTTTCTCTGATGTTTTTGTTGTCCTGCTTTTTAAAATGAAAATAATTTCTGGAAACGGTGAGTTTCTGACAAATCTGGAACTTGTCTTTGTTTATCTTCAATAAAACGCCTTCATTTTTAACCGTCGTTTTACATCAGTCACATTCTATTGGAATATTACTCATTGTTTTACATACATTTCTTACTTGTGGCAAAGTTGGTGGCAACATTTCAGGTATGTTAAGCCAGAATGTTTAATTTCTATTGAAAAGTTGCCACATTGTTCTCATATCTTAAAAAAGAAATAAAAACAGGCAAAATGAATATGATAGTAATTTTTGTGTGTGAATTGTCCAGGTTTCAACAGATGAGAATCTTCCCTCTCCGATCTGCGGTAACGAAGACTTCGACTTTGAAAAACACATGAGTAGTAACTCCATCAGTGCTTCCGATGCATCGTTGCCACAGCAACCATCCTCCGTCTCTGCTTCTTCCTTAGCAACCCAGCTTCTGATGTACTTCCGGCAACGGAAGGAAGACGTCATGAACCAGCTGCAATCGTTTCTGGACAAGAAAGACAATGAGCAAGAAGGGGAAGTATCTCCCAAGGTTTGTTCCATTCACCTGCGGACAATTTCAATCTCACTAAGCACACATGTTCTGCACAGATTGATTTGTTTATCTATTTCTTAATTATCTTCGGTTGTCTGATCAGCGCATTAACACTCTACTCCCTCGGGTCCCAGTTTTGTTTAACTGAGAGTAGACACCGAGGAAATTCAAGTTTAAGTCGGTGAAAACCCCAGAGAACAATTATTCCTGGGGAAGGGGATTTAAAACCCAATCTAAATAGTGCACCTGTATAGAAATCAAACTTGGATTACCAGAGATTGATAATGAGGAAAGACCTGTCAACCTTACCACCAAATACGTTTAGCTTAGCAAAAATGTATCGACAACCAAATTTTGTCATATTTATTGTCCTTAACTTCTTCTCTGCTGCATGTGTATTTTGTGGAGTGGATGTATTTGAGATGAAAAAAATGACATTAAGTGTGATAATGATTTACTATTCCCAGCATTGTATTATTATCAGTTTACAACAATATGTTTAGTCACCAGAGGGAATTTGTGAGAAAAATCTTTGCCAGCTGAGTCCAGTAGGACTCAATCCTATGACCCCCTCCTTGCCAAGGCCAGTTGGTTCAACATGGACTGTGGCAATTAATGAAAGTAGATTGGATTTCATGATGGTACGATTCTGATTTCATTGAAATTAGGTACTCTTATTGTGTTTGAATGCAGGTTGCTTTCACACAGCTTCTGGACAATGAACTGGACTTCATGGTAGAAAAAATGACATCCCTTGCTAAAAGCAAGAAACAGTCGGAACAGAGGTAAACAGATGTAGTTTGGCTTCAGTTTATTTTCCGGTTATATTTCTGTGAAATTAAATTATATTTTGCTTGGTTTTATATTTGAGGAATTCTTTAATTTTGTTTATAATTGTTTAATACCTTGAAACAACTTTAAAACACCCCTACAACAGAAAAAATGTTGGTCGTCATTTGAGCTATCCTGTTCACATTGAGGAACTTTATCTACACTCTTAACCTCTCATCTTTTTGAGCTACATACTGACAATGAACAAGTTTATTTTTTCTCCATTTTTGTGTTCAAGGTGACCCAACTCATGGCATACCCTATGAAGGGTTCCCCCTTAAAAGCTGCACTTGACCACATCATTAGACTATTTAGGTCAGGGACCAAACCAGTGAACAATTATCTCACAAATATTAATCAAATTGTGTTATTCCCCCTTGTACAGAGCCAATAAGCTGTCATTCATGCTGCAAAGTTTACAAGGTACGGTCTGCTTTTCTGTTGGTACAATATTTCAAATTTTGAGTTTTTAAATTTGGAGTAGTGAAAGCATCAAGGTGTCAAGGATGTTTGATGAAACACTATGTCAAACTTGGGATTGCATCAGGCATGAAAATTTCATGCAGCAAGACACAAAATTGAGACCTTAATTCTTGAATTCTTGAAGTGTCACAAAATTCATTCTAAGAAAGCTACATCAGCTGAATAGATATTAGTAGTTTCCTTCCCTGCTATCAAAATAACAACTTGAGTCAAAACTTGTGCAAGGAGGGAACGAGAATGAGAAAGTGAAATCTGAGAACATTATAGGACATCTTAGAAATTCAGATATTAGGGTTAAAGAGCATTTTTCAGATGCTGTGGATTTTCAGGTTAATATCTGTGCCAGATGCATTAATTTAGAGAATGAAAGCGATATTGATTTTGGTTAATGGTTATTTTCCCTGATATTTGGATGAACAAAAAGGACTTCAACAATTCCTTGATTCTGAATAACTTATGTGTTCTTGGGTTTACTGTTTGTTTCATTTAAAAAATTGAAATGTGAACATGAACAAAAAATAATATTTGTCAGTGTGCCATATAGCAAAATGTTAATCACAATTGGCAATTAAAATTGATTATCAATTTCCTAATCATGGTCATTAAGCAATATGTACTCAACTATTACTGAACAAACAATTTGCAAAATTGTGCCAGTTTATAGGCCTACCAATTGTCTGTGCCACACTTAATCCTATTGTAAATTTTTGCAGATAAAAAAGTGCATTGCACCTCAGCCCAATAAAATGCATGAAGGAAAAGTGTGTACATTCCAGAATCTTTTTTCAAAGTTGTTACATATATTTTCATTGTTGGGGTACTCGTACTCTCACTCCTACTCGAGTACAACTTACATACCAGTAAAAGTACTCAGCCTGAACTCGATTTTCAGTACAAAAAAAAATTGACTCTGCACATACTCGGACTCGTACCTGGACTCGGTATTTTGTACTTGGTACTCGACACCCGTACTCGGGAATACAATTGATTATTTTCTCTTTGATACTGCACCTCAAAAGTACACATACATAAACAGTTCTTGGGCTGTTGGGTAAATTCCCAACAAAAGGAGAAATTTCTTGCTCAATCACATGTAATGTGCAATTTTTTGAGTAGGTTTATCATGTTGTGTAAAAAGTAAATTAAAAAAATGAAAATAAAGTGAAATAGTCTCCTGAACTGTTGGTGTTTAGACTCTTAAAAATGTTCAGAACGTAACTTGATATTTTTGTTTTATATGGTGTACTTGTACCTGGCCTGTACTCTACTGTTTATGTACTTGTACTCGGACCCTGAAAAACTTGGACTCAAATTTTTGGCCCAGGACTCTATCATCAATGTACTCAGACTCTGCCCGTACTCGGCTCTAAATGTACTTGGAGAATTGGGTACTCGGATTATAGGACTCGACTCCAACACTGTGTATTTTACATTTTGTGCTGCCATTTTCCAAACTAAATTTGTATGAGCTTTTGTGGAAATAATTTGCAAATACCAAAACAAATACATTTCTGTTAACAAATTTTGCATTTTCATAATTTTTGTTTGGAGGTAGAGAATTGTGGTTTTAAAGGTCTTTTTGAATTTCTGAATACACAAATATTTTTTGAATTTATCTCTGAATTTCTACATCTCACAGATGACTATTTGAGAATTACCAAGAAGTACGAAGAAGCCATCAAACACTGCAAGGAGCTGACGGCTACCAAGAGTGAACTAGAACGGGTTCGGACTGAGAATGAGATACTGAAGTTTGATATCCAGAGAGGCAAACAGAAAACAGAAGAACTGGAGAAAGATGTGAGTTAACTTACTTGAAGACATGACATCAGCTTCTGTTGCGGTTTAATTAATTAATTAACCCTTCCTTTACAGGCATGGGCAGAACTAGGGGCGGGGTGGGCGATAAAAATGGGCCTATTGAAAAGATGCTACAGTGTCCGGAGGCAGGTATGCATATTCTAGACAGAAAATTTTAGGGGGAACAATTATTTTGGGAATGCTGTTAAATTGTGAAAAACTGATATTGGAAAATGTTGATGCAGGTTGCAAATTGCACTCCAGGAAATTACCTCAAATTCCCCAAAAGTCTTTAAAAAATTGAGAATTGATAGCGGAGAAAATTCAATTTGTCTGTTATGTGTTTACACGCTTGTGTTCTGTCTGAACTATTATAATGCCACATTAAAAAAAACCTCTTATATATGTACCTCCCTCTTTGATTAAAAAAATGTTTCCATACCATCTATCCCAGCTATCATCCTGCCAGTTGGACCTCGAATCAGCTCACACGGCCCAACAGAGGTACCGTCAGATGGCTGAAACGCAACTTGCAGAACTCAGACGGTAAGAAACTTAAAAAGTGATTATATCTTTTAACACAATTACAGTATGAGAAAGGCCTTTATTTATCCTGACTTTTCTATCTTTTCCTTTCTGGCTAAAAAAAAAAAAAAAAACTCTTTTAACAACTCTTTTAAAAAGTTCACAAGTTATTTCACTTATTTAACAAAACTGTTTTAGCCTTAAGACTTCACAACTTTTCCCTCCAGGTTATTCAAAGAAATGGAAAAGAAATACAAGATTGCGCAAGGTAAGTTAAGATTCAGATTCAAAACAAAATGGTGCAAATCAAATGACCTTTCTTCAACTGATTTTTTCAAAATTGTGTGCGTTGAGTGTCATTATTTATTTTGTTTGCCATCAAGTAACATAAACACTCATTTTGAAGTTGAGAAAGGCATGCCTGTGTAATTGAAGCAATTCAATCACAACAATTTATATTTGGCTTTGTGTTTTAGGTTGTCAGTTTCTTATCTTGCTTGTTAGAAAAGATTGCTAATTTCCGAAGGCATACGGTATTCATCACTCCACCTTTAATACAAAGAAAAACATTTGGCCATTCCTGCTTGTGCATGGGTGTACATATTACAGCAGCAATATGCTTTTAAGAGTATTTATTCAGAAAGTGTTTTATACTTTTTTTATACTCTTTTATACTCTAAAAACAGACAATGCCAGAAAACAAGAGGCTGCATACAAGGTAAGGGAATATTACAGTAATAACCTACATAATATTTGTTTTGGCATAAATACAGGCATGCAACTTTTCCTCGGATCAGCTGATTTCCTCATTTCTCACTTCACACTCATGCCATTGAAAATTGAAAAACAATGTACAAAGTCTTCTAAAGATTGGAATTTCCTCGTTTTTTTTTTATTCCAAGTTGCATGCCTGTAAATATTGAACAAATATTGAACAAATGTAAATTTTGGAATAGTTTTCACACTTTTAACTTGACTGGCCAGTAAGGTGTCACTCGACAGGTTTCTCACATTACTGCTCCATGAAATCACTATACTGCCCTCTATGTTGTAGGCTAAGTCAGCCCAGCAAGCAGCCACACACCGAGCTGACTTGGAATCTCTTCTTGGGTTGATTAATGCTGACTCTCATTCCTACCAATGTCTACCACAAGTTGCTTCAACACACCAGGTAAGTTTGCTTGTCTGTTCTTCACAGTAAGATTTTAATTAAGCCATTCCTTTCAAGTCACTAGATGTCATACTTTCACACGTACACTGCTGGGTTGTTTTGTAGTAGAAGTGCTCATATTACTGTATAGTTTGGAATGTTTGTACAACCACCAACCACTACTGTTGTAAACTATCAGAATGAAGTCGCCTGTTCTTTAAGTTTCAGCTTTGAATATTTCTTTTGATTCAACATTTTGGTACGAATGATCTATATACATGTATTTGTCAACAAATGTTAAGTCTTTTGGAATACAGCAGATTTTATTGAAGGTGATCGCATCATGAATGTAGGATATCATGCACATTTTTATTTCGCTATCAAAGCAGAAGTACATGTACAAACCAAAAATGTAGAGTAAAAAATGAAAGAAATATGTCTGCATGGGCAAGGGTTGAAAGCAAAAGCAAAAAATCACTGCATTCCTTTGACCCACTGATGACCTTTTTCTAATAATAATAATGCATGATTGTTGATATATTGTTATTGAACATGTTGAATGGAAACCATGGTTTATCTTTCCTACCTCCATGATCATACAGACACTGAGAGGTAATGAATACTTGCTTGTCAGTGCTATGAGTATACAGAGCATATGCTATGCAGTACTGCTGCAATGACACTTTCTTACACCCCAGTGTTGTACATGGGTGGGCCTATCTGTACAAGTTTGACCTTGATTGTAACTACACCAGTTATTTATTTCATTGGCATTGATTTATGTCTACCCAGGAAACCTAGACAAGGTCATGCATAAATGCTGCAAACAATTAAATCACAAGTGTTTTCCTTAAGTCACACATCATCTGGTAACTAGTGTTCGTGAGCAGTGAAATAGAAAACAGAGGAAATTAGGGACTGTGTTGCCAAATCAGCTTGGAAAGATTCTGGAGATTTTCACATTGCGGCATTTCTTTTGTTCCTTTAGTTCACTGACAAAAAGAAAAGAACACAAAAACTTGCCATCTTAAACGCAGCATTTTAAACGCAAGTTTGTTCAGATTTCTAAGAATGGCCGGGTGTCAAATTTAACTAGTTCCTGTAAGGACAGTGTTCAACTAGTTTGCATGCATTTGAAAGTGCGTATCTGGGCTGTTCTTTATTATGCTTACTGTTATTTCACTCTTATATTTACTTAAAGTTTCCAGACCAGTTTCTTGATTGAAAAAAACTAGCATATGCGTCAAGAAAGTTGGATGGTTGAAATTAACTTCCTGGTTCCTCCAAGGCCCTGTCCGAATTACTTGGCTGCTGCTTGAAATTTATACACACGAGTCTATGGGAAGTGGCTGCAGCCGCTACCATAGACATGTGTGTGACATCCAGCCGTAGCCAAGTAATTCGGACAGGGCCTAAGGCTCTGGGATTTCAACTAGGTTTATTCAAATTCATTGTATGCAGCTAATCAATTGCCAGCAATATATATTCCCATTCGGTCTTTTAGTCTTCAACCAGATGCTAATAATACACAATGCAATCTCTGATTTTCATGAAGCAAATCTGTACAGTTATTCCCCAAATAAGTCAATATTCTACAGGAAATGAACACATACAATGCGCAATAGCTATTCACGTATGTGAATGTGAGATATAAACAGTGCAGTAGAAAGTAAAACTGAAAATGAAATTAGATGTTAAAATTGAAACGTAATAAATTTAGTTTGTCAAGCGCAAGGCAAATAAATGCCACCCTCAACGATCCATTTCCATTATTGCCCTCACATAAAACCTATTTGACAGCAACTTACAAACTTGTTTGCACCAAACCAGCACAAGAAGTTATTATACGTATGACGTCAGTAAGTCATACATACGTGTGCATGTGTGCGTTGCAGTCACTGAGTCCAGGATACTCGTTAGAAATTTGTTGTTTTGAAACTCTGTCGCTGAAACTGCATTGACAACACAAAAACACCCCAGTATTTATCAACCAATCATCTTGCATGGTGAGTTTAAATTATGTCAAATCAACTATTAGGAACCGAAAACCAAACCACAGAAAAGGCTGAATTGTTTCCTGTGATTATGTTTCATGTATCATGTATGTTATGTGGAGGAATACTGCTTCCCACCCTGGTCTAAAAGTCTTTAAGAGCTGCTGATGAGGGCTTTCCTGCTTATACTTGACGTATCGTTAAATCCTGAGATTTTCAACAGAACCTGTGACACTCCTGAAACACAAATTCTGTCAAGGAATACAGTACACTGTTTTAAGGTAGGATGTTGTGTGCTTTGGTTCCATTCATTCATATCTACTGAGTTGTAGCACAGAGTCAGCTGTCAGTTAAATTAAACTGGGATTAATTTTGATGAAAACCGTTTCATACGTTTTATTTTTCACATCTGGTAGATAGATTAAAGTATCACAGTGTTGTCTTTGTAGACTGAATGGAGTCTGTGATCCTAGCTGTCTTTAATGACATTGCGTATGGAATGCATAAAAGCAAGAATAACAAGTTTGACCTCATTGTAATCAGATGCTGTAGTCAGTAGTGGTTGAGCCCAAGGCAGTTTTGGCAAAAAAATAGAATTAAACTCCACTTAAATCCCAAACTGGAAAAACAGATTTAGGTGTGGACTTGACTCTCCAGCATACCTTTTTCTTAATTAATGGTCTGAGAAGCAGTAAATTGTGTTGAATTCAAAATTAAATAAGCCAGTTCGGTATTTCAACTGCGCATGTGCACAATTACATTTTATCCCGAATGACCCGCGTGACCTAACGTGCGCGTGTAAATGCAAAAGGTGGTTGTACAACGCGCACTTATTAAATTAAATCAGAATGGGCGTTCGCGTGACATGACGTCGGCAATTTTATCCCGAATAACCTTTGACCTTTGAGATACCGAACTGGCTTATTGTTGCCCTTTTTCATAAAATATAAACAAATAACTGTAGTATGCAGGTTTTGATAGTGAACCATGTACGTTTCCATAGTGGCCTTGTGTGATGATTGCAGCTGTGTGTTTGGTATTGAACTAGCAATAAATGTTTACGAGTCCAAGCACAACTTATTATAAATAGTTGTTCATACTCTAGGTGCATTCTTTCAGAATATATGATCACGTTCTGCCTCTGTATTTTGATCGCTAGTTACGTTGTTGATAAATTAAAGTGGTGCATTGTCTGTTAATATTTCATCATGAAAATAATTTTTAAGATGGATTTTAAAAGCAGGAATAATACTTACAATTATTTTAAATTGGTCAAACGTATTTTAATTAATTTTTTGTTTTCAAGTGGTGTTTTTTCTGACATCACTATCAAATAGGGATGGAATTATGATTTTCTGTGGGTTTAAGGGTAGTATACAACATTTGCCAAAAAAAAAAAAAAAAACTACCGAATTATTATGAAATACCTTATTTAACTGTGAAATCATGGCACCTGGTATGCTGTCATTTTCAGGAAAATTTGAATTTTTGTATCAATTTCCAGCGATTGTCGGCTGACAATCATTGGAAATAGTCCAGTTCCCCGACCTGATAATTCTCTGATGTCTATAAATTGCTCCATGTTTGTCTGAAGTAGTCAGGGAACCAGACTACATGAACAGCATGTTTTCCTCCATTTTCAGCATCTATGCACACAAAACTTTAAACAGGTCATTTTTACAATATTTGCTATAAAATACTAACTCCCAAATCCATTCATTTCTGAAAATTACAGCAAAAGCATTAAGGGTTTGGACATCTGTGTGCTTTTCTTAAACAAAATAAGGGCATATTGTTTTATCTTTTCAAGTGGTCAAGTATAAAATGGAACAAATGAATAATAATAATATAATTTGTAATGTTGTTTAAAACATCAAGCAATTTTTCAAAAAAACTAAAATTATATCCAGCAAACCTATGTCGCTAATAATCCCTTTGGAATTTACGTCTTGCAAACTTCCCTCCATAATGTAACCTTGGAAATGCCAGGAAACCATTAAACAAATAAATTAAATTCTCATAGTGTGAGACATTGATTGCCCCCCCCCCCCCCAAAAAAAAAAAATGGCATCAGATTATTTTGCTAAGGAAAATATTTATGGGTGTCGTGAGCCTTACGAGCTGCTCTAAATAGCTCACTCTGCAGCTTAGTGGAAAGTAATGTCCTGATGTTCATGTATGTGTAAAGTATGTGGGAAATAACAAATGAGGTTTAAAATTTCAAAAATTGGTTTCTTTGTTGTAATTGGAGAGAGAAGAATTTTTCGGATGGACAATATTTTGACAAACTTTGTCTCAATTGCATGTCCACACTGGATCTGGAAAAAATGATTAGATTTTTGAAGAATGGCAGTGAAGTTTTAAACTTTCAGTGTTTCAGTGTAAGGTCTCTGTCGTTATTTTTTGAGAAAGAGGGAAGAACAGCCATCATACTTAAAGAAGGAAATACAATGTACATGTAACCAAATTAAAATAAATTGACATAAATTGAAATAGCTTGCCTCTGCTGAATAAATTATGAAAGGGTCAAGTGCAATGTATGCAACAATGACCATGCATAAGGTCAGAGGAAGTTTTTTGACCAGTCAGGCCATGGCTGGACTTTCCTTTGTCATAACAGGAAGGATTTATAGATTTTCAAGGATGGAGTTTGGAATAAAATTGATGAATAACACAAAGACTAACTCTAATTAAACAAATTTTCAAAGTGAAAAAAGAAACTGACAGGAGCAGGATTTGAATCTGCGACTTCCGGGTTACCGTACCGGCGCTCAACCAATTTTTTTGTAACCTGCACATTTTTGTTTGACATGGAAATAACGGCTGAAATCTGAAAGTGTGCAATAAATTAACTGCACATACACAATTGGAAGTTTCTTTCATCAGACATTTGCTTTCATCACTGTTTATCAGTTTTTTGGTTTTTTGTTTTGTTTTTCTGATTTCATTTCCTGGCCATCAGGACAATAAATATATGGAGTTGACAGTTGGGTATATCCTATTTGCACAAGTACTTGTGACTTGTTGATAGTATAGAAGATTAGTGTTGATCTGAGGAATGTCAATATATGTATATCACATTGTGCTAGCTTTTGGATACATTTAGTTTTAAAAAAAATTACATATATAATAGTTGTATCATGGACGTAGTATGGGTCTGATGTTTTTGTGACGCATGTTTGTGCATGCCAGCACAGTTACAAATATATATATGTGTACTGCCGTTGTTGTTTTGCTGAAAACACTCTTTGATGGTAAACTTTGCATTCTGTAAAAATGATGCAATTTCAAATAATAGAAAAAGAAGCAAAATATAAGCAAATTATTTTTTCTTGCTGGGTGACCTTTTTTTACCATATGTAGCAAGAATTTGTGAGAATTTCTGTATTAATCTGAAATCAAAGTTGCGTATTGAATGTGGCATTTAGTTGGGTTGAAACGTACTTTATTCCTAGAGTTAACTTTTCCACTGTACTTTGTTTACTTCTCACTAAAAATACCTAAAGCATTAGAAATGCAATGTACAGAGTTGAAGATTGGAATGAAATTTTTCAATTTTCACAAAACCTTGAATCGAAAACTGCAGTAGCTTTGACTATTCTAAAGTGAGTTCTGCTTGAATTATTTTGCCCATTGTGTCTATATTTACATCTACATTCCACACGTAAAGAAAAGTATTCTACCTGTACACTACAAAATCATACTGAAAGGTCACAGATAAATCGTACTCAAGTTTATTATTCTCATTTTTCCTTGAAATATGAATACTTCAAGGGAACACTTGGGTGGTTTATGTGCGATTTAACACATCGCTTCTAGCAGAGGACAATTGAAGAGTTTAGGTAATTTATTTTCTGACAGGTCAGGTAGGTTGCAATAGTCAGAGTGCAAAAGTGGATGATTGTTTTTGTAGAAAAGGGATCAGACACAGATGGTCTCAGGCTACGTTTGTGCAGTAAAGACTGGCTTTGTTTCACATCATATCTCATGGGAATGGTTTTCAGCATTGTCCAATTAATACGGCTTATGTAAAACTTTAATTGGGTCTTATCCTTCCAGACAGCAATTAGCTGGGGTGTTCCTTTGTTAAACTTATTAATAGATCACATACTATAATGTCACTATGCCATTTAATGTAATGTTATGCCAATATTGTAACAAATTATTTTTTTAAACTGCTATTTTTCTGGTGATACAAATTTTTTTTCTTTTTAATGAGAAACTGAACGAAAAACCCAACCACGTTTAGCTATCGAAAAATAATGTTGAAAGTATTAAATTATTCACCTGTTGGGGGACTGCAGACACCTACAATAGCAAAAAGTAGGTTTTAAAAAAATTGAACAAGAAAGTATTCGTAAGAAAGAAAATGTTGTTGAGAGCATGAACAATCTTTAAGCATACTTGGTCTGAGTTTCATCCACCAGCAATGCTTGTTGGAGGAATTGTACTGTAAGCACAAAGCTGTTTAAGAGTTAAGGGCTAAGAGTTAAGGGTGTAACCAAAGACCACCCATCACATCCTGTTCTCCTACTCCACCTAGTCTCACTTCTCCAATCCTAACCCTACCCTTAACCCTTCCTGAGGGAGTTAGGAAGGAAATCTAAATTAAAATTTTGAACCCAGTCTGCATTAACTAAAAACAAAACTGGTTGAGCTAAGTAACAGTTCTTTGTAGTGTCCTCAAATTGAGATATTAAAGGTAGTGTACACGATTGGTAATCCTCCAATTTGTTTTAAACTGAAATATTATGAAATACCTTACTAGACAGTAAGTTAATAGTCCTGTGAAATGATGGCACCAGGTGTGCTTTCGTTGTCAAGAAAAGTGGAAATTTATATCGTTTTCCAACGATTTCCAGCTGGAAATCGTTGGGAAAACTGCCCCGTAGCCTTTAGTCAAGGCGCGTGGCTACCCGGATGAGTGGCACGCCCCGGACATGCTGGCATTTGGGGCGCGTCACGCGCGCCTTGACTAAAGGCTATTATCCGCCCAACCGTTAACAACGAGTGCCGTTTTTCTCTCGTTTTTTTCGCCATCCAACAACGCAAAAGTTTGAACAGGTCAGTGGAACGATATTTCCTATAAAATACTAACCCCCAAATCCGCCCATTTCTGAAAATTGCAACAATGACCAATCATGTACACCTCCTTTAAATATTGCAGTTTATAACATTCCATTTCCTCTATTTTTCTTTTTCTGGTGTGTGAAATGACTGTAATGGGAGTAGCCTATTTCAAGATTGGTCGTTTGTCCTCTTGTTTGTTGTAGTGCATTTGATTGTTCATGCATTGTTGAAAGGCAGAGAGTTCTTGAAAATCTTGTAGAGTGATCCAGTGGCTAGGCTATAAAGACACAGACCTTGACCCACTGTACTTGTTGGCTATTAATTTTGCTGCCTCAAGAAATATCCATAGGGGCTGATTTGACTTGTCTTGAATTAAAGTTCATGTCTCTATTTGTAAGTGGTAAACATATGTATGAATCCAGTTTTCAAGTGGAATCAAGTGGTACCTCTTTAGATGTCAACTTGAACTTCAGGAGTTCTTCATCATATGGATTGCCTGCTAAGTGGAACCCTCCCAAGAATTTTCTCCCATTATTTTATGCAGAAAATCCTTCAGAATTGTTGATGTTACATAAAAAAAAGAAGCTAGCAGTCACTAATTATACTGGGCATACATGTAGGTTTGTAGCAAATGGAAAATCCTTATTTTTTTACTTGTAATTTTTTGTATTAGATCTGAAGTAAGGTAAAAATAATTGGATTCAGTTTTTTTTTCTAAATCTAATTTGTAACAATGAGTCATTGACTAAGAGTGTGGGATATGCGGTCAAGATCTTTACAATTTTCAGCCTTGTACTCAAATTGCACCATTTTGTTGTCATGTTGGCTCAGTATTTTAGATCTTAAGCCTTAGTTCTATTCTCTGTCAAGGTCTCAATCCCAGCAGTTAATCAAGTTCCCCTTAGTTTAAAGGACAGTTGCAAAAACAAGTTACAGGAGATTGATAGGCCTATTAAAAATACATCAGGAAGCAGAAAAATCTAAATGGGGAAGGGATGGGGTTGGGGCTCAAGAAATATGGCAGCTGATAAAATCTCCTGCCCTAAGAAAAGAGACCAAAATAAGTCCAGCAAGTGACCTGGCTGTCGACCCCAACCAGATTATGGTCCAGGAAAGACATACACTCACAGACTATGCAAATGTGGGGGTCACAGTCCTGTTTGTAATGCTTAGGGTTGTTTGTGAAGACAGTGTCACTTTTTGCATGGGCAGTGCACACTATCAGCATTTGTATACTCGGTGCCCATTTGTGTGCATCACTATGCAAGGTTATTTCCTCTTGAGTACAATAATTATCCAATCCCACGCATGCATTGTATGCTAGATCTTTGAATTTACATGCAGTAACAAATTCATATTGTTGAGCATGCAGTGGATCGGTGAGAATGCTGGGTACATTTCCTTCCTGTTGTGAGAAAAGGCTATTTAAAATTTTAGATGTAGGCATGCAGCATTAATGCAATTTATACAACCTATCATTTACACGTTAGTCAAAAAGAAAACAAACAATGGTGGAAGTTTTAACACATTCCAGTCCCAGACATTCATGTTTTGTCTCCTGTATTTCATTGATAGAGCGACGGTCCCCACGGTGACAAACAGGTGTTGGAGACTGTCTCTGCCTACTTCACGGCACTCAAGACACAGCTGGCAAAGGTCAGAGGTCAGCTCATCTCATTGGTAAGTTGAGTTCAGTCTGCTGTTGACCCCCTTCTGCCAGGCCCCAGGTGCCGCACATTCTAGACTAAGACAAGCCCAAATGCTTTATCAAATTTAATTCTTCATTCTCTTCGTACAGGCATGCAACTTTTCCTCGGATCAGCTGATTTCCTCGTTTTTCACTTCATACTTATGTCATTGAAAATTGAAAAATACTGTGCAAAGTCTTGTACTAAGATTGGATTTTCCTTGTTTTTTGTTAATTCCAAGTTGCATGCCTGTTAAGATTTGCTTGATATGATCATGGAGCTATAGCTCCATGATATGATCAAACAAGCTGTTAATTTTTGGGGAGGGGGCTGTAGGTAATAGCCCTCCCCCGTTCTGCCCCCTCCCCCCCAATAAGTGCCTGTAAATGAATTTAAGTCTTAACAAGTTCCTTGCTTTCTATATAGGAATAACCGCTTGTTTTAAATTGCTACGGCTAGATTCATGACCTCACCAATTTGTATATAATGTAAATAAAGTATGAACATTTTAATAGCCTAAATTGTGTGACCAGTAGAAAAAAATCGGTGGGAAAAATATGGACTATTTTTATAAGCCTGACATTTCCTTGGAATTACCCTAACCTTTCACAGCGTCCCCCCATAAAATTGCCGGTCGGTTTGAATTTTTGTCTAAAATACCTAATTTGCATATGTTTTGCCTGTTAAAATATTCATGCTTGAAAAAATTAGACTTTATAAAAACTTTTTGCCTTTAATACAGTTGTAATCAGTTGAGTGCCAATAAAAGTAAATATATCCCGCACCAAGAATGGCTTTATAAGCCAGTGGCTGCACATTTCAACATGCATGTCAAACACTGATTAGGAATTTCAGGGTTTCTCTTTCAGCTTTTGGGTGTTCCAAAAAAAAGGAGTGGGTGTGTGTTGCTGGTTGTTGGGGAATGTGGAGAACTCATTGGTTTGTTTGTCTGGGTTGTGATTCAGCACAATGGGTGCACGACCCCATGCAGTGGATAGCGTTGGCCTTGAAAGTGTTTATGTTGGTGGATTGCTAGCCAGTTTGAGCTGATTTGGACTATTTTCACCCATTTCCTGGTTAAAGCTATCGATTTTATAATAGTCTTCAAGCACAGTGTAACACATGTTGCCTTCATAACAAAATGCTAATTAAAAATTCACGAAACAATTAACTAAATCAAAATTCACGATTGGCTATTCAGAATTCACAATTTACCAATCAAAATTCATAAATTTGCTTATCAAAATTCACAATATGCTAATAAGAATTTACAGTTTGCTAATCAAAATTCAAAATTTTCCTATTAAAGTCACTATTCAATACACACACATCAAGTTCTTTGTAACATGAAGTACCCATGATTTTTTCAGAAACGTGAAAAGTTCTCTCTGGAGCACGGACCACTCTGCTTGAAGGCCGTAAGGTACCAGGAAGGGTTCCGTAAGCAACCTCGAGGATGTGTCTGCAGTAATAACAGAAACTGCTCTGTTCTATTAGGTACGTTTTTGTTTCCTGACATATGGTGTAACATTTAGGACAAAATGGATAGTCAAAGGTAGTCAAAGTTGACCAACAATAGTAATGTTTTGTGTATTTTTTTAATTCAGATGCCCTGACCCTGGAAGTTATTGATGAAACTTCCCAAGGTTATTCAACGTCTCTCCTCCTGCATCACCAAAGTGCCCAGTTTCCATGGCAACAGCTGCACCGCCTCTCCCAAGATGACAGCTTGGTGGACAGCCTGAGAGACTCTCCGACCATCGCCAAACTCCATCACAACCTTGTCCGAGAATTCAAGACCAAGAGAAGGCAGAGATCCCACACGGTGTCCACCCAGACAGAGATTCAGCGGACTCCAGATCGACAGGTGCGGCCGTATTCCCGTAGTTCGTATGCCCAGACGAGCCTTGCCGACTCACAGAGTAGAGACACAGATACACAAACAGAAACAGACTCCGTGGACGATTTTAAGTCTTCCTCCTTACGAACTATAGATGGGGATGATGTGAAACAGGCTTACATCATTAGCAAACCACCCACGCTCAACTCTGCAATCCTTCTGCCATTGGATGAGACATTGTCACCTGTTGACAGTGATTTCAACGATTCATTCGTTACCGCTTTGTCGTCTCCTGTGAGCTATTCTCCCCGCAGGGGTTCATTCCGAGGGTCATTGGAGTGGGACGACCTGTCAGATTTCCGTGGGTCACCATTTTCTAGGTTCGTACATTGCTTAAAAGCTATGTATATGATAGGTGTAATAAAAACCTAGTTTAACAAACTAACAGTCCAAACCATGTGCAAAGAATAAAGCCCCAATTTGCCAAAGTTTTCAAATCAGAAATGCAAGATCATATTGCTAACACAAAGCTCAAGGTACTCTAAGTGCATGTACAGTGTTTTTGTTGGAAGGGGCAGGGCCTAAAACTGTACAGTAAAATTAAGCCAATTGTTGAGAATCTAACATTTCCTCAGCCGAATCTTCTGGGTGTATTGTTGAATTTTTGAGAAATTTTTCAAAAACTTTGTTGCCACCCTCCCCCCTCCCCCCAAAAAAATAAATATAAAATTGGTCTGAAACTGGGCTTAATCCCACAGCCCTCTTTTAAATGTTGTAGGCAATCATAATTTTTTTTACGACATGGTCCATGGATACAGCAGATATACTCTACTAATACTACAGCTTAGTGTCTACAGTACCCCGTAGATTAATCCCAACCATGTCAGTCTGTCAATCCTGTACTAACCCAACTCTCTTTCTTAACGTAGAAATGGCTCTTTGGAAAGTCCTCGCCCACCTTCAGACCAGGAGCCAAGCGATTGTCAAGAATCTGGTTCTAATGTAGTCCAGCCTGACATTAAACTTCAGTCGCTACATAGGGTATGTTAGCTCTCTAGAAGGTTGCTGGATTGACTAATTTTTTAACAGTCGCTTGTGGAATTACTAATGGAACTAGTGTGGTATTTTATTTAAAAATGTGATTGCATGCAAAGAGCAGTATCAAGGAAAAGATATGTTGTGTAACAGTATAATAATGCCTGCCCATGGAACTGCTTTAAATTAACCCTCCCTCTCTCAGTGCCAAATTGGAGCCAACTACCCTATCTATCAAAACCTATCGAGTGACAGGTTGAGACACACAAGCTGTGGGAGAGGAGAGGATTTGGTTTTTCGATAGGTTGTGATAGTTATAATAGTAGGAGTGTTAAAGGTAATAATGCAAGCCAAGGGAGATGTATCGTAGTGCAGATCAGACTTTCTGACAAACAGCAAGCCAGCAATGTGCAAGTTTAACTGTGCAGGTGTGTGACAATTCATTACCAGCTCTGGTTGGCAAAGAACAAAGGCAAAGTATGGGAACTTCTACTTGGCTGAATTTGGGTGCAAACTGAGCCATGTATGTAATACTCAACCTTCACATGAGTGGTGTATGGTGTATAATTGCTGTCTATATGATGTGCTTTAAAGATTCAAACATTTCATGTGCTGTTTTGCAATCAATGTACATCCAACAATGGAAAACAATTAGTATTGTAAAATTTTCGTCAATATGTTTCATTGTATCCATGCAGCTTTTAATTGTTAGAACCTATAGGGTACCATTACAGGTACAGTAGGAACAGTTGGTTAACCAGGTGTATTTAAGTTTCCAGGCAAATGCATAATTTGATGTTTTTTCATGTCATTTAGCATAATCCGACTTCCATTGCCCTATTTGCAGGCGCTGTACTAGAACCTTACTCTATCATCCCTTTGAATTAGTATAAAGACTTCATTTGTCGCTCAATTCTCAGCAGAGTGCTCGGGATCGACAAGAGGCTGCACAAAGGATGGCTGACATGTTGGCTAACAGCTACGCAAGACCCAACATCGTTGTGGAAGGATGTCAAGCAGATAGTGAAGACAATGATGTAAATGCTAACTATGACAGGTGGGTACAAACTACTGAATCTTCAGGACTAGCTTGGCCAAACTTGTGGGTAATAGCTGAATCCCTACACCTTCAGGCTTGAACAAAACAGCCCAGAGGGATGTAAGGGTGATACTTTGCTGATTCCTGTCCAGCAAAGGTCTTCCAAGTCTTGGTTTTTATCATTTCAATTCAAGAGAGATTTATTTCCACACAATAATAGCGAACAAGTTCAACAAGGCTGATG
This sequence comes from Hippasteria phrygiana, assembly GCA_037893225.1. Classification (NCBI taxonomy): domain Eukaryota; kingdom Metazoa; phylum Echinodermata; class Asteroidea; order Valvatida; family Goniasteridae; genus Hippasteria; species Hippasteria phrygiana. The sequence goes on from JAZGUH010000082.1 coordinate 365,380, forward strand.
CAAGTGTATGGAGCTTGATTCATAGAAGGCCAAAACATGTTTCAGTGCATCCAGAAAGGATGTCCTTGAGCAAGGTATTTTACTGCACTAGTACCTCCTATCCTCTTAGCAACAGATGGGTACTAGCAGGAGCCAGGCTGAATGTTTTGTCTGGGTTTTTTTCCCAGATATTTGAAAATGGTTGAAAATGGATACCCATTTTATCATATACATGTATATCATTTCCAAGGAATTCAACAAGTTTCAGAAATCCTTTGCCAAAGAGCACATTTTATGCTACTCGTAAGTTAAGTAACTGTCTAAATGCCTTTTACAAAAAGTGATTATATATTTTGTTTATATACAATTTTTAGAGTTTGTCAGTGTTCACTACTCCACTCCCCGTCCATAACCTTCTAATAAGACCTTTTACAAAGTCCTAAGAAGACACTTCTTACTCATCTTAAAAACACATGAAAAATGATTAAAAGCTGAATATGCTATTCCTCTAGCACTTGTTCTTTTCCAACTGCAGATCTGGTAAATACAGCCCCTCTACTCCAAGGAAGCTCTCCCCATCTCGTTTGAAGAGACGCTCTCATGTTGACAAGGAGAAAGAGAAGAGATCCTTGTCACTGGGTAAAATTCAATACCAAACTCTTGGAAGGTTGCTAATTTTTAAGAATTCAAATTTAAAATTTTTGAAACTTTTTTTCATAACATTTCCTTTACTAAAAAAGACAGAGAAGGGAGAGGGGTCGTTTATTTGAATTTTGTTACGTGTGTAAAATGGTCACCTAAAATACCAAAAAGTGGTTGCCGCATTATCCAGGTTGTCTCTTTATCAATGTACTCAGTGTCATGAGTGACACTGTCATGATATATTAATTTGTGTTCACTGATTGTAATTCTGTTGCTGTGGTTGTATTATAGAAAATATGTAATTTGTGTTCTTCTAGATCTATGTGCCAGGATGGAATGGGATATTGTGTGTAATAGTTATTAATTATAATAGTCTTGAAAGAATACAGTTCTGGTCGAAAGTTTACATCAGAGATGTATTCGAGTCCATCACAAGTCCCTGCAAGTCCATCACAAACCCTCCAGTCCTAATCCCAATTACTAGCTATTCAAATGAGCTTTGACATAGGCATTCCTTTGACATTGTTCATCCAGTTACTTGTGACCGGCTTTATGAAAGGACTTCTGACTGGACTTGCGAAAGGACTTGTGAAAGGACTTGCAGGGACTCGAGTACAACTCTAGTTTACATACAATGCAGTACTGCAAACAAATCCCCAATTCATCCCCAAAAGCTGTGAGCCAAATCCAAGTGGTTAAGCATGCACGAGGAAGGAATTTTTATTCAACATTTTATTGATGTGCTGAGAATTTACAGCATATGTCAACCTTGGACCACAACTATCCCTAACTAGATGTGTGTGCTCCAAAAGTAGCTGAGCTGGATCCAGGAATGATTACAGGCTTACCCATCAGGGGTAATGACATTCATTCTCTGATAAAAGCACTATCCTCTGTGAAGTCAGATCTAAAGTTTATGGCTTCTACGTGTAGGAATAAAACGGTTGTATTATCCTGTGATTTTCTGATCACTTTCCCAGGGTCAGATAGTAAGGGCCTAGATGTCCTTCTCAACACCAACGTCCCTGATGTAACCATGACAAAAGAGGAGAAGGAAGTTAACCTGAGGTTACTGGAGGCATCCAAGAAGGCATCAGAGAGACACAAGATAAGACGAGGGAGAAGATGGTCACCTAGTACCTCCCCTGGTGAGAAAACTTGTGCTAAATCAGAGTAACGTAGTACATATTGTGGGTTCAATGATACATTTCAGTCCTGCGATGCTGTGATGCATTGTAGATGTCTTGCAAACCACATTGTTACATTATATTGAGTATTTATGATCCAACCTGACTAATGAGGTGAATTCGCTAGAGTTATGTTTGAGTTACAGGGTCTTTAACAATTCTTACACAATGGAAATCAATGACCATAATAATTAGGTTGTCAAACTACATGTAAGTGATATATTAAAATGAAGAGCGGAGTAATAAGTGCAAAATGTTCTTAAGACCCACTTTGTAGCCTGTGACTTGAAAGTGTTATGCTGGTAATCACAATCTGATTTCTTTCTTTTTTAATTATGATTTTATGATTCTCTTTTCTGTTAGTGACTCTTAAAGATTTTCTTTGATATGATTTGATCCGACATCTTGTTTTACAGACCAGCGATCACTCAGCCCCAATTCAGCTGACCGTTCCCGCTCCCCTTCGCCTTGCCCACCAACTCCAGATGACCAAACCTCACCATCAACCCCAGCAGATATACCCACAGACATCCCAACAGGGGTGACAGAACCCACAGCAGACAAGATGATAGAGGGGACAGCAGATTCAGTGGAGCTCCAAGAGGAACGAACAGGTGCCGAGGTAAGGACACTGATTTGTATTTTTTTCAAATTGTGTGTTCCAGGTTTCCAGAAAATAAAACAAAATACAATTTTGGGTCATCCTGCATTGGAACTTCTGAAGAAAATGTCCATAAAAGTCATGAAAATTTGTAGAGCTTTGTTAAATATACATGTCATAACATAATTTTTTTTATGATGAAACCGGCCAAGATGTAAAACAAAAATGAAATAATTTTCAGGAGATGCATTGATTGTGAGTAAGGAGCTAGACTTTGATAATTATATCGTCGTCGTTATATTGGTAGTGATAAAAGTTTTACTGTTGATGACTTGACGTAGAATTTTCCAAACCAAGTTAAACAATTTCCGAAAATGTGTGTCTGGAAAAATCATCAGAATTGTCGTTTCAGTTGGGAGTTGCCCTTGTGACTTCGTAGGTGCAGATTGTTTAAGTTGGTCAAAAGAACTTTGTTGCTTATTGGTAGTGTGGCTTACCCTTAAATAAACCATTGATTCATTTGTTTAGTATTTGTTTGTAATTTAATATTTTCTTCTGTGTAAAAAGCTTTGATCTTGTTAAAATCTCAACTTCCCAATTTATAACAACAAATATGAATCACGCATACACTTGTAACTGTTGATTTATTTCTTAAATCTGCTGAGACTTGGGAAGAATTGACTATTACTGTTTTTGAATGTAGGTAAACTTGAGAGAACTGGAATTAAAAATACTCTCCTAGTCAGGTCCCTAGGGAGAGAAACCAAATCTAGGTGTGTGAATGGAACATATTTTTGGTAATTCAGTCTTGAATAGCTCTCTCACTGGCAAGATCACAGGTCATGACCTCCGTGACCTTAGTTGATTGAGACTGGTGATGAAGGTCATTTTTGTTATTGTAAGAGAGCAGTGTTATCTAGAACATAAACACATTCATGTTTAATGCTTTCTAGGATACGTTTTTATGCTGTGTAATAGTGAAATCAGCTTCTGCATATCGATAGTTTGTTTCAGTACAGATATTAAACGTAGTATACAACATTTGCTTTTGCTGTAATTTTCAGAAATAAATGGATTTGGGGGTTAGTATTTTATAGTGTGCTAGCAAATACTGTAACAGTGACCCGTTTAAAGTTTTGTGTGCATAGATGCTGGGAAAAACAGAGAAAACGGAGGGAAAAAATACTGTTCTTGTAATCTGGTTTCCTATCCCTACTTCAGACAAAACGGAGCAATTTATAGATGTCAGGGAATTTTCAGGTCGGGGAACTAGATTATTTCCAACGATTGTCGGCCGTCAAATGCTGGAAATTGATACAAAAATTTCACTTTTCTTGAAAATGACAGCACATCAGGTGCCATGATTTCACTGGGAAAAACAGAGAAAACGGAGGGAAAAAATACTGTTCTTGTAATCTGGTTTCCTATCCCTACTTCAGACAAAACGGAGCAATTTATAGATGTCAGGGAATTTTCAGGTCGGGGAACTAGATTATTTCCAACGATTGTCGGCCGTCAAATGCTGGAAATTGATACAAAAATTTCACTTTTCTTGAAAATGACAGCACATCAGGTGCCATGATTTCACAGGATGCAAGTTTTTGTATTACTTACAGACAAGTAAGGTATTTCATAATAATTTGGTAGTTTGTTGTTGTTGATGTTTTCAAATGTTGTACATTACCTTTAAAGATTGATACAACTATTAACTTATAACAAAACAAACCTTACTTTACATAAATGCATAAGAAGAAACTTGAATGAGGTCATACTATGGCAATTGAAACTCTAAACAGTGTGCATGTTTCAAGCTGAAATCATTATATATATTTTTTATATTAAAAAAATTAATTATCTATTTAAGTGTGTGAGCATTCACGAAAGACGTTAACTTTTTAACTGATTTTACCAAACAAAAGGATCAAAGTTTCAGTGCTAAGACATATGACTGACATGTAGGAAGGCTAAAAGTAGTTTAAGTTCAGATGCAAGTACACAGTGTGCTGAATTTGGAAACAGCTCCCAGTAGTTGCTTTGTCTGGGCTTGAAATCGATATCAAGCAAAAGGATTAAATGGCTTTACTAACAAAGCCTAACAGTAAACAATTTGACCTGTTCCAAATGTGGAATGTCTATATATTCCCTCAGCTGTGACTTGGAAATGAACTGTAGTGGTATGAACTCTGTTGTAAACTAAATTGACTTGATTTCTCACATGGAACTGTTACCTGGAACTGAAAAATATGTGGCATGATAATGAGAACTGCCTTTAAATTTGCTGGTCGTGTTTGGTCATGTGTCCACAGCATTAGATGTAATGGCAAATTTTCCATTGGCCTAAATTCTTTCATTTTCATGTTCTGGTGTTACGGTTTGAGTAACTAATATCCATTTAATAATGCAATGGCGTGTTATCTGAATTGGGCTTGAACTAGATGAACAGTCTGTCATCTCAAATGTCCAAATTCTAGTTCTCATCATCTAAGATTGTGAAAAGGAAATGGAATGAAAATATCACATCTTGGGTTCCAAACCAGTGTGACCAAGTCTTTGTTAGGTTGGAGCTTTTAGTATGGCTCCCGATTCCCTGATATCCTAAGACTAATGAGGTTCTCTCTTGATTTGCCAGGGTGAATCAGACAAGGAGGACAACAAGTTGACACCCAAGTCAGAGAGGAAGGACTCATCAGAGGTGGAAGTAATTGACATCAAGGCGGACATCCTCAGAGCAACTGGTTCCCTGCAGCCAGAGATGTCTCAAGTCAAACCCGGCATGCCACTAGCTAAACTCAGAGAGGTAAGACATTGCATACCAATCTTAGCTGTGATATTACCCTTGGGAGATGGGCTAGTTTTGACTGAAAATGTTTTGCTAATTCAATAAGTCTCATGCAGATATAATAATGGTCCTTATAATCATCTTCACCCTTATCATTAATGTGACCATCATCACTGCCATCAACATCATCGTCTGTCATATTGTCATTGTCACCGTTGTCCTGAGTGTCATCTTTGACGTGTCATTGTTATTCGCCATTCTCAGTATCATCATCATCATCATCATTATTATCATCACCATGGTAATAAAAACAAAAATTAATACACTACCGACCAATCATTACTTCAAAACACTTTAAGAAAAATTCTTTTGAAATGTCGGGTCCTCCGTCCTAACTTATACCAATTATATATTTGATGTCATTGTAATTGGCAAACAGTTTGCAACACTGTATTATTTTAAAACAAAATAAACAAACTAAAACTATCAATATTGATAAAAGTAAAAAAGTCGTATCCTCATTGAGTGATCCCCACAATGTCACTTCCCAGGTTGTATCCTAAAATTGGGTGTGATCCCTGGCTATACGACATTCTGGGTTTATGACTTCTGACTAGCGCCCACCCTAACAAAGATACTGACAATTTGGGAGACCGGCAACATAGGGCAAGATAGCTCAGTTGGTAGAGCGCCGGTACGGTAACCCGAAGGTCGCAGGTTCGAATCCCGCCCCTGCCAGTTTCTTTGTTCACTTTGAAAAAATATTGATAACACTTAGGAGGGCCTGACCTTTCAGTCCTAGAGGGATTGTTCCCAAAGACTAAATTAGAAGTTAATATGGAAGAAATCCTTGATATCTTAATTTTGTTTTATTTTGGGAAAGGTATTTCAAATTCCCAACAAGTCTGTGTAGTCACTTACAACTGACCAGTTTGATCACAAATATCAAGATACATGTACGTGTGCATTAGTGGTAGCAATGGAAAAATTATGTTAATAGTGGTGCAGAAGCCTGTTCGGAATACTTGAAGTTCAGTGCACTCCGAATACCAGGCACAGTTACACATGATTTGATACAATGTGCAAGTCTGTTTTGGCAATATGAGTGGAGGTTTTTTCAAAATGCTAAAATCTACCAGCATTATTGTTACTGACTCGACAATGTGATAAAAAAAAGCAATTAAATTCCATCCACCTATTCTATGATTCCGCGATCCTCATGCATCGGTAATCAGATGTATAATCACAGGTGGATGGAACCAGAGTATTTAATAAAGAAATAAAAATGTGTAGTTATTTGCTTATTTTATTTAATCAATTCAAAAATTTAATAGACTCCTGTACTGATGTTGACATGTGCGCTTTCTTATGGAAGTCTGGTAGGGCCCGGACGACAGATTTGAAACTCCATAGAAAAGTGGCAGTTTCTCAGGGATAAAATTTACCACAAGCATGCAATTGGCCTATGTCTCTGGTCACTTTAATATCAACTGTCTGTCATGGCTGAATTCCAGGCTATGGATCACACTGTTCATAGGTACATTGTTCGTTTTCCTTAAGTCTGGGTAAAATACACCCAAGGTCAATCATCTACAAAATAAAACTGATGAAAACTTTTCACATGTTAGTGTTAACTTTCTCAAAATTCTGAATCATGTGCTTTCATGGCTTTTGCCTTATGCTCCTTGAAATCTTTTTGCATATATTTTGTCTGCTAGTGGTGTACTTCACCAAGGAAAATGCCCCGCCCTTCATAGGAAACAATTCATGAGTACCACTCTACTAAGCAGGCTAGTTTGTTTTTACAAATGTCGGTCATGAGTTTTTAACCTTAAAAAAAACAGTTTTCAGGCGTGCAAAGCCATTTGTAAAAATTTGTTCAGTTAGTTGCGTATGAAGAGTAGCGATATTACATTTTTTAGTTAACAATTATAAATTCCACCAATGGTTGGTTATCTCTTGTGTTATCATTAAGCAAATAGAATAGGTAAGTGGGGAGCTCACTCACTCTAACTAAACAAATACGCCAGGAAAAGTCCAGCATGCTCTGATAAATAGGCCAAAGAGTGGAATTTGGTAGCCTAGCACACATGTATACGAATTGCTCCCTTTCAGAGCCTCACATTGATTGAAGTATCTGTTGAACTGGTCGACATAGTGTTGTCCTGTGATGTGAAGCGGGTAGGCGTAAGCTTTCAAAATTCCTGTGTTTCTAGAGTTGGCCGGCAAGACCTATGTGAAACATGTTTGTCTTATTCTGGTTGGACGGCTTAATGGAGGAACATTGATTCAGCTGGGTTTGGGGCCTTGGGATGTCTGAGCAGGGAATAACCAATGTACGTTTGGTGGAATTTGACCACGTTTACACAAGGTGTATTTGGTCATAATCTGTTACCCTGATGTGCAATAACTGTGGACTGAAATATGCCTGTGATACTCTACAATGGGCCATTGGATGGCTGCAGTGCAGCAACACCCACACAGATCAGTCTCTCTGTACCCATCAGTAATGGTAATCATATGGAGAATGAAGACAACGGAGGAGTAAGAGAGGATCAGGTAATATGCGGGCAGAGGATGGAGTCGGTAAAGTGATAGGAAAAACATGCACATTGACATTTTTCTATTAAAAAATATTAAAGCCTACTTAACAATATTGGCATAGATTATTTTGTCTTTTGTTACTATGCAAGTAAGTACAAATTGATGAAGAATCTTATACAAGATTTTTGTAGGAATTAATTTGTAAAAAATGTTATGAAAGTTTTAAAAATCTGTTTTGTCTTTTCCCTCTCGTCGCTCCCTTCCTTTTTTAAAATTCTTTTTCCACCTTTCCCAGGAGCACAAACTCCAGAGGAAAACCAACATTCACTTCATGATGCCCGAGTTGACAGAAGCCTCCGAATCTGATCCAGGTCGGGATAACATTACCCTGTCCACTGCTGTCACCACGACTGCACTGTCAAGGTCCCTTTCCACCCCTGTACCGGGGTCGCCAGGCCCAGAGATCCAGTACAAGTCAAGGGAGGACTCTACCACTCTCAGCCAGGAAGGGGTGGAGAAGGAGCAGGATGGGTCACCATCACCATCACCATCATCATTATCAGAGGAGAAATCCCTTCTGCCGGATTCAGTCCTTAGCACGTTGGAACTGAAAGTGGGGCAGTCCAGAGAGTGAGTTGAACCGATCTGAAATCAACCTTCTCAAGGGCAGGGGGTTGTGGAAGTCAAACCCATCAAATCGTTTGGGCTGATTAGTTTCCCAAGATAACTGGAGTCCCCCCCCCACAAGGTGTTCAAGCAACCATTTAGCTACCAGTGAAAGTTACTTATTCCTTGGCAAAATAGCTTCAGAATTCGAACCTCCCAACCTCACCCCCATAGTAAATAAGTTTATTATGGTTGGTCAGTTACAGAGATCTATTATATGCCTTCATTGTAAGAATTAACACTTAACCCCTTGCGTATGGATGACGCCATAGGGCGCAAAAAAAACAGTGCCACCAGGCCGGATAACGCCACTGGCCGCTGTTTGTGCAGTTTCAATCCATTGTTAGATTATTGTTTATGTCATGCTTGACTTCACAAACACATTGTAGCGGTTCGATTTGGCTGCCAGAACCGCTGCAACACCCCGACGTCTCCCGTAAAATACCGTGCTCAAGGGGTTAAAACCAAAACACATCAGTCACTGTTGGTACGATTTTCAAACTTTTTCTTGATTCTAATGAAAGTCTCCATGTTCGTGACACCTGTTGAACCAAAAAAAGGAAAGCAAGTGCAGATACAGTACTCTTTAAAGTTTTGTGGAAATAGCAAAAGAGAGGACCCCCAAAATAATAGCTGACAATGTTTTCTAGTAATAATTATGGAGAATGCCAGAAACGGTTGTGATTCCAACCATTAGCCCATAACTCTACTAAATATCCAGAACAAAAATGTTATGAATGCATAATTTCATATGGAACTGCAAAACCAGCAGAAATCGATGTTTCACCATTCATTTACAAACATATTATTTACTGTAGGGGCCAAAAGTATCTCTATTCAATATGAATTTCTAATATCTAGGACATCGTTCATAACCAACCACCAAACAAAATTGTCAGCTAGTTAATAATAATTTTATTTTGTCACTTATTAGTCTGGTCTTACAATGTGTAGCTGTTAATTGATGTTGTCCCATTCGTGTGAACTCTACATCTGGCTGTTAGTCTTTCCTTTGAAGTTGTTGCAACAACGACTAGAATAATCAGTCTTTGTTAATGAAAAATATACAGAATGGAAAGACTTACAGCCGACACGGGTTGCGAGTCCAAAATTACAAAAATGGTATACAACAGATGTTTAAAATGGTATACAACAGATGCTTACATAAGTAAATAACATTAATAAAGTGAGCAGCTTTTCATTATTGCACACACACAGTTGCATAGAATGATGCAGACATGGAACATTAGAATACATGTGGATGATGTTTTTTATCAGAAGCAAAAAGCAGCTTAAAAAAAATACTTATTTTAAATACATTTTTCCGGATGTATTTGACACTAAAATATCAGCTGCCCCCCAATAGAAATAAAAATGTTCATGATCCTATTCTTATAAACTATGATTCTTAAAAAGGAAAATAGAAAGATGCCCTTTCTTTAAATACCAGCTTTTTATCAAAAAGTATTATTTTATATTTAAATGGGATGCTTGTCCAAGAATTTCTTTCTAGAATATTAAGAGCAAAAGATTTGTGTTTCAAAATGTTTCTGTTTGTGAGTATTTTTGATTCTATTTCTGTTTCAACCTGTGTTTCATCTACATGTGTGTCTATGACTAGATGAAAATGGTCTAAAAAAGATGTCTGTATAGTCAATCCTATACCAGGTCATTTGCTATAACAAAACTATTAAAGGGTATAAGGGTATAAAATATGTTTTTACATGTGTACATGCATATGTTTGGGCAAGCATTTTAAGAGAGCAAGTCCTTTATTTTGTCCATCGGTTCTAAAAACATTCTTGCACCTGAAGGTAAAGTCAAACGTAGAGACAATGACCCAGCACTGTTGGCTTTCCACAGCAAATGATTCATACATCTGTGATTTGATTTCTCGTAATCTTCTATATAACAATGTTTAGAGCCATGAGGAAAAAATAACTCCATATTTATCCCATCCCCTACAAGGAAAACACCTGACTTTCTAGTTTCAAAGTAATACTTAGCTGAGACAATATAGTGTACCCTGTGTTTATCTAGCTCTTACTTGCTGATCAAATGCTTAACAAGTTTAATTACCTCTGGTCAATAGACTAACATTTGCTGAAATCATTTCATGTACTTTGTCATGTTTAATTACCTCTGGTCAATAGACTAACATTTGCTGAAATCATTTCATGTACTGTCCTGTTTCTCTCAGATGTACTTTGATACCCAGCTCTGATTTCACAGTTGACTATATTTGCTCATGAAGAACACAGATATCTTAATCCCCTGGCTGGATTTGAACCTGTAACCAATGCTCCTGCGTGGATGTAAACATGATTTTGTTTCTACCAATTTAACATTAATCTCAAGCCCCTCCTTGCCTGTTTGCCTAGCACCTGCTCCATGACAGAGAATGAAATTGAGGACAAGTTTAACTCCCTGCAACTAGCCTTCAAAGCTAACCAGTATACACTACAGAAACGGGTCGTATTGCAGCTCAGGCAAAGAGACCTAGCAGAGAAGAATATCGATCAGGAGATAGATGGACTGATGCAAACATTACAGGTTAGTCTACAATGTACCCTTAGCTGACAAAAATGTATTTTTTTTAAAATCAAATTTATGTTTCATAAAACTTTCACTTTCTATACATGTTTTCAATTAAAGATGATGTTGATTGCCGAGAGAAGTCTGCGTCATTTTAATTTTTTATGTAGATTACGTATTGTAAAATCAAACAGCAAATTATTTCTGCCATGAAATACCAAAAAAGTGACTTTTGAGAGGTATTTTTAACAAGTCCCCTCTAGCCCGCTGGTGCCATTTGTCTGAAAGTCGTTGCTGCAGGCAGCAAAAAATTTGACGTCACAGGACGAACTCCCCTTTTGTGTCTAGCACTACAAATGGCACCAGTGGGCTGTGCTGCGCTAGAGGGGACTTGATAAAAACAGCTCTCAAAAGTAACTTTTTGGGTATTTCATGACAGAAATAATTTGCTGTTTGATTTAACAATATGCAATCTACATAAAAATAAACAAATGGCACAGACTTCTCTCAGCAATCAACACCATCTTTAAGAACTCAATTCCTGCTAGTGCAGTTTGATATAGGCATACACATGCAGTGTGTTTTGGTATGTTGTAATTAAATCGGATTGGGAAAAAAATCAGTGAAAATAATGTAGAACAAACTTTAAAAATGCAAAGAACCCAATTTCACTAAATCAACACAGTAATGACACATGTATTTATTTTAATACCATGTAATCCCAAAATATACTTGTCCATTTCTATTGTTCAATTTTCAAAATTTCCTTTTTTTGAATGCCTGTAAAGATGTTAGAGCCTCTTGCTAGTGTGGATACAGTATCCAGGGATTACATCAATAGGATCAGACAACATGTTGAGGTCTTGCAGTCGTCCTCATTACGATTATCCAGCAAGGCGGAAGGATTTGGAGCGGTGCAACAGGTAGGACTCAGACGGTTCATAATACTAATGGAATATCTCCACATTGTGGCATGGTTCTTTCCTTGTCTTTTACCTCTTGTGACTCTGGTTCGATTCCCACATAGAGCACCATGTGAATGGGGTTTGCAGTTCCTACCTGCTTCATGGGTCACCCTGGACTTATTGCTCTCTGCGGTCCCCCTCCCACTTTTAACATTAATATTGCTTTCCTTGTGACAATTCAAAGCTGGGACCAGAGAGAGCGGCTATAGTGCTAATACACTGATCAGGCCACCCTAGATAAACAAGAAACAAACACATTTCTAAAGTAAATGAGCTTGCAAAGAAATAAAGAGACATAAATTCTGGAACCAGAAAGAGACTAAATTAAACTCGGCACCAAACCCATCTCTATATTTAAGCAGTAGGATCCCGTACTTACAAAGTCTAGTCTTTTTACCTTTTTTATTCTGCTGCTGCAGGAGGGAAGGTTAAGCAAGGCAACTGATGTGATGATAACCCATGTTGAAAACCTGAAACGTATGTTTGAACGAGAACATGCAGACCTAGAAGATGCAAGGTATGTCATGGGGGCAACGAAAGATTTCCTGAACACTGACGAGAAAAGACTTAATCACAAAGAGAAGAAAGTAAAGCATGTTTTTCTAGGTCAATTCTGCAAAAACAAAATGTATCAGATAATTAATTTTAGTGTCAAGTTTTTGTTAGGAAGACCAGTTTATAACTCTGTTAATTGACTGTTTGTACTGGCCTGTTGGGCTCAACATCTCTACCTCAAGATGGACTTGTTCCTCTTGGTGTAACTTAAAACTTGCTATGCTTGTCTCCTTTAGAAAACTCCTCCAAGAAAACCGCAAGTTATTCCGAGGCAACAGCATAACGAATAACCTCTCTATAGATGGTAAGAAAAAATGCCTGTTCACGTAGCCTGGTTCTTGCATGTTTAAGCAGGTGATAATTATGTTTGTATAATTTGGGAAGTTTTGTTTGGCAGGAGCAGCACTCAGAGTTTATTCAAAGTGTTTGGGGTAATTTATTTATTAAATTAATTGGCTGAGGAAATGTACTTGGATTAATTTGTTATTTTAAAACAGTTGTGTAAAGGAGAATTGTGCAATCAAGTACACGTGCAAGAATGTGGCACCAAAATTCACTGATATTAATTAATTATATTTGTAATGTGAAGATATTTTTGAATGGAAATCAAATAATTAATGACACCTTTTTGTCCCCCTCCCTCTCCCCCACTCCTTGTTTACCTGTGGTATTGTTTGCATTCCCTGCTTGAATTGTCTCGTTTGCCTTCTGTGGTGAGTTTAAATTGTTGCTGGTAAAAACACTGCTTGTAGAAAATGATTTTCTTACATGATTCACTATCATTAAGTTAATGATGCAAAACTTCATTTTGCAAACATTCGTTGGTTTTGCAAGCAAGAATCACAAATAAAGTTTGAATCAAAGCAGACATTACATTTTTGTGACAACTACTTTCAAATTGGAATTCTCATCATAAAAGAAAAATCATACAAACAAAAAGGATTCGGACTGTGGTTTTTGATATTTGACATGTGTAAGACGTAAAAAACTGCTGACTTGGCATATAAGCTTGCCGTGTTTATGCACCGGGGCTGGTGTTTTTCATTTATTGACAAACATTCCCACAAGCTTCCAGTTGTAAAGCAAATACAGAAATTAATCTCTCAAAACGATATTTTAATATTCAAATTGTATTGCTTTGCAATTTATTTATTGAAGTGAATCATGCTGAGAAATGTTTTGCATGTCTTCAGTAAATCTTACTTTCTTTTTAAAGGTACAAGGCCCCCATTACAATTTTGAATTTGATTTAATGACCAATTTTAGTATGATATCACTCGAATGAAAATATAGACTTCAACATGAAACAAAGAATCGGCAAAATAAAATAAAACTGTTTGAACAACGTAAATATGTCGAAAAATAGTCTTGTACCTTTAAATGTGTCTTTCTTTCTACATGTTTCAATGTGGAAGTCTCTTTCCCATTTATTATTCTCACAAATTCAGCATGTCTTTGCCAATTGTAGTTCTTTTGCTTCATTTTACCTCTGTCTGCTTTTAAAAATGAAGTAAATGTGTCTTTGTATCAACTAGTAAACTGCACAATGATTAGTATGCAAATTACTCCTTTTACCATTTTATTCTTGTTTAACCCCTTGCGTATGGATGCCGCAAATATGCGCAAAAAAAACAACAGTGCCACCAGGCCGGATGACGCAATTGGCCGCCGTTTGTGCAGTTTCAATCCATTGTTGGATTATTGTGTATAGGTTACGCTTGACTGCACAAACACATTGTAGCGGTTCGCTTGGCTGCCAGAGCCGCAGCAGCACCCGACGTCTCCCGTAAAATACCTTACTCAAGGGGTTAAAGTGTGTGTTAATAACCCTGTGATTGTTTGAAGTATTTTCTAGGCATTTGAAGTGGCTTGTCATTGGCATGTGTTCGGTTAGCAGATAATTAAAACAATTTAACAATGTGTCTTATAATAGCTCTGGCTCTGCACTATAAAGGGAGTTTCATTTTGATATGCTGATGGACTTTGTTTAAACTCCCTGTGATGGAGCAAACATTGAAATCTATAATTATTCGTATTTTGGTATTGTGGAGGAATTGGCTATTTCTATTTTCAATCAGATGTAAATCATAATTTTCAAATATTCTAGTGTAACTAAAGAGGAATACATTTTTGCGAACCACTAACATTCTCCTGCGTATTATCAATTATGTAAATGGTGGTGGGTTCAAGGTTTGTATCCATCTTTAATAAACTAACATTTTTAACAGGGGTGGATCCACAGTGCCATTTGCCGAGGGGGGGGGGGGGGGGGGCTAAGCGGACATAGTACATGTATGTACCTCATGGGGTTAAATTTTCATTTGCGAGGAGGGCACACACCCTCTCAGCCCCTCGCTGGATCTGCCATTGTCTAAAGGCTTGGTCATATCTCACAACCTGAAAGCATATGCCAACAATGATAGTTGCATTATGACCCTGTACTGTTAAATGACATCACCATTACAGTCGAGCATAAGCATTGATAGTAACTGATCATAGTATGCTGTGGAAAGGTTTACTAATGATTAAAAATGAAAGATTCTTAATGATTTTTAACAATGTCATCTATCATTCAAAATTTTTCTGAAGTATTAATTACTAACTGGGAGGTTTTGGATTACTAATAATTGCTTATTACTTGCATTTAAGGGGTGAGGTTAGCTGGTCTCACCGACGAAGGAAATCATCCCACCTTGGTCTGTACATTGGTTTGAAAAATTGAGAAAATTCCTCCAACCTCTATTGGGGATTTATCCTCTATTTAGATCTTCGCCCATGAAACCATTTAGGTGGAAGAGTTACCAACCCTACCATCACTGTTGGTAACCTTTAATACCTAGAGTGGCTTTTAGCCTTGTATTGTACAACTTCAATTAACAAAAAATAATTTTTGACCGTGTTTGTTAAACCTTTTATCTTTGTGAATGATTTTATTTTCAAGGTGAGGCAGACTCCAGGTTATTGAATCGAAGGGCATTATCCATGTCAGGTGGAAGCTCAAAGGTAGGACACAGTTGGTATTCAACATTCCATTATTTAATTAATAATATCCCTTGTGCTATTTAAAAGGTCAAAGTCAGTCAAAATTTCCTTCCACCTCCCCTGCCTATACTTTGTACACAGACAAGGTCAGATTACATGTGGTTTGTACATGTGGCAGAAGGGTCACAAACAATCACCTTGACTGATTTTGACCCATACAACAACATGGCTCAGAATGCATGTTTGCATAGGGGTTTTAAGTTCTGACTACTGTCCATAGCATCACTATGCAAGAATTCTGCAAGACGATTGTTGTAATATTATATATGCAGCGTATTATTGCATGGTTTGCTGTCTTTACTATCTAGATAATTTAAACCAAAAATGATTCTCTGTGATTATCACCAAGGTTTGGGGAGGGGGGGGGGGACTCGTTGAGTGTTTGAATTCCTTACTGGGTCTCTTTTTTTTTCTTGAGTTGAGATTATCTCTCTGATAAACACTGCATGCAGCAAGTTGACTTTTGGCCGTCAAATATGAAGTTAGTCCCGTTAAGAACCATTTTAATGAACATTTAAATTTTATTTTGAAAGAGTTTGATTTTCAATGATGTGTCAAGTGACAAACTTTTGAAGAAAGCAGTAAAAATATAATAAAATGCTACTATTAATTGGCTCTGACAACAATTTAAAAAAAATGTGAGTGAATGAACAAAATTGATAAAGTTTGTGATTTCAAAATAATGCTTTAATTTCAAATTTATTTAAGTAAATACTACAATGGCCTTTAAATTCATCATAAAAAGCAGAACCTTTTAAATACTTTTCCCAAAGCTGAGCACTAGCTGCAGACTGCTTTGAATGCAAGATTGGACACATTAAGGCATTGCAGTCCGTTTGTTATGCAAATGCTATTATTGACCATTAATATAACCATGTGTAAAGCTTGAACTTGAGCTAAATTACACTACCACTTTTAAATGCTAGTAATTAATCATTAAATATGGTCTGCTCAGCATGCCTTTCATGGGCTTGGCTTACTGAATTCAATAGATGGTAACTTTTTTTGTGCATGACTAGGAATTAGAAGAAGTATTTTTGTCAAACTTTGGTAAAAAAAATCTTTACTTTGTGAGCCGAGGGAGGTAATGCTACCATTTTAACAGAAATTTGTTACGTTTGATATAGTTTCAGGATTTATTTGTCAATTTATTGAATCATCCATTTTGTAACCATTCCCATGGAGTGTCAAAATGAAAAATAACTTTCATGATTTCATCTCACAACTTGACATATTTCATTTTCCCACAATACCTCCAACTCCCTCCCTCTCCCTCACCCCAATCATTCGTCACCTCACTTCCATTGACCAGAAACCCACCAGTCTGTTCCAGCTGGCTAAAATGTTAACCAACCCCAACAAGAATGCATCCGGTCTGGAACCAACCAAAGGAAAACCAGTCGTGACCCAAATCCGTCATCAGGTCTTTAGTACTAAATGCACAAAAACCTGTGATGATCCTTGTGTTGTTTGAGTGGTTCGTGTGTGCCATTGCACTTGGTCCAGTTCAGACTTAAATGATAAAACCTCAAATCCCAATTTCTTTAACTCTAAATTAAGCAAAATGAAGTCAATCTCCACTGGCCACCTTTCAATTATGGCCAGTTTTGCCATTGTCGCCAATGTTCTATCTTGACTACATTTCCATTGTGGCCACCTTTCCATTGTGGCCACCTTTCCATTGTGGCCACCTTTCCATTGTGGCCACCATTCCATTGTGGCCACCATTCCATTGTGGCCACCTTTCCATTGTGGCCACCTTTCAATTGTGGCCACCTTTCAGTTGTGGCCACCTTTCAGTTGTGGCCACCATTCCATTGTGGCCACCTTTCCATTGTGGCCACTTTTCAGTTGTGGCCACCTTTCAGTTGTGGCCACCTTTCAGTTGTGGCCACCTTTCAGTTGTGGCCACCTTTCAGTTGTGGCCACCTTTCAGTTGTGGCCACCTTTCAGTTGTGGCCACCTTTCAGTTGTGGCCACCTTTCAGTTGTGGCCACCTTTCAGTTGTGGCCACCTTTCAGTTGTGGCCACCTTTCAGTTGTGGCCACCTTTCAGTTGTGGCCACCTTTCAGTTGTGGCCACCTTTCAATTGTGGCCACCTTTCAATTGTGGCCACCTTTCAGTTGTGGCCACCTTTCAATTGTGGCCACCTTTCAATTGTGGCCACCTTTCAATTGTGGCCACCTTTCAATTGTGGCCACCTTTCAATTGTGGCCACCTTTCAATTGTGGCAAGCTTTTCATTGTGGCCAGCTTTCCATTGTCATGGTGGCCACATTTGAATTATGCCTCTCTAATGTGGCTTGTAGCGACTTTTTAGCAGCCACTTTTTATCCCTCCCCTGGCCACTGAATTCAAGTCCATATAAGTTTTTTACCCCTAAATGGATGGATTTTAGGTTTGTGTCATTTGTCTGGCTGCACAATTGATCCTCGCTCCTGCTCTTGCACTCTGATTTTAAGTTACAGTTGAGCAGATGTGATCCCATGTCATCCTGGCTAAATAGTTTTTTTGTATTTGACCCACATCCTGTTCCGACCCATGCAAGTTACTGGTTTATTGGCTGTGAAGTGATTTTTTAGGGGGGGAAAATGTTCAATGTTACAATTGATTATAGAAAGAACACTCAGTTATTGGGGCAATATAGATGATTGTTACTCAGTATATTTACATAGTTGCATACTTTTTTAATGCACTTGCAAACCTTCCTTGGTTTATTTTGTAATGTGATGTCCTAATTCTCATATGTTTAGATTAAAACAAATTATAGAGTAGCTTTTTTCAAATTTGTCATCAGTTTAGTTTCTGACTTCCTGCATGTACTTTCTTATCCATATATCCATAACATGCTTGTCTTTCCTGTGTGACATGTGTTGTGTGTGATCCTTCTCAGTCCTTCCGAACGCAGCCATTCAGTCAATGTGATATTCGTAATCGCTCCGTCAGCTGTGTGCTTTCACCTGATCTGGTCTCCCCACATCACCCCTATCATGAATTCATTGAGTACAATCAGGTAATGAGTAGTCGAGTAACACCCGGAAGGAGTTGTTATTGGTGGAGGTTGAGATGTTAACACAGCTGAGAACAGGGAGCTTTTGCAATTTAGATTGAAATGTGATGGCAGCACAATGTCTTTTGCATGGCTAAACGCTTCTATTTCTG
This sequence comes from Hippasteria phrygiana, assembly GCA_037893225.1. NCBI lineage: Eukaryota > Metazoa > Echinodermata > Asteroidea > Valvatida > Goniasteridae > Hippasteria > Hippasteria phrygiana. Next base: position 384,036 of record JAZGUH010000082.1, read on the forward strand.
CATTATGTTTGTAGTTGCGAAGCAAGTAGGAACACTTGCTTCCTTCGTAACTCTGCGACTGTTGCACCATTCTCTCTTGAGGCCTTGCATATTGTGGTTTGCCTTTTTCACTGAAGCAGTATTTTTTTCTTTTGTGAAATTTCTTTGTTTGTACTCACTGTGTCTTCTGTTTCATTTACACTGTAAATACCGTTGCTCACTGACTGGATCAGAACAAAAATTAACAGATCAAGATGATCGTCAAACTGTTGAATTTAAGTTTGACAGAGAAGGGGTTCTAGGATATAAATAAATGAAAACTATTGTAAAATGCACTAAAAAAAATCAAAAATGAACATTTGTCAATCCGGAAAACAAAACCAGTTGAGATAAATTTTCTTGGCTCACTACCTAGAAAAATTTTCTGAGGAAAAATTTGTCTTCATACATTTCTTGTAAAAGAAGATTTTCACTTTTAGAGATATGTGTTGGTTGGGGGAATGGGGGGAAGAGCTTGGGAATCCAGGGGTGACGTGTGACCTTGGTGTTGGATGTCTGATGCACTTATTGTGAGGAGTGTTTCCAATAGTATTTGTAGTTTTGATTAAAGGACATCACTACTATACTTTGCAATATCCACTCTACATGATCCTCAATCTTCATCTTCAAACATAATTCACATTTTTCTTGGTCACCATAAATCACCTCACTGCATGCATGATCCAGCATTGATTCATCTACTGTCATGAATATTCACGCTGGAATTAGCACTTATTTGCACACATGAATATTGGAATATCTGATGTCGCTATTGTGTCTTCTCTGATAATTAGACTGGTAGGAGGCGGGCCAGCGTGGCTACTGTGGTTGGATCTGGGTTGCTTAGTTCCTCATACGGTTCACAGGTGAAGTTAACAGTAACAATCCATTACCGTGCAAACAACTCCATAACTACAAGCTAACCATATACACATTACTCATCTCAACAATAACTCTTCTGCTGCTTATACTCAAGATTGTTTGTTGGTCTTTCTGTATGTTTGTCTGTTTTTGTGCTTGTTTGTCAGTCTGTTTTTTCTTTGCTTTGTGGTAACCAGTTACTGTGATGAAACTTGTTCTGAAAACAGGTTGTTTATATTGTAGTCCTGCAAGGTTCATATCTCTCTCCTTTCTGCCAAAGATGTTTGTTTTGTTTTTATTCTGCTCAGCTTTAATTTTGTCCCTTTTTAGCAATTTATGAACCGTTCCTCATTTTGAGATGTCACCATCGATCACCAAAGTTTGTTATTTCTTTCCAAAATGGAACACAATTATGTGGTGGTGACCACGTTGCTGTTTAAATGTAGTTGTAGGCTTTGTGTTGTAATCTTCTGATTCAGATGAGGATGTTGAGTTGCATTTGTTTTTTTCTTCAATTTAAAACAATTCTCTGCTTCTAGTGAATTGAAAAGTTACATCAATTGGCAGTCGCTCATTTACCCGAAGCACAAGTCTTGTACTAGGTGTTTACATCTTGGCATTAAGCCACCCCAAATACCAACCACTAATTTATGACTCAAGGCTGCATCAAAACGTCATTTTTTTCAGTTCTTTATGAATTTTAAGACTTTCCAAGTCACAATTATTGGTGCTTATCCATTCTGCTGGAAATTATACAGTGCTTTAACTTAATATGAATTAACTGAACTTGTGTTTCTCATGAAAGTCAACCAAAAATAGATTACATTGACTTCATATTTTAACTCTTTTTTTCCCTTTTTTCTTATCCAGTTATTTTTTTCTTTTTCCTTGCCCTGCCATTTTACTTTCTTTTTAAATTTTTCCTTTATCTTATCTTTACCATCATTCACTTACATTAATATTTAACCTTTCCTTTTTTCGTAAAGAAAAAACACTTTTTTCATTCTGTATTCTTTTTTCCTTTATCTTTGATTTGTCCCTTTGCTTTTTCTTGATCTTTCCCTATCCCTTGTATCTTACCCATTAACTCACTAACTGTAAACCGGTATATGCCCTTTATCCATTCAATAGCCACTTTTATTTGGCAGTCATCATTCACGATCGCAAACGGAGCCCGGCGGCATTAGCCTGGGCCAAGGGGTAAGAACGGAGGACCACAGTCAGTGTCCATTTTTGCTGGCTCCTCAACCCCCATAGTCATCCAGATGTATATCTGTGTAGCTGTAGCTAGTGAAACCATTAGTGTGTTTCATGTAGCAGGTTAATTTACATTCAGTGTATTATGTTAAATGCTGTTGTTTTTTTGGAGTGAAGTGGGTTTCAATGACAATGTTTAACCCTCCCTCTCTTTCTGCCAAAATAAAGCCAACTAACCTACCTATCAAAACCTATCGAGTTTCAGGTTGAAACACACAAGCGGTTGGAGAGGAAGGGCTTAGGTTTTTAGCCGCGTCGCATTGCAGACGGGGCTCTATAAGCGCTTAGCATTGTTGTTGTTCTTGTTCTTCTTGTTGTGCCAAATTCATTTTCGCGACACGGCTCAACAGAAGAGGGCGGTACAACATTTACTATGCTTTACTGATTCCTAGGTTGACGACGTAGCTCCTGCACGAATTTGTGCTTGTTTGATAGGTTATGATAGTTATAACGGTAGGAGGGTTAATTTATTTAACACTTGGGAGCACATACATTTTGCAAGACACGTGTTTATGCATGCAGCTAACTAAACCCTCCTGCTTACTTGCTACACCCAGCATGCCTTGCTTGCAGTGAACTTGCACAGAACTTGCACAGAACTTGCAGTGAACTTGCACAGAACTTGCACAGAACTTGCAGTGAACTTGCACAGAACTTGCAGTGAACTTGCACAGAACTTGCACAGAACTTGCAGTGAACTTGCAGTGAACTTGCAGTGAACTTGCACAGAACTTGCAGTGAACTTGCACAGAACTTGCACAGAACTTGCAGTGCCATTTTCTGACTTTGTATCTATTATAAAAGTGTGTACAGCGTCCCCCCTGCACATATCGTTGGCCCATTATAATTACTAGAGGCCCTTAATTATTCACAAGTTGTTTTTTTATAAAAAGACCATCCATTCCAAAATGGCTTGAAATACCAAATTGTGGAGAAAGTTAAGACTTCGCAGAATTTTTTTATTGTGGAGTTTTATCTTGAAATTGAATATTTTTTCAAGGTTACAATCTGGCTTAAGATCAGTTATCAGAAATCATTCAACTGAGACCTTTTAGCATTGATTCAACAACTACTGTTTTGTCTTGTATTTTGTCAAGTACACATTAATATGGCCGCAAACTATGTTTGTATCTTACTGCTTTGTTTGTTGTGATACTGGCCACCTGCCAATAATGATCACTTTTTAGACAATCTGGAAGAAATTGTTCTTGGTCTGGTGTGAACTGTGATAAACAAAGGGTATTATATTACTTGTCTATTGTGACCACTTTGTGTATTGGTCACCTCTTGACAATGTCATTTCAGTCCAGCAAAACCCTGCATGTGATATATCTTGTAGATTTGTAATTCTTGCATGCTTTCTTGACGTAGCCCTTCCCTTGTCCAAGGCTTTCAGATATTCTGTATTAGCATTCATTTTTAGTGAGTTTTGAAGTAAGCTTATCCTGTTTTCTTGACCCGTTTCCAGTCCCGTTTGGCCGGAGCAGTGCGGCGGACATCTGTACAACTCAGCAACTCACTGAATGCAGAAGATTTCAAGGTAAATCACTTTTTTAAAAGATATAATGTCCGTGCCTTTTTCTATTTATTTATTTGAAGGCTTTTCAATGATCATTCACCATTATTTATTTGACTGTCGATTTGTGACAGGAAGCTAAGGCAAGGCTTACTGGTAGTCTGAGCACGGGGACCGTAACCAGACATACCCCACTCTCACGGACTGATAGCTCCATTGTAAATAATCGACGACTGAGCGATGGGTCAACGGAGTACACTTCACTGGAAGGGTCTATCTCTGCCCCGACGTAAGAGCCAAGATGGAAAAATGTTACAGTCTGTCAAAAATAAGTCAAGTGTAAAGTTCTCTTTATCATTTGGAAGTAATCTGCAGGTTATCGTCTTTACGTGTTATACATACTCCTGCCATAAATCAATGTAACACTGACTTTTTCTATGATTTTGGTCAAATTTCCTCAGATATTTCCATTTATAAAAATATAATTTCTCTCTGATTTCTTTAAAAAAAAAATTCATTCTAATATAATTTTTCTCCCTGATTTTCCTCTTTTTTTCCATTTTTAAGTAGACCGTTTCACAAATTGTTCTGAAATCTTACTCTGATTTTTCAAGTTTTTCAATAAACTTTTTTTTCTAGTTTTCCTCTTACTTTTTCATTTCTTATCTTTGGCAGACTCAGTCCATCCAGCCCACTACCGAGCCCTGCCAACAGAGATACAGTCTCCCTCCCATCCACCCCAATGATCTCCAACTTCTCTAAGATCATCGACCCTGAAGCAGTCAAGAAGGGACTACTTAAGCAGGATGGTAGTGACCCTAAGGATGTCAAGAAGGAAGAGGAAGTTTTTCAGCAAGGGTAGGATTCTATGGGATTCTAGCTGCTTGCCTCTGTACCACCAGTTTGCCGCATCTTTCCCCCTTGCTATGGTCTTGTCCTTATTAAGAACTGCTTATTTTTTTTACTCAAAATAAGTGACTCCTAATTTGTGATTGAGCTCAATAAGTGACTCCTAATTTGTGATTGAGTTTAAACTTGCTATGTTCCTGCTTTTGGGGCATTGTACAAATTGCTGGCGGACTGCCAAGAATTTAATTCCTCCAGGGCAGATCTGATAAACTGAGGCGCGATGCAATTAATGTGGAAAGCCATTTCTGTTTACGGTATCAGGGCCTGCATTACGCACAAGTAGATTTTTTGTTAAAGGGCACTATATTCGTTGAAAATTGGTTCGTATATATATATTAAAAAAAGGGCAATTTGAAAGAGCATGGATAAAGTAACTTTAAACCAAATGACTTAAGACTTGGATACAAGGTGTTAACTGCAATGCTGCTTATTATGCCATTGAAGCTCAAACAATCCAACTAACTCCTGACTGATGTCGTTTGTCTGGTGTTTGTCCTGTAGATACGAGCAAGGAATCAGGACTCAGGTTACTCACGAGCTGGCTGATCTACGGGAGCAGCAGAAAGCATTTTGTGATAACCTGGAGGATCTCATCAATCAGGCAGAAGAGGAAGAAGAAAGAGAAGAGGCAGAGAAAGAAACGTGAGTCACTTGGAAGGACGCATAGGTTTGGGATTCCTCCAAACCCCACTCCTTCCTTGTAGTAAAGCAGTTGGAAAGAACATTGTTAGAATATTCATGTGAATGACCCCTAACCTCAAAATATTGCCCAGCAGATTTATGAGCTAAGCAGAAGTCTGCTGAGAACCAGTGTCAAGTAATGCTCATAACATGATTTATTGGCTGGTAACCAGTTCTGTGCTTAGCAACATTGCACTTAATGAGCAGCTTGGTGACTTTTGTTATGGGTATTGTCCCAACACAAGGCCAAAATGCCACCCAACATGTGGGTTACAAAAGACAAGAAAAGACAAATCACAGGGGTAGAAGGTATCTTTTCACATTTCGTTTGAATTGTGAAAGATTATTATAGGTGAAAAGGAAACAGGTTCCAGAGAGAGGCAGTACGGGGAAGAATTTATTATCTTGCAGTACTTTGAAGCAACAAGAATGAAAGGCGGGTAGAATGCTATCTTTAATATGACGTGAGTCTTATAATGAAATGTACATCCCATCTTCTATTTGTTCTTGATTTCTATGATATAATGCTTTGTTTTTGGCCTGGTTTTTCCCACAACAGTCAACCTGACAAGTGTAGCAACGGAATCCTACGACAACTCCAAGAAATCAGTATGCGCTGGCCGCGTGCCACACGTATTACCCGCCTCATTCTCACCATAGTTGTCTTCCTGTTTGCGCTGTTATATGTCTTCATCACCGTGGTGCCTCTAGAATCGTGTCTGAGTGGTAGCCCCGTCATGTATTCACCATGGAGAACTCTTAAAGAGCTTCTATGGCCATACACGGAGCTGAGACACCACAACCCACCTCCAAGATAACGGACTACCTCCATTCCTACGGCTGTAAATATATATATGAACCATTTGTTGCCTTAAAGGTTATGGAAATGCCTCTGCTAGGAATTCATTACAGCATCAAAATGGTTTGTTCTATGGATTAGCAGATGGGATTTCTAAAAGGCTGGTTCCTAATAGTTTGAAGCGTGCACAAAAATATATTTATTCTTAAGAATGAATTTATATATAATCCAGTTACTTGAGGACAAGAAATTACCAGAACCCTTTGCAACCCTCCTTCCTCTTTCTTATCCTTGCTAACAAATTTGGTCTGTACTCTGGATAAGAGCCAATGGAGTTTGTATTTTTGGCCTGAACAATGTTACCAAAGGGGCTAGGAACATACTCCCTGGTAGAATTTGTTCAGAAGATATTTGCTATGGTTTTTTCCTTTTTCTTGTTTAATATTTTCCTGATATATTCCAATGCAAAGGGCATTTTCTTCATGTTTTTTAGATCTTGAATATTTTCTTTCGGTGAATTTATTTGGTTGATTACCTCTGCGACTAAATGAACTATGGGTGTGGGAGTAGGAACTTGACTCATATTAAACATGAACATTATTAAAATAAGCAATTAAAAATTGAAACTAGAGAAAACCGAGCAAGATATTAAAAAAAAAACATTGAAAAAATAATTATAAAATTAGACTATTTTTAAAAAAAAAAAAATTTTGGGGGGGGGGGGGGGGGGTTGACGAAAAGAAAAAGACCCATCCAAAAGGGATCTATCTGACATTGATGACAGCGTTTCACTGCTGCTATGCTGAGTGCCTAAAAGAATTATAAGGCATAAAAACACAGTTACACAGATTGTCTGGCTTTGTGTATTACTATCATTTGTCCCCCATTGCCCCCTAGCTGCGATCTGCCTTTGAATTTGACTACCATACACCTGCAATTTGGACAGTAATTTTCATATGACTCTTGCTTTAAACTGTACATATCAATATTTCATATTGATATGTGTGTCGATACACTGTCATTGAAAATACATATGAAGTCACAAATTGGCGATTATCAATAATTAAGTTGAAAGTAGGTTTAGATTTAGAAAACAGATTTGGGCAAGGCCAGGATTTGGAAAAATATGTTGATGGTCATCTTGGTTTAACGGACAGAAACAGTGGATGAATGGTTGGAACTTTGAAGCTGAACATTCTATCTTTATAATTTTGTTGTTAATTTCTCTATTCAGTTTGCTGATTTTGTAGGTGACCATATCAATATGTGGTTGGTCCACAATGTACACGTGTGTGATATATTCATAAAGCTGATATTTGGTTAGAGTTGTACTTAATGTAAACTAAAGTTTAAGGCCCTCATTTGTCTTTTTCAGGGCTTATGAAACAAAGAAGAAAAATTACTTTATCTAGGAGATACATTTTCTATATGTGGAGTGTCCAAGCAGTCTAATGTATTTATTAGAAAGTGGGTTTGAATCCCAGCCCAGCCAATCACAGCACTTGTGTCTTTGAGCAAGACACTTTATCATAATTGCTTCTCTCCACCCAGGTGTAGAAATGGTAAGAGTTGGGGAGTAACCATAAGGAATAGAAATATTCTCAATCATTTAATGCCAAGGAAACCAGATATAAATTCCGGCCTGATGAGCCATATTGGCTCGGGACAGACTTCTACTTTTTATCTAGAGGCTTCATACCAAGCCCTCACTACATAGTGCATCTACTACCTGGTGATATACAGGTCTTAATCTGTTTTGTGTTTCTTGGTATCTGTCTTACAGTTTCTTCCTTTGACCCACATGTTCTTCCTTCTCTTTGCACTTTTATATTTCAGTTGAGCATTCAAGTAGGTACTTTTAAAGTGAGTGACCCGTTAATAAGATGTTTAGATTTGCAACTCCAGTGGCATTTATACCACGAAGCCTGTCTAAAATAATCGTTTTTTTTGTTTTATTCCATTGAATACCATTATTCACTTCCTGACCTTTCTTGTTGGTTAAATTCATGCCAAATCTTCCTGTTTTTCCGCACGTCCGTCAATTTGTTAACAAACTGTGATGGTTTAAACAAACGTCAGAAGTTTAGCAGTTTTAGACTTCAAGTCTGTATTGTAAGTATTTGTTGAGAGACATGAATACTGCCGTTGTTTTGTTTGTTTGTTTGTTTGTTTGTTTGTTTGTTTGTTTGTTTCAGTTGTTTGTTTGTTTGTTTCAGTTGTATTGTGTGTGGGTGTTTTTTTTTAGGCTTGCTTTTGTTTTTTTTATTTTAAGAATGGAAGGATATATTATGGTTACACTTGTGCGAAGGCAAAAGATGTATTCAAAGTGCACCAAAAGTACTGCAAATTTAGAAAGTTCATGAAAGAAATGTAAGCAGGTTTGGCTCGAAAAGATCAGACAGAAAAGTCAGACTTTGATGCCCTTTGATAAAAAGATTTTATCAATTATGGAGGGAATTTCACTAAAAGGCCAAGAAATTAAAAGGTGCCAAAAAGACTTTTATGAGTGTAGGAATTGCAAATACATTTGTACTTCACTGATCACAAAAATAAAACCGTTTGTTTTCATAGAATTATTTGTCTTTGAGAAGGAAAAAATGTGAAAATTATAAACTGAGGAACTAAGTAAAATAAAGTGAACGAATAAAGTTTATAAAATAAAATGTCACGAAAAATGAAAAGCGCAGTTTGTCTTGATGCAAATTTGATTCTATTCCAGACAACTATTATTGTGCCATTTCAGATGTGCCTTAGCTTTCAAGATATTTGTATATATATGATAATGTTGACATTGCATTATTTATATTTATATTCATGCAAAGAAAAACCAGCAATAGATCAATTCTCTTCAGTTCTTGATTACCATTATTAAAGATTGTAATAAGTTGTTCCAGTATTGAATGTCTTCTTTTATAAACTGTTGAACAGTCTTCTGAGTAAAGAAATTGTTTATTAAAGATTATTATACGTAAATCATTTTGTGTGTGTGTGTGTGTGTGTGTGTGTGTGTTTATGGTGCACAAACGCTGGTAGATATTTCCGTATGACTTTCCAAGATGTTGAAAAATGCATCAGTCAACATGTGTAATTTAATTTATTTATTTTTTTTTTTTGGTGTTTTATTGACACTGCCAATAAACCGTCCCATGCTCTGCTGAAGCTATGGGGACAAGCACACGAACTGTACCAGGAGTTGTTAAAACTTGTCAACTTGTCAGCCAGTTCATGAAAATAGTTAAATTATAAATGTTCACTTTGAAAAAAAAAAAAATGACAATTTTTTAACTGCCTGGTATTTTTTTAACTGCCCGGTACAAATTAGCCAAAACCTTTTGCTGTGTATTTTATTTTAAATTTTTGTTTTGTTTTAATATTATAACAAGTTTCTCTTGTTATAACCAGATTTGTTTTCAACATACAAAAACGTTTTTGTGTCATTGCTGAATTTTTTTTATCAACTAGTTTTTCATAGGTTTTTTTTCTTTACTGCATCAAGTTGGGGCAATAACAAAGCGCTTTGTAATATTTGCGGAAAGATCGTTTGGTCAACCCTCCAACGTTGAGGGCGCTACACTGACAGTTGTCTGGTACCCTCGTCACCTTGCCAATGAAAGGAACGCGTTCAACGTCCTGGGCATTCGGGTCCAGGCTCATAAATGACGATCCTTCAGAAACGAACGGAGTGGAGAGTGCTCGAACCACCAGCACTGATGCTGTTTTGGAGATAAATGTAATGTATGCATGCTTTATTTCAACTTTTACCAGCTGTAGATTTGATATTATTGACTTTATTTATTGTTCTGATAAATTCGGGAATTGGAGGGGTATTTTGTTTGGAGAAATTGTTGTAGAAACGCACGTGCTTTTTTTTTGCGATGCAGAAATTGACTTGGTCATTATTTGGTATTAAACGGCAATAGGTATTTTGCGGAACTTGCAGAACGTGCGGAACTCTGCAGAACAACAAAGATTAGATCGCAATGATGTAATTTTACCACGGACAATTCTATTATATCCTCAATAACTTCTATCTGTATTTTCTCTGCAAAATTCAGTCGGGAAGGCATCTAATTATAAGAGTTCCGCGTTTTACCCAGGCAGGTTTTTCAGCGGAATTTGCTGCGTGCGTTATAATGCACGGCCGCATACATGTCGTCCAAACGGGCTGGGGAAGGGGCATGTTTGCCGCTGCAGAACCAACATTAAAAATGACTGCAATGATGTAATTTTACCACGGACAAGTGTCCTATATCCTCAATAACTCCTCTCAGTATTTTCTCGGTAAAATTCAGTCGGGAAGGCATTTATTTATAAGAGTTCCGCGTTTTACCCAGGCAGGTTTTTCAGCGGAATTTGTTGCGTGCATTATAATGCACGGCCGCATACCCGGTCGTCCAAGGCTGGGGAGGGGGCATGTTTGCCGCTGCGGAACCAACATTAAAAATTATCGCAATGATGTAATTTTACCACGGACAATTGTATTATATCCTCACTAAGTTCTCTCTGTATTATCTCTGCAAAATTCAGCCGGGAAGGCATTAAATTATATGAGTTATATGCGTTTTACCAAGTCAGGTTTTTGAGTGGGATTTTGTGCGTGCGTTTTAATGCACGGCCGCACACGGTACAAATTGCAATCGTCCAAGGCTGGGGAGTGGGCATGTTTGCCGCTGCGGAACCAACATTAACAATTATCGCAATGATGTAATTTTACCACGGACGATTTCAGTACTTATTAGTGAGGTTTGAACGTTATTCTGTCTTTGAAGTCGATATTTTGAATGTATTTGGTCTAATCTTTCTTGTTCTGCAGAGTTCCGCAGAGTTCCACACGTTCTGCAAGTTCCGCAAAATACCCACACCCGTATTAAACCGTGTAGTTTGGGACGCCCCCACCTCAATATTTTGGCGATTGTGTCGTGTAGGGCCCCTCTTTAGTTTTGATGAAATTTGAGTTAAGGGTATTTTTTCTCATTCCAAAATTATTTTTCAACCTAAAAAGCAGACTTCTCTTAATTCTATTGACATATTTTTTTGTTATTTTAAACAGTTTATTTCGGTAGAAAATGCAATTTTCTTGCACGCTTTACGGCAGTTGCTATGCGAATGAACGTGGTTTTGCGTGTTTACTGTGCGTCGCGGTGATCGCCATCTTGATTTTCGCATTGCGTTTTGTCCTCATCGCCGCTTTACCCCAAAATTTCCCTCGGAACTAAAACCCTGCCCTTTATCTACGGCATACCTGTTGGTTTGTAATGTCGCTAACTAGTTTGGCAATTCCAATAACCTAAAAGTGGTTTTTTGTTCCCTTATACTACTACTAGGGAACAGGGCCCTACACTACACAATCGCCAATATTTTAATTTCTGAAATAGTTTCCATCATTCCAATTCTGGGATTAAGAAGAGAATGCTCCAGGCCACAAAAGTCATTTTGGAATAGTACAAACTATTTAAGAACTTTAAAAAGATCAAGGTGTTTTAGCTCTAGACTAGGGGTGTCCTAAACTACACGATTACCCATGATTTGTTCATGTTGTTGCTATTAAGGCCAAACAAAATAAATGGTGTGTTTCAGGGGTGTGCATTTACGGGTAGTACGGAATATACCTTTTCGACATTCTCAATGCATTGTGGGTTTGAAGGCCAAACAAACCATGTAATTGACACAAAAGCCTTATGGCACTGTGAACCAGTCCAAATATTAATTGATTTTATGCTAAATATCTGTCATGAGTTGAACGATGCCCTTTTCACATATCTTTGCATGGAACATAAGGAAAATAATAACCAGAAAAATCTATTTTAAATGGCAATACAAATAAAGGAAATAATTGGGGAATCCCTCTCAGGGTACCAGTTACTGATGTTTGCAAATTTCTGGAATTAGAACAGCCAATAATGTCACATTATTAGCCAATCAGAAGAGGATTTTTGCAAGCACGACAACCAACATGTGACCCATGCGACCAATCACGTCCGTTCTAATATGCTTGCTCTTCTAATGCCAGTTAGGGATGAAGCAGTTCCCGTGATGCTTTGAGAATGTCGAAAAGGTTTATCGGGTACCCGATTGAAAAAAAACCCCCAAAAAACATGGATACCCGTTAAAGAAAGCTAATCCCAAAAATTAAATCTCGAGAAATTGCTGTTTATTGTTCATGGTCTAGGGCTACTACTAGTTGGCCGGGCACACTGGCATGTTGTACGGCATAGTGTACTTTATCATACGCGGTACAGTGATTCTTTGCATACAGATGGTGATTGCAAAATGTCAGGTACATATTTATTCTGTTTAGTTTATTCAAGTGTGGAAAAAATGTTCATGGCAAATAATTGCAAATATTGCTCATTTAAAATTGTCAACTAGAAAAATTGCAATAAGAAAGTTTGAGGTCGGCATATTGGCCGCAAAAATTCCAGGGTGGTCGGGGTACCGGAAACACACCTTTTTTTTATTTTGGCCTAATGCTAGTTTTGGTGTTTGTTGGGGCATTTTCTCCCAGACAAATTTCAGAGATTGTAATGTTGGAGCCTTCTATTTTCCTTTCAACAAGTGCAGAGTATGCAGCATCACAGTGTAAAAAAATGGGAAAGAGTTTACCTTAACCCTCCTGCTCTCAAGGCCAAAATGGAGCCAGCTACCCTATATATCAAAACCTATCAAGTGACAGGTTAAAACACACAAACTGTGAGAGTTGGTGTTTAGAGTTTTTGATAGGTTGTGATACATGTAGTTATAAGTATACATGTAGGGGGGTTAACAACCACTAAACTGCCAAAATCAGTAAGGAACAGTAAAATAAGCATCCATTTGTGTTCAGAATTGTATTTATAAACACTTGGAACAACCTTTAAGTTTGAGACTTGTTTCACGAAAGTTTTGTGCAGTATTGAGAAAGAAAGTTTGTGTTTTCTGTGATGTTCTTAGCGCAGTTTATGGTTTCTCACATGTTCACATGTCACATTCTGCCACATTTGTTTATGGATTTTGCTAACATAAATCTTGAAACAACAGTTGAAACATCTTGAAGTGTGGTATTATACCACTAATAAATATTTGCAGTCAGTGATAATAGCTAAAAGTACCAATGCAGTGACAAAAGTTGTGTAAAAAAATTCATTACAGTCCTAACATTTTGTATTTCTTCTGTACATGTTTAGGGCTTCTGTTATCTAGTGTTCAAAGAAAATAATTGGCCTTCTAATTACAGCTTAGTATTAAATCAGGATGTAAGGGGAATGCAGTTTGCAGTTGTCTGAATTATGCACAAGCAACAGCCTGTTAAGAAAAGTCTTCCACTCACATCATGGATATCTACATATGGCACCATATGGAATTATTCCCTTGCAACTCTTATATTCTATGTTGGTTGTAAGTTGAGCATTATATTACAGTTAATAGTTCTGTGATGTATTCTTTGTTAGACCTACATGGACATAAGAGGACTAGGCAGTGTCATTTTGTTGATATTTGTTCTTAGTTAAAGGTGTGATATTGCTTTGGTAACGATAAAATAAAAAAAACTGAACGTGTAATGTATGCATATAAAGATGGTACCATTACCAATCCTCCTGAGAAATATTGGTCTGAAATGCTGTCATCTTCAAGAAAATTGTATCTGAAGACCTCCAAGAATGCTGTGGCATATTTTAATTTCAACAATCCAAATGTGCACAAAATAGCAAAAGCCCTACTGTACTGTAGTTATGTGTTACAAATTGTTGACATCGTTTGTCATATATTTGCAGATTTTTGCATGGACCACTTGATGTCGCGATGGATGACATGGATGGCTCCTCAGAGGGAGATGAGTACTTCCAAGAGATAGCCAGAGGGGCCGAGGAAAGTCTCATACCGCTGCAAGAAGACCTAGCGGAATGGCTGACACGGGTATTAGGTAAGAGAAAGGTAGATGGGTGGAACAACCTGCACAGGTGAACAGACTCATCTACATGAAGAGTTGACTAAATGGTTGATAAAGGTATGAGGTGATGGACATAACAAATAACAGATAGACTACCCAACATGCATAGATGAACAGACTAATGTACATGAAATGTTGATTGAATGGCTGACATGAAGTAGGTTGGAACAAGACAGATACACAATGAGATCAACAGATGGACAGCCCAACTTGCATTAGATGGACAAACTAATCAACATGAAGGGTTGACCGTGTTTATGAGAGAGAATGATTGACAAACTGTGTTCGTGAAATTGTCAAGTTGTGAATTGAACAAGATTATATATTTGACATAGAAGGTGCACTTTGTACTCATTTATTATTGCAGAAGTTTATTTCTCAAAGTATTCTTTTTAACTTGGGGTAGCAGGGAAGCCAGGATTGGAATTTTCTGTTGTGTGAAAAATACTGAATTATAATTGTCACTTTGCATGTAATAACTAAAATGGGATTCCAGTATTGAAAACAGGTATGTCAAAAGGACATACCTCTAGCTAAAACCATTGAAGTCTAGTGTCACTAATACTTTTGTGCAGTTGCCGACACAATAAAACATTTTGATGTGATGTCTGTTGTTTTTTTGTTTTTCTTGGGTACAGGGGAGAAAATCACAACCACCGGTTTTATGGACTCGATAGCCAATGGCGTACTACTATGCAAATTAGGTCAGCTCATCCAAGACAATGCCGTGGAATGCCAGCGAGCTGGAAAAGCCATAGGGGTGAGTACAATGTAGTTAGAATTCAGTCCTGTTCAGATTGGTTCAGAATGACAAGAAATGGTTCTGACTGGTTTGGACAGGTTTATTTGCCGTGGGTTTACTTGTTAACTATGTAAATTTCTTTAAATTAGTCAAACCTGCACAACCTGGCCAAACTTGTTCAAGTTGGTTTAAAATTGCATGAACTTGTTCAGAGTTAATTTTCTGTGCATTACTGTAATAAAAATGAAGTGTAACTTGAATAACTTTAGCATTTCGTCTCAAGCAATGGGTCTGAAGCAATGGTTGTATTTTGTTTTTTCACCCATCATCCAAACAAGCATCTTTTGAGCTACAAAGTACTTACTTCTCCTTATTTGTTATACACTGAGACCGACTTGGTAAATTTTATGCTTGATTGTACTGTCATTCACATCACTTGGGCAGCAATCCCTGTTCTTGACTTGTTACCCCAAAATCTGAAAGACAATCCCCGATACGTTTTCGTCCTGAAAATTTCTATAAGTTAAATGCTGATTTATTCCTGCCCATAAAGGTTTCCCTTAATTTTTGTTTCACCTGTGAAAAAAAGGTTACCTTATACCATAAGAGGATTTTTCGAAAATATTGTTTTGTCCATTCACATACCCAAACATTGTGTTTGGTAGAAATTATTATTTTTTGTTTGTTGCAAATTATACATTTCTTGTGAAATGTATACAGCGAACATATTGGTTCTCGCATGCACACATTTTATGCATGAGACCCTTTCACAAAATGTTTTGCCTTTTTTTTTCTGCCATATGTTTACAAAAGGTTATTATGCATGCAAATCCTATTTATATACTCAGCTATTGCAGTGTGGAATAATTTGTTTTGAACATACAGGTGTCAAACTGGCAGTGAAGAGTCTATTATTTTTCAAACTAATGTTTTACCAATGAGAATTAACTCGCTATGTTTTTTTGTGCGATACCCAGTACTATATTGGGTTTGAACCGGCCAGTTGATCCTAGCAGACTTGGTGGTTGAATGGTTAAGAGCCTCCACTAGTTAGGTCATAGCTTTGAGTGCTACTTAACAAGCCTGTACATTTTTCCCCACAAGGTTACTGGAACCACTGAACATGCAGTGCTTAACACCACATCTGTCAGGGCAAAAAAACTTTTCTAAGTCCTGTTATTTCTTGTTTGTCTTTGTGGGTACAGAAAATGCCTTTCAAGAAGATTAGGTACAGACAGAATGCCGTGGCTGAATCGTTCTTTGCTAGAGACAATGTCGCCAATTTCCTGTCTTGGTGCAGAGACATCGGGCTGGAAGATACGTGCTTATTTGAAACTGAAGGCTTGGGTAAGTTTGGGCAAATGTGTGGCACCAGTCTAACTGTTCAGATGTCAATGCTTTGATTATTTGTTATTATTTCTCCATAAATATTACACATCGTAGACTTTTACACTCACACTGGAAATAGGTTTTGCTACCACAAAAAAGAAAAAATTGGGGGAACTTAGGGCAGTGTGCACCTTTAACACTTCCTCTCTCGGTGCCAAAATGGAGCCAACTACCCTACCTATCAAAACCTATTGAGTGATGGGTTGAGACACACAAGCTGTTAGAGAGGAGATGATTTGGTTTTTCGATAGGTTGTGATAGTTATAATAGTAGGAGGGTCAATACAACAAGTGTAAATTCATGGTTAGTGGTATAAATTGCCAACTTCTGTAAACTCTTCCTCTGTACACTATAATGGAAATTGAATTTCTTCCTTTAATTTCCGGACAGGAAATCATTCATTTCCCTTCAGGAAATGAAATTGTTCTGAATGACTTCAATCCAATGCCATTCATGGTCATGATGCGGTAATTTATTCAATACAAGGCATGTCTAATGATGTCGCACTGTTACATGTAGTTAATTGAAAATGCAAATTCACATGAAATAGAAAAATTGAAACTGTTATGTCCGACTCTGTGCACTGACTGAAAATGTCAAGGCCAGTAACATACTACAGCATCAATTTATAATGCCTTGAAAAAAATGCTTGACTCTAAAGAACGTTTTACAAATCTGCTTTAGTCTTACAGAAAACTCCACAGAATGTGCTGGTGTGCATCTATGAACTGGCTAGGTTAGCTGGCCGATACGGCATTGATCCACCAGGCCTCGTCAAACTGGAGAAGGAAATTGAAAAAGAACAACAGAATCCCCGGCCAGCATCGGCTGTCGTCAAGAAAAAGAAGGCCAGTCTACTGGATACTGAGGTGAGTTTTCTCTTTTTATGATTGTTTAGCAAGTCGGGTGGAGTCTTATCAAGATTTGTTAATGTTCTTGTCAGATAAATCAAGACACCTAGTTTGTTTACATTTTACACGTCACAAAATGTGTGCAGGGTGAAAATTTTTGCTATATTTTAGTGTGAATTAGGGCCTTATTTTGATATCTGTACAATCCACAAATAAAGCTAAAAAAATTGAGGCTTTTTGGTTCATTTTATGCATATTATTGTCCATAGCATAATGTCAGCCATGAGTGGTTTGATATTGTATGCATGATTATTATTGTATTTCAAATGATTTGGATAATTGTTTTTTAGGATGAAGTCTTTGTTATGATTGGAGTGTTTTTAATTTACATGTATGGTCTTTATCTTAACCCTAACCCCCTACATAATTTTTCCTACATGTAACTTGAATCCTCCAATATCCTCCAATGTTTGTTACTGGGGACCACTGTCTGAATCCTACGTAATCATCCAGTGGGTTATGGATAAACACCCCAGTAACCTCAATCCTCCGAAATCCTCCAGCATCAGATTGGGCCTGATGACCTGGATCCTCTATTTTCCTTCAGAGGCAAAATCCTCTGATGCCCTCAATCCTGCAAAATCCTGAGATGCTTCAGCTTCCAAAGACTCTTAATCCTCAATTCCTCCATTTGGCAAAGAGGATTTTGGAGGATTTGGGAAAGTTTGGGTTAATGATATACAGTCCTTTGGTTTTGATTTAGTGCTGTATATATTATTACCTTTATGTTTCCTTAATTTGTAGGTGATGAATGTTGCAAAGCAGTGTGATTTTGGTCTCGATATTCGAAAGGTGTCTGAAGGCAGATATAACATCGGTGGCAAGATGGTCTTTATTAGGGTAAGTTGATCGGAATTTGTAAAGTTCTAGACATTCTTTGAATAAACAATTTTATTTTAATTTCCAAATACCTTAACCCTAACTCCATAGGGTGTGTGGAAAATCATATTAAAATTGAAGGATTCAGGACTGTTGGGGTTAATATAGTTTAACTTAATTTGAAATTATGTGCACTGTTCTGTGATAATAAACCAAGACCTTGCCTAGTGTGTTTATATTTTACTGACGACAAAGTCAAAACTTATTTTGATTTTATTTAATATAAATTAGCAATTGTCCGCAGTATTACATCTTGTACTTTTGTTGCAACAGTCATGTACATCTCTTCTATTTTCTTATAGTTTTGATGGTTTAGAACTTGTACTTTGTAATGTGATTAACCCTAACCCTGCTAAATGCAACAGAATGCACCAATGGTAACAAGTCGTTGCATTTAGCAGTCGAGGCATGTCTCCTGGTCTGATGCATTCTTTTGTATTTAGTATTATACATGTATAAGCCTCCAGCAACAAGGCTGGTACAGATGAGTTCACTGCACAGTGCAACATTGCATTTGGCAGGGTTCTTATTTCAGCTGTGTTGCATTCTGATGCATTTGGCAGGGTGCTCAGAGAATACCTCGTGGGGGTTAGGGTTAATGTCAGAGATTGAATTGAGTTGAATTGAACTTAATCTTTGTAGCCTTGTGATTAAAAAAAAAAAAACGTAACTTTTGAGTATTTTTCTGAGCAACCATGTAAAATGCATCTTCCTCCTTCCCAAAAAATGTTTCTGCATTTTTAAATTATTCTTGAAACAAAAACTCTTTTTACAGGATTTCATGAAATTGCCATAACATAATTCAAAATTCCTTTAAAAAGGTCATTTTCTATAACAATGCTTTAACTCTTGCACTGGCCTACCCATGCCTGGATAACTAATACCCACTAATAACTATGTTACCTTGGTAATTTATTTTTTTGCTGGTACTGTCATGCCAAATGACACCTTGGTATTGACATACTATTACAATACTCAAGCATCCATTTGCAGGTACAATGTTTTCATGTACCGGCCAGAATGGTTGTAAAACTCTTCAGTTTTAAAGTTCTTACCTTGCTTCCTTAGAGTTTTTTTTGAGGGAGCGAGGGAAGAAAATACCATCAGGGGCGGATCCAGAGGTTTTTTGGGGTGTAGGAAATTCCCCCCCCCCCCTCGTTTCCCTTTTTAATATTTTGTTTGCTTGTAAGGGCCTGTGCCTAAAGTAACATAGCAAACCAGAAAAGAAAAGTAAAACCCTGTATAAAGGTCTTATTTTGCATGTACAAAGAGGTTAAATGGCGCCATCAACATTGAGAAAGTGTCCCCCCGGCGAAACATTTTTGGGAGTCAACTTTTTGGGCAAATGTACAAAACCAAATTCAGAAACACCCTCCTCCCTGCAAACAATCCTGGATCCGCCCTGACCATGAAAGAAATACGTGTGCACATGAACACCTGAAGGCAAATTGCCGCTCGTAACTTCAAAAAGAAAATTTCGCTAGGAATAAAATGTTTCATCACAACACATAGAAAGAAACATGTCCTCTTCCAAAGAAATTTAAAGCAAAAATTTCAAGGGAAACAAAATAAGTGTTCTATTAGACTCTTTACCCATAAATAGTCTATTCTTCTCTATGTACAATTTGATGTTTTTGTATTTGTCTGCTTTACAATCTTAGTTAAAATTTACATTGTCATGTCAACATATATTACACAGAATTTGTTCCCAGTGTAGGAGGGTTTTAATTGAAGTATTTCTTCTTTTCTGGGCAGATGTTGAGAGGTCGTCATGTGATGGTTCGGGTCGGAGGTGGCTGGGACACTCTAGAGCATTTCTTGAAGCGACACGAGGCATCTAAGATCAGCAGGGTCAGCCGGGGGAATATCACCACGGAGAGGGGGGAAACTGTGCCTGACGACTTCTTTGTTGTCCAGTCCAAGTACAAAGGCGATGGCAGGAGTTGAGGTCAGTTGGGTCAAGGGTCAAAGATCATACTGTTAACTCTTTTGCTATCAAAAGCTGCTTGTATTCATATCTCAGAGCCTAGAAAATCAGGGGGCTAATTTCATGGTGGAAAAATGTTCATACTTTGACAAGTTTTTCATAGGTTACAGAGGTGAATGATTGCATGCATGAAATGAAATGACAATGATTTTGTTGAATCTGACAGTGCCATGAAATTGGGCCAGGTCTTTGGCCATAAAAATGTGTTCAGATTTTGGAATTAAAAATAAAATGTCGGTGTTACAAGTAAGCTTACACAAACATCAAGTCTGGCTTTGTGCCAAAAGCCGTTTGACCATTACCTTGAATGACTGGACATTCCATGCTTAAGATATAGCTCAAGAGTTAGAAAACAAGAATGCTGTTCAGAATTGACTAACATTTAACGCATCGCAAGTAAGATAAGAAGTCCATTTATATGTCCGGCCACATATAAAGGCTGTTAATTATTGAAACAAGTTTTCCATGCCATTTATAATGTATCTCCAAAGGACACTATCATTGCCAACCACCTCTCACAAGCCTGTAAAATTTGAGGTTGGTTTTCAAAGCCATTAAAATTTGAAGCCGAATTCCTAGGCCATTAAAATGTAAACCAAGGCCAATAAGAAGACAACTTTTAGAGACAATATTGAACTCTGCGGTGTGCCATGACGCTGTTTTGTTAAGTAGGTCACCATGGTGTACAGTGCTTGTATATTGTCATGGCACACCGCAGGGTTCAGAGAAGCCAAAACATTTACTGGTATCACAGGAAAAATAATTTTTAATAAAGAATTTATAATAAATTATAATTCAGAACGTTGATTTCCTGCAAGAGGCCATCATAAAATTCAAGTACATTGTATTGCATTTGTAAAAATATCTTTCCATTCGGCATCTTCAAATGATATGCAAAAGGCTGCGCTTTATTCATGAAATTGTTACTAAAATGTTTCGACCATCAAATGGGCAAATACAAACGGTTTGGTTTGAAAAATTTAAGAATGATTTTTTTAATCAATCTTTTTAATCACAGATTTCTATACTTCCAAAGTCATTATTTATTATTTTGAAATTTGAATATATGAACTAAATTTGCAGTTTTCTGATTTTTAATCTATTGCCAGTTGCCTAAAAGTCAACTTGACTGCACTTTTTTCAGGTTACGTGTACGGTGTGATTTTGAGAAATGATTTTTGTAAATTGGTTTTTACACGAATTTTGTCGGGAATTATATAGCATTCCTTTTGGGAATACTTTGTGATAATATACTGATCTTCTAATATTGTGAGTTTTATTGATTGAAATTTTTTCAGATGTGTTCTTTAGAAAAGTGACTGTTGAGCATTTAATTCATTCAATTTCAATTCCAGTATGTTGCACGGGACCCACCTCTTTATGTTAAACTGTGTATCTGAAATTCATATACGATTGTGTTTTAATAATTGCAAATTGCCAAATTTCAAAAGGGTTTTCCTGTATTCATTGAAAGCAAATAAGTCATGGACATTGTTTTGATCCCATTTCCGTCCATATAAACGTCAATTGAGGATCTGTATCCCACCAAACTTGTGCTTTACATTCCAAAGCTTAGTCGTGCAACATATTGCTAAAATGACAAGTGTAAAATTGAAGGTAGGATCTGTACTTCTCAGAAGAGAATAATTTAGAAACGTATTCGGGAAGAAAGGTTTTAGTCAGTATTCCTGTATTTCGTTACTCACAGTGGTATGGTTGTATTTTTCCTGTTGATTTTCCAAATTTCTCTATAATTGTTCTTGCCACAAAGTATCAAATGCTGAATTACACACAAGTTTTGTTTTGTTTTATAAAAGCTTTTTAAATAGAAGTTAGGGAGCATGACATTTCAATCCTACAAAACCTTTCCCAGGCTGTCATCCAATTTAAGTATTGGATCGTAAAAATATTGTTGCATTCGTCATCTTCAAATGATATAAATATGCAAACAGCAGCTCTTTATTCATGAAATTGTTACAAAAATGTTTCGAACCGTCAAATGCAAACGGTTTGGTTTCAAAAAATTTAAGACCGTTTTTTTTTTTTTTAAACAATCCAAATTTCTTTTTAATCAAAGATTTCTGCACTTCCAGTCATTGTTTATTTTTTTAAAACATATTCCTAAATTTTCAGTTTTTTTTTAACCAATGCCAGTTGCCTAAAAGTCGACGTCAACTTGACTACCCTGACACATCTTTCCCAAAGGCTGAATGGCACAAAAACAGACAAGTCCAGAAACACTAAGGGAGAATCCCTAATTACTTTCCCTTGCTGTCTCCCAACCACACCTACCACCCGCTTGTAACCCCTCATTCCCTCGCCTTTCCTCTGTACTAGTCAAGTTTGTTTAGTTTGTTTTTGAGATAGGATTTCATCTCATTCCAGTTTACAGTCAGTTTGTCACAGTATATTTCATATATTGTTAACATTTTGGTATTTTCTGAGTGACATGACAATACAACGCTTCATATTTTGGTTTCATTTAAAAGTGCATTTGTGACCCGCTCCAGAAAAAGGTGATATAAGTCGCGCTATGCATTTACGTGTAATAGCCCTTTCAACATTGAGAGGTTAAAATTTTTCGTCCAAATTTATTTTTTGTTTTTGTCTTTAATGACATCTTAAATATCTAAAGTTTCAGGTTTGGTGCACAACAATGTTGATTTCAGTGAATAAAGTGAAAGAATAACCTTTTTAGAGTGCATTGTTCCATTGTATTAGAACTAGCTATTTCAAAGCCTGTTTTCTCTGTTGTGTCATTTGAACTCCATAGAACTAATTAATATGCAAAAACGCAACATCTCCAGAACGGAAAGGGCTTTAGAGCTCTGTCATGTACCAAATTAAAGCTTACATTGCAGACTTTCCAAACATGCATGGAACTCATTTTTTATATTTTGCGACATAATATACCTTTTTCCGGAGCGGGTCACATTTAATTTATTTCAGCAAGCTTATAAATCCTTGATGCTGTTTGCTCCAGCCTGATCTAATCCAATCTTTTTCTTTTGAGGGGTGGGGGATGAGGCAGGCACACTAATGTAACTGCTACTATTAAGTCGGAGATGTTCGTTTCTTTGTAAATCTTCAGTTTGTGAAATAATTGCACAAAAAGCAGTACTAAAAGTAATCCTAGGTACTCCAGTACAGTATTCTAGAGGTTGCAGGTTAGAACTCTACTTCGGACCCAAGTTGAAATCAAACTGTGATTATGTAGCCTGGGCTGTTCAAACCAGTCCTGAACACATCCATGAATGAATCTAATTATTTATTTATTTTTAATGCACTTTATAAAACACTGATCAATGTGCAGGCTGCGCATCTTCCTTTATTCAGGTTTATATGTTGAATCCAACAAAGTTTAAAGACTGCCTGCTGTCTGTCAGTTCTACCAATACTGTATCGTATGATTAATGATTGTTTTTTATTTGTATGTGTGAAAATGGTGTGGAATAATTTTGTTGCCGAGTGTATAATTTTATAAATGTGAGCTGAGAATTGTTTGTATATTTTAGATGTTGTTCTAATCTAAAAAATTAGCTGACCTAATGTTGAAACTTAAACAAGTTCTTTCTCAAAGGCAAAAGAGGGATTAAGGACCACCACAAGGACTTAATTCGCCTTAGCAGGGAGTGTGGATGAAATGTCTTTGGACTATACATCCAGGAAGGGAATGACTAACCCTCTGGTCAACCCCTTGCCACATTCCCCCTCCTCCCTGCTATTGGGAAAGAACTTGCTTAAATTCAAAACATTAGGTCAGCAAATTTTGTTTATTTCAGGTAAACCCAGCCGGCATTTTGCAGAAATCTTTAAGTATTTATGATTTTGATTCGGTTTGCATATATCGGTGAAATTGTCAATTGTACAGATGAAATTTGAACCACTTATACAAGGTAAATTTCCCTGTTAATCTAGAACTGAAAAGTCGGTATGCAGTCCATGAATAGGATGACATGCAGAACAGATGCACTAATTTATTTACATTTTGGTGAGAGTACTGTACTGTACATCATAAAATTCTGCACAAATTTCAGATGTAAGAAAATAGTTAATGTTTGCAGGTTTTTGGTGTTAAAAGTTTTGTTTTATCTGAAATAACAGTTGTATTTTCAATTAAGTGACTGATTCTACAGGTTTAACTGCAAACTGTCGGATTTCACCGACGTTTGTTTGAATTATCAGTTTATTGTTCAGACAATAGAAAACTTGATCCCACTTTATTTAGGATGTTTTACTGGCACTGCTGTAAGCTTTTTCTGCCCAACCTTGAAGATTAATTTAGTCATTTTATTTTGGTGTATGTATTTAACTTATTTGAAGGGATTTATTAAAGAAACATGCATTGCACATTTTGACGATGTATCATTGTTACTTCTTCCTCTTCGAATAACACCAATGGAAAATCAAATTCCTTTATTTTCAATTTTAAAAAGTGACTAAGCATAATTTGACAGTTGGTTTTAACTCATGGTTACATATGCAAAAATTATACTACATTATATACATCAAGATCACATTGTCAAAATGAACAGTTAATGTGCTTCACTGCAATTTTTATGGTGATGCAATTTTGACTGCATCCTTGATTTGTTTCTGCAATAACAAAAGTTTCAGGACAGAAATACGGAATATTTGTAGCTGCAACAAAATACTAGATCTTTCTGGTTTCAAAACAGTGGCATAAATCCATGTGACAAATCCCAGCCGATCAAAGAAATTTGAAAGGAGGTGAAGGGGGGACAAAGACACTAGGGAGCGCTATTTATAATACAAAGGTTTGGTTACACTATGTACATATGAATGCAAAGTTGAAAGAACCTCAAAATCAGCATTATTTGGTTCTCACCACACAAATCTGGGGGTGAACCATCTACCTCCACACACCTGTAATTTATGCCCATGGTCTGAAATAACAAAATGGTTTCTTAATCCTACACAAGCCACTAATCTTCATCAACATACAATCACAATGTTTGTTTCTGAATGTAAACAGTTGTCAGACCATGATACTTGTTTTTACTTCTTGTAAAGACCCCCCTTATACAGGGTGTCCTTAAATTCATATCGCAAAACTACTGAATATTTTAGAAAAAGACATGTCCTGTCGAATGGTGGCCATGTGGAGGGCACAGCACAAATTTGTCCTTCAAAACACCTGCCTGAGCTTTGTCAATTAAATAAACAACTTGTCACAGTGCTGATTTCAGTACCTCTCATAACTCATGTTAACTGTCTTGTTTGTTCAGTCATCCATGGCAATGACATAATGAACCTTGTAACATTGGACATTCTACCCTCTCCACAGACATGTCTTTTTCTGAAATATTCAATAGTTTTGCAATAATATGAATTTAAAAATGGGTATACTTTTTAAAGACACCCTGTAAAGCATTATTACTCGAAGCTTGATCAAGTTGTACACAAATTATCTATAAGATTGTGTCTCTTCATGGAGCACCCAATGTTAGAAGTCGTCTGATGCGTCGTACCAGTACCGAGATGAATGTATAGCGTGACTGTCCACGGTTAAACTGAGCCTCTATCTCCCGAGCTTGCTTCAGTAACATCTCACTAAGGCAGCTAGTAGCATCCACATGAAGCTGGAATGAAAAATAATCCTTGGCTCTTTAATTTGATGTACCAATCCAGTCCACATCTTGACAACATTTTTAAGGATTTGGTTTTATTTTGTAAATAGTAACAAACATCTTCATCACACAATTTCATCTTTAAAATGTGAAAGCTGAATATAATGGTCGTTGAGAATAACAAATAAATTGTACTTAAAGTGAAAACCCACCTGCCCTCATTTAGTGCTTAAAAACCTACATGTACAATGGCCGACTTGGAACTTCTGCAGCCAAGAATTCATTAGCAAGAAAATTTGCTTACAACTGATTTTGCCATGATATTTTTTGGAGTGAACTAAAAAGCCGAGTGAAGAATTACTTATTCTCATGCAGAATGTTTTTGGTACCCTTTCTTTTCTTTTGGTGGGGTGGTTCACATTTCAACATGGATATACATGTATTACAGCAAAGCAGAAACAAACAAATAAACATTAGTATATTGAATCAATACTAATTTTGTGTCACTTTTAGTCCACAATGAGCAAATAGTAATTGGAGAATACATAGATGCAAGCTAGTCTGAACTTGTCATTGATTTAGGACACAAAACTGACCTTTTTAAAATCCAACCCCGTTTCTCTAAATTTTAAAAGAATGCCCCCCCCCCCCCCCCTCCACCCCCGAATAGGTCACATAACGGATGAAATTTCATCCAAACATTGGCCATTCTGCCCATTTCATAAAAAACAAAAAATAGAGGAACATTGTTTTGTTTAGTTCAGTCAATTTTGTTCAGTAAAACTAGTATATGAAAGCAAAACTGAATGACATGTAACATTTAGAAAACAAAAGCTGACTAACCTATTTGGTTCTCTCTAAACAAAATCCATGAAAACTGGTCTATAAATTCTCTCCATATTTATTAACCCCTTGCGGACAGATGATGCCAAATGGCGCAAAAAATAACAGTGCCACCAGGCCGGACGACGCCTATAATCGCTATTTGTTCAGTTTCAATCCATTGTTGGATTATTGTGTGTTATGCTTGACTGCAAAAGCAGACGCTACACCCTGGCGCCTCCTGTAAATAACTGTACTCAAGGGGTTAAAGACCATTGATTTCAAGGTCTGATTATCCAAATCTTAATTGCATGGTGAGGATTAAATCAAGACACACAAAAAAACCTGTGCAGAGTAATGAATTTTACTTTTATAATGCATCAATTACTTAAACCCTGTGTTAAGCTATCAACCAATTTCTGATATTAAAAATATTGATCAGGTCAGGTTAAAGAGAAGCGGGCAAATTTATTGTGTCCATAAAAACCCAATTTAATTAATTTGGGTGTATTCAGTAACAGTAAATCTCCATTCACTAACGTCAAACTCGGCTTTCAATTCAGGTATTGACTGTGTATCTCAAAATTGACCCACATGAGGGATTACACAGTGTATAGTATTCTGTTTGCCGTTAGCTTCTCAGAGAAGTAGTCCGCAATAAAAGGCGATTTGTGTATTATTACTGCATGAACACTGTAAATTGTTCAAGTTACTGTACCACAGACTGTCACCAATCAGACATTACATGCGCAGAGGTCTGCAGCTCTCTAGCAGTAACACTTGTGGTTCCTACTGAAAGTGCTTCAAGACACATTCTATTTGCATAACTTTGGCTTCATATTTCAAGTTGCAAGAATCTGTTTCTGGTTTGCAAGGTCAGTAGTTACAACCATGTCCCTGAATCAGGAGACAAGGTACTTGTTTGGCTTGACACTCGCGAGTCTAATCTGCTGTTTCTGTGTTGGTCTATCATGTGCATGCCAAGATAGTTGGCGGGAATACAACCAATCTTGCTACAAGCTTTTCATTGTGCCCAAACGTACTTGGCATGATGCCAACATAATATGCCATAGTCTAGGAGGTGACTTAGCCACACCAAACTCCGAGGACGAAAACACATTCATTTCAGATATGTTTGACAAAGCTTGTAAGCCAGATATTGTGAACATGTGGATAGGGTGTAGACGAGAGGACACTACCAACTGGCCACCTGGAGTTTGCTGTGGGGATAGCACTGATGGTATACAGCCCTATCGTAACTTTTGGAAGCATGATCAATTTGTTCGTGACTGTGTCATGTTAATTGCCAGAAGTAACAAAAATATCTGGAAATCTGCTGGTTGTGGAATCTTAAAATACACAATGTGTGAGCGTGGAACCACTGCTGAATCCGAAGATGAATCTGAAGATGAATTTGATGATGAATCCGACTGCATACTGACGACAACTATTATGCCACAGGCGCAAGGTGACAAAGTAACAGGAAATGAACTAGCATCTGCAGAGACCGCAGAGACCGCAGAGCCAATAGCCACACCCACTGAGGCCGCACCCCCTCAGGCCGAAGAGCCAACCGCCGCACCCACTGAGGCCGCACAGCCAATCGCCGCACCCACTGAGGCCGCAGAGCCAACCGCCACACCCACTGTGGCCGCAGAGCCAACCGCCGCACCCACTGAGGCCGCACAGCCAATCGCCGCACCAACTGATGCCGCAGAGCCAACCGCCACACCCACTGTGGCCGCACAGCCAATCGCCGCACCCACTGAGGCCGCAGAGCCAACCGCCACACCCACTGTGGCCGCAGAGCCAACCGCCGCACCCCCTCAGGCCGCAGAGCCGGCCGCAGAGCCAACCGCCGCACCCACTGAGGCCGCACAGCCAATCGCCGCACCAACTGATGCCGCAGAGCCAACCGCCACACCCACTGTGGCCGCACAGCCAATCGCCGCACCCACTGAGGCCGCAGAGCCAACCGCCACACCCACTGTGGCCGCAGAGCCAACCGCCGCACCCACTGAGGCCGCACAGCCAATCGCCGCACCAACTGATGCCGCAGAGCCAACCGCCACACCCACTGTGGCCGCACAGCCAATCGCCGCACCCACTGAGGCCGCAGAGCCAACCGCCACACCCACTGTGGCCGCAGAGCCAACCGCCGCACCCCCTCAGGCCGCAGAGCCGGCCGCAGAGCCAACCGCCGCACCCACTGAGGCCGCACAGCCAATCGCCGCACCAACTGATGCCGCAGAGCCAACCGCCACACCCACTGTGGCCGCACAGCCAATCGCCGCACCCACTGAGGCCGCAGAGCCAACCGCCACACCCACTGTGGCCGCAGAGCCAACCGCCGCACCCCCTCAGGCCGCAGAGCCGGCCGCAGAGCCAACCGCCGCACCCACTGAGGCCGCACAGCCAATCGCCGCACCAACTGATGCCGCAGAGCCAACCGCCACACCCACTGTGGCCGCACAGCCAATCGCCGCACCCACTGAGGCCGCAGAGCCAACCGCCACACCCACTGTGGCCGCAGAGCCAACCGCCGCACCCCCTCAGGCCGCAGAGCCGGCCGCAGAGCCAACCGCCGCACCCACTGAGGCCGCACAGCCAATCGCCGCACCAACTGATGCCGCAGAGCCAACCGCCACACCCACTGTGGCCGCACAGCCAATCGCCGCACCCACTGAGGCCGCAGAGCCAACCGCCACACCCACTGTGGCCGCAGAGCCAACCGCCGCACCCCCTCAGGCCGCAGAGCCGGCCGAAGAGCCAACCGCCGCACCCCCTCAGGCCGCAGAGCCGGCCGAAGAGCCAACCGCCGCACCCCCTCAGGCCGCAGAGCCAACCGCCACACCCCCTCAGGCCGCAGAGCCGGCCGCAGAGCCAACCGCCGCACCCACTGAGGCCGCACAGCCAATCGCCGCACCAACTGATGCCGCAGAGCCAACCGCCACACCCACTGTGGCCGCACAGCCAATCGCCGCACCCACTGAGGCCGCAGAGCCAACCGCCGCACCCCCTCAGGCCGCAGAGCCGGCCGCAGAGCCAACCGCCGCACCCCCTCAGGCCGCAGAGCCGGCCGAAGAGCCAACCGCCGCACCCCCTCAGGCCGCAGAGCCAACCGCCGCACCCCCTCAGGCCGCAGAGCCGGCCGCAGAGCCAACCGCCGCACCCCCTCAGGCCGCAGAGCCAACCGCCACACCCACTGTGGCCGCAGAGCCAACCGCCGCACCCCCTCAGGCCGCAGAGCCGGCCGAAGAGCCAACCGCCGCACCCCCTCAGGCCGCAGAGCCAACCGCCGCACCCCCTCAGGCCGCAGAGCCGGCCGAAGAGCCAACCGCCGCACCCCCTCAGGCCGCAGAGCCAACCGCCGCACCCCCTCAGGCCGCAGAGCCGGCCGCAGAGCCAACCGCCGCACCCACTGAGGCCGCACAGCCAATCGCCGCACCAACTGATGCCGCAGAGCCAACCGCCACACCCACTGTGGCCGCAGAGCCAACCGCCGCACCCCCTCAGGCCGCAGAGCCAGCCGCAGAGCCGGCCGCAGAGCCAACCGCCGCACCCCCTCAGGCCGCAGAGCCAACCGCCGCACCCACTGCGGCCGCAGAGCCAACCTCCGCACCCACTCAGGCCGCAGAGCCAACCGCCACACCCACTGAGGCCGCAGAGTCAATTGCCGCAGCACC
Source organism: Hippasteria phrygiana (assembly GCA_037893225.1). Taxonomy (NCBI): domain Eukaryota; kingdom Metazoa; phylum Echinodermata; class Asteroidea; order Valvatida; family Goniasteridae; genus Hippasteria; species Hippasteria phrygiana. The sequence continues at coordinate 414,011 of JAZGUH010000082.1, forward strand.
AACTACAGAAACATTCCAAAGCAGGTGCTTTGCCGTTTACACAGATGACACAGGACGTCCCAAGGATTTCTGCCTGATTGGCCACACCTACAAGACCACACCCATGAGTCGTCTGCGATGCTGTCTGGCTTGCAGTAAGGATCCCAACTGCCGTTCCTTCAACATGATATTGGGAAAAACGTGCCAACTCAACAATGTGACTGTGACTGATGTTGAGGGACAGCGATTTATTACCAAACTTGACAATTGTGTCATCTACGAACAAAAACGGAATTAATATCTGCTGCCTGCGGGTTCAGTCAAACAGGTGAGTAAATCCTCACCACTTACAGAAACCTTATTCCAGCTACCCTTTCCGAGATATCAGTCATATCTGTAACTGGGTAATAATATCTGTAACACAGTTTATGTCAATTATGAGGATAACATGAAGACTATGTACTATTTGCGCAACATATGTTAGTATTAAAAGTTGCTTATTTATCACAATTTATCACAATCTTTTTATCACAACTTTAAAGTACAATGCCACAGTAACGTCGTCACATTTTATCAAGTACCCTGAAGCAACCTGTCAACAGTGAACAACAGACCCATGTTTGACTTTCCGCATTGTATGCGGAACTGTTTAAAATAAGTAAGTGTCTTGAGGGCTACATAGCTGAGTTAGTGGAGGAATGAAACGGCAATTAGAGGTCTCTGGTTTGAGTCCTGGTTGTCAAATTTTCATTGATCATTCAAATACCAAGGTACATACAGAAAAGGTACAACCTTCTCATGTATCCATTACCTGTTTGATATCATCATCTGTGATACCAAGAAGCACTGGGCTGATGGGGGTGTGGCTTGGGTCGTCCCCGCCTCCATCTATGAGAAATCTGTAGGGATCTAAAATGACAAATAACGACAATTTACATTGTGAAACTAATCAAATGGTTCTCCTCTGAATAATTCTATTAAGAAAAATTTTACATCTCTAAATCCTACAAATTTTTAATATGCAAAGATTTATACACTTTTTTTCTAAACTCTTACATCAAATGAGTAATGTGATCATTTATTTGCTAAGTATTAGCCACCCCACCTCCCCCCCCGACAGAAACACACTGTTTAGCAAAGATTTTTTGAAGCATGTCCTTATGGGGGTGGAGGCGGACACATTTAAAAACAAGACGTCTTGAAATTATAAATTTCATAGAAATGTAGATTTTTATCTTCACATTTAATATTCATTTAGAGTTGTTTTTAGTTACTTCTTTAGTTGAATTCAGTCACAACTTTCTTGTATTGATCAAATGATTCATATTCAAGGTATGTTTTTAGATTCAATTTCCGTTGTGTGGGCAATCTCATACAAGCATATTTCATTTCTTAACCTTTGTAAGATTCTTTCAACATACTTAATAAGAAACCTGTATAAGCAATGATTTCGCATAATAAATTAACAACTTTAGCCTGAAGACTTTAAAGCAAAATTTAAAATACAAAGTTCAAGTACAATGCATACAAATTGTTCCTGCACAAACCAATATGATTAAGTTAAATTGCTTAATGGGTCATTCTATAAATTAGGGGTCCAAGGTGTGACATTTTTTGCTGTCCCTGTTACACCTGACCTGTGTAATTTCCCATCAAGTATCATTGAAATTGACTTCACACTATTTTTAAATTGTTTGGCAGGTACTTTGCTTTACACAATCACTCTTGGAGATAGAAGGCATTAAAGAATGTGTCCTGAATTGCAAAATCTTATACATGTCAGATGTAACAGGGACACCAAAATTGGACCCCTAATTTATAGAATGACCCTAATATGAATCACCAATGGCACTAGTCTCTCTGTTCCTTCAAAAGGATTTTTTTAATAAAAAGCAAAAGACACAATGTACAGAATGTCAACCAAAAGAATGATCTCACCTGCTAAATTTCTAGGGTGCTGTGTGGGCAGGCTGAATTTATGCAACAAGCTATCTTTGGATGTCTGACAATAGACAAGATAGAACTCTAAATGACGCCACACAAGGAACAAACTGCACTCAAGCATGTCTGTCATCAATGTTAAGGATTTTGTGTGTGTGCAAGATCGCCCCAAACAAAGCTAAAAGCCACCCAATGTATGGAGCTACAAGGAAAAGGAAATCAAAGATGGAAGAGATAGGAATTAACATTCCTCTTGAAACAGGAGAGATCATAAGATGAAGGGAAACATGCACCAGGCAAAGAGTACCACAGAGATACAGAATGAGGGAAAAGCTATTGGCATAGCTTTTCGTTCTACATCTAAGTACATTGTACAGTCAGAGTATATTGGTGGAGAGCCGAGTTTTACGCTCAAACACCCTAACTGGAGGAACCATGCCGGTCAAGCCGGTGGAATATTTACCATTAAAATACCTGTAGAACAGACAAAGAGTAGCAACAGATCTCTGGTGAGAAAGTGATTTAATATAAGTAATGACAAAAACAGAGTCTTGACGCTTAAGCTCATTTTTATGGGTCTTAATTCATGTATATTGGTTTATTTATGTGCACATTGCGAAGATAAATTTCACTTTTAAAGGTTTTAATTGCGATGACATAAAATATTGAATTGAATAGTTTGGGAGGACTGTAATAACAGAATTTCAGAGTTTTTGGAGAGCACAGGGACATAGTGACTAATGATGTTTGTGATATTAACATCTGGGAAAGGACAGGACAATTAAACACTGAAGGAAATTTGCAAAAACAAAAAAGAATCAACCTTTTTAGGCATGTTTTAAAAAAATATTCTTTGCAAAAAATGCTTTGCATAATTTGTGATTGTGAGAGGATACAGTAGAGTAGGGCTAGCTCGTCAGCTTTTTGACGGACGATGTCAGCCAGCTTTCTGGTCACAAGTTGTAGGCGTTGACTGGGAAGTAACTTGTCTGCAGTCGGTCCTGATATTGTTTGAACCAGCTGAAATAAATAAATAAATATGCTTTTGAATATGGCAATTTACATGCCTGATTATGAGAAATGAGTCACATGTCACTATACAGGCCAAAATACTATGGCAGGTCAAAGTTTTCGAAAAATGGGACTGCAAAGAAATTCAATCAATCATTCATTTCTCTTATTCTGAGGTTTGGTCACAGATTTCTGCTTAAAATGCATTTAAGTGACATTTACCATATCAATGGATTGGGTTTTTTCCCTCAAATTACAAAATTTAAGCACAGCTGTAGACCAGCCACTATTACGTTTTCACAGAGTTTCATATCCCCTTGACAATTAAGTGCAAAGAATGTGTCATTGCGTTAATGCACAGTGGTAGTTTTTACAAGACTTAGGAAGGTTCCCGGCGAGATTGCCTAGGGGACTATAAAACAACAATACCTCTTTCAGTTCTTCTGTGGACAGATCAGCGACATTCTTGACTTTGTGCAAGTGTTGTTGATGACTGTCCAATGTAGACATGAAGACGCTGGCAGCCTGGCGTAAGTGACGTACAATAATACCCATGCTAGGTGGTTTAGTTAAGTCAAGTGACGACAGATGCACACCTGGTTCAAAGTCAAGATTGTTGATCGTATTTATCAGCAAAGTCAAAACAATTGACGATGCTTTACAAAGTCCCTGGTAGTCAGAAGTTGGGTTTGGGTTAACATACGGAAAGTTTACCTAAATCAAATAGTGTCATTCTATTGTATAAACCATGTCTCTAGGAGGCTATAAACTTGCAAGACCATTATTAACCCTAACCCCTGTGGCACTGAGAAGTCTCCTGAATCCGACAAAATCCAACACTCTGCAGTAAAATTATGGCACATTCTTTGGGACATCATAGCCCCATGTATTAAGTAATGGTGCTAAGGCTCTACAAGTCCTGAATCTAACAAAATAAAATAAAATATGGTATGGGACGGTTTGGGTCAAAGAATGAAATACATCTCATATCTACGAGTAGCTAATTACGGTGATTTGGTCTAAGCGAAAAAAGCAAAAGTAATCACGTTATACAAGCATCACACATTGACAAAAACAGACCAAAATTGGACACATCAAATCACAGACTAAAACAATGCAATGGGAATAACTGTCACAGACCAACATACACTGCATGGTATACAAACAGTTAAGGTAAGAAGATGTGTGTTGGGAGAAACAGGACATTTTGTAATAAAAGACAGACTAAAGAAATATGTACTTAACATGTTATTCCGAAGAGATACACCATTTGAAGCAAGATATGAGACACAGTGAACCCCCCCTCTTTTGTGTTGGTCATTGTGTTCCCGGAATCTCAGGAATTCTTTTCACAGACTAGGGGGGGGGGGGATGTGTTAGGTAACAATAGTCTGGAGAGTGTATAGGGTAACAAGGGACAAAAGGGGGGGGGGGGGGTACCCCTCTGCCCCATATCGTGCTGGGTATAATATTAAAAGATACTATAAAGTAATTCATTAACCCTAACAGTCCTGAATTCTCTAATTTCAATATGATTTTCCACACACCCTAGGGAGTTAGGGTTAACCCTTGGAGTATGGTTTTCATAGTGAGGTGCCGGGGTGCCATGTCAGCTTTGCAGCCAAGCGAAACGGACACAAGAGGCTTGTGTAGCCAAGCGAAACAAACACAATAATCCAACAATGGAATGAAAATGCAGAGAATGGCGTGTATAGACATCAACCGGCATCATCCATACGCAAGGGGTTAAAGACCTTTTTTCTTGACTTGTTTACACATTACTCATCTGTTTACACAACCCTGGCCCCAAAAGACAACTTGTTGATAAATACCTTCTATTCTCTGATAGTCCCTGGCAGTTGCTTCTAGCAGGCTTGGCGTGAACAATATCTGACTATCCTTAGCTGTGGAACCTAAAGTGATAATAAAAACCTCTTGATGTGAAACAAATTCCTTCAAGAAATGACAAATCTTAGGGAGTTTAAAATCACAACAGTATACATTTAAATAAAACCACATTGGGAAGTTTAAATTCTGAAATACAAAAATCAATCCCTTATGACTAATATTTGATGAAATCAAATGCATTCCTATTTTGTCCATTTTGTTTTTTTCTGGAATATGTTAGCACAAATCTGATTCGCATATTTACAAGGTTTGACAGCAGGCTTGCAGACAAACTTCTGACAATGATTTCAACCTGTACCTGATTGGACGACGATATTTTTGCAGTAGCCAATGACATTCCTTGATATCTCCAGTAGGACTTTCCGCATGCCATCTTTGTGTGTTGCACTGGTTACCTCGGCTCCTTCCGAGACTGTATCTAGTCTCTTTAACTCCCGTAGCCATCGGTCTAAGGAGCAGAATCTTGGGACCAGGGCCATGATCTGCCGATGGATACGACTTAGGTGAGTCTGTAGGGGGATGTGATTGGGTGTGGCTGATTCCAAAGGCAGGTCATAGTAGGTAACTGAAAAAAACATTTAATGATAATTCAAACTTGATTTAAAAAGAAATAAGATTCAAAATGATTGATTGTTTGGAAATTTACATAAAAACAGGATAAAATATACACTATTATACAAATACAAATATATAATCAAAGTGCTTCACAGGATACAATGCACAGCTATATATAAAGTGTAAACAAACAAGTATGCAAAAAACCGCAAAAAGTCAGACAGAAAATTAAGGATTTCCCGTCTTGATGGTGATGAAATTAGTCTGATAGACTTGCAGGCATTTTGAAGAAGTGATACCAAATTTATTGTAAAATACTACACTGGGAAGAGTTAAAATACCATGTCCTCCAATCACACCTGTTATCAAGTCAACATAAGTCAAATCACGAGTCAAATCACAAGCCACACTGGAACTGTAATCTGTAGTCACAATCTATTGAAATGAACTGTGACAAAAGCATTACTTTGTCCTTATTCATCTCCTGAAGCCTATGATTGACTTGTGATTTGACTTGATTACAACTCTACATCCGTGATAAACAGCACCCTCATAAAAATATTGAATGTATCTTATTTTGATATTTTTTTTCTTTCTATTTTGCATTATCTGTGAGTTAACATTTTGTGCATTGTTCAGAGTGAAATTTCTTTGGACAAATTTGTTCCGAGTGCAAATTCGATTCAAAGTGTAATTATTTAACCACTAATAATCGATATGATCTAGCATGCTTACTGTCTGCAGCGACTGTGCAGATGACGCTGGTTGTCAGAGCCAATTCCTGCAGAGATTCAAGTTGGAGATCAGCATGCTGTTCCCGTAAGATGGCAGTGAAGACATCGGAGTGTGAGACAACAAAATCAAGCACCTGTCAGTAAATACAATCAAAACTTTCATTCATATGAACAAACAGCAACAAAAACATTGTGAAAATACAAATTGCTTATTAAACAAACTACATATGATCTAATTTTATATAAATTGAACATGGGTACTAAGGTTGAACAATATCAGCTTTTCTAGTTAAAAATAGAATGGATGCAGTATATGAAACCGTGTTTCTTAAACTATAAAATTGCACGGAACTGGGGTGTTCATGGTCACAATAGCTTACCTGACTGGCTGCCTCCTTGTGTTGACTCCCTAGCGAAGTGAGAATCGCCATGCAGAGTCTCAGCACAGGAAACAGCAGTTGACGGTAGCGTTGCATCACACTGGGAATGAATGACTCCACTTCCACCGGCTCTAGACCCGTGGGTCCAACTCGCAGGTCACTGTAATGAAAGGTCAAAGGTCAATGTTACTCTACCTAAAAAAGGTCACGCTAACCAGCTCCCACTACAGGGAACCGGTTACATTAAGGCAGGCAATGTTGAAATGACTGCATGAAGGATATTTACCTCTGGGTTCTGTGCTCGGGTCGAAGGTCAAGAAATCGGCATGACGACAGCCTTCCCATAAGTCCCGCTCGGAGCAGCGCCTGAGCACCCAAAGGATTCAGAGCGATCTTCTTCAAGAGTGACTGGAAAGGAATAACAGCAACAGATATTTTAAAACTTCAAGGTATCTTTGTCAATATGATGTTTGAAGTTTTTTAATACAGTACAACTTCGCTATAACGAACACCGCCATACCAAATATTTGGCTTATAACAAACGTTCTCTTTGGCTAACCAATTGATGTATTCAACACATACCATTACTCACTATAACGAATGACCACTATAGTAACTATTTTTGTAGATCCCGTGGCATGCTACTATAGAACCTTTGCTGCTGCACATTGTAGATTACTCAACTTAATTTAATACTGAAATAATACTATACTGATACAAAATGCTTTCCAACTAGAAAGAGCTGAAATATGTAATTGATGAAGGTCGGGAGGGCCTAATGTTTGGATCCTAGCAGCAACAGCTAGCCTTTCAGTCTGTTGGCTCTGGACAAAGATTCTACTAGGATCAAAAATCAGGCTCTACTGTCTTTATCAATTCAAGACTGATGAATTAATAGCAATTATTCAATTGATGAAAGATCAAGTGAAACACGAGTTTTACTTGATTATTTAAAAAAAACAATCAATGATTCCTTAAATTCTTTGTTCATTTTTTCTTATCTAATCATTTTTGAGGGGTATTTTAATTTCTTTGTGGCAAGGCTGTGGAAGGGGGAAAATGGCACGGAGATTTAGCTCTTAGGAACATTAACCACAACACTTCCAAGACGACAGAATTTCCTTCTCTCGTAGTTACTGTAACACAAGAAATATCAACTGACCATCTGTGATTCATAGATGAAGAGAGCTCGGAGTGGTTCCGGAGTGGGTTGCAAAGATTCTTGTAGAGACTGGTCTTCCTGCACAAGGCTCTCCACAAGGTGACGCAGGTAACCTTTGGCTGAGAGGAACGACAACCAATCGCCACGCTTATCGATCCCAATGATGGTATCCATTACCGATAGTGCGAGCATCTGTAAGGGTACAAGCCAAAAAATGTAACATTCTGAATAAGAGTTATATTTTTTTAGCACCTCAAAGTATCTTCCTTAAAGGGTTAATACAATAATGAACTTTACACTAAGTAATTATTTAAACTATAAATAACCATTACAGTAGAACATTTTAGATATTAACGGTTAGCCGAAAAGCCCTACCAATTATAGTAGCAAAAATGTGCTTAAGCGTTAACGTACTTCATGGCCAAGGCGTGGTAATGCTTTCATATGCATAGTGATTTCTCTTGTGTCACTATTCTAAGCAAATTCAGCTTGTTAAGTTAGCCAGCCTTTTCTTGTGCTAATCGCTTGTGGTCTCTTTGAAATGGATGAGGGTTTCGTTACAAGAAAATCAGGTGCTTGGTAACCCTATCAAATTAGATCCAGATCAAACCATTAAACACCTTTACACTTTTAGATATTTTGGATGCTGTAATCAGTTCCTTCCCGGCTCCCATCACTCTCTTGGGTATGGAAGCAGGTATGGTCAAGCATCTTTCCCAAGTGTGTGTAGTGTCCAATGGCAGGATTCGAACCCCATTCCTCAAGCCTCAACCACAAGAATACAAATCAGTCTCCCAAACAACTAAACCACAGTAATCCACACAATACGATCTCTTTAGGAGGAATAGGTCAAGGATCAGTGATCCTGTTCACTACTTACCCTGCCCACTCCGTGCCCATCACTGGCATCCCGACACACCAGCTCCATGACTCCTTCTCCATACTCCTGCATCGTAACCAGATTGGCAGCCGTGATCGTCTCATACTCATCCAGCAGGGCGGAGTTGAGAACTGTGGCGCCGTCTTGAAGGGTAGGGATTTCCCGGGGCTTGTGGGGAATATGGAGGTAGTTCAAGAGGGCACCGTACAGGTTAGCCCTGGTGCGCTGGAGGCTACCACCTAAAATATCAAAGAAAACAAGGTTTTTTGCTTCCGTTTTAAAAGAACAAAAAAAAACTGGAAGCTACGACCTCTAGATTACTGTACCCGTATTCTACCAACTGAGTTAACTTGCCCTATGTTGGTGGTCTCTCAATTTGTCAGTGTTTTTGTTCGGGGGCGCTAGTCAGAAGTCATAAACCCAGAATGCTGTATAGCCAGGGATCACGCACCCGTCTTATGATAAACCTGGGAAGCGACATTGTGGGGACAACTCAATGAAGAAATAACGATCATTATCACCAATGCACTTGAACTGATTTAAGGAGAAAGTTGGTGACTTAATGAGGAAGAATACAGCATCTGACATGCGACAAAGTACCTGACATCATCATGAACTTCAGTAGCTCCTTCAAGATTGCCGTCAGGGATACCACTTCCACCCCCAATCCCCTCATAGGGGCGTGGCCTTCTCCGCCCACCGTTGCCCCACCCGTTACTACCGAGCCATCTAGAGCACGGACATACTGGGATGAGAGGAGCTGTGGTATACTCTCTGTCTCATCACTGAGGATGCACTCCCTAAGACAGGTCATAAGGGTCAACAAGACTCCGCCCACTGGAGAGGCTAGGTCAGAGGTCACATCCTCATTGCAAACCTTAAAACATGTGGTCAAGAAAAAACATTATGAAAGATGCAAATTTTCCAGAGGTGTAATTTTTTTCAGTACAATTTCTAAAAGTGACCAGTTAACAAATTATTAGTTCCTGGTCTGTTTACAAGACTTGATCCGTCAACAAGTTTGCTATAGGCCAAATCGATACAATATGAAAGGGTACATCATTTGAGAGATATAAACATATACATCAACATAGTATTTCAGATGTGCCAGTTTGAGAGAATATAAATAAATATTAATTTAATGACCAAATAATGCTTGGCTGAAAGCGGTGTACATTTAAAATAAATCGATCCATCAATCAATAAATAATGCAATCAATTAACATGAATAAATCAATCAATGGCAAAAAGTGCATAATCAATTGATTAAAATAAAGTAAGTTGAAAAATAAATCAATACAGCACCTTATCGAACTAATCCAATAATAATTGCAACCAACCTACCTTAGACAGCAGTTCCTGCAACAGCTCAACGACGACTCTTTGCTTGAGTGCTGGGGGCAGCACCTCCGCAGGACAGGATGTCAGAACAACCTCAGCTACTTGTCTCCATGCGTCAAAGTTGTGTCGTTTAGCGGCCAGACCTTGACGGTAGTTGTTACGCTTTGTCACGTTTAGAAGCACGGCTTCAATTTCCTGGCAAGAGTCACAAAATGTCAAAATTTATTACAAGTAGGGCTGCCCTGAATATACCGAATATTCGATCTTCAACCGAACATTCCAATACCTCTTTGCCGGTTCGAATATTAAAAAAGAAATATATATGCACGTGCAGATAAGACTCTGATGCTATTTTAATAGATAAGGTGATCCGTGGATCACACGTGTTGCCTTTTTTTTATCACTGCATCGCATTTGCAACTTTTCAAATGAGAGCAATTTAACATTTTAATACTATTTTACCACTTGACCTCCAATGACCTTTATGTGACCTGTAACAGCACCTAAGGCTCAAGTTTGATTGCAATTGGACTTGAACTTTTTAAATGAGACCAATTTTACATGGTCAGCCCATTTTACAACTTGACCTTTGACCTCATTAACATACAAAGGTTACATGTATAACCCACATTTGGTTCCAATTGGACTTCAACTTTTCAAATGACACCAAATGAAAGCAAAAACTTAACCTAAAACTTTAACATACAGTCACACGGGCACACGAACAAAATTCATGACTGTTAAGTGCCCCCCGAAACATTTGTTTAGGCGACACAAAAAGTTACAGTGCTTAGCGTCAAATGTTGCATTTTTGTCGACGTTAACTTTCTGTGGACGGAGGTTTTGTTCCCATCCGTAAAACCATTGACACTTATAAAATAACTACTGCAAAAATGCAGGCTGGAATTTTGGTTTCTTATCAGAACATTATACGTATCCGTAATGATCTTGATACAACAGGCGCATGCAAAAAAAAATGTTGATTGGGCGGTCCATAATATCTTTCGCCACACGTAAAACACTGGCATACTTTGCGTGCAACTTTTTACTGGCGCAGCATGCAGTTGCAGCTGATGCGTGATTAACTTGATCGGCAAGTACCGGTATTGAATATTCAAATATTCGGTCAAGCCCAGTTTCGAATAATCAAATAATAAATTATTCGAAAATGAACAGCCCTAATTATTTAGCAGACCTGGTTTAAAATCAATATATATGGAAATGGTTAAACTGGGATAACTGTCAATAACTATGGAAGTATTGTGATTAAGGACATGGAGTTTCAAAATGTACAATTTCCACACTGGAAAATTGTTTTTATTTTACACCTTGTAAAACACCACCAATAAAAATGATACAAAGCCGACATTTTAGATAAAAAGCTGAAATCATTTGAATTCAATTAGGGTTGATTAAAATCCGTCCACAGGTTAAACCATGCTGACTTAACACACACAAAAAAACCAAAGTCTTGAACATCTACCATAACAAATTCAGTTTCTACTACAGGTTCCGTCAGACAATAATTACATTATCTCCTGAGAAATTTCAAACTGATGATAATACCTGCAAGACCACCGGTCTCTGGCCAATAGCTGATGCTCCTTGTAAGTTGTTCAAGTTTGCCATCAAGAAACGATGTAACAGTCTAACATCACATAGTGAAGCCACACCGCGATCTGTCGGCTGCTCGAAGCCGGCAATCATCTTCTCCATGTTGGTGGGGTCGATGTACTCAAGACGTAATTGTGGAGGAAGATCCTGTACAAAGTCGATGCTGTCTAGCAGTGTCAGGATCTTACGCCGCAGTTGGGTACCTGTTTACAGAGGATAAGAAGAAGAAAGTTTGAATCTCCTGCTGGAAGTTTGGAAGGATAAATTGGTGATTTTGGTATTTCCTATATGTGACTTGCTGCAATGAAATGAGCGCAAAGTTGCACTTTGGCATTTTTAGTTTAAAGAAGCAACAATTGTTTTTCACTGGAAAGTCAACTGTGGGATTTTAACATTTCTACATCCAAAAAACCCCTTTACTATCATATCAACAAGTTTCATAACTGAATTCAATCTCAAAATACTGTTTGGGTTGATTTTGTTTTTGGCATTGACAGCAACGTTCACATGGTTCAATGCATTTTAGCTTCACTTGTTCAAAGAAAGGTGGAATGACAGTCACAACTTCACAAGGTTCTAGTGGGGGTTGGAAGAACAACACACAATACATCTATTTGAACTTAACACCTGTTCTCTCAGATAATTCAAAGGCCACAATTTTATACTATTGCTACTTGCCACCCACTTCAAGGTTCCAAGTTGCACATCTCAACATAGTAAACCTCTTGCCTTGATTGCAACATTTTGAACCCCTTTGCACTACCTGGGAACATGTTTTGGAGGTTTTCAAAGACAACAGTCTGACATTTCTCTTACCAGCAACTCTAGACTGTCCCGTCTGATTCATTGTATTCATCGTACTCAGTCCCAGCGCTCCATGCTCAGCAATAAGGCTCACATCTCCTACTCCTTGTTCATCTGTATCTCCATCTGCAAGTCAACGGGACAGATCAATAGATGAAAACAGTGTCAAAATCAAAAATACAATTTTCAAACAAGTAAAGGAAGCAGTATAAGGGGGAAAAGCAGATTTAAAGGGTGGCTGCAATGAAATTGTACCAACAATTTAAGTTTGTGATGTATAACTCTTTTACAATATAAGAAATGTGATTAAAACGTGTTTTCTGTGTTTCTGCCCATTTTTGGTGTTCAATTTTCCCGGAATAAAGTGCCCCCCCTTTCTCTATTGTTTCCGCGCCTCTAAATGCGTGACGTCATTTCGGGAACACAGAAACTCAGCAAGAGTAGTTTGATCAGTGTACATTTGTGTACGTGTGGATGTATGCCGTTGTTGAGGGAACCAGCCACACGCGATTAAATAGCTTTGGATGAAGGGACCAGGGAAACATTTCTCGTCGCGTTAAAATCTTCAAACAGAATCTTTTGGATCTGAATCTGACAATCAAGTGTCGATTTTAGATTTGTTGATTCAGACACTTCTTCGGAACATTATTGGGGCGAGGAAGAGGAAGATCTTGGAGCTCTTCCGTACATGTACATGAGCCAGAATGTGAGAGTAACAGCGAAACTACTGAAGACTCCGAATCGGACTCCCGATGCGGGACGCGTGAAAGACTTGAAAACAATGATTGCTAGGCTAAATAACACTCTCCGAGACCAAATACGATGGTATTTCAGTTCTACTGGAAAGAGGTGAAGACTGACACCATCCTTAGTGGTGTTGCTGAATCCAGCAGCAACACAACGACACGGTATTATCGACGAAAAACATTCGCAAAACACTGAAAGCTTTCCGCGACACAGCGAAAACACACGTGCATGTCAATGCAACGCACGCTCAGTGTACTATGGCCGACCATCCACCGCCACAGCCAGCCGGGTTCCCGGGATGTCGGCGTTAACCACTTGATGGGCGGGGCTGACCCCCTCCCACATTAAAAAAATTATTTTCAAATGCTTACGCGAAATAAAAAAATACAAACAACACACAGTTGTGTTTCAGAAACCTTATTTCATCGATATACACAATAAAAATTGCATTGCAGCCACCCTTTAAAGAAGGGATAATGTAGTTTTCAAGGAACCTCAAGGGGCATGGAACTCCAACCATTGCTTAATTCTACAGTTCAAAAGTTAACCGTAAATGGATATATTTGTGTAAACATTCTTGTATGTTTAAATATTTTGTATGTGTGTGTAAATATTCAGTTTTAACTAATGATATGCAGGGCCCCAATGGAAACCAGTATTAAACTGTTGGGCACACCCTGGGTAAAGAAATGTAATAAATAAATAAATAAATAAATAAATATATAAGGTATGTCCAAAGACAAAAGAAAACATTTGAATTACCTTCAAAGAGAAGTGAGGGGGAGTCCTCCAGTAGAAGACGCAGTAATCTCTGCAGATGTGAGCGTTGACGATTGACAGATGTCAACCTGATCTCCGTGGCAACAGCCTTTAGGAGCCAGGACTGCTGGTTCAGGAGCAACCTCTCCTCGACGTTGCCTTGACAACAAAAATCAATATCTGTACTGTAAGACATGGAATGCTAACAGGTATACCATACTTTGATCTAAAGAATGAGCAAAATCTAAATACCTACTGAGGTTAGGAATACTCTTGCTTAGTGGTTTGAGCAGGTTGTAAGCCAAAGTGTGATTTAGTATGTAGTCTTTAGCTGATTCCCCATTGAATATTTGCAGAATACTGTGAATTCTTGTGATGGGCATTAGAAATACTATGGTATGTAACAATAAAATACAAGTTGTATTCACTATTGCATATATCACTACTTTGTCTTTTTGGTGAGAATTTTTTTTTTTTTATATTTGTAATCAATTACCTAATCCCCCAACCACCCTGGTGAATCCAACAGAATCTGGACAAAGAATTCAAAAGATCTTTTGTTCAAAGCAAACATCAACAAATCCAACAAAAAGTACCCATTGTTGGATATTGTTAGATTTAGTATGTTAGGGTTACAAAACAAATCATCAAGTTAAAATTTACAATAAGAATACAAAACATTTACTACCAAATCAGAAATGGCCCAAAAAAGGTAGACAATTCAAAAATATTTACTGCAAACATCCATTGCATACATGAACCCCCACTGGAGCATGGCAAGATCAGAGATTCTTAAGATTTAATTTAATGTTTTGACCAGACCGCTCCGTCTGTCTTCAGGACAGAAGGCCAGAGAACGGTCACAGCCAAATGGCCAATCAATAACTTATAAATCCTTAGTAACTTCAAACAATTACAAGTCTGATATAAAAGAACAAACTAAACACCTTTCCTAACGGTTAGGCTGAAAACTGAAATGCGAATATTTGACCAAGCAGATAAACTCTAGAAATCCTTCGTACCTGCAGCACTGAGATTGAAGGGCACATGTCTCAGTTGACTGAAGAAGAAATCTTGGGAAGCTCTAAGATATCGCATCGTTGGGTCTGATGTCTCACGGTTAGCACAGAGACGGTAAATCATCTCATAGGCTAGTTCAGCCAACTGGGGCATTGAATGGATGGCCAGAGGGCCGGAGCGGGCAATGTTGTCACGGTCAAGCGATAGGATATTCAGGATGGAATGGAGGCACGTACGTGGTGAACCAAGAACACCTAATGCATTATAGGAAAAAAAAGAGTTATAAGGATCGCGACCTTCACAGAATATTAGGCAAAAATAATTTAAAAAAAATCCTAATCAATAAAAAATGAAAATGGAAGGGAGGAACTGCCTCTCGATCGAATGTGTACATTTTGAAGAAAAAAACTGCCTGCAAAATCTAAAAATAGAAATGAAAAAGGGCTTCCTCCTTCCATTTTTGAAAAAGACACGACTCCCAAACATTTGTTTTCTTTCAATTTGACTAGAAGATGGCTACGTTGAACAGACTGACTACAATAATGAAATAAATTATAAAGCACAAACAATCACAGAAAATTTTACCTCAAGCACTATGAATAATTAATCAAGCATCAAAATCAAGGACAAAATGTGCACTATAAATTGAAGCCAAAATTCCCAGCAAACATTACAACAGAACGAAAAAAGCCTTTCACAAATAGAAAAGATTCTACTTAAGAAAACATGTACTTATAAAATGATATATTAACCCTTCTACTATTATAACTATCACAACCTATCAAAAAACCAAATCCTCTCCTCTCCCACAGCTTGTGTGTCTCAAACTGTCACTCGATAGGTTTTGATAGATAGGTTAGCTGGCTCCAATTTGGCACTGAGAGAGGGAGAGTTAACCCCTTGAGTACGTTTTTTTACGGGAGACGTCAGGGTGTCGCGGCTGCTCTGGCAGCCAAGCGAAACAGCCACAATGTGTTTGTGCAGTCAAGCGTAACATACACAATAATCCAACAATGGACTGAAACTGCACAAACAGTGACAAATGGCGTCATCCGGCCTGGTGGCACTGTTTTTTTTTTTGGCGGCATAGGACGTCTTCCGTACGCAAAGGGTTAACAAGGCCTGGAACAAACTGGTCTGGACCAAAAAATACACAAGGGTTAACACTTGGAGAGGGAGTAGGTACAATAAACCTACCTGGTTCCTGTAGGTTGGTCTTGCTGGCTGGTTTACGATACTCATACCCCAACAGGAAGTGGGCAAGGTTAGGTGAAGGTTGTTCTAGTGAGTACAGCAGCAGGCGTAGGATGTAGAGGCGAGTAGCACTGCGTATCTTGGCTGTATCTTCCCCATCTAAGGACTCCTCATCAGAGGGAAGGGTGTCCAATGAGGCTGCTATCTCCTCTGGGTCGTCCGTCTCCAGGCAATCAACAAACCCACGTAGGAGGTTCCTACGTACATCCTGATGAAGATGACAGACATTGTAATTGTGGAATTCTGAAACAACCATTTTGCTGCTAGGAACTCCATTTGGGGATTTTTAAACATTTTTACTTCCAAATATACTCTTTTCTATCATATCCCAAAGTTTTGACACAAATAGGCAACCAAGTAGTTGTCAAGTGGTATATTGGTCTGTGAAGTATATTTGTTAAGTTCACTGAATTTGAGCTTCATTTCCCAAACAAGTGGTCATCACTCTAATAACTTCAAAATATTACAGTACAAAATGACACAAAGCATCTAAATAGACTTTTCAAATGCATAATGTGAGCAATGGCCCGTCCTGGACCAAATCTTGCTGGTGTCTTGTCAACACTCCGAATTACTGAAGAGGTGGGGGGGGGGGGCAAATGACAAGAATTTGTACCTGTTTGGCTGTGAAGAGTCCTACAATCTCCGGCTGCATGTTAGAAGCACGCATAGTGCTGTATAGGATCTTTGTGCTGGCTAGAGCATGCTTAGGGTGTGTATCACCATGGGTTACAAACCTAATGGAAGAGAGTAAAGGTCAAAGTGCAGGAAGGTCAAATATAAGGTCATCAAATGTTTTGATAATTATTTGATCTCTTTTTTGCTAAATTTGATCTCATTGTGAAAATTGGAATACTCTAGAGACAAATTCTGAAGACAAAGCACAAAAAGTGATTATTTTAAAACCATTACACATTGTAAAGTTGATGTATGTTAAACTAAGATTCAAGAAAACATGTTTAAACAAATATGCAACAAATTTATCATTTCATTTAGTGTCAACTGCTACATTTATCTTTCCTGTCTGCAAAATAGGGCCCTTAGAATCATCAACTTGTCATCTTGCTTCAATTTTACTTTTGAAATTTCACAAGGCTATTATGATTACTCTATTTTCTTCATAAATTTTTTTTTAATTACATGGTGTAAATTTTTAAACAATTTCACAAGAAATTAAAATTTTGAAACAAACACAAATCAATATGTTCATACTTTGCAATGTTGACCAAGTGATCGGCTGTTTCTGATCTGGGATTGATAGCCATCAGTAGCTCATCCATTGTGCTGACCATGACCCCTGACCCCTGCACTCTGACCAGGTCAACAAACGCATTCTGCTTCTCCAGTGCTAGCTGGATCATCTGCAGGCACATGAGGGCGCACTTCTCCATGTGTTGCCGTCCGGGGATGTTTGTTCGATACTGATCTAGAATGTGACTCACCTCGTCTATGGTTTGAAGTATCTGAAAGGAACAAATGACAGTAAGGAATCAGTGTTAATGTTTTGATGAAGCTGTGGTATAAGTTGAGTTATGCAATTAAGTACAGTACAAGATAAAGCAGAACACACAGAAGTATAAAATAGCCAGAAGCTTGTAAGCTTGATGTTTTAAATATAATAACACATCAATAATAAATGTGCACAGCTACAATCATGGGTACACTTTTTGTTACAAAGACACCATTATGAACGACAGAGCAATGCTGAATAACTCTTTGAAAAATTAGGATTTGCCACACTTAGAGCACTTTTTATTCCAAGTTGGCATAAAGCTGGATGACCGATTCGTGTGTAATCTCAAATAATGTTTACATCATTGTTTTCAAAAATGTTGTTCATAATATGGACACCAAAAATGGGTGTACCCATGATTGTGACTGTGCACAAATACATATTAAAGTAATACCGGGTGAATGATGAGACAGACAAAACAGACAAAACAGACAAAAACAACAGACAAACAGTCAATAAAAACACATTGAAAAAACACAAGACTGAGTAAAAGAAATCCAAGAACGATGAATAAGAGAACTTAAATCACAAGGTTTTGTGAAACTTAGTGCAACTCTACGGCTAGCCTCCGACGCCATTGAGCACGATCAGTATACTGACTTACCAATCTCAGCATAGCGTTATCATTCAGCATATGAACCATAAGATGGTAGCCAGGAGGCTTATTGGCAACAGTCATCCCCCCTCCCTGTACCTCCACAGGATGGTCTGTAAAGTCTTGAGGTTGGGGCTCGTAATCCTGTAGAAGCTTACTGAAGATCTCCGTCACACCTGCTGCAACCTCCCACTGAAATAACAAACAAAAATGGAAATTATCTTAATTTTCCCTAGGCATTCATTTGAGGTAAAGTACACTATACTACAAAATACTACACAATTTCTCATATGCCAGTGTAATATGAATACTGCATTCTACAGTTGACTACAAATAGTATTTTGTAGTAATAGGTGAGGTTAGGGTTACAGACAGTATCTTCCAGTTCACAAAAAACTTCAAGAGAACAATATGGCAACAATTCTATGAAAACAACAGGAAACACAATCAATGTTGGTCGATGTAATTGTCCCAATAATTGTGTACATCTTTAGAGAAATTTGTTATCAAAAAAGCATGAAACTAACTCATAAGCTTTCTGTCAGTGCAGAAACCATCCAATTCTAGAAAGGATATGCACATGATTGTTGAACTAAATATGGAGAAATGTTTACAAACAACTTGACCCTCAAACCCAAACCACAACCAGAATGTTTTGTATCTCATGAGGTGATATCAGTATGTATGCAGTTTGACCCCACAGACCAAACATGACTCACTTTTTCCCCAGGGTCCCTGTAGGCCCTCCATCGATACTTCAGGAAGACCGTATCTCTCAGGAACTCCAGGTAAGGGTCGAAGCCTGGTGCCCGGTACCCTGCCCCCAGCATGGCTGGTATCGGTAGATTCATCAGGACGTTCATCAACTCTAGGAAACCACAGGTCAAGGGGTACTCCTCATTGGACGATTCAATCTCATCTAGCTCGACGGGGATACCAGAGGTTGGTGAGCCTGGGACAGCCACTGTAGGAATGACCTAGGAAAAGGAACAAAAATGTAAACTATCTGTAAATTTTACATCTATGCAAACACTACCAACAGAAATAGTGGTTTCCGTTTCCGTTTATAATTTTAGCAATTGCAAAGAATACATGCGGTAATAATCAAGTTTCAATTAAGAAAGTAAACGAGAAAATTGCGGGTAACACCATGTGAAAATAATCTCTTCTGGGAAGATGTGTGGTTCTGAAAAGAACCGGGGGGAGAATAGAACTCTAGTTTCAATACTGATTTTACAAGTTTTAATTACTAATGACTATTACACACAAAAGGTAATGGCGAAAAGGAGGCATATTCTTATAAGAGCACCTTGACTTGGGAATGCTATACATTTGGGATGAAGGGAAAAAACACAACAAAACACGAAGGTCGCAGGTTCTAATCCTACTCTTGTCAAATTTCAGTAGAGTTCATTCTCAAACCTGAATTGATTTTTGTACCCTAAATCAACATCTACAGACCAGATCGTAGACATCTCAAGTATAAATGAATATTCCAATCTTGAATGAACTATACCTGTGATACTTCCAGAGACTGCCAGAGGGTAGCACCGACCTCTGGTGAGTGCGCAAAGGTCGCCAGGGTGCATAGGCATTGACCTTTCAACTTTGGAGGCACGCTACAGCTTAGAAGACCCAGAAGAAGCACAATGGGAAGCCAGGATTGGTTCTCACACAGAGTCATCCTTGCATTGTCATCCTAACAATTTTTAAAAAAAATATATATATATAATGCTAAGGGATACCAAACTGTTGCATAACGCACCAATTTCTTTTACATTTTTATATTTTTGGAAGAATTATAGCATAAATTCAGCCAAACATTGAGCCTTATTGTAACAGCAGTTTTTTAGATCATAAGTGACCTGGCACCACAAAATGAGTGGAATGTAGCAATATTTGAAGAAAAAAAGATTGTGGTACTATTGTGTAAGACACAGGCTTTAGTTTGATATATTATGTGTTGCTGAAACTCATTCCCAGGTCAAGCTATATAACCTTTTGAAGTTGTTAGAGTCATGACTCCATGTTTTGAGAAACTGAAGCTCAGAGTCAATAAACTGTGTGAATTATATTCTAAGTGCAAAGATAGAATCACTCCAAAACAATACTTTAAGATTGAATTCAGTTATAAACTTTGGGATACATTATCACATGTAAAAATCCCAAAACTAACTTCCTAGTGAAAAATTGTTGTGTCTGCCTGTGACTTGAAATGCCATAGTGCGACTTTTTGCTCACTGCATGCTACGTCATAATTATAGGTTATGACATCATCAATGTAGTGCATTCCTCTAGCATAAATGACAAATGGAACTTCTATTTTTTGCACATTTGTTTGGAAATAAGGTGCGTACATCGCTTATCATGGCAAAGCATACCCGGGAGTCTGGGTCAGTAAAGAAGTAGGTGGTAATGGGAGAGAACTAGTGAATGAGATTGTGAGGAATAGAGCAGATCCATTGGAGAGGATGGTTATTTTACTCTTACCCAATTGGCAATGACTTGCGTCAGTCTCAACACCGCCAACAACCCCTCCATCTCCTGTGGTGTGATCCCTTTAGCCACACTATATCTATGCATAGAGTGGGCCTGTACCATTTCAGGATGGGGGGAGATGGTCACCTCTTGGCGGAGGGTGGTGTAGTAGCGGTTGATGGACAGGAAAAAGTGATCCCAGGACACCGTGTTGGCACTTCCCCCTGAAGAAAATAGAAAGTGCCGACACTGAATTGTACATTTGGAGCAACAGTGACATTGGTCATTTTAACACCTTACACCAGGCCCTATACTGTCTATTTTGTGTTGTCAAAAGAAAACAGAAATGCAAAAATAAACCACGTTGTTAGTTAACAACCACAAGAAAGTCAATCAATCTCCATTAAACCAGCAAGCCGAAGCATTCCACAACATACATGGATACTTTCAAAGTTTCCCCTCGGCAGGAGTGTATCTAAGGGGGGTGCATAGTGGCCTTTGTCCCCTAACAGAGACCCGAGGGCCCCCCCCCCCCATCGAGGTTGCAGATGTGCATAAAGTTTGTTCATTGTATATTCTTCCTGAATTGAACCCTAGAAAAATCATCGTTGACCCCTGTAAATTGTTTTCTAGGATATCTTAGAAGTCTTACCACTGCCCATGCCGTTCATCTTGAGTAAGTTGAAGCAGTGCCGAGAGCAGTCCTCCCCGTTGGCTAGACCACTCAGCATGTCGATGTAAGCCACGTAGAGGGATGGTGGTAGTAGATCGCCAGCCATGCGGATAAACTTGAACAGACTCGCCTACACAACCAAATGGCAAAGAAGATTTTTATTGCAGCACCAAGAGAAATCATACTAATAATCCAACCTAAATGTGACTCAATCGTGATCCAAAGCTAGCAGGAAGAAGACCCAGAAGGAAGCCTACCTGTCTTGGTGATTGACGTTGTTGGTGATGGGAGATGTATGTTGCACTTGCTGATGGGCTGCTGGTCTGGTCAAGCGTGCACCAATACTCCAGAGGAAGCTCTAAGCCCAGAGGGTCGCTACTGTAGAGAGCACCAAGCTGTCCATGGTAAGCGATAACAAGAAAAATAGCGATCTTTATTGCTCATAGAATTGTCCATAATTCAAAAACTTCAATTATCAAACAATTCATGAAATCTAATTGGAATGACCTTTTCATGAGATCAATCAGTATTGAGAGGTTTCCTTCTGAAGTGTTGTATGTTAGAATAACAAATTAAGATGTTTTTTATTTTCACTGGAACAAATAGCATTAACCCTAACATCCTAGGGCATTCATTTGGGGTGAAGACCTGTGTACTACGAAATACTTAGTATTTTGTAGCACTGAGTCTCTCTGTCTTTGATGATTGAGTGTATCATGACAGTGCAGTCAAGATACTTGCAACTACAGAGTACTACTTCTATGTAATACAGTCAAGTTACTGGGTAAATTGTATTTGTGTCAATGAATTGGTTGGCTAAGATACAAAATTGTATCATCTCTGAAAACCAGTAGTTCATGCTTTGTTTCCGCCTTAGATAAAAACAGACATTTTGCCTCTAACCCCAGCAACAAACAGTGGTACTACATATTACTACGTACTTCATTTGGGGTGAAGTATCAAATACTAAAAAGTACTACAAGCATTGTACACAAATATGCGAGAGTACTGCATACTACAGTTTACTACTAGTAGTATTTTGTAGCTTTATGTGAGGTTAGGGTTAATTTAGAATATGCACTTTAAAAGATCAATTAGGTTACACATTACAGAACTCCACAATATATTTCAATTTTTCTTGATACTTGGGGTGATCATCAAAAACAGAATAAAAACCGTTGCGAGAAATTTCAAGTTTCCATGGTAATCACTGGAAAGAAATTGGTAAAGTGCACTCAAGACAAATAAGATGAAAATTTCAAACCAGACATATTCAGGGATGTTTACAATAAATTCAGCATGATTTTTATCATGCCTTTGATAAGGATCTGAAACTCACTAATTTCATGAAATCTTGGAAATGCCTGGGTAGGGTGGAGGGTGGCTCCAACCCTTCTTGCTCATGAGCTAACAAGATGCGGCCAATCTCGTCACCACGGTTACGTATTTCCTTCACCTGTTAAAAGGATAATTGTCAAGTACAAATTATATCACTGTGAAATCATTCTTTTTACTGAAGCAATTTGTACATCAAATGAAAAAAAGAAATCAAACTCAATTAAATATCTCATATGTTAGATGGAAAGATTAAAGAGAAAACAGTTTCTGGCTGTGCATTACGATAATCAGCTTGAACAGGTACAATTCGTTAGCCCTGGCTGAAATAAAACACACATGTGACAAGCTCTTAACCAATAGTAATAGTTCAACTCTCTGAGGTATTTACGAAAAAATAATTAATGCCCATGGATTGATGTGCATTTTCATTACTATACAGGCATCATTTCTTTGAGATTTGTTTCTTTACCTTGAGAGGCATCTGAACTATGAAATCTGTCAGGAGATTGTGCAGTTTCCGTGGGCAAAATTCCTGCGTAAAGAAGCAAAATTGATGAGGTTTAAAACATGCTTGCTTTTATGAAAACTAATCAACATTTAAAAGTAACTTGGATTTTTAGCTCGTTTAGCAGCTCTGTGAAATTGGCCTAAAGTCTTAAATTCTTTGACTCCAGTCACTCTGAGATGCTCTCTTAAGAGCTTAGTGCAACTTGCATGGAAAAACCACACAACTACTTGACTTGCTGATAATGAAAACCATTAGACCAAGGCCCAATTTCACAGCCCGGCTTACAGTTTGCAAAGAAAATTGCCACTCACTATAGCAGAAAATTCGGTGCATATTTCACGGTTTAGCATGGAATTTTGCGTACATCCTTAACTAATGATTTAGTGCTTACTTGGATAGGTTCAACTACACACAAACCACGTACTAGGGATGTGGATAGGTTCAACTACACACAGACCATGTACTAGGGATGTGGATAGGTTCAACTACACACAAACCACGTACTAGGGATGTGGATAGGTTCAACTACACACAAACCATGTACTAGGGATGTGGATAGGTTCAACTACACACAAACCACGTACTAGGGATGTGGATAGGTTCAACTACACACAGACCATGTACTAGGGATGTGGATAGGTTCAACTACACACAAACCATGTACTAGGGATGTGGATAGGTTCAACTACACACAAACCATGTACCAGGGATGTGGATAGGTTCAACTACACAGAGACCATGTACTAGGGATGTGGATAGGTTCAACTACACAGAGACCATGTACTAGGGATGTGGATAGGTTCAACTACACACAAACCAGGAACCAATTTTACCGACTGGTGGAAGTTCTTTGAGGTCACCACGGCATCTTTCAGGAATCGGAAGACGTTATCCTTCATGGCATCATCAACAATTGCTTCATCCTCTTCAATCAGATCCTGCATAGCTGGAGGTATGAAATACAAACATCAAACAAGATGGCCGGGAAAAATCAATAGGTATAATTAGCATCGACTTTATAAGACTCCATTATCAAGGATTTTGCCCATGTGGATGTAATACTATAAACTGTATGCTTTGTGCTTTCTGATAGAGAGAAACAAAAACATGTGTACTGGAAAATGCATCTTCTCATGCCACATTATCATAATAGGGTCAAACAAACATAGATTGTGAAACGACATCTGATTATATTAACCCTAACCCTGCCAGACACAGCACAGTGCATATGTGCTGACAGCTCCACTTTCTACACAAGTCAATTTGACAAGCGATGCAATCTGATGCGTCTGGCAGGGTTCTAGCCAAAATGCCCTGGAGGGTTAGGGTTAACCACTTAACAATGAAAGTGCAAACTCCAGAACAATGTTTTGACAAGGTGACTATTTGGTAAATAAATGAATGAGAAGGTGCAAACAATTCTGCAACGTACTGTACCCCCCATTTTCTAAAATGGGAAAATACCGTCTCTACTCTACACGATTACAGTTGTTTAACTCTCCTTCTCTCAGGGCCAAAATGGAGCCAACTACCCTATATATCAAACCTATCACGTGACAGGTTGAAACACACACAAACTTTGAGAGTTGGTAGGTAGATTTTTTGATAGGCTGTGATAGTTATAACTATAGGACGGTTAATGCAAAATACTGACCAGCAACCTCTGGTTGTTGAGCCACGTTTCGAAGTGTCAGGGCCCAGGCAAAGCGAAGCACAGCGGCAATCTCTCGACAAGTCCACTTGATCTCATCCTTGATGAGCATCTGATGCAGGTCCGGCAAGAACTGCTGATCCTTGAGAATCGGCAGTTGTTTAGTCAACTCTGGGTGGGGGGAAAAAGAGACAAGAAATGAGAAACGATAACGGTGAATCCGAGACATCAATTCCTCAAATAAAATGTGACCGGCTCTGCAAAAAGGGGTATTATGTCGCACTATGTGAAAACACACACAGGGCAGTTGTATGTGAAGCGGGTAAAAAAATCTTCCCGTAAGTGACTTTTTTGTTTTTGGTTTGTTGGCTTCTGTTATATCTATATTTTCAGAATTTATTTTCAGAAACATTAATATTGATAAATAAAGATGAAAAAATATCTTGTGTTTAAAGGCCTGTATCTCTAAATGCACTTCCGTTAAATTGGGAAAATAGGAGTATACAAATGTCAAGATATCTCAAGAACACAAAATGCCACAGGGGTCAAACCTACACCAAATTAAAGCTTAGGATGCGACAAATTCAACTATGTATATAACACATTTTTCAAATTTTGCGACATAATGGCCCTTTTTGCAGAGCCGGTTACAAATATAAATAAGATAAATGTCTCTTAAATTATATATCCTTTAAGACATTAAATAAACAGCTAAGGTGCCTTTGAATATTAAAAGGACTTAAGAAAAGTTAACCTTCAGGAAAGCAACATCAACTCATGGCTATTCCATGGTTACCACATCACACGTTTAAGGAATAGGCGGTCTAATTTCAACATGCTTTTAATGTGATAATCTATCAATATTTTCAAAGTCACTGCACATGTTAACCAAAACCCCTTACAGTATTTTGGTTTAACAAACTCAGCATGACATCCATCAGTTGTCGAAGTGGGTAGACTGCTCAGTGTAACAAGTCCAACAGCTTCATCACAAGGTTGTTTGTTTACTGTTCAGATCAAAAACATCCTACAGAATGAGCCAGTTCGGAATTTCAACTGCGCATGTGCACAATGACATTTTATCCCGAATAACCTGCATGACATAACGCGTGCGTGTAAACGCAAAAGGTGGTCGCACAACGCGCACGTGTTAAATTCAATCAGAATGGGCATTCGCGTAACTAGCGCGTGACATTACGTCAGCAATTTTATGCCGAATAACCTTTGAGATACCGAACTGGCTTATTGTACACCTGTTTCACATTATTGTATTAACCTGAGTTAGGGTTAAGATCTAGCTATAATGAAACCAAAACTTCAGAAATTTATTTGAATAAAAGCAGAAGTGTTGTTTGGTCATACTTTTTAGACCCAAATGTCAACAGATTTAACAAGCAAAAAATATCTCACAATTCCTTTTTAAAATATGTCTTACCATCACGATCTTCAGGGCAATTTTCCATTGCTCCGCCGACGTCCACACAATACATGCATGCCATGAGTAGGGCCAACGTGACATTATCAAGGGTACCGTCACTCTCAAGCTTTGTATTCTTCCTAAGATGGTTGATGAGTAGTGTAGCATCCTGCCTGCTTGGAGCTGACTGGCATGACCAGGCAAATAGACATTCTGCCAGGGAGTTACGAATCTCCTTCAACATCGCGGTCAACTGGAAGAGATGTGGTCAATAAACGAAAACAAATCATTTGACAAAATCACATTTGTGTGTCTTGGGATATCTCTTTGGTGAAACAATCCGTCTTTTTTTGTGATGCCCAAAACATAATTCTTTTGGATAAATGTCTCAAGGCAGCTAAATCTGTAAGCAACCGAGTGGCTTTGTTACATTTTATCATTTGCAGTCATTCCTTATTGAATAATCAAATAAGTTATAGTAAATAAATCCCGGTCAACGTCTGACTGTCATTTATTCTGTGAAGATGCTGAACGTTGGATAAATCCAAATAAATTCTCCAGTGTCCACAAGTATTACATTTTCGTCTCAAAAATTTGCGACAAGATTATTGCCAAACAGATATGGTAAGGCATTCAAACAGTAACCCTCCCTCTCTCAGTGCCAAATTGGAGCCAGCTAACCTATCTATCAAAACCTATCGAGTTACAGGTTGAGACACACAAGCTGTGGGCGAGGAGAGGATTTGGTTTTTCGATAGGTTGTGATAGTTATAATAGTAGGAGGGTTAAGTGATTTTGTAAATGGCATTGACTTGGCGGTTCCTTTCAATTATCACTTAAAAGACAAGATGGTTCTCGAACCACGCGTCTCGCCAGCTTAAACGTTAATCATGTTCTCTGCACATTTTGACACCTCAATCGGCACATTAGCACAACGACCAATTTTACAAATCCAGCCTGACATGACTTGACCCGACATGACCTTTGAAATGAGTACTTGACCTTTGACATGACTATCATATAAAGGTTATAATAGTGCATGCATGACCCAAGTTTGATTCCAATTGGACTTCCAGTTTTCAAATGAGACAAGTTGGACAATTCCAGCCTATTTTAGAACTTGACAGCAAATGACCTTTGACCTTAAATGACCTTTGACCTTAAATGACCTTAGTACTTGACTGGACACAAACATAATATAAAGGTTGCAATATTGAATGCATTACCCAAGATTAATTGCAATTGGACTTCAAATTTGCGTATAAGACCAATTTGTCGAAACTTTATCCAAAATGACACATCTGGACTGCGGACTACGTACGGACTGCGGACTATGTACGGACTGCGCACTGAACTGCGCACGGACTACGCACGGACTACGCACGGACTACGTACGGACTACGTACGGACTACGTACAGAAATAGTGATTCCATAGTCTCTTTCTGAACTTCGTTTAGGCGAGACAAAAATAAAAAATGCCATGTACATAACATTTCCAACTTGCTTACCTCGTGTCTGTGTTTAGCATCTCCAAGTGCCCTCGCCTGGCCAAGTTTGTCCATCTCTTTTTCAACATCCAGTTTATGAAGCAGATGGAGAATCTTACGCATCAGGCCATCTCGGATGAGTTCATCAGTGAAGCGGGTGGTCAGCTCTGACACCTCATCGTCCAATTCCAAAGTCCAGGTGCGGCCTGGTCAAAACAAGTAAACACGTAAATTCTGTGCATTTTCCCATTATAGCAATAGTCACGAGTCCTTTACAAAACCAAGCACAGTGGAATCTTGGAAACCAAATGGGCCAAATTTATGGAGCTACTTAACACAGAAATTTATTTAGCACAGAAAATTGGTGCTTGTCAGTAACATGTGAACAGCCAAAATGCCATGTGATGCATCAATACTTCAAAGGAAGCTGTAATTTGATAAGCATCTGATGCAGGATGGGCAAGAACTGCTGGTCCTTGATGTGATACACTGCTTCTGACTGACTTTCAGCTGATTTCTACTTTGCAGAAATATTTGCTTTGCATATTTTGTCCTAAGCATTTGCACGGAATTTGGCCAATATTTGCACTTACTGAGTTTACGACTGCCATAGTCTTAATTCAACCTACAGAGGGCGCTACAGATTAATGACACGTAACAAACCTTTGCGTGACTGGATAAGAAGCTGTAATGCATTGACAATACTCCTGCGACCATCGTAGTACAGTAGGACAGCTACTAGACCTCTGGTCAGGCCTGGGAAATGTGGCTGCTGTTGCTCCCCTTCATGGTATACAAATAAACAAACCAATATAAAAAGATTCCAGCATAATATGCGACCCCGTCACAAATATGCATGAAGTAAGTTTCCGAACAGAGATAATTTGATAATGATAATGATAATAATAATAATAATAATAATATAGGCAATGTATAATGCGCCATTATCCACCTTAATGAGATGCTCAAGGTGCAGAGAAAAAAAACAAAGGGAACAGAGATACAAATAATCAAAAACATGGACATTACAACAACACAATTAACTTGACAATCAAATAAATGAGCTACTGGAATTCCGATTAATTCCAATGGTTTGTAACATGTGGAGTACGCCATTCTGAGCAATATTTAAAGACTAAGAATCTCAGTCTAGGGCTGTGCGTTCACGGGTAATTTTGGATCCGGGTACGCGAACGCCACACTGGTTCGGTTCTCGGGTACCCGGAAGTGGACCGTTCAGAAAAAAAACACTGTCTAATGTAATGTCCTTGTGTGCACCGTGCGGCCGCTAAGGCCCCCGCAAAAATAGTTCTGCTTCCGGCCGCGACCCTAAACATTTTATCGGCAAGTAAAAAAATTAATTAAAAAAAGAATATAAAAAAAATAATCCTGTTCTATTTTCCGTCTTCACAAAATGCCTCTCAACAACATATTTACGTCAAAAACGCTTGTAATTTGTTTGCTATTTTTTTAGAAGAAACCTCCGTTGTTTTTACAAGTTCCCTTCGCGATTACAAGTTCCCTTCGGTGTGTGATTTCCTATCACCGTGATGAAAATACGTGTGTATGCTCATTGCAGCAATGCTGTACTGGTTCCTGTCTCGCCGCCTACTAAAAGTGCCAATGAAGGCATGATGGAAATGCGGCAACCAGTCTATGCATTATGGCCGACCAACATTTAGTATAACACTGCAGAGTGCACTGCAGTTCCAGGTCAGATCTGACATCGTAAAAATGCCAAATAAACATCGATGGAGAAAGAGGATCTCTGCAAGTTGAATTTTTCACCGTAAGTTTCGGGTACCCGAAACGGAAAAATGGAACCGGATATTGACGCCAGCATTCGGGTATCCGGGTATCCGGGTATCCGGGTATCCGGGTACCCGGATATCCGGCACAGGCCTATCTCAGTCTTCGCAGTGTGTTAAAAAGTGTAAAATACCGAGCATAATGAGACTAATTCAGGGAACCTACCTGAGAGCAAGAGTTCAACCGCGGCATATTCATTCAGGTTAAACAGGTCACTGATAATTAAGGCCTCGTCTATGAACTGTCTAGGGAGAGTCTTGATACTAGGCTGACCTTCAACCACCAAGCCAGTCTCATCAGCCTTCTGAATCTGGACCCGATGCTGTGCATTCTTGGCCTGATGATAAAAAAGGCAATTAATAAGTTTCAAACAAAGTATATGACGGACAGAAATGTCTTATATTACTGGAAAGTAATTTTGCAAATGTCATGTGTAATATTAGTGTGTGATATTTAAAAAAATCTGAAGCATTTTGAGAACAAACAAGTATTAAACAAGGGTGATGAGTTAATACCGCTGGTAGTTCTAAGAACCACACTCGTCTTGTTTGCAGTTCATCGTGTACTCTCCACCAAAATCTCACAAATCTGGACTTATTCAATGCATGATTCATATGTGATGAATTGACGCCACCGCAATAACACACATTTTTTCCAGGCTACTGAAATCTCAGATTTCAACTTACGGGATTTTGCAACAAGGAGATGAAGTCTGGTTTGTGTTTTCTGATGGCCGCGTCCAGTTCATAGAAGGCATCTGGTAGTTTCTGTGAGAGGGCAGCATGAACAGTGCGTAGAAGTTCTTTGAATGGGCTCCAAAGATTACTCCCTAGATTGGA
This sequence comes from Hippasteria phrygiana, assembly GCA_037893225.1. Lineage (NCBI taxonomy): Eukaryota > Metazoa > Echinodermata > Asteroidea > Valvatida > Goniasteridae > Hippasteria > Hippasteria phrygiana. The sequence continues at coordinate 444,409 of JAZGUH010000082.1, forward strand.
ATAAAATAGACAGATTATGGAAAGATTTTACTTTAATACCCCCCACCAAAATCGGTAAGGAAAAGCAAATCTTGGAAAATAACCATTCATTTGTGTTCATAATTGTATAAACACTTGGCACAACCTTTAATTTTGAGAATTTGTTGGGACATTTTAGTGCAATATAGGGGAAGAAAGTTTGTGTTTTCTGTGTTAGAAGTTCTTGGCACCATGTAAAGTCACTCAAAGTGTTCACATACATGTTGATTTCTTCCTCATTTTTTACAGATTTTGCTGACATAAATCTTGAAATAACAGGGTGTGCCACATGTTTAGACAGTTGTTATCAAGGAGGGTTGGTTATTTTCCAAGATTTTGCTGTTCTTGACCTATTTTGGTGGGGGGTTATTAAAGTAAAATCTTTCTGTTTAGGTTCACATTAGAAAGTTTCTGTGGAATTTGGATGTTATACATGTATGTTACATGTCACTACATAGAGCTAAAATTTTGCAACAGCTTCATGCATGTAGCCAAGGATGTAAGGGGAAAAAAATCTACTAAATTGTCGCTATAGTACCTAATATTTCAGCTATTTTTTTATTACCAATTCAATTTGAAACACACCAAAGCATAGACAAGGCAGCTTTAAAAATATGAAAAAAAATCAACATTTCTACTTTGCAAAATCCACTGTTGAATTCTGATTTTGTCTGTGACAAACAATGTGCAACAAAAAATATCCACCTTCACAACTATGTGATGTACAACCTTTGCAAAGTGCACCCTATACAACAAGTCTCCCGATCCAACGTGGAAAGCGTCGACTCGGCTCACATTCAACATTAGCCCCACACGCGTGGCCTAGAATAGATACAGCGCACGCAGCAAGTTATCGTGCCTCGCTAATTCGACATGTCAATTTGCCATGTGCTCGATCGACATACGTTCAGTTTCTGGCGATTGTGTAGTGTAGGGCCCTGTTCCCTAGTAGTAGGCATGTCAAGCGCATCGTGATTCATTTCCGATAATGTCCGGTATGCGAAACAAAACGGCTAGTAAAAGCTCACTTTTCTAACGCAAAATTTAAATTTTTGGGGCTGATATTACCAAACTTGTTAGAAAACTACTTATTCAACATTTTCCCGAGGTTTTAGGAATGTACCTTCATTGGAAGTACTTTAATTAAGTTGTAATACTTCGCGAAGCGATGCGCAACTTCCGATTGTCGCAAAATGGCGGAGTGCACTCCTTCTCACAAAACTCAATAAAAAGTTGTGATGGCGCCACCAATTGGCAACAAATTTGGTATCAATGGAAAGCTTAGGACGCATGCGCATTAAATCCGATGTCGTTTTGGAGGTCTTGGGGGGTTATCGTCTGCTAATTGTAAGTTTCATTCTTCAGACACAGTTTTGACGTTAATTAATTCTGTTTTTTCAATAAACGAGCCTAAAATTGGTTTTTCCAATGTTTCTTACTCATATAACTGCCAAAATTACTTGCTATTTTTGATACCATCATTGCTAAATGAGCCAATCCCCCAATGAATGAAAGCTAAAAAGGAACACTTCGCGGGTTGCGCGCGCAAGGTGATGGATCGTGTACGTACATGTACACGCAAGCTCACCGGACACAATGGCCGACAATACAGATTAAAATAGAGGGCGTAATGGTAGTCATTGTAAGAGCCGATATATGTGTAGTGTAGGAGTGCTGTCACTCATTTTGGCTCTTCCAATTATCACTGTTACTTCTGTTGATTGAATTTTTTTTTATAGATTTTTTTCTTCGGATTTTTCTTTTTTTTTACTGACAAAAGTAACTGATTGTTTTAAAAGATTTACAGGATTGTTTGCTGAATCGCCATTATATTAACAGCATTTTAATTTCATTTTTGTGGGGTCCTTTTGTAACAAGATTTTGTTTTGGCTGTTTATTGCTACTGTTTTGTTTGGGGGTGCGGGACTAAAACCTAAATTGATTTTTTACAAATACATGTAACTACATGTAGGTCTTTGGTTAGTTTGTTTTTATACACATTAGGCCTAATAACATTTGTTTGTAACAATTGTTTTTGTTGGAATATTTTCGATTTTTGTAGCTAACAGTTCACAAAATGAAAATTTATGAGTACTTTATTCTGACATTTTTCACAGAATCGTGGATCTCACAACAGAACCCATGCTTTTCATTTGCCTTGGCAAGTCAGATAATTGAGGAGATAGATGCTTCTGCAGATCTCAGTCTTCAAGACAGACTTCCGGTAGTTTTAGATGCCCTCAGTCAGCCCCAGCCATTAAACATTTGGAATTTTGTTCGTATTTGTGTTGATGCTATAATTTGAAAGCTTTGCAAATTTTAGCAAGATACTACGTCATTTTCTCAGAATTTTCAACCAAATTTGTATTGTCTTCAGCTAAAAAGTTCACTTTTGGTGCATTTATTTGCAAATATAACCTTAGAATTGGACTCAGCACCTCAAAATAACCCAATAAAGTTTGTTTACTGCTCGGATGAATGAGAAACGTGGATTTTTTGTCTCGCCTCATGCATAATTAATGAGCCTCATGAATATTAATGACCTGAAATTATGTTTTATTGTTTAATTAGTCATTTAATTTATTTTGTTTACCAAATTGACACTTACTTTCTTTTCCAGTGTACATTTTAATAACTGCCAAGGTTTCATTGACTAAGGGCCTTTCACATGGAAAATACAGCAGAATGAATATTTAATTAAGGGGACTTAGTCTTTTTTCACCGGACCATGCATACACCAAAAAACATAATGGACAATGGACCATTTTCATCATTAAATATTTTTTAATTAAAAAGTGTAACAACATTTGTAAACCAATTTATGTGAAGAAATGACACTATATTTCTTAAATAAAAATGCATTATGCCTATCTTATGCCTTATTTTTTCTTTAGAAAGGCTCAAAAATTGCTTTTTATTACAAATCTGAAATTATCGAATTTAAATCTGAAATATGCGTACATTTTTCAACGTTAAAATTAATCTATCTCAAGAATCGCTTCTTGTCCGATTTCCATGATTCAAAAAGTTTTTTTCTTCTTTTGATGAGAACTGTTCAAAAATGTCATAAAAATAGATGTGTTATCCGTTTACAATTTTGGCCTGACATGCCTACTAGTAGTAGTAGGCCTAGTCCGAGTAACTTGGACCCTTCATATCGCCTTTTTTAACATTTGGACATGATCTGGCGATAGTAGGGTCCAAGTCGATTGTGCGATAGAGAATGGCCAAACACAAAATCCCCCCAAAAAACATCAGAATTCAACCTTACAACGGCCACCAAAATACTAGATACGCCACCACCTGACCAAGTGGAGTTCCGTGATCAGATAAATGTACCAAGGTTTACTTAACATCCAAATAAAAAGTGAAATTTTACCGTTTATTTCCCAGAGACCCCCGCAGAACATGTCTTTTCGCCGTTTTGAAGTTCAAAAAGTGACTCCTCCATCTTGCATGACGTACGTCACCCTGATGCGCAGCGCCCGCATGCACCGCCCGACAACCTGCCGGCGACTGCTTCGCGAGTGGTAAAACGGTCGCTGTACTTGTTCGTGTGTAGATCATAGAGTTATACATGTAGCATGTGTAGTATATTGATTCGAGGTTTCACGCGCGTCATAAGGTAGGAAATTCTTCACGAAACAGTCGCCGGCATAAACAGGTTGTCGCGCGGTGCATGCTAGTCTTGGTTCCAAGACGTCCTTAGCGCGGTGCGACGTACAGCGAGCACGGCATGGCAGCACCCTCTAGCTACACAAACACAAACACACGCCTTGGCGAGAGGGCGCTGTCGGCCGGCCGTGCGCGCTATACGTCGCACCGCTAAGAACGTCTTGGAACCTAGACTAGGTGCATGCGGGCGCTGCGCATCAGGGTGACGTACGTCATGCAAGATGGAGGAGTCACTTTTTGAACTTCAAAACGGCGAAAAGACATGTTCTGCGGGGGTCTCTGGGAAATAAACGGTAAAATTTCACTTTTTATTTGGATGTTAAGTAAACCTTGGTACATTTATCTGATCACGGAACTCCACTTGGTCAGGTGGTGGCGTATCTAGTATTTTGGTGGACGTTGTAAGGTTGAATTCTGATGTTTTTTGGGGGGATTTTGTGTTTGGCCATTCTCTATCGCACAATCGACTTGGACCCTACTATCGCCAGATCATGTCCAAATGTTAAAAAAGGCGATATGAAGGGTCCAAGTTACTCGGACTATAGTAGGCCTATAAGGAAACAAAAATCCACTTTTAGGTTAATGGAATTGCCAAACTAGTTAGCGACATTACAAACCAACAGGTATGCCGTTGATAAAGGGCATAGTTTTAGTTTTTGAAGACGACAGTGATGAAGACGACAAAACGCAACTCAAAAATAAAAGATGGCGATCACCGCAACGCACAGTAAACACGCAAAACCGCGTTGATTCGCATGGCAACTGCCGTAAAGCGCGTAAGAAAATTGCATTTTCTACCGCAATAAACTGTTCAAAATTACAAAAAAAAAGTCAAAAGAATTAAGAGAAGTCTGATTTAGGTTAAAAAAGTCATTTTGGAATGCGAAAAAATACCCTTGACTCTATTTAAGAGGCGCCCCACACTACACAATCACCCAGTTTCCTATCTATTCCTACTTCACTCTTTGCCCGATATGGTCATAATTATTATGCTAAAAACCGTTTTCTTTTTAAATTTTAACGATGTGCATGATACAATGATAAAACAGGAAAGACTATTTACAGTAAACTTTTGATATTTTTCACAAGAAACCATGAAATAGAGGTCGTTATGCTTACCTAAATTTACGGTTTTGCTGTCCGCCATCTTTCAAAAGTCGCATGTACTGAAGCATTTTTGGAGGGAGAAACGTCCCCAACCTCATGTAACGTATAATGCCTACAAGAACCGCTCGGCACCAGTCTCTATTAATACGGTAGCGCCCTCTTGGGAAATAACATTACAGAGGGCGCACTACGGGAATACTATTCAAACACGACACATCAAGAATGTTTTTGTCAACCGGATCGTGGAAACTGAATAAAGTGAGAAACTCGAGTATAACTTCTAAAAGTAGTACAATTTCAGGGACGGATCCGTACAGAATAGGTTTATATCTCGTAGTTATTTTTATTAAAGTTAATTATGCAATGTTTGACACACTTGAACATTTTTCGATTTTAGAAATAAATTAAAAAGTAACCCTTTAGGGCTATTTTTAAATTGAATGTTCGACTTTCAATTTTTTAATTAAGAATTTGAAAACTGAAATTTCTTTGCACTTGCACCTGCTCTTGGTACATCGTGGAATCGTGTAAAGGCAGTGAAAATACCAGGCTTACTTTTGCCTCCGATCCTACAGGTGTTGAATTTTTAAAAGCCTAATTGCATAAAGAAGCTGGCAGTCAGCGCTACCAATCTTTAAAGAAACAACATAGATTGAAGCCTTGAGCGCGGTCGCTAAGTGCGATTCCAAAAAAGCTCCAGTCTCTAAACTAAAATGCCAGGGTTGGTTACTGGGCTGTCTCTTTTGGTTTCCTACATCCCGCAGCGGGTCGGTGTCAACAGAAGCAGTAGCAATGGACAACATGCAAGGGCATGGGGATTCAGGCACGTATTAACAGACTAATATTCCTTGTCTACTGTTGTAGGGGGGAATCCAATAAAAATACTGACATTTAAAGCGTATGGACTGTTTTGCTCATGTCTATATGGCTGAACATGTGCTGGAGTATTTTCAAACAGCATTCATTCCTCGATGGTTTGCTGCATAACTTCAGACGTGAGCATCTAATGCCTTGCATGACCAAACGCAGTTAATGCGCTCCCGCCCAGACATTAAGCACCTCCATGTATTAATTAAGAAAATAGCACCCTCAATCGACCAGATCTGACATCTGTCTCTCTATTTTCAAGACCAAACTTTCATTTTCAAGGATTCTTGTTAAGGTTAGTGTCAGATGACTTGTTGAAAGTGGTCGAAACGGTCCTTTTTTCAAAAGTTGGTTTTGAGGAGGAATGGCGGGTTTCCAGAAAACGTTCAAGTCCGAAACATAAAGGTTTCATAAAGAGTTCACAGAAAGCCTTCAATTTAACTCCCAGCATTTTCTCAGAACTCAACATTTGAAACACGATGCAGAAATTTCACCACGATAATAACGTTCAAAAACCCATCACAATATTACATTGTAAAGCGATCGAGACACAGAGGCTAAAAAGATAAAAAGATAACCCACTCACATTATACTTGTATAATGTCGACGACATCAACATAATGCATGCCCTTGAGTTAGGGAAATGTGGTGGATAATGGCGCTATAGTCTCGCTACAACTACTTTTCCAAGATATTCGAACAACAGCATGGGATATTCCATTGTTTTCAGCAGGGGTGTATAGTGATGGAGGGGATCAAATCCACAACAGCCTTCAATAAAGGTGCCCAAAGCATGACAGAAAAAACAAGAAGACTTTAATCACGTGGTCCAACAGTCCATAATATAGGCAGTCGAGCACTGTAAACCTTGCCTTACTTTAGCATCTCACAGTGCAGTGACCTCTTGCGACTATTTTCCTTCACGGTCTATAATGGGGCTTCATGTGATTACACAGACACCGGCATTTGCCAGTGGGGCTCATTTCTGGTTTCGTCGGTGTAAAAAAAACAACCATCACAGCATCAAAATCATGCAGGCAAAATCATATTAAAATTGTTGGATTTACCAGTGTTAGGGTTATTTTACTACAGTGCGCCCGTGCCCCGCAGGGTTTTAATAAAGTTATGCAGTTATTCCCATATTTGCGTACGGTGTTCTCTCAGTCCACTCCTTTACATCATCACTGTCGTTTACAAGAAACAAAGTGGATACGCTACGAGTGTTTTACCGACAAGCGTCCATTAGAATATTGCATGACTAGACGGTTGTTGGATCTAAAGTCCAAGTCAACCCTCATCGTCCAGATATTTTTCTGAGGCTGATTCTCCGGGAAGCCGTGCGTGACCAAATTTGAGACAGAGGTAAAACGAACTTCCTTGGTCGGTACACGGGGGAACTTGAATGAATAGACGGTGCCAACACGACGGGATGAATTAAAAAGCCAAGCACGAGCGAGCGCACGGTATCGCCGTTTTCTTCATTGGAAGGAGAGCTTTCGATTTTGCTGTGTAAACAGAAGGCGGCGAATTAACTCACAAAGAAGTTAAGGAACACATCGAGTAGAAGATAGGTGGGGGTGGGGCAATAAACCGAAACATGTGCCTCCTCTGCCAAACCAAAACTAATAATTTATAATCTATTTTTAGATTCGGAGATCATTCCCTCTCATTGAACGGCCCTGAATCAGCGCAGTTTTATGGGTAATAACAAACTCGAGAAAACACGACAGAAAATCTCAGTATCTTTGCCTTTATTGATTTGCTTCATTCGTTCCGTTCTCTCCAATTTTTCCTTTTCGTATCGCAATTACAAGGGCTACTGGCACTGAAATGAATCATAAGCATTTTGATTGTACTGGAAGCAACATAAGTAATAGCGAATTTAGGGAGGGCGCTGCTGAAAATTGGTACCGGTAAATCTTTGAAAGTCTTGGGCGTCGCTGTCAGATCACGCAGTCCAATAAACGCCCTCACGTACTGTCCATACCCCACAAGGGTTTTTTTGTTCAACCATCCACGACACTAGCCGCCATCAAAATGCCTTAAGAAGCTTTCTTAAACTAATTTCAATACAAAGTATATAGGTACTACATTTTATAAAGAATAACATACTACACTTTAAACCATGCCGATATTCCAAAACACGTGCACAAACCAAAATAATATCAAACGGAATATTCCATATTAAAAGAAAAACTGCCCACTTGTGTATAAAGTTTTTATTGAATAAGCCTCAAGGACAAACACGTACCGGTGTGGAAAATGGAATATTATCCCGTGTATGAAAATAGTGCACTACGGTTTAGTCGGTGATTTGTGCACTTGCTTTAAGGATTACATGTTCAACGGCCGTTGCATGCATGAAATTCACAAACTACAGACATGGGATAGAAAATGTTTGTGGCTACAGGCGGGTATGTTCTAGAGATTCTGCCGTTTGTATCCTTATTCTACGATCTAGTCCAATCAAGTGCAGCCCGTAATAAAATACCATCGAGTTGTTCAATCTCACTTCAATATTGGAGTCGATGTGGTTTTTTTCTTCAAAAATGTTTAGTGCCTTCTAAAATAAGAATTTACCCAAGAGCATTGAAGACATTGCTAGCTACATATACTTCTCGCAATCACAAGATGTAGAGTACATGTACATTGGTTACTAATTAAGTTACAGCACATAAAACATTTCTTATCCATGTAACAGCCGTCGTGTTACTCCTCCATGGACGACCACGGATGGCAAACCATAATCCTATTGCATTCAGCTGAGTGGACGTGCAACCCCTTACACGTACTTACTTGCATTGTATCTCAACAGTCTCAGACATATTACAGTCAACGTTTCTTCCTGGAACATTTCCAAGGAAGCAGGCGGAATTGTTTTCTAATGATTGCTTGTCGGTTCTAACCTAGGACAAGTAGGATTACCATTCAGACTGGTCGGCATTACCCTTGGCAGTGGATTTTAAGCGCTCTATTTAGACAACGATCACCAGCTCCGAACTCTAGAGGCCGGCTTGACAAAAAAGAATACTCGTGCATTGTTATTATTAGTACACCGCAAAGTGTTCATGGCAGGACGAATGCGTGCTGTTCACCCGCACTTCACGAAACGGAACTTGGAAAACCAACGGTGTTTTTTATTGGCTCGTCTATTGTCTAGCACGCCTACGTCATGCTGTAATCAGTCCTCAGAGACCGACTGTGTCATCCATTGTAGCCAAACGTGTACATCTACATGTTCTGTGGATTTAAAGGACGTACGGCGATAAAACTTTTTAGAACTTTCGGCAGTTTGTCGCTACCGAACCGCACAGTGGTCATGTCAATTCGCATTATTGAGTCGTACACCTTGGGGTGACGGTACTTCACAAGGCAAGACCAAACTTGATTGAGACTATTAAAACAGGACGGACTTGGAGTTCTCAATTTCAGCACAAGGCTGTCACGATCAATGAAGACACCGTCTATTGAGACGCCAACCCCGGAAACATTGACCGAGATTCGATTCGGTGAAGGGGGAGGCTACACGGGTGCAGACATGAGGATGATGACGGGGGCTCGGGAGTCCCCTTGCAAGGGTACTCTAGTGGTAGAGTCGGCCCAGGCACACACGCTGGGACACGGTATCAACCAGGACGTGACAGACGCTCGCATCATGGTACTAGGAGCTGAGAGCGTCGGCAAGTCGGGTAAGTTTGAGAAAACTTCCTGAGATTTTGATAAAAACTTTATTTTGTATAATATTGCATGTGTCGTTATGACAGTTTTTCTCTAAGATTTATACCTGAATTCATAGAGGGTCTTGTACTACTATCACGCGGACTTCCCTCTGCAAAATTATAATTTGCAATGTTCCTTTACATTTGTAAATAAATACCCACATTAATGTCGTGTTCTGCTGACCTGTTTAAAATTTGCTATTCCCTTTACAATAGCTGTTTGAAGTTGTAATACTGAAACTAAAATATACACAGAACTGTGACAAGTTGACAGCCATTGTCCAGACAGCAAATAGTAGTCTTGCTTAAGGTTCTTTACTATAACCCTTTATAGCTCTGTTATTTCGAATGCATAAGTTGTAAAGAACACAGGACTTGTCCTCTCGAACACAAAGGAAAAAACTTCATGGGAAATGACCTCCTGGATCGGAGTGTGCGAGAACCAATCCAAAAGTCTATTCTTTGCGTCATCCCTTTCTTACCATACCTCTTGTGTCACACACAAACAACTACACTCCTTTGCTTTGCTGAAGAAGGAGGTTCCATTCCATCAACTAGGCACATTGTTAGTTAAAGACACCCAGTAGTAGTGCGCACTCTAGAAAGGACCTTCTTTGACATACACCAATCCTTGCTTTGGCAAAGTCGTTGGTGGCAGAACATGGCTTCCGAGTTTATTACAGTAAGACCATTGATCTGTTGTGAGATGCGTGATCAATGGACTATCTCCCAGACAATAACTAACCATATTATGCAGATTTATTTAGAAATGAGCCGGTGCATAGTAGCGTCTCTAGCCCGTACTGGCGAGAAACTGCGAAAATAGCGCCTTGAACAAGGGATGATGCAATTTGTTGTCCGATTAGATTGGGGATTAGAGGGCTGTGGGTATTAATTAAGAAGATCACTCAATAATCCGGGCCAATGACCACACGGTGGGTAGAGATACCATTGTAGTCGAATTGACTGAACCGAAATGCAAGACCAGCCCTTGTGCACTACTTGGAAAGATTATCGCAAAAGAGCAAAGTTTATGACACTGACGCTATCCTGAAAGGTGTCCTCGTTATTTGGTCATATGAGGGAATCGTAAAAAAGGCGCATCATCGGGAAACGTGAAAGGCAAATCGTGTACAATCAGCGTGTTGTGAGATGAACGCGAGCACTCTAAAAACAAAACAAAAACCGATTCCATGCGAAGGAGCTTCATATCTCGTATTTCAGGCACTATGAGTTCGCCCCGAACAAGGCCAAAAGAACGAGGGATGCCAATAGCTTTTCTTACGTACGGCTAGAGTAAAGTGGGTGGGAACAGTCGGAAAGCCGAGTTTCACGCACCCTAATTAGAGGAACCAAGCTGGACAAGCCGGTGGAACATTTACCATGAAAATATCCGTAGACAACAGCAGCGGAACACTTTGAAAGTAGGGACCCAAAGCAGCTCCGGTGCCGGCCGGCTGCTGCCCTTTTCTGTGTTTTTCTTGTGAGAAACTGCCAAAAGTGGGTGGCTATTTCCCCCAAGTAGAAAAAGTGGGAGCCAATTCCCCCACCCCACGTTCCGCCGCCGTTGTCTGAAGAACAGACTTAGAGTAGCAACATATCTCCGGTAAGAGAGTGATTAAGATGTCACAAAATTAATGAGAACATTTTCTCATTAAATCATCACAAGTGTCTTAATATACGGTACCCGATTTTGTTTACCTTTTGTATTGGATGTTTTTTAGAGTGTAGTCAAACCATACAATCCGAAATGTAGCAACCGATTTTCATTTATGCCAAGCATCTTATCCATCGTGGACCTTGCAGATTCTAGATCTGTCTTCAACTGAGTCGTTTTTGGTCGATTGGGAAAGACACCCGTCATTCCCTGAGATATGACCTCCATGATTTACAGCACTTTTCTTGTTACTTGCCATGACTGTTTCATGTTTTGGTGATGGTGTCAAGTGCACTATAAGATGCTGTTTTGATTAATTTACGGACAGGTCCAACAGAAGGTCCCCTTGCAGTCCCATACCTACCGCACCATGTTTCCTTGAATTACATAATAATCCCAAGGACTAAATAACATAAAAACTTTAGAATAAAAAAACAAACAAAAAAAACACTGAAATAAATTAAGAGGATAACTGATTGCCTCATAAGTAAGACTAACATGCGCGGAGTCTTGGATTTACCCTTACAACTCCACTTCCATTTTAGACACTGAAGGTATACACTTGACAAACATTTCTTTTAAAAGTGAAACAAAAGTTGAGATACAGAACATATCATTAACCAGAACCAGATCATAGCTTTAACACCTTAAGGGTGCTTTTAAATTTGTGGTTGTGGCCCAGTGCTTCAAAATTATTGGCCCTGGCCTCATGCATGACCTAGAATTCCTTGCTCTATGAATATACAAACTTAGTTTTGTGTGCCACCTAGAAGGATAATAGCGGTATAAATACGGTGTTCAGCATCTGTCCCTGGCCCGAAAAAGGTTGTCTGTCATTGGCTGTGTTTACCTGAGGTATGTAGTTTATTTGTCTTGATACAAAAATATGACATTGCTTGTAATATTAAGCGACTTTTGGTCACAGTTTGCTCGCCAGCTATTCCCAGAATCTGGAGTTAGCTTTCATCAGATACGAGTTATCTTTTCCCCTGACATTGATTAATAATTCCAGCCGCCTATATGTCGGCTTTCAAGCCTTGGATCAATATATCAACGTTGGGCGGTAATTAAGCCCCGTGCGATCGTGTAGGTTTGCGCGTTTTGGACAAGTTTGTTTAAAAAACTTCCCATGTTGTGTGATTGTTAATTACGGTGCATCTTTCATCGGTTGGTTCAACACCGTGTGCACAGCGCATGGTGCACACAGTGACGGCGATAGACAGAGATTACTGCCTACATTTATCTTTCTTGCTTGTATTGTAAACACCGCTTGATGATTAAAATGTGGAAACTGCAAACACAGTAGCCCCATTTAAAGTTACACTGGGAGTCCACCGGAGGCCTACATTTCGAAGTAGACCTTATTGAAGTCGTAGGGATATAAGGTCCTCGGCCACTTTACCAGCGAAATAACCAGGCCCAGATTGGATAGCGTTATAATACACTCGGGGACCTCTTGAGAGCGCAACATGCACCCGAAAATCACTGTGGGGGTTTCGTTGGTTCCCTTAAGTCATTGAGTCCGATATTTATAATAACCCATATTAATATTATACTCTTTTGACAAGGAGATACTTATATTTTCAAGCAAAAATAGTGCCATCTTGCACGAGTATTAAATTTGAAAAGAATTGAACATCACCACCTTCTCTTAATAATACAACATTTGCAAACATCAAAAAACATAACTACTAAATTATTATGAAATACACTTGATTGTAAGTAAATAATAGTCTTAAGCATCCTTTGAAATGATGGAACTTGGTGTGCTGTAATTTTCAATAAAAGTGGAATTTTTGTATCAATTTCCAGCGATTGTCGGCCGACCATCGTTGGAAAAAAACTGTTCCCCGACTTGATAATTCCCTGACGTCTACAATTGCTCCGTTTTACCTGAAGTAGGGTCAGGGAACCAGACTACAAGAACAGCATTTTTCTTTTCTAGCATCGGTGCACACGAAGCTTTAAACAAGCGAGTGTTCCAGTATTTGCTACAAAATACTCACCCCTAAATCCATTCATTTCTGAAAATTTCAGCAATATGTTGTATGCTACCTTTAACTTGATATGAAAACATGATACATCATGCTCATATTGCTGCAAGGCATGGTTATAACCCTTAATGATCTTTCCAACCATGACAATTTTAGGACGAAAGCACTTTGTAGCCAGATTGGGCAGCCTGCAAGACAATGTGTCCATTTAATTAAGGAAAACGGTTAAAGTAAATCAATCTACGGCTGTTTCATGGAGAATCAGAAAGAAATCATGAACATGGACATCGGTCTACAGGCAGATCCAGATGTCATAAATATTTCAACATAAACTGAGCCGGGCGAATCTGTTAGGGTTTGCAGAAAGAGAAGACAAATTCAATTTAGCGAGGCCCTCACCGTCAGAATGTGCATGTGCGTGGGGCTGCGAGTATAATTATGCTTCAAGTATTTATTATTGGATGGTTGTCATATACGTGCAAGATATTCATTATTTTCCAGTGGGTGTCAATCTTACTGTGGCCTTCCTGTGTATGATATCACGGGTAAATTTGTCTCGGCAGCCGAGCGGGCGGCAGATTACCATCAAAGTATAATTCTGAAGATTCTGCTACATCCAGACGGATTTAGTACCTCATCGGATATGCTTATATTTGCACAGTAACTATTATATACAAAGCTGATAGCTAATTTGTTACTGTGGGTACAAGTTAAAGGGACTGTCGATAATTTTTCATTTGGAGGAACTACGAAACAGGGACCCTCCATTTAATACAGATGCTTGTGTGGTCCGGAGTTTCCCATAACAACACCATCAGTCATAATTGTCTTTAATATCAACGCCTGAAAGTGCAACGACGGGAGCCACAAATGCTTCAATTAATTAATAATGATGTCAGTGTTGTTCCAATTTTAGAAGGTTGTGATATAACGTCGCCTTTAAATGAAACTAAGACTTCAGCCAGCTCCAGTGATTGATGACCTATTTATACCAGCAATTCAATTTTCACTAGCTAGGAATAATTCACTGTTTTGCTCTCTGTCTCATTTACGAAACAACAAAAAAACGTCTCTGTCCAGTCGAAGGACTGGGGGCCACTTTATTGAACCCCAGATATCTGTGATGACATCAAAAGTTGCAAAACCAAGGCCACGTGGGTACCAATAAATCTTCCAGAAACACGTGAAAAGAAAATGATCCCGGAGATTGCAAGACTTTCTGCACGCAAGGGAGAAATAAAAACTGATGTCCAAGTTTTCTGATCAGGAACCTTTGACATCTGGCCAAGGCCAAGTGAGGCCCCGCCTCCTTCCACATCGTGCAGTAAATCATGAATACCGTACATGTACATGTACAATACATTCAGTAAGATTTCGTGTAATGCAGCGTTGTTGACTTGTCACCTGAGCGGATGTATTTATGGAGGCGTCTGCGGAAATGAAATGCAATCTTGGCAGGCGTATGAGGGGATTACGGCAGAGATACTGAGAGATAATGCCATGAAATGACTGCATGCCTGAAGAAAATCATCTAACGTGGATGATTCTTGCTCGCCTCTATTGTAGCTCTCTGCTTATGATTATGACATATACGTGCATTTTGGAGGAGCGATGTATTCCTAATGTTGAGAAAATAAGGCGGCGGATCAGCAGCAAACCTTTGGTTATTTTTTGGAAGTAGTTCGTGTTTTGCAGATGTGTACACCCCACGGTTCTAAGAATTAGTTTCTGTTCGAAACGGAAATTACCTTTTTTGTGCTTTTTCCTGATGCAGTTTGAAGCCCAATGATGTTGACTTTAGGCAAATTGAGCATTAATAAAGTTTGACATTCACAAAGTTAAAGGGGCTAAATGTGCATGTACAATGCTCATTGCCCTGTTCGTAGACTAATTTGCTGTGCGCCTACTGTCTAGGTCTTGTACAAATTGGCATTGCCCTCCCCCCTGCCCAGTATGAGCCATCGGCTGTTTGCTTTGGACCCGATGGAAAATTGTATGGCAGCAAGAAAATCTTACTTTGTATGTTAGTCGTGAACCCATCCGTGAAACCATGGTTTAGTACACTAAACCACTGTATTGATTCGCTAAAGGTAATGAATATGAAGAATGGCATGACCGCGGTGGAAAGAATCCTAAGACTGAACCAATCCATAGACCAACAGTATTTTGGTTTTAGACATGGGACAAACCATAGTCAGCCATTTTGGAAGTAGTTGTGTAACCATCAAATATCATACTAAGGGAGTTTCTCAAACCTTGGCTCGGCTTGGGCTTCGGCTTCGTCTCCAGCTATTCCCCAGTGCCATTGCCAATTTGAAGCCTTGAATACGTAAATATATTAACAGACTCTGGCTCCGGATTAAACATCAGACTTTGATATACATGTAGCAGAAACAATATCCAAGATCTTGCAAAATCTGGGGACATAAAATTACGCGAAGCCGAAGCCCGAGCCCAATCCAGGTTTGAGAAATGCCCTGAATTTACCGATTGAAGCAGCAACGGATCATATGCGGATCAGATTACGCTCGGCTGGCATGAAATCATGAGAGGAAGGTATAAGATAGATTGGTATCAGTGGGGAGGACGAATGATGAGCCTACTCATCCATGGACTGAGAGACTATTGATGTCTTGTCCGCCGCATCATGGCACTCTTCCCGGGCGGGAGAAGAGGTTTCCAGCTGTTTCACGTAAAAACAAACGGACAGGCGGTTTGCTTGTCAGGCTGCTCAAGCTTTCAATTCAGTAGGCCTACTTCATATGTTGTAGTTTCTGCCGAGAATTTCTGTGAAAATTGGTCCCTCATACCATTTACAGATACAACACTGTCTTTCGTTTCAATGGTGTCGTTTCATATTAAAATGCATAATATCTAGAAAATGCACGGTAGCTCGCTGCTGCTCCTGCAATCCCAAGTTGCCTTCAAGGCAAGTGCATAAATCTGCCAGGCTCAGACCTTTTTTTTCGACGGCACGTTCCGAATCCCGACATTGATCAAATTTCCCATTCCTTCATTAACAGATCTCCCAAGGCATCAATTCTAGGAGGCGCTCAATTCAAAGACATGGCTACATCAAGTTTTACTAACAAAGAGCCGTGCACATGCACAATGAATGCGATATGAATATAATTTCTGACAATTCGTGTTATTTTTTCCCAACACATAATTGGAGTTAATAATTTGTAGTGCGATCTTGTTCTGAATGCAATTTCTTGCAGCTGTTTTCATACGCATGCGCTTTGCTTTCAGCACAAAGAGAAAACTGCATACGTACTCAGGGGCAACAATGCACGATATTGAGTCAACTGTATATAATTATGTGTATTCAATGTTACAAAATATGTATAATAATAATACAGTGTATTTAAGCGAAATACGCTGTATACACTGCCAAAACTGTGGTGTTAAAATTAACACCATGTGGTGTTTATATTGGACCACTCGCCCAATATAAACACCACATGGTGCTAGATTAACACCACAGTTTTTGCAGTGTAAAATAAACACCGCATTTAAACAAAACGTTTGGTATATTAAACACAACCTACAAATTATGATTGAAACTCACAGTGCACTCTGAACGAATCGCAGTCACAATGTCGGTAAAGGAGTTGGAGAAAGTACATTATTTCCTTACAACACACAACACCCACAGACAAACAGTTTTGAGAAACCCCCTCAAAAAGCAAGAAAAATAGCCTCTGACCACCAAGGTGTTTGCTACACGTATACCGTTATTATTGGACAGGGAGGGTTTAAAGGCAGACGTCCCCGCTAAGGTCAAGTGTCCCTTGCTATCGTAGGTAGACGTGTGCAGTAGAAGTGTTTTTTGTATACATCTGTTTGTTGTGTGCCGACCCATTCAATGGCTACTGTGCCATACCAGTCAGTGTTCTTTAATAAGATTCTTTAAGCTTCACGCAAGTCACTCGAAAACCAGCAATGTAATTGCTTCAAAGTTAAAGGTTCATTTGCAAACATCAAAAACTAAACTATTGAATTATTACGAAATAGCAGTCTCAAGCATCCCGTTAAAATAATGGCACCTGGTGTGCTGTCGTTTTCAAGAAATGTATATCTTTTTCCCAAGGATTGTCGGTCGACAATCGTTGGAAATAGTATAGTTCCCTGACCTGATAATTCTCTGACATCTATAAATTGCTTCGTTTTGTCTGAAGTAGGGTCAGGAAACCAGACTAGTACTAGAACATAATTTGTTCTGTTTGCTTTCCTAGCATCTATGCACACAAAACTTTAAACAGGTCAGTGTTAAAGTATTTGCTAGCACGCAATAAAATACTAACCCCAAAATCCATTTATTTCTGAAAATTACAGTAAAAGCAAATCGTGTATACTACCTTTAAAACCCCTTGCGTACGGATGACGCCATATGGCGCAAAAAACAGTACCACCAGGCCGGATGACGCAATTAGCCGCTGTTTGTGCAGTTTCAATTCATTGTTGGATTATTGTGTATGTCATGCTTGACTGCACAAACACATTGTAGCGGTTCGATTTGGCTGCCAGAACCGCCGCAACACCCCGACGTCTCCCGTAAAATACCCGTGCTCAAGGGGTTCATTAAGTTTAAGCTGAAAACAACGTCGGTGTTTATTTTGACTGGGGAAACAAACTCAGATATTGCACGGTCAATACATTTAAGGAACATGCTGAAATAATTCTCAGATTTCCTTACGTTTCGTTGGTGTTATCAAGTGTTACGGTGGTAATTATGATTATGGCATAACTACGGCAATTGGAGGTCGTAATTTGACTTGCCTAATCGCAGGAAATGATCTGCATATACAGACACGCAATAAAACATGAAGAGAAAATGTTATAAAGAGTGTTTTATATCTGCCGCAGCGATCCTTCCTCACTTTATGTTTGTCCGGTTTGCTAAAAACAAACTCATCCACGCACTTTCCAGAATTATCACCCAAAGGAAAAAAAAGAGAGAAAAGAACAGCGATGTTATTCGGAAGACGAGTGTTATTGTTTTGGACAGCAATGGCCAAACATATTAGTATCACTATGGGAATGGCATTAGACTGTATGTCGCCGGGGACCATTTTATTTATAAGGTATCTCATTATGCGCGGTTTGTATAGAAGAAAATGCGCCAAAGCTTGTAGCGTTTTTCCGCTCATATTTGTCTTCGGATCCGTTTGTTTTCTATACTTTGATTTGTTAAGATGGAGAGGAATGCGCCCCTGGAAAAAGCGCATGTTTCCCTGTCTCATTGGGCTTGTATAGGGTCCTTTTCAAGCTTTACAGAACAACATATGATATCGGTTCTGAAAAACCCTTAAATGACGGAAGAGTTAGAGCGGGGCTTGATTTGGCCTTCCTCTGTAAAGAAATAAGCAAATCATCTTTCTTTGGAATATTAGGCCTATATCTGATAGGCCCTATTATACAAATAATGAATGTTTATGAGTGCGATGGTAAGAATAATTTCATGAGGTGACAGATTGAATTTTCCATTCCACGAGGCGAAGCCGAGTGGAATGGGACATTCCATCTGTCATCTCATGAAATTATTCTTACCATTGCACGAATGTGAAACATTCATTATTTGTTTTATACAACGCCTGAATAAATCAGACAGATTGCATGCATGGATTTGTTGGTGTACAACGTGCCGTTTACCTTCTCAGTCCCGCATAAAACCGCGACAAAAAGTGGTCCAGTTCCGAATCAGTTAAAGCTTTAATTGTTGTTCCTGCGTGTCTTGCATATGCCTCTAATCGTTTGACTGCATATTTCATTTGTCTCTTTGTGTTAGCAGCGTCGGCATCGCCTATACGAGTTCCAATATATTCCGTCGTCTGTTAGGAAAACAAACCGCGGTTCGGAAACACCGTCCGCCATTTTGTGTGAATGACAGCCTAGACTGGTTCCCGGTCCCCGTATGTATATAATATACATTTGAAGTCCGAAGGACAACGGAGGGACCGGGAGCCAGTCCAATGACAGCCGTGTTGTAGCAGCGGGGAAGTTCTATCAAACGCGTTACCGTTTGATAGAACCATGTGATAGAACGTTTTTGGCGGTGCGGGTTCGCGTCGTGCGATGGGACGAATAATTTAATGCACGTGATCGACGATCCACCAATCGGATGGCTGGGATTTATTCAGGTGTTGTATAAAACTGAATACTTCTAAAATATAAGCACTTCATTAAAAACGTTCTCAATGTAAGTGCGGTATGCTAAAATTAATTTTCGCGCCAAAGTGTGGACATTCGACGTACAAACGCAGCAAGTTCGAGGCTGGGAATGGTCGACAAATTCGTACGACACTCGACACATCGGAACTACGTCAACCCCATGTTGTCGACACTTGGGATGTGTTTAGTGTATCATGGACAAAACTTGTATGCTGACTCCGACGTGCTGTAACAAGCTCCATTGCATGTCCACGGGCCACAGTCGAGTTTCGTGTTTAAAAACACCAGAGTGCCTTGTACGGTTTCTACAGGAAAAGGAAAGCGGCAGAGATGGTTGATTTAGCAATGTGTAACGGCAGAAACGCCATAGGATTGGAATGTGCATTCTGGATCAAATGAAGTTCGACAGGTTGACGTATAATAGTTTAGGTAGGAGGGGAGGTAGTTTTAACAATTAATTTATCTACAAGCAAGCAAGGATACATGACTTATATAGGGAGTATAGACAAACAGCTCATGGACTACTTTGCCAAAATAAGTTAATATAGCAAAGCGAAGAAGTAAGGAGGCGATGTAGCAGCCTAAGTATACAAACAAGCAAGCAAGCAAGAAGTGCAGACGTATGAGAAACCAAGCAAAAACGGATCTGGGAAAATCCTGACAAAATGTACAATATACAAATAGCCCATGCCTTGCAAGTGCCCCTACAAGACAGATAGAAACACAACTCCCTCCTGATCTTTTGCATTACCAAAAATAAATGATTTCTCTTGATTATCGACGGTGTGTCGTCCAGATTGATTTTCAACAAGACAATGACTGTTAGCGAATCTAATCACTGCTATAGAATCCATAATGAGGGGACAAGGACGAACGCTGGCTATGAATATGAAAAAAACAAAATACTAGATAAGATGGATGGAATCCGGAGTAAATACAATGTACATAGAATCGATGAAATATACAAGGTGGAGGGGGGGGGGGGGACTGGACCTGTAGTACAGCAGGTGCTACAGTGATAATATTGGGCGGGAGCCGGATGCAGCTTTCAAGTAACGCACAGGAAGACCGCGTTTAGCCTTTCACCCTCGGGATCGCAGATGCATTCTATAAGGATCCAAGATGTGTAGAACTTATTAAACAAAATAATACCCGTGCTTATGTAATATATGTCAAATGAACTCGAGCTTCAATGAAATAACTGTAAAAGACTGTTTGGTTCCGCGCGAAAGAAACCAGCTGGAGCTCGGGCCAATTTCATAGAGCTGCTTATAATAAGCAAAAAATTTGCTTAAGCGCAAAAAATCCTTGCTTAATAAAATCATGTTGCCAGCCAAAATTCCATGTGATTTATATTGCTTGTGACTGGTATTTAGCTGTTGTTTACTTATCATAAAAATCACATGGTGTTTTGGCTGCTAACCTGATTTTATTAAGCAAGGTTTTGTGTGCTGAATAAGCAATTATTTTTTGCTTAAGCAGCTCTATAAAATTGGCCCACATGAGGCACTCAGGTGAAGATACAAAATCATGAAGACACGTGCTCATTCGTTTCCTCCCAAGCATCAGATTGTACCTCTTGCGAATGGTATCAGACAAGTTATGTTTAGAGTGATGTCAATCATTACAAGAAATTTTGAGTTCAGAGTGCTTGCCGTATATTAAATTATGCTGGAACAATGCTGGAACTATTCACAAAAATGAATTCTAGCACAAATTTGATTATTATGTATCCTGCTCCCTATTATTGTATGATATGCAATATACAATTGGAAGTAGGCCCTATAGAGACGTAGTGAATATAGGAAACCGTAACATCAATAGTCGAAGTATTTACATCAACGTGTCCGTTCTTGGTTTGGCAGTCAAACGAGTCCGCGGAAAGGTCTTGTCACTATAGACGACCGCGCAGAGAAAATTGCTCAATCTTCTGCGGAGTGACCTGACATTATTAAGCCCGGTTTTTGCAGTATTGGTTCAAGTAATTTGCAAGCCCTCGATCAATAGAATTTTTCTAGTGAGCCGAAATCGTGATTTGCCCTTGACGTGGTGATTGCCACCGTGTTTTACAGGTCCCTAGAAATACATTTAATATAGTCCGGCAGATTTGTATTGCAAGCTTTAGCGGATTTCTTATTTTTTTTAAAACAAGTCTCCTTGGCAGTAGCAGTGTGTATGATATCAACGCGCTCAAACGGCCTATGATTTGCTGTAGAAATATGCATGGGGAGGGGGGGTGGGGGTCGAAATCCCCCTCTGCTCTTGGCAATATTTTGTGTGCGTTTTCGTTTTTGTTGTTTATTTGTTTGTTTTGCTTGTACGGATACAGTTGAACACCAGAAACCATGTATGGGTCATATTTTGCGTGTACGGGTAAGAACAAAATCAAGAGGTTAAACAGCGCCACCAACGTCGATGAAGAGTGCCTAACACCCAAGGCGAAACATTTTGGAGGTCAACATTTTGGGCAAATGTAAGAACAAAATTCCAACCTCCCTCCCTCTGCAAAAATGCATGTTTTCCAACATGTCGGACGACTTGTTTAGGGTATAGGCCAACTTTTCCCATATGGGGACGTGTTCACTTCCCCTTATATAGGGTCGTGTTAAGTGCTCTTTGCTGAATGCACACTCTCAATAAAGTGACAAAAATCCTGCCTTTCCAGACTTGTCAAAGCCCAGGCGAGAGGGGAATATTATACACGGCCATGCAATCACCGCGAGTTACCCAACCTTCCCCCACTCAGCACGATGAGAAAGCCCATAGATTCTGACTCTGTCCACGCCAATTCATCATCCATTGATCACCGCTGCATCTCCACACTCCGGGTTATTTCTTCAATCAAGAAATCCAATATGAAATGAAATATAATAATGGAAATTACAAAGGGGGCGAAGCCACCTGCTCTATGTATATGTATGCACACATCACGAGCAGCCATTGTGCACATACACAGTGCTTTATCTGATTTTAAATCAAAATTCTCAGCACGTGCTTGGGAAATGACATACGATTCCCCTCTACATCTCCGGACATAAACAATTATTTACAGGTTCATAAAGCTCTTATATTTCCCGATAGCCCATGTAAATTAATCGATAACATTAAATACCGACGAAATTTCAACGAAGTAAATCATATAACCTAGGACTTTGTAGTGCCTTTTTAAAGAAATTACCGGTATTTAACATTCACGATGAAATTTGTTTCCTTGTACAATGTGTGGTTCAGACTCGTATCGCTCAGTATCATGCTGCATGTATACCACCGAAAGAGCGTTTGGCCGACCTCAAAATTAGATGCCACCGCATTATGACAATGTGTGTGGCTTTTTAAGGGACTTTAATTGTATTTTATTGTGCACAGAATAAACTCTTTTCTGTGGTTTCTTTTAGAACTGATGATCGTAATGATGTGGTTGTCCTTCAATTAGTTTGGAATTATGAAACCTTTGTAAAGGATAACAAGTCGGGTTTTGTGAACTGGCATAAAATCCATGATTAAAGTTTTCTGGCTCAAAGAAGCCCCTCCTCCCTTGTGCCTGCTTCTTTGTATGTTTCCAAGTCGGGCCTTACAATATGTCAGTCAATTTTAGGGCCACCCGCAGCTTCAATAGATAATTAGATGTAACCATACTCCCGCCTCCAGGAAGAACAAATCCGTGGGATAATTATTGCATTTTCCTTCATGGCCGAAGTATAGAATCTGTCGCCATTTTTTCCCCCACAAGTACAAAACGTCTCCAGATAAT
This sequence comes from Hippasteria phrygiana, assembly GCA_037893225.1. Classification (NCBI taxonomy): domain Eukaryota; kingdom Metazoa; phylum Echinodermata; class Asteroidea; order Valvatida; family Goniasteridae; genus Hippasteria; species Hippasteria phrygiana. Next base: position 467,371 of record JAZGUH010000082.1, read on the forward strand.
TATTATATCCCGCGGATAGATGTATACCCCTTTGCAGGTGCCGTGTGTACTCAAGGTACGTTTCTTTTATTAGGAATAGAATAAATGTGTGAAATCCGCGCACACAGATGGTACCCAGACTTACAAATGAAATGTTATTATTGGATTTCGTCTTTTTTCGATTCAATTACACGGTGTGGTTATGTTATTATTTGATTGCCGTCTGCCGTAACGGTATACCCTGAATTGGCCACTGTGATTCGACAACCTTTTCTCCATGGTCCTTTGTGATTGGTGGGAGAGCGAAGGACCTTTGTCAAGATGATCTTAAATTAGATTGGTTGGCCCTGTGGTCATAAAGTTGTGTGTTCAGAGACTTGGATAAAGGCTGAGATCAGCACATGAATGTGATTGCAGACCTCAGGTACTCGAATTCATTAACACCCAATGTGATTGGTCAGCAGCCTTGCGGAGTTTAATGAAATTTTTTGATTGGCTGACACATCCATATATATAATGTGATTGGTTGAATATTGATACAGTCTCTGAAACGTCAGAATAAGCAATTCTATACGTCGGTCTGTGATTGTCGGCTATAAAAACGGATCTGATTGGTCTACCTTGTGCTTGGTAATGATAACTGACCAGTTTAATACAGGTATGACATCAACGCATCATACAATTCCGGGAAATGGAACAAATTGCGACAGTATCTCCCCACATTGGAACAACTATGGGTGTTAAACCACAAACTGACAGTATCTATACGAATCATATACATCATATGGTGTAAGTTTAACACACATGTTTCGCAGTTTATGCAAAATATTAAATTTATCAAAATATGAATTGAAGTAACAAAATAACGACTACATTGTGTTTCAGCCATGCTGATTAACGAGGTCTCGAAGTACTCAACTTGCATTTTATTTTTTAATGACAAGACATACGGTAATCTAAGTAGACTAGTATGGCACGAGTACATCATTAGCTACGTCAAACAGCCAGCCTCTCCTGAAAATGGACTTTACAAGTGCTTACAGGCGGCTTTTATCTGCACCGTTTTGTTTGACTTTACTTCGAATTTTAAAGCGTCTTTCAAATGGCTTTCAATCCCACTCGCGATCGCGCGTTCCGGCTACTTTCCTGGGTCTTCCAGGCTTACTTTATGCTTCCAACAACAAAGAGAACCAGACTACTTAGAGATTTCTTCCCCGTAACTCGAGAAGTTATTTCATTTCGTTCGTTTGATCCTGAAAACAAACGGATGATTCTCCGGTTCCATTGTTTCAATATGCTGTAAAGACTTTCCCTTTGTTAGCAGTGTTGGCTTCGTTATACACGCATATCTTTTTGTATTCTGTCATGTAAGTTACAATTTAATACAAGCTGCTCTGTTTATTCAACTTCTCACAGATTGGTTGCAATTGAAAGGCTGTGAGAAATTCTATTCATGGATAAGGAGTGCAATGACTGCAGTATGACGGGCGTTGGAGCCCGTTTTCCATTGGTGCGACACGAAACGCAAACAACGTTATACCCTGGGGTTCATGCAACGTTTTACACGGGATCGGCGTTTCAATATTGCATCAAACCGTCCAAGCCAGCCGTTTGCCTGGAGATTTCAATCCAATGTTGCAGCCTCTGGGATATGTAGGCCTATAACTTGTCATGCATGAAACGCTGAAATAGCCAGTTTAATAATAGCCAAGCATATGGCTACCCATCCCACGAGGGGCTTGAAGTAAAAACATTGCTCCTAATGAGACAAGTGCGTTGAAGCGTTTTGATCGTAGAACGACGGATCACGCAACATTGCATTTAATCTCAAAGCTTGTTGGGCAAGTTTGTATGGCCGGTCGATAGTCTACTTCGGTATACTGAAGGAAAACGTTTCTTAAATTCAGATGACGTAGTCTCATGAATCATCAGAGTTCACCTTCTATCCCTTGGGATTACCCCCAGCCCTATACACCGACTGCCATCCCCCACAATAATATACAACAGTGTCCTTTTATGGTATTGGCCTATCTCAACTCGCTCTTTAATCAAACGCTTTCCACAGCCCGTTATATTTACGTGCATGTATATGTAATTAAAGAGGATGCCGATTGCTGAGAGAAATCTGCGTCATTTGTAGTTTTTATGTAGATTAAGGTATGTTACAATAAAACAGGCAATTATTTCTGCCATGCATGAAATAATAAAATAAAACAATTACTGTTGAGAGCTGTTTTTATCAAGTCCCGTCTGGCCCCGCTGGTGCCATTTGTCTAAACGTCGTCGCTGCGGGGCAGCAAACAAATATTTTGTGCCAGGTACTAGACCATGAAGTTCAAAATAGTGGTTACATCATGTAAAAGATAAGCTTCATGTCCAATAAGAGATGCAGAGGAATCCTGGTCATTATTTCTCAATTTCAACCATGTACATCTACCTTTTGGTTTTGGTGTTGACTAATCCAAGTCAACTGCATACTTCAAAATACTCGGCTAGAAATCATTCTAACGATGCTTTACTAATCATATAAATTTAGTGTTTATTGGCAATTAACATGAACGAGCAGGAACTGCGGACGGGGACACATCGCTATACGAGGTTGGTACGCCACAGGTAACCTCATTGTATGAGGCATTATCGTGGACTGTGGAATATCATTTACATGCACTGCATGCATCCACATTTTCCGTGTCGTCATGAGGCAGGTAATGTAAGTCTATTCCTTCCTCCATGGTCCCATGGAACAAGTGAATGAACTCATGATGAGTTGTTATAAAATATTGCCTCCTTGCTTGTGTAACCGTAGATAGATGTATGCCCAAAGTAAACACAGGCCTGTATGCTGTTAAAGCGGAGAAGTTGCAATGCCACGAAAAATACTAATGCTTTATCATAATGTGTCCATAGTGATATTGATGCTGTGAGTGGAATTTGATCACCTGGTACATGTACTACAAAATATGAACTATACAGGGGGCCCCCCAAAAAATCCGCTACCCTGAGACTCAAACAACCTACCATACCAATGCATGGGTTATTTTGTTAAAAGAAAAATGATACCAAGATCTTCCGATTCGGTCCAGTAGTTTTTGTTCTATAACCTATTTTATAAAACAAAGTAAGGGGTCATTTTTAAAAAAAATGTCACGAGGATGTAACAAGTATGCTATCATCATGCTCTTTTCTGCATGGAACAAATGGACAAGTGACCCGATTTTGCTTCACAAAATAGGCTCTGTAGCAAAAACTACTGGACCGAATCGGAAGGTCGTAGTATCATTTTTCTTCTAAAAAGATTTTCCATCCGTCGGTACAGGTGGTTTGACTCTAAAGGGAGTGAAAGTATGCCGTTACGTTTTCTTTTTAGCCAGCCTGTAAAAGGCCTAACTGCATGTCCTTGAGTGAAAACTTGTATTTTCGTTGACCCTATTATTTTGCTATTGTTACATTTTAAAAGGGGACGACGTTTTAAAAAATTAGGTTTAAGGTTTACACGTACGTGGTTGTATAAATACAACGACGTACGTTTTGCTGGTCGCAATCTGATTGAGATCAACATTGTCCGTTCCACAGTGTTCGCTCAAGTTAGACGAGGTTGAGTTGCTTTAACATGCATGTTTTTGTGGCGCGCAATTTTCATACTTAGCGAGTGATTGGGCGCATTTGGTGGGCCTTTCCCGATAAAAGAATCCCTTTCGCGCTAAACTGACGCGCTGTAGTACCGAACATGACATTTCAATCGCAGCTTGACCTCAACGTTTTTATTCCTATAATCGCAAAAACTCGCCGCAGACGACAAAGTGGCGACTCGTCTGCCTGACTACACACTGCCTGAGTCGCACACAATCGAATTAGCCTTAGTATAAAGTACTAGGGCCTTTGGGGATCGACTCTAAATGGCTGCACTTTTGGGCTGCTGAGGGAACGAAAAAATAAATTTAGTTTAATTCACCGGCAAGCACAGCTATGCTATGATATGCTAAACATTCACGCCCACTCAGTGTCTACAGCTAAATACAAAACCTTAACCAATAGCACAATGTTAAGATGACGAAGGTGGTGATAATTGCGATGATGCTGATTGTGGTGATTATAACAAAGATAAAGAGGGTGATTTGAATTGATTGTGAAGGTGATTATAATGATGATCTGTTGATACTGCAGTCAAATCAATGTGACAAGTCCAGAAGTTATATTACAACATTAATCCATATCTAAAAATAAATTGCAACAATATTTACAACGCTGTTTACAACTGGGACATATAGTTCTCCGAAACGTTTACGTAAGCGTCCCATTTAGAACAGCACATTGGTTTTTCTCTGAAAAAAAAAGTAATATAGTTAGCAACACTAGGCTAGAAATAATGACAACAATAACAACCGTTTGTATGGCTAGTATCATGGAGATGCCAGGATTGGTTTGAGTGAGTGATGTTTTGCGTCAACTGCACACGCGTCAGTAAAGATCGCGTGCAAAGACATGGGCATCCTGCTACGCTAACTGTAATCATCTTCCTTATTATTCTCTCTCGGATATAGATGTTGGCACATTGCGAGCCTGGATACTTCAAACTTAGGTTTCATGGATGAATTGAAATACCACGCGTACCTTCAAGGGATGTATGTACAGACGTTTACAGACTGCTGATGATATGGTCCAATCGCTTAATCGGAATGAACTCGGCGCTGCGTTTAAAAATCCCGCTTTGGGACGGGTTTGGATTTTAAAATAACTTGTAGTGAAGGGAATGACACTGTGGTCGTGATTAATGGCTTCGAAATTTAGTAAAGCGAAACTATTTTAACCAAAAAGCCAGCATTAGAGCTGAGTTCGGTCTCTGAGAGATTCTTGGTAACACTCCAAGTTCAAATCTGATGCTGTGCTGATATTCGGTCTTGCTTTTTGCCCTCTTACAATTAGGGGCCTACGGGTAACCCAACGCCAATTTCGCTCGACTTCGGTTCCGTTTGAACAGTGGGCCATTTATCAAAATCTAATTGGAGCACTTGACAAACAATATTAGGTAATGCAACGCGGGAATCGTGTCTGCCGCTCCTTCGGCCCAAGAGGCGCGACAGTATTTTTTTGGGTGTATGGCCTTTTTTGTGTCGCCGCGGCACGAACGAGCCTCAAAGCAAGACCAAAAAGTATTTTATCGGCGTCCTCACTGCCATCAACGTTCTAATCTAGTGTCGCATTAGACAGACTAGATCCCCGATCCCGGTCCGATTTCCGACTCTACTTGGCCAGATTTTTCATTCTGTTGGTGATTTTCTCTTCATTTTTTTACCCGAAGGCATGAGGTCCACACGGCTCGTGCAGCAAGCCGATATCGAACGCATCCCATCTACCAAGTCTGCCCTCGGTGACCCCATAGGCAGGCTAGACTGTCGATGCCCGATGCGTCGTCATAGCAACAGTCCGTTGCCTGCTCATGTCTGTTTATATCTATTAAGGTGTGAGTTGCGGCGAGTTGTATAAACCTGCGGGGCCGTGGTTTATAATGCTACCGTAGTCATTCTACATGTGAGGAGGATTTCCATAAACCATGCCGACGTCTTCGTTTACCTCGATGCACAGTCCAAGAATTCCATTCTGGTGTTAGTTGGATACTTGGGTGACATCAGATTGATGGTTTTACTGACTTTAGTAGACTCGTGTCTCGTTTTTCACCGAGTGATCGCTCAATAAAACCTCGGCATCATCTGATACCGACTTCATTTATTGCACGTTATACGCATGCCGAATGTGATAAAGTGAAGTTTTGAATTTAAAAGGCCTAAAAACAGATTCCAAACCATTTTGAATACAGCTTGCAAAATAACAGCCAAGGAAGCATGTATGTAAGCAACATTACCTGCCAACCTATCGATCATCAAACAAACCCATCACATAAAACAAGAATTCAAAACAGTTTGAGATTCTTTGCGTCTAGGGACCATGCATTATATTTTGAGATACAATCTTGGAGAGCACGATTCTTGTTTGTACCGGGTATCTTTCCAAACCCATCACCTTGTTTCATATTCTGCAGGCAATCAGGCGATTTCCCGACACCTTTAGTCCTAGCGCCTATTTTTAGTGCCAACCGAATTGAATCAAGAAATAGGAGATTGTTGTAAATATTCTGGGGCAACACGCCATCTGGCGAAATACATGCATTCCAACGGGGTCGCGCCGATGAATAGCGGATGTTTTAAACAGTCAATGGTGTTCCTTCGGAGATGAGTTGGCTGACGGTGTAGATTCTCTGTCATCGTACCAATCTCTTCTTGAGCTGCTTCTTAAAGACGTAAACTCTCAAATTTCAGGTGCCTGCAATTCTGACTTTATCAACTCTTACAATCTCAATCATCAGGGCTTAGGCCTATCAATTGAGTTGCACACGAAAATAACCATAGGCCTAAATGCTACAAGCTTTCAATTTAAAATATAAAAGTAATTACATGATTCTTATAAAGACAAATAACAACAACGTCCTCTTTAAGGTAAGAAGTACAGGGTATGGGATTCGTGCGCTAGTTTAAGCTTCTACTCCAAATTGCGATTCGTTGAGTTACAGGTTCAAAACATTGGGCATGCGTGATCCCCCGTGCTCACGCAAAGAACCAAAATTTTGTACAAAATGAAAAGCTGTATCTGCTGAAGAAAGTACATAGGGGATCACTGATTAAAACAGTAGTTTTCTGAACCGATCTCTTCTGGTCCATCCCCAGGCACGCGTGTGTACAGGAACTATTGTTCTCAAACTGTCTTAAAATCGTGTCTTTCCTTTCAATTAACAAAGGGGACTTCAACATTGCTGGTAGAGGGGGATACCAGGTTAATTGCACAAATTTAGCAACATTTATGATTTTTTTCACGGTCTTGAACGTTAAAATGGAAGTGCGCTTGCTTTTGCAGACCGTTGCTCTTACTTTTCTTATCGCTTCCTATTTTTATTGGATTGGTACGATTGTTTTCACCTCATTCAGTTCATCATTTCACGTACTTTGACAAACTCTCAAATATTTTCGGTCTAAGCTTGTGAAAAAAAATCAGCGAATGTAGAATGATGAGAAGCGAATGCGTGTTTGTGCAGTTGGGGTGTCAGCTGTTGGCGCAGCAAGAATGAGAAGATAGATGGAGAGGTTCGAGAGGACCCTAATATCTCTAACCTCAGGCTCATTTAATGGACTGCGTGGTTGGAATAGTACCACTGCATGCCGGGCACGACCTTGGGTTTTTTAAGGAACGCAGCATACATTCACTGGTGATGTTATCTGTGGTCTTGGACATGAGGCTTGAAGAATAATTGAAGACACGGGATCAAGGCCTTTGTGCAAGCGGTCCGAATTACGAATCTTGCCCATTGGGGACAAATTTGGTATTTCGGTCGGCACAGTGTTGCAGTCCGATCCGGTGGGATCTTGAAATTGCCGCACGACAGCCCTTATACGTCCTATATATGGCCAATTCTTACACGCTTTCTACTTGTAGGCCTATGTTGTTTTGCCATCAAGACGGTCGTTCTTCATTGGAAAGTTAGTCATAATGTTGCATGTTTGTCTTTCCGGAGCCTAATTTGGACTACATTACAGTTAAGTGATTTGTTAATTTTTTACTGAGAAGTAGCTATGTGGGCCTACATGTATATATTTAAAAAAAAAAATTAAGTTGAAAGTTCAAAATGAACGTGCTGTGGAAATAGTATTATGGACCAAATCTCTTTAAAGTGGTTGAAATAGCTACGGGATTCGTGTGATAATTTGGGAAGTTGGATGAGTGTGAGATATAAGATGTAAATTTGGCTCGTGTTTCATATATCCACCTGTGATGACAGGTGTCTTACGATGTTGGGACAGCGTTGAATTTTGAGTGACATCTGCCATTTCTAGCTCGTGTGCAGTAAATAGACGCCGATAAAACTAATCCTATAACTGTCTAGTGTTAGTAAGCATTAGATCTCTCACCAGGTAAAATAACACGCGGTTTTCGCCTATTAAATCAACACGGTCAAAGATCTCATGGACACATTATACATTTGTATAAACTTGCTTCCATCCAGCGCTCGTGTGACACAGACCTTTTTCGTGGAGAATGTCTCCTTCATGTTGTCTGTACAGTTTTTATGCTATACGGATTTATCTTTCAAAGCACCAAACAAAACAAAAGGAAGAAAAACAAATCTGAAAACCTTATTACATGTCAGGGAAATTTTTTTTCGTTTTAGGAATACCAACGGGGTAAAAGTACCGTATATCTGCATATTGATTTTAATAAAAGTGTTTAATTTCTTTTTCATTGTCGTTTTTCACTGCCTTCATAGAGACTATGTCAATCAATTTAAAATATAGTAGCATTTTCAGAGATAGTGCCACTCCTATAATCCAATCTAGAGTACATGTACTCATGGCTGGCATTAAGGGATGACAGCGAGTAATCTTCACCTGTCAGTCAAACCGAGAATTAATTAAAATCCTGGAACAACACTACAGGCACCATTGCAATTTCTCCGGGTGCAGTAGCCAGCTCTGTTTGTTGGTTGGAGCATGGAGGAAGGAAATTTCCTTCCTCCATGGTTGGAGGGATCAAGCCATTATCCAGATAGTCCGTTTGTCTGTTGGATGTTGCTCACAATACAGTAATAATACTGCTTTCTGCCAACGGATGCAAACATGTGTTCTACATTTGCTTATGTTATTATAATACTCAGAAAACGCACCGACGATCACCACACGAAGTTGCATTATTCAGCTGAAAATTATCATAAATAGAAGCACCTGTAACTTTGTAAAGATCTCATGTCCCTTGGTTCTCCAGAAATCTCGTTAAACCTTGCCATTAAACGTGATAAAGGAGAGGTTCGAATGACGCTTAATATTGCCGTCAATTACTGTCGGTATACCAGTTGCCATGCGTGTCCCAAATCAATCAAGTTCAGTAGGGGCGGATCCAGGATTTTTTGCAGGGGGGGGGGGGGGGGTCTGAAATTTGCTAAGAAAGGTGACTCTCAAAATGTTTCGTCTGCGAAAAATAAATTTACAAGCAGGAGGGGGGGGGGGGGGGGGGGCTGACACTTTCTCACCGTTGGTGGCGCCATTTAACATCTTCAATTTGTTCTTACCCATAGGCAAAATAAGAACTGTAGGGTTTTTGCTTTTCTGGTTTGCAACTTTTATAGGCGTAGGCCCCTACAAGCAACAACAACAAAAACCAAAATATTGCCCCCCCCCCCCCCTCCACCCCCCAAACACACCCCACCCCCCGGATCCGCGCTTGTTCAGGCCACAAGTTTCTCTTCGTGTCATTTTGTTGTTGTTTTTTTCTAAAAGCGAGGGACGTTAGTCACTGTAAACCTCGTGTGAAAAGTTGTGAATTGATATGTTCAGCTACCGGAGCGGTATATTCCTTATAACGTGTACCTGTAAGTCAGGGAACCAAACATGCCATCAAAGGTCAAATGGACCTTTTATTGCAGAGAAAAATGCTCGGTACTATGAACTAAATCGATCAATTTATACAAAATAGAAGGATATGTCCTCAAAAGCGTGACCCCAATAAGGACCCAGTTCCGAAAGGGTGTGCCTTTAAAGCGAGTATCACATCTCGACAAAAAGATTCCCCGAGTAATGGCATTGCTTCCTGGCAACGGCACGATTTGGCGCGAGAAATTCTTTTTCTTTTTTTACGGGCGCCGTGTGCTGTTGCTGCGGAAGATCAAATGATCATCGTTCGCCGCAAATTAAGGTCGATGGTGCAATGATTGCTTACTTGAAATCGCAAAGATGAAATATAATAGGACGAGATAAATTCGTTCCTGACTGAGAGTTGTATTTTAGTCTTTACCATAGTAACACAATGTATTAAATAAAAAATGATATGAGGAAGTAAGTTTGGCTAATGCCTGTAGGATTTTAAGATTTTCACCAATAACATTGTAACTCAAACCAAACAAGTTGATGAAAATGCGAGGTCAGCAACTTCGGGTATTAAAATGGCAAAAGGTTATTTTAGGATTATTGTTGAAAATACAGAAATGTGTACTTGGATTTAATGGCCATCTGCGAACAAAAAACAAGGAAATAAAGTGTGTGAAAGATACATAATTACATCACAATTTAATAGTTATAAGGGGGGATTCTTGTGAAAAAATTTTTATCAGACTTTTCATCACAATGTTTAATGGTTCAGCTGTAGACAAATCTTACAACGGTCTGTATACAGCTGTACACGTGTCGCATTCAGGTATAGTTATTTATCCACCCAAAACCGAATAACACCCAAGTCATTTTCCCTTCAGAGATGGATTGCTTGCTTGATTCGTAAAAACGTAACTAGATGAAATTTGACTAAACCCGAATACTTCCAAGCCAGAAGTCTGTCAGATCGATCTTACAGCTTGTCAAAATCCAGGTTACATCAACTGCAAAACGAAGACGGAAATTATTGAACTGGCACATTTCACTTCAACAGTCTGCAAAGACCAATCATTTTTGTTTTTTAAAGCGAGTTTCTAAACTTCTTCATTTAGAAATATTGCTGGGATTTTTTTCCATAACTGCCACACTGTTGTTACACCCCACTAACTTCAAAATTCATCTAAATTTTAAGTTGTGAACAGGTGATTATGCGGTTTGTTCCGTCATGCGTATAGACGCAAAATCATTTACCGGTACAACGCCTGGCAATATTGTAGAGCAACGATTTTTCCTAAATTGAGAAATAAAAACTGTTTTCTCTGGTGCATTTTGCAAAGTTTGCGCGAGGTTTGTCCTCATATTCCTGCCAATATTAAACCAACAACCAGAGGGTGCATAACATACAGTCCAATGACCGAGTATAGCTGAGAAACCCACACAAATAATTATCTTAAGCTAGCAGACTTGATCTTCCAGGTGCTTCAAATCGTAAATTCAACCATTTCACCTTGTATCTCAAATGCAACAGCAGAATGCATGTTCCCATTGCTCAGGGTGGGGATAGACTACAGAGTCCGTCCCTAGACTAGTCAGTGTTTGGTATCCAGACATTCTTACACCGTAAACTGATAAAAAGTGATCGTGAAGTGGCTCAGTCTGCGTCCGAATCGCTTGTCTAGGGCTATTGTCTATAGGTGTTCGTCCATTACAACTACGCGTGACGTAGCCGTAGCTGTAGCTCTAGACGCGGACACGGCCTCAGTCTGACCTTTGAATTTGTGACTTATATTTTTACTGGTGGGCGTCTGGGGGTGTTATAGGGGTGTAAATCTCGACAATAATGTATTGCAAGGTCGCTGCAGTAATTACGCTTGGGATTTTTTGTTGGCAGAATTTAAATTGTGTCCAACGTCAATAGACATCCATCATGTAGAATTATTACAAGGGCCTATTGAACACCGGACCAAACAACTCTATTCAGGTGGGGCTTTTGAACACCGGACTAAAATTAGTTCGATGACAGGTGACTAGGAAAAAAATTGCTTTTCCACAGAGTGATTTGTGAAAATATGCGAGTTGTGAAAAGAAAACCAGATTTTTTTCTGGTGTGGACAAGGCCACACAACTCGCTGTTACTTGCGCAGCAAAGCTCTCTATGAATTTGTGACAATTGACCCAAGATGTGAATGATGAAAACCCGCAATTGATATTATTTGCTAAAAGTGCTTCAGCTCCGGGGCTGGAAATTCGGTACCTTAATGACAGCAACACAAATAAAGACTTCTTTCTGATTATCCTAAACTGCACTAAACATAACAGGTCAATGATTGCACAATCATTCCTTTCCCCGCTATGAACAGCAAGTTTACTTATTAATTTAAAAAAATTTAAACAAATCTGTTTTCCTACAATTAATACGGTGCAGGTACCGAATCCTGGACGTGAATTAAGAATGTCTAAGAAGGTCAGGCAGTTTTGTCTGCATCCGATCATTTTTATCCACGGACCTTTTCCAAAGAGACAAGATATATTTTTGTAATTGTTTAAAAGGAATTGAGTCTTATGTTATATGGATGCACAATACGTTCTAATATACATTGCCCACCAACTGCGTTAGCTTGCGAAACTGCTTGCGCCAGCTTGTGAAGCCAAAAATAGCGCAAGCAGTGCAGCAGTGGGCAAGCGTTATTGCGAAAGCTTACGCAAATTTAGCTTGCGAAATGGCTTCGCAAGCTGTTGCGCTAGTTTTGAACCTGCCCAAAAATAGCGCAAAATAGCGCAAGCCAAGCTGCGCTAGACGTCTTTCGCAATGCATCGCAATGCATCGCAAGCAGTGTACAGGCCTAACGCAAGCATGCGCAACGAGCGCAATGCAGCGCAAGGCAGCACAATCTGCGATTTTTTGCGAATTCTTGCGCTCGTTGCGCCGGTGGGCAACAGCATTTTGCAAAAATATCGCAACAAATTCAACAATTTGTAAATAGCGCAATATATCGTAAATATTGGCGGGAAAAAAATTGGCGTAAAAATTCGCAAGATAACGCAAGCTAACGCAGTTGGTGGGCAAGTAGCATTACTGTGCGCTTAAGGAATTTACCCGATGGGCTATAAAAAGTTTCTACATTTAGCTCAAGTGATATAATGATATTAAATAGTACCCAAGGGCTTCGCATATGCACTCTGAATAAACAACATTTGTAATTCTGTGGCAAGTCAAGATCTCGCCCTATTTAAAAGTGGTGCCAACTCTCAACACAGAAACATAAGAACAGCCTTACCCGGCGTGGAGATCATTTTGCCACGAGTGTTGTTTTGAGAACCTGCAAGATCGCTACTTAATTGATTTGCCTGGAAGCTGGCATTTCGGGAAAGCACTTGCACTTACCGTTTTGCAAAAGTTCATTCCGGCCAAGCATTCCAGGTGTCACGTGATTAGGGAAGAGGTGACTTAAATGCAGACTGCATATGCAATGTACATTTAAGGCTGAACAGAAGAAAGAAAAAACACAGAAAGTCAACATGACTGGGCTAAATAATACCCGTTATTTTACCGACCAATGTGCCCGTATTTCATGGTGACTGAAATTCACGCTAAAAGTGCCCTTCGGCTCTTTTGTGGCAAATTCTCCAAGTAAAGCCTTTGGATACTTATTGGAACCTTGTATTGTTCCTTTGGGTGCTGTAAATTCCATTTAAACTGGGCCATGTCATTTCACTGGTGAAACTTTGACATTATATTTGAAAGATGGAAGCTATTAGGCCCTAATCAAACAAACATGTTACCAAGTGATCACAATGACGTTTTTCTATATAGATATTGAAATATCACGGGGACTGGGGCGCGTGGGCAGATCATGATAACCTGGAGATCCCTTTGAGACTCCTGTGACCTATTTGCGACAAAACGGTTAAAAAAATGTTGTTTGTCATATTATGTGAGATGACAGCAATGTTGGCGTCAAAACAACGTGGTACCTAGACTTCCTGAGTGAGGGGCGGGCGTGGGACTACATGGCGTATTTTCTAGGTTCCCTCCAGATATCAATACCTACTGCAACGCTTATTAGCTGCTCAATATAACCTTTGACAACACAATAGACGTGGTTGCACCGGGGACGCCCTTTAAAACATCTTGTAGGTCCAACGGGGGACGTGGTACGTGTAGGATCGTAAACCAGCCAACACCGGAACTCGTCTGCTCAGCTCTCCATGCGCTGACGAGCTCTTTACGGACCGTAAAATGCAACTGAGGTTGCGCGTATCACTGGGGAGAAGGTTCTAATTAGCCTCGATTCCAGACTCATGATCAGTGACAATCTTGTTGGTGCCTCGACAAAGTGTGTAATTTGAGGCTTGTATTTGTCAGTAATAGAAAGATGCAAAGATTAGAGATCTCTGTCATCTTGAAGACATCGTGGACTTCTCCAGTACACATTCAGGGCAGAGCTAAACCCTATAGGCCTATGGCTCTCTAACGTGTAAAGCGTAGTGTCGTCACACGTGCAAAAGAAAGTGTTTGGAAAGGACATGAAAGAGAGGTTGTAAATCACGCCTTTTTCTAAATGGAAACATACTCTCTGCAATGTGCATCAAAGTCTGCCACCTGTCTTCTCGCTTAACTATGCGTTCCAGTTAATTAATTTCTCAGAAGGTCTCGCGATGGTGTATGATTAAACACGCGCGCACCTTCAATATAAAACGACATACGGTTTGCATTCTATTGAAACTCGTTTCAAAATACCGCGGACAACACGCCACTGCTTCGTGTTATTGTTTGCAAGAGAAGGCCTTCTACGCTGATGTAAACATCTCCATTTTCTAAGAATGTTATGCATGATCATGAAAGCAAAGCAACGGTACTCCTGAAATTACCATATGTTATCGTCTGGTGTCTTCTACCAAAATTCACAGCATTGCACGCCTTTGGTCATCCTCAGGTTAAAAACCCACCGGCGTAGCTAAGGCCAATTTTGTACGCGTCGCACATGCCATCTGGTCGATATCTCCAATGATGACTCAGTGTAGACTTGCTTGTGTTCGACCGCGTCACTTTACAAGTCCAGTCGGACTCTTTACCAAAATAAAACCTAGAGGAAAATGTAACGTGTTTATTATTACACTTTATAGGTGGGGTGTAGAATGTACTGTTCTGTGTTGTATTTGGGGCGAAACAGGAGTGTGGGAAGCCATGTCCTCAAGATACTGACAAGTATACATCGATAAGGTTCGGACGCCAACTAACTGGATGGCACGTAATCCTATATCAGCATGGTTGGAAAGCTCAGAGCTTTGGGGTGACAAGTTCATTGGACAGTTCTTGTTGACGGTCTTTCTGGTTAACCCTTGAGCAAAAAGAGCCAACATGATGCCCAAAGTTACACAGAGAAAAACGTTGTTTAAATTTGTAAACAACCTGCTTGCGAACAAGTTGGCTTTGGAGCGTACACCTTCTATGATTAATAGTCACAGCTAAAAAGTTATTCAAACGATGGACTAATGAACCAACAATGTGATCTATCGGAGTAAAACTCAGTAAAGGAAACGACTGTATATGTTGTTCTTGGTATAACAGTCAAACATCTCCAGCCGATGTTTGCTTTAAACATGCACGCGTATAAAGATAACCGTTGGCTGATTGTCATGAATTTGAAATGCAAGCTACAAAGCAAAGCTTAAAAGGTGCAAAAACGTAGTATTTTGTTCTGTAATTTGATCCATATTCCGTGTAATCCCACGCATATTCCAAAGGCTATATAGTGCCCGCTAACAAAAGAGCGCAAAATCCTTCCCACGTGCAGCGGCGCAAACTGAACAATATCCGCCATCAATATTAACCTCGTCTTGGGTTGCATGCCAAAGTTGCCCAGGACGTGCGTGATATAGAAACACCAAAGGTCTCCCTTGTCGTGGAGACCTACGTATACATACATGCTATATTTACATGTACGTGAGGGACATGGCGATTTACCAGCCAAGTGCCACAAAGAGACTCTCACGTCACTAAAATGGTAAAATGGAGACCTCATTTCTTCCTATAGTTTCTGAACTCATCGCTTTGTTCTACCTTTTAAGAGAGCAGCCCTATTAGCAGAAAATCCTAGGAGAGTTCCTCCGAAGCATTTATTGAGTTTGACGAACAACAAAGGCAAGAATTGGCCTATGCCATAGGGTAAGAACGAAGCCTAGATTTAGGCAAGGCTTGTGAGATGCTGTGCCACTACTCAAGAAACCTCACAGGAAACTGCTTAAAACCTTCTTAACAATTCCTGGAGGATTTGGACGGTAGAACTTTGATGTTAGTGTACAGAAATATTGGAGGCAAACATCAGCAAACATCGCTAAACTTGATCTGACGGGACTAATGATTTATATATGAATGGATCCCGTTCTTGCCTTAAAATCGAGATTCGTAAAATTGAACCATTGGAGCTCACTGGTATTAAAAAGGACTTGGCTGTCCATTAATGAAGGAATCCCACTGAGAAATCCTCAGCTCTCACTTTCTCACCTCAAGTGCGTAACGCGAGCACGTTACGGAAATGTTGTTCACCGCGAAATGGCGGGAAACTCGACGCGGGAAATTTCAACGGAAACACGGCAGTCGTGGGTTGCGCGCTGGCCTGCCGCGTCTTATGTTCAATGCAAATAAGGCACCTGGCCAGAAAAGAGGCTACAATCGATTTATTTGCGGAGGGTTTGAAGGGGAAAGCCAAGAGATCCGTGTTTCTGACCGTGCCTTCAGGCACAGAACACAAGAGAGTTTGGATTGTGTTACATCCGAGTCACGATTTGCTGTGATTCCAGACTGCATTGCGTACATACAACCTGCTTACACAAGTCTTTGAACTGCAAGTTAGAGAAACCACAAAATGAATCTCATGCACTGGTTTGTAAATCTGGAATATTTGTTATCAGATTGCAAAATTTTCGTTTACAGTTAACGAGGCTCTTACTCTTAGAGGTCCGTTACATTATGCACTTATCGTTGGCAAGCTTAAGTGGTTTCACATTGAAAGTGTAAAGTCCGTTTGTAAAATGCCACATTTACTCTGGAGTGTTTTACATCAATTTCTATCCCTAGTTTCCTGCGGAAAATATGCAAATTTCCAGCTGGTTGCGGCACCTGTTTCTACACCTTGCCATTAGGTTTCCACCGCATACATCATGATCTTTGTTGACTCGAATTACTTCTCGCACGAACCTCCCCGTCGCTGCTTGAAAATTCCATTTTTTGTCTCTCTCTTCCTCTCTCTCTCACGATCACGTTACGGTTATTTTCATTTTCACTGGTAAGTTATCATTGGGCATAATTCGCTGTTGGTCGGCTCTGGTCAATGATATAATGTCGAATTTAATGCATCAATTTCTTTAAAAGTATGCCATTAATTACAAAAATAAACCTAGTTTTTCACAAAATGAAGTCACAAATACTAAATTTCTGCATACTAAGACAAGAAAAACGTTTGAATGTACCGGTACTATATTATTCACTGCCCTCTTGTGGGCACTCACGAAGATTTTTAAATCAACATACACAATTAACGAATCAATGGAATACTTATTCAACATTCAGCACATGTTCGTAAACGCTTCATTACCCAAACGAGTGTGCACAAACACAATAATATGTCACTGGTTGATTGTGGGTGCGCGCACGTCCGGCTTGATATAGCCCGGACAATTCGGCAAGAACGCTTCATCTCAACGCGTCGCCAAATCCCGACTCTACGGTTTTCACCAACCTATTATTGAACCAAAAATTCCCCGAACTCGTAAAATGATTTGTGTATGAAGATGAACTTTCGTCATTCGTTTAGAGGGGGAGTTAAATCCGGCTTAGTAACTTGAAAACGTGACCTCGAACTCGTAAAAAGACAAGTGCCCATTTTTAGATCCGCCATGCCGTGCTAAATGACCAACTTGAAGATTATAAACCATGGTTTTATCATAGATAGCACGTGTATGACTTACTATACAGCACGTATACCACTGAAGTACTGCAACAGTTGTGCAATGTCATAGCTAAATTACTTCATAGTTGTAATAGGCCCTACATGTAGCATTAAAAGAAAAAGCATTTTCTCAAAGTTGTCCGACTCAAAATTGCCCATATGACAATTGGTCAGTTGTCAAAGTGGCCAGTAATATGACTTGTATGATAAAAAAATCAACGCACACAAGTGTGTAAACGCCTGCAATCGGGGACCTCCTATTGTTCACACTAACTTGTTGGCAAGGGCCCTTATTGGTTTTGTACACGATTTTCAAACGGGGACCTTTCTCAATCGGGGACCCTATTGTCCACTATTGTTAAATGTCCCCTATTGAATGCAAAAACTAGAAAAAACTCAACACCCTTAAACCTTCAGTGAGAAATTGTTTAGTTTATCGAACATGTAGTCAAGATTCAGACTGTAACTTTATTTGCAAAATCAGTGCAACATTTTAGAATTGGTGACACATACAGCCAATACAAACTGTGTAATTTTGTCTAAGATCGTCATCTGAATATAATATAAGATGACATGTTCAGTTATTTTATATGGCAAAGTTAATTTTAATGGAGAATATAAGACCGAGCCAAAAATTATTTAAAGTTGTGTTACGGAGGCCTGTAATATGTCACCGATGGGACTTGAAAACAGGACCCCTCTTATAGATTTGATTGATATGAAGTTATAAAAAGTGTGCTCCAAATGTTTGATTGTGTTTTGACGAATCGAAATAGTATGAACTAAAAGGAGAGTTTGATCAGATCTTCTGTTTAAAATACTGTGTTTTTTGTTTCTGCTTCTATTTCAATACAGCTGTGACTGTGCGATTTCTTACGAAGAGGTACATCGGCGAGTATGAATCGAATATCGGTGAGTACCGGTACCATCAGAAGTATGATTGTAGGCATTGCATAGCGGTATTGTTTTTTTTTTCCCTATTTCTCCCCCTCAGTCGTTTCTTGCTTTCCTTTCTCCAGTACAAATCCCCATAGTTTTACAATCGAAACATTGGACCTTTTATTTACGAGTTTTATTGGACCTCGCCTGACGGCTATTTGCATAGAGTGAGTGGTTGTTGATTTGGCCAGACATTTCGTTCATCTTTGACAAGCACCGCTGCCATGCCCCCTGCCAGTTCTGAAAACGACATGAAAAGAAGGCATATTTTGTTCACCAAAAAGCAAGGCCTAATCCCCTGGATAAAGGGACTAAGAACTCCCCAAGGCCCTTGATTTTTGTACCATATTGAGACTTTTTTGTTGTTGTGGAGTATGATCCTTAAGGATTAAATTGTCCTAGCTTGTCCTGCGGCGTTGTTTTTCCGCATGACGTGTTATGGCATTATGCTTTTGAAATAAAAAAACAGAAAAAACAGAAAATGGCAATGCAAAGCAATATAATATTCAGGCTTTTCTATTCAGAGTACATTTTCTACAAACTTTGAACTACCATAATAAGTTACACATGTGTTAAGTATAAAATGCGGATATGTTTAATGTTTATTTTACGGATCATGTACATGTATAATTATAAACGTCAGCGCAATTGTGAGGAACGAAGGTTCAACTTAAAAACACGGTAACACGGCTGATATAGGTCCTTTAATACAATTAGGAAGAAACGAGGAAATCACACACCCTCCCTAATATTGTGTCAGAAACACAATCACAGTAACAATGAATGCTGTGAAAATTATACTGCTGTACTATGTTCGGTTCCGAACCCCCTTCATTTTCAATCCCCCCCCCCCCTAATTTCCCCCACCATGACTCTATTGAAATTACAAACAAGCATACATTGTAAAATACTACCGTGCAATTCCATGCATAAGAGCAATAATTAAAGTGTGTTATTACCGGTAACTTATTGGACACACTTGAGACGATCAAATTGACGAAAGTTGCTCATGTTGCAGTGTTTCAAGCACCAGATTGTATTACTTCCAAATACCTCCTGCACATGGAAATCTGACATTTCTTTTACAGTCTACCGGTACTCTGAAAAAAGGGGTAAAATCCATATGCCACTGTCTGGCATGCGTAAAGTTTAAGCAAACACGGGTGGAGCGGGAAGTTCCAGGTTTGCTGTGGGGAATACACCCCTCGCAGGTTAAGCCCGGGGTCACCAAATCCGGGCTCAACTTGTCAAGAAAGATTTCTCCATTTCTAAGCAGCGAACACACACTATGACTTGACAAGTGGGCATTGAGTTGGTTATTATGACATGTGCACCATACCGGTACGTGCAGGAATGCAAACTATTGCACTGTAGTTAAAAAAGTAGGAATTTCAATAGAAATGCTGTTCCCGAAACAACCCATGTTAAACGGGTCCAGGTATTATTTGTTTAACACAAAGGAGTGCCGTCGACAAATTATGTTCGCTATCACATTTCTTTAAATTTGTAATTCACGCTAAAAAATTTACCTTGGAATATTGGTCATTATTCACATGTTTGTAAACTTTGAACAAGCAATATTACAATGCCAAGCCGAAAAACAAACTCGTCGCGCATTTTCAATCAACTTGGCTTCAAGGACCATTGTTTTATGGTTTTTATTAACCAATGGCAATATCGTTGGTTAAACTACCGTTGGTCCAACAGATGACGGACTTCCGTTCTTTACAGTCCCATGTTGCATTCCCCGTGTATACTTCTACATGAGTATCTGAAATCAAAGCTTTTTTCGCCATCTTGGCTGAGCCTACATGATATATCAATATCAAAAATTAATTTCCCGTCCCGAAACTTGAAGCGTTCGACAGTGGGATTATAAGGCAGTCATCCGGCCATTCGCCCTTGATTATAAGACACACTTCAGCATGTTCACTCTGCTACTCTGCGACTGTTTTGCAAGAACGCAACCGCGCATGCGCGACCGTAACCAAGCACGATTCAGAGCAAATTCATCACTGGCTATCGTGGCTTGATACTTGATATGTTGTTTCGTCGGCTTGAGTAGAGCCGGGAACGACTTTTCCTAGTCACGGGGAAGCCTAACCATGATAATAATTCCTGATTAAGTCCCGTCGTATCAGCCGTTGCCATGACAATGTGTTTTCAGTTGGACATAATTACAGTACTACGGTATTTTGAGCACATGCGTTTGGTTGACGGCATAGATCGCAAAGGCGGGCACGCAGGAATAAAGTGACCGTTGGTGGCGCTATACAACTGTGCCAGAGATTCGAGAACCTTTCATTCCATGTTATTGGAAAACATGACTAACATACAAATTATGAACACAATTATTTATTCATTAAACACAATCAGTAGATTTTAGATTAAGTAATTTTTTTATCAATAATTATACATTGCTAAAATGTATATTTTTAGTTATTGCAGTATGTAAATTACATCAATAATGGTGAATACCTTTCTGTTTACACGCAAAGCACCCTCACTCGCTCAAAAATGGCATATTTGTGAATAATTATACGACCCGCGTTTGTAAATACCGGAAATCGTGGACTAGGGACAAAAGGGTTAGGGCGTAGACAAAGGGTCCACGATTGACCGAACGTCCACGTTTGAAAATCATGTACAAAACATATGGGAGGCCTTCTGAAAAAGTACAAACAAAAGAGGGACAATGGTCCGCGATTGCCGGTATTTACACACTTGTGTATGTGTGGGTTTTTTCGTTTCATTACTTTTCTGCATTTATCTCGCGCCAAAATGATGAAGTGGAAATTTTCTTATGTGGGTATACGCAAAGAAAAATATTACAAGTCTATTGCAAGAGACAGTTCTCGTAAAAGTCTTCTGTAAACATCCACGTCTTCCCCTTTTCGATAAACATCAATGTAAATGGCTAAAGGTCTCCTTTAGTCATTAACTCTGAGAATCTACCCCAACCTGTAGTAAGACGATTCCGCTGGGCTTTTGGGGATTACCGGTGGGATCTAGCGAGCCTGATTCGCTGAGATTACGGGTGGATCGGCGCTGACGGACCGTATACAATGTGCACCGGGCTCGCGGCCTGGATTTATCCTCGATAAAAAGTAAATACCACGGGAGGTTTGGCAAGGAGACCCAGTACGTACACATCAAGCTCGTCCCTGCTTCTCATGGTCCAAACCAACAACGCGAAAGTGTTGCTCTTGCTAATGTTCATATTTCTATTATGCACTGACTTCTATTAATAGCGCCCTCTTTCATTGAAAACCGGAAAATATATTGGCTTCACACATAGAGCGAGATAAATGTGTGATAAATCATTCACAGACGGTGCTTTTCATAAATCGGGATTACTAAAAAAACATTTAAGATTAAATTGACGTTAATAGCCTCAAAATACTGGTCGAATGGGGAATATTATTGTGCTTTTGATGTGAAATCATACCAAAAAAAACAGATTTAATGACAATCAAATTCAGAAAATTGACCGTAAAGATTGATGTAGCTGACTGACACCATAGTCTAATTTACAAAGCGCAATTTAATCCCACGGTCACGCCGATATATTATCTCCCGCATTGTCCGTTTGTCTACTGGGAGCTATTATAATCTCAAACAGCAATTATTCTATTTTAGAAAAGTAATGATTATTTCAAGGATGTTTTGGTCGTTTGGAGAATCATCAGTAAATGGACCTGAACCAAAGTTATTAAACACTGTATGAAGATTAGGGAGTGAGCTTCGCCATTTTATAAAACTGTTGATTTTGGAGGGGTGCTATACTGCTGGTTCATCCCCTTATATCCGAGAGTGACGTTGTTTAGTACATCCCAGATTTGATTAAGCAAGATAATTCAGCATGGGTTATCATTTGATTATCGTCACAGAGGAAATATTCTCAGAGCTTTGATAATTTGAAGAAGCTTTAATTGCGGTGCTTGTTTATCGTTTTAATATCACTCTCTGCGTAGGACCAGCTTGTAACTGAGTAATCAGACACAAACAAACCAACAAAATGTACATTCATGACTTAATTAACGGAATGTGTGATAAAATTCATGGAAAATGAAGAGTAAACGATGGAAATGTAAAGAACATACAGTCATGTTTTAAATTGTGTGTTTGTTTTTGTATGTAGATCTTCTATACCGGCAGACCGTTGTACATAATGAGGTTCCAGTTTACATGGAGGTTCTCGACACCTGTCCAAAGGTTTGTGTGATTGTGTTTGCCTGTTAATTAAGAAAGAATGGAAATTTAGTGACACAGCTGCAAAACAGTCGGGTTGTGGGAACGAGACAGTGGTGGGATAAAACGGCCCAATTCCGAGATTTGCTGAAAAACATCTTCAATTTCGGAAGATTTCCCAACACACCAGGAAATGAATTGCCTTTTTACCAAAGATTCTATTCCCGAGTACCAGAAAACATACCGTACCTCACGGAAACAAATCTTCACGGAAGAATAATTCAGATGGAAAACCTTGGCGGAAAATACTTTTAAATGACACTTTGATTTGTTTAGCATTGCTTTTTGTGAACGAATTGACAGTTCTGATGTAATTCTACATGCCCGTTCCCGAGGGTACAGAGGGTGGGTACGCACCACCCCCAAAATTGTCTTGAATTTTAGAAAGAGTGTTCCCTTTATTCCTAAACTTAGCACTAATTAGTCATTACTGTTGTTTTTTTAATTCAGGGCGAGCAGCTCTCTGAGCGAGATTCCCACTTACGATGGGCCAATGCCTTCGTCATCGTGTACAGCGTATGTAATCGAACTACTTTTAGGGATGTAGAGACCCAGGTGAAGCATATACAACTGACCAAGTCCCCCTGCGCTGTACCCATCGTTATCATCGGCAACAAGGCCGATCTAGAGCATCGGCGTGAAGTCATGTTGGATGAGGGCCGTGATCTAGCCGAGGAATACGGTTGCTACTTCTTTGAAGTGTCGGCAGCGGATGGATACACCGAGGTG
Organism: Hippasteria phrygiana; assembly: GCA_037893225.1. Lineage (NCBI taxonomy): Eukaryota > Metazoa > Echinodermata > Asteroidea > Valvatida > Goniasteridae > Hippasteria > Hippasteria phrygiana. Next base: position 490,625 of record JAZGUH010000082.1, read on the forward strand.
CGTGAAGCATTCCTGGCTCTGCTCAAGGAGGTATACGAAGCCACTAAGAACAAGTTGCAGGTCAAACGGCGGAGGAGTAGTGTCACGCGCAACGTGGCCAACAAAGTCATGCAGGCCATGTTTGGCTCGCCCAGGAGATCTCGTAAAATATCGCTGCCTTGACGGCAGAAAACTCTTCAAGTTCATAACTGCCGACAGTAAAACTCTTAATATACTTGCCACTTATCCCTGAACTTTGACATAAATGATCGTGACCTTAAACATGTACATATAGCAGATGAATCATATTTTAATGCACTGTGACAGAACGTTGCAATGTGAAACTTTGCTGTATCGTCAGACTGCTGCAAAACCTGTCTGAAAAAAACCTCAAATTTGTGTCATGTGCACAACATATTGATCCCAGACTGGTTGTATCGTGTTGTACTATACGGTCATTTCAAAGGGACAGTATCTGCCCACGCATGACACTATTTTCACAGTTTCTTTTCAAGCCCAAGGGGTAGAGAAACCCCACCAAATGTCCTTATAAAATCTACAGAATTTCAAACTTGCAATCTGAACAAATCTTAGGAGTTACTTTGACGTAAATTCACGTGCTAACTTTCATCTAATCAGAACTCACCACGTTTCGGTGGCGCTGGTTGAAACTTTGGGCCGTGTGTTTTCTGGTGAAAATGTGACAATTACTGCTGCGAGTAACTTTGTAGCGTCATTTCTCGCAATGCGCCAATTGGAGCACGTGATTTATGCACCCTATGCCACCGCAGTATTGGGGATGAAGCATTGTTGCAGCTATTGTTCAAAATAATCGCTACATTGTTACAGCCATAACTGCGGTGGTGTCGAGTGCATTTAACAATGTGAACGAGTAGTGTAAACGCCCATCATTGATCCCATAAGCCTTTGTCATGAATCCAGTAAATCGACAGATGAGGGGGTGCTTCTGGAAAAATTGTCAATATGAATCAAGTTCGCTCAAGAATTATAGCTAACTATGGTTGACAACAGTTGGACTAATCTTGCCCGAACCTAGGGCTGCGTCCGAATCGCTTGTCTAGGGCTATTGTCTTGGTGTTCGTCCATTACAACTACGCGTGACGTAGCCGTAGCTGTAGCTCTAGACGCCCATTTCGGACACGGCCTAGGCTAGTCATCAGGAACCAATCTACAGGGCATGGTCGCGCTGGTTATCAACAAATAAACTATGACAAGAGTAGCGGAAACCAATGACGCCATTGTTCGACTAGCCATCGTTCGAGATTGGATGACATTGCGCATGTGTAAGGTACGTCATGAATCACTAATTAACCAATGTTCCTTCATCGAACTTGCTCATGGACACACTCAATTAGACAAACGCAAATCTTCATTTCACCAATCGGACATCGACCATTTCCGCGGAGCACAGCTATCATCTGTACATGTATAGATTTCCTGGAATCCTGACAGGCTATAGAGGAATTTGACATTAGCCCCTTCTGCGCACTTCCGGGTTGAAAGCGAGAATGTCACTTGTCAGTGGCAAACAAAACAACGCTTTTCAGCACATTCATTCATGCATGAATTAATCATGCCATAAAAGGCAGCGCAGGCGCACGATTAGCTTAAAGTTGTTTACTATGACATTGAGATCCTCGTTTTCAAACGCGGAAGTGCGCAGATCGGCGCTAAACTCGTCGTGTGGGATTCCTCTATTTTGCTATCAACGATGCGCCCATATCCGAGCATGCGTTCCAAAGTCGAACAGCGCCCTCAATTGGCAGCGTATTCCCACGCCAAACGGTAAAGTTTTTCTTAAAAAGATTGAAAAACCTCGAAATTTGTTTCAAGCAGCCATTTGGAAATGACAACTCTCGTTACTCCAACGTCTACAATGACTAATATGACGAATGTACATGTACTACATGTATGTTTTATTGCAAATCATAACTGATTATATTATGAAACATGCACACTCGTATTTGTACTTCAATAATTAAAGATGTTTGTATATATTCCATAGTTGTACAGTTCAGTGTATAATGATGTTTGTAATTCGTTACATTTCAGTTTGGTTTCATGACATTAAAATGAATCGTCTCAAAATACGTCAGCAACTGTTCAGTCAAGGTCATCATTCTGGACTTCTCTGAATATTTTCGTACACTAAAAAACAAAAATGATTTTGGAGGGAAAACAAAGACATTTAAAGAAAATGAAGATTACATTAGCTTGTAAAATCCACACAGTTGGATGATTAAAAAGTAAGAGTAACTTAGGTTACTCCTTGTGACAGATCAGAATTTTGAACAGAATTTGACAGAATTTTAAATTGTACTTCTTCTCATTTCAGCTTAAGTACGCCATACAAAAGCCACATTATCATACTAAGTGCAATAGACTGTATATAGTAAAAATTTTACATGAGGACAATGTAATACAAAATTGACATGTCTCCTTGACTCACTACATGTATAACCATGGAGGTAGGTAGGTACCTCCATGGTATAACACAGGCAGCGGCGTAACTAGGGTTGAATTTGTAGGGGGCACCTGTGGGTGCACCAATTTTTTAAGGGGGGCACCGAATGGCAACAGATGTATTGTTTGTGTGCAATTCGAAATTTCAAATGGGGGGGGGGGGGGCACCCGGGGGGGGGGGGGGGGTACGGACCTCCGGTGGGGGGGGGGGGGGGGCACGTGCCCCCCCGCCCCCCCCCCCCCCCTCCGTAGTTATGCCACTGAACACAGGTCGACAGGCACGACTGAATTCCACAAATTAGATCAAACTCACCTATTGAGGGCGCTATTCGAAGTGTCCGTGTGACAACGCTTTCTCCGTGGCTTTAGTTGATAAACTCAAATGATTTGTGATATACATTTATGACTGCATTTGGGTGACAAATATTGAGTTATGAAGCATCCATGTACACCACATGTAATATTTTCCCCCGCTTTATCAGTTGATCAGGCGTAATACAGTCAATTGGTGTTTGAATTTTTGTAATAAAAAATGTTGCAACCATGATGTAGGCCTACATTTGTGTTTTATATATCACCAACGGTTACTATCCAGAAAACCAGTAACTCCCACCCCAAATATGCTACATGCATATAGATAATATTTTAATTATTAGTTTTGTGATACAAAGTTGTTGGAACATCAAAGGCTTTGCATGCAACTTAATCAATCCTAATTTCTTTTTACCTGAAGGGGACAAACAGGTTACAGGCAACTGGGCTTTGTCCATGTTACATTGCGTTGATCAAAACCCCAGAAAACGAAGAATAAGGATTTGTGTCACCATAGATGCCCATATTGGTACCAGCAAATTCCAACCACACCCTGTCCCCTACGTTCAAAGCAAGCATCACTGTATTACTGGATTGGTGATGGTAACCAGGATGGTTGTCTGCAATCGAAAACACTCTGTCCCCATTCTTCATCATGCGAGAGTAAGGCAAAGTTCCCGTGTTTAAGCTCAGCAAGCTGGCCGAGAAGATGTACAACCCTGAGACGGAACAGGTAAACACGCCGGATTGCGAATCGTACCCATTTCTGATGTTGGTCAAGACGTCCTCGAAGATGATGACGACCCCGGTATTCCCCGCGAAGGACGTCTCCTTGAAAGCAGTGAAAGCGACTACAGAGGGCGCTGTTGATACCGTTGGCAGGGATTGTGGTTCTCCGAGTTCACCCTTTTGTCCCTTCGGGCCGATGGTACCTGGCGGTCCCTGGTTCCCTTTGTCTCCACGAGCTCCTCCCTTACCCGCGTCTCCTTTCAGTCCGTCGTTCCCTCGCTCGCCCCATAATCCATCTGTTCCTGTTTCACCCACGTCACCCTTAAGTCCAGGCAGGCCAAGACCAGGTTCCCCTTTAGGTCCAGCGGGTCCCAGCACAATGTTTCCTGGAATGCCTGGTATACCTGGTACCCCGGGGGTACCAGTCTGACCCTGGTGGCAGACGCTACAGCAGGGATCATTTTGCGAGACTGGGGTACCAGACTCACTTGGCTGGGCGCGGCAATGCCTGCTAAAAGCCAGAAATACTGTCAAAACGAAGTTTTTCATACCCACCTAAAAAATGAATAAGAAAAGATTCAAATTAATCAATGAACAAAATATTAATAATTCGTCAAACAATCCACAAGAGATACTGACAATTTGGGAGACCGCCAACATAGGGCAAGAGGCTCAGTTGGTAGAGCGCCGGGTACGGTATTCCGGAGGTCGCAGGTTCGAATCCCGCTCCTGCCAGTTTTCTTTGTTCACTTTGAAAAATATTAATAAGAATTCTAGTAATTCTACTCTTACCACAAAGACGGTGTCTGCGAGCTGCCGTGAGGGACTATAGAAACATGCTTCTTAGGGATAACTGTGGGCAGTGACGTACCGGTAAATCTGTGCTCAAAAGAGGGGGGGGGGGGGGTGATGATGATCAAGATTTTGTTTTCGAAAATCCCCCCGAAAATAGACCCCCAAACTGTCCGCTTGAAAACATTTCGACAAGCGGGGAAGGAGAGGGTGGGATCAGAAGGAACGTACGTGAGGGCGCTGTGAACATAATACGCACAACTTATTGCATTTTCCAATTTACATTTTGGTGTTTTTGTTTGGAAATAGGCTTACATGTTTATATGATTTTTGGGGGTGTGACCCTATGGGTCACCCCCGGGTCAAAAAGCGGGAAGGGCGGGGGGTGTATCTTTATTGCCCCTGGGATTTAAGCCCAAGACTGTGGGGACAATGCAAGCCAAACACCGAACCTATCGAATAAAAATGTGTTTGCGGTTCAAAGCCGTTTCATGTAGACATGGCAATTGACAATGTCTTAAAACGAGTGATAGATAACATGACAATCAATAGGACAGGTGGCGCAGATATAACGTTCACTTTTTCTGAAGGTATAATCAGTGAATATAATGTTTATAAGAAGTAGCCGACAGAAAGGCCGAACAAAATTTTAAAAAATGTATGAAATTACCACACGTCCTAACCTATGCCCAACAAAGCACCCGGATCCTAATTTGTTTTGTTTACCACACAAACAAAAACCCAGACACTCCAACAAACATAAACAAAATACAGAAAATCCCATCACGAAATCGGAAACAAAATTAAATGCGGCGTTGTCTTGCATTAAGACTAGTGTGCGTCTTATGGACAGTGGGCGTCTATAAATTGGACACAAAATGGCTGCAAAACGTACTAGTGTAAATTAAGTGCCTGTTTGTTGCCACACAGATCCGAACCCCGATCAGTAATCCAACCGCTGGTTCGCTGTGTGTGAACCAACGCACGGATCACTGATCGAGATCCGAATATGTGGGAAACAAACATGCCCCAAGACAGTTGTTTTAACATGTATTTTACATGAATCACTGCGCGTGCGTGGCAACCATCTTGTCACGACTCTACGACCCCGAGGTATAGTGGCGTATCCAGCGGGGAGGGGGGCATTTGAGGCGTCATAAAAAAAAAAAAAAGGAAATAGTGTTTTAAAAATGGTTTTAAGACGGTTCAGACGTTGTTTGCCCTCCCTGGCACAAAAAGCTGGATACGCTATAGTCTTGGTTCCAAGACGTCCTTAGCGCGGTGTGACGTACAGCGCGCACGGCAGCGCCCTCTAGCTACACACAAACACACGCCAAGGCCAAATCGCTAAGAACGTCTTGGGAATTTCGCAAGGGAGCGCGCGCGACCTGCTTATGCATAATTTAACAGGCGGGTCAAACGAATAATCGCGCTTGCGCACTGGAGGAAACTCATGTTTAAGTAATAACTTACTAGTCAGTTAACGTTCTGAGCAGAGTGATTCAGGATTGAGAAATGTTCGGATTGTTTCCAAAATGTGATCTGGAATATCAGACGTTATCTATGCCAATTTCAGTCCCAGATGTTCAGCACGATGTAACTGATCAACGTCTAGAGCTTTCAATGGCACGACGACAATAATCAGCGCTTTCTCCTGTTTACATTCGGTTACTTCGTTCATGGAGGTAGGAAACACCTCCATGCTTCGTTCAAGAAATCTAAGACCAATGGAGCAGCTTGAAATTACACTCTTGCCAAATCCCGTTGGTAAATTAACAAACAAATCATGGCCACGTACAAATTGATGAATGGCACTGATCTGATGACTTTTCAGCTTTCCAAAGCCCAGTTTGTTTGCTGTAAAATCGATCGCTTGGTCCACGCGGTCAGACATTTTTCCCAACAAACAACGAATGGCTTGGTACTGCGCTGCACGTATACGTACGTACACGTAAACCCGACGTGAGTATAATGCGATAATGCAGCTACGTCACACGCGCATGTAAATGCCACACAGTTCTGCTCGCGATTTCGCGAGCAGAACTTGCGAAATTCCCTAGACGGTCTTAGCGATTTAGCCTTGGCGTGTGTGTGTGTAGCGAGAGGGCGCTGTCGGCCGGCCGTGCGCGCTAAATACCCGTCGCACCGCTAAGAACGTCTTGGGTCTTGGCGTGTGTGTGTGTAGCGAGAGGGCGCTGTCAGCCGGCCGTGCGCGCTATACGTCGCACCGCTAAGAACGTCTTGAAACCTAGACTAGATACGCTACTGCCGACGTATCACCATCATACGCCCAACACTACCAGCATACAGCGTCGTACCCCCACCACCAAAAAAAACAACAACATTATTCAAGAATTTGCTCTGGAATTCTCCGAAATCAAATGTAACCGCCCTTTTTCAGAGTTTTGGAAAGTGAATTACGCCTTCTTAAACTTCCCTGGCACCCCTGAGACCCAAACACACCTGTTGGAAGGACCATTGTGACATGGCTAGCTAGCTAGTTGCATACAAATAAACTACCCGACTAAACAATGGGGGATGTTGTGAAGAAACAACCAAGTACTTCAGTATGGCAAAAGTTAGTCCCGCTAGTCATTTAAACCGACTCTTCTAACCTTCAAACAAATTGAACAAGCGAAACTTACCATTGTTCTTTTGAATGGAGTTTCCTTGATCTGAAGCGAACTTGTCTCTCGCTTGTCTTGGCCTCGTTCTGAATACAACACTTCTAGGTTATGGGAGTCAATCTTCGCGTGCTGTTCATTTTTATAGGCATACTTGCTTGATATTTTTAAATCGAGAGTTTCCGAAACGGATTTGTTTAAGCAAAAGATAATTAACAGTTTCGACTGTTCAGTGTCAATTCAGAAATGTCAGTGAAAATCGGAAATTCAAAAGCAGCGGTGGAATTTTGATTCCCCGGGCCTCGTAAAGTGGAACTAACTGTGTAAAGCAAATTATCAAGTTACTGTATAGTATAAACATCTCATGACATTAACGTTTCCCGTCCATCTGCAACTTGTTACGCACCTGCATCGAGACATCACGATACAAGCCGGTATATACCAAGAAAAGGCTAACATTTAATACAATTGAATGAGGAAGTCAAATGCCAGAATGTCCGCGGATAGGTCAGCTTGTCTCCATCAACACTCTGACACACCTCGTCTATGAGCCAAGGTCCTTATAGGCTCTCTCAATAATTCAACTTTAAAAATCTGGGTTTCCAATAAGAGTGCGCCCTCACTGTTATTATTCCTCCCGCCGATTTCTATAATATGTGTTAATGTCGTGTTATCAACGAGCGGAGGCGATATTTCATAACATTTTCCTGTTACCAACGAGCGGAGGCGATATTTCATAATCTTTTCCTTTTAACTCCTCACTTCGTATACCGCCAAACACAATTGGTATGTGTGTGTCAGTAGCAGGTTAATGATTGGTCCACGCATGGTACAAGCGTACCCACTGATATAACGTGCGCCTTCACCGCATCTACGTTAAACTCAGACAGACAGGCAAGGCCGTCTTAACCTGAGGTAACCCTCCATGACAGCAGAGTGAAATCAACTTCTTCACGGATCTTGTGGGTTTGTTTTGAAGGGCTGGGACACTGCTCTGATTATTTCAATAAGAAGAAGACAGTACATTATAAAACGCTCCAGCGAATACTTCTTCTCTGGCCGGTGTATTTTCTATGCGGCTGCGCTGCATACTCAGATGACGATGTACAATAGGGACAGCGACTTCAGTTGAGGCTATAAAGCAAATATCTACGTGTTACTTGGTGGTATGTCACAACGGCAAGAACCGCTCTGCTATTGGGGGGGCCGTGGTCAGACTGAATTTCTGTGGGATATTACGGTTGCTTTGCATGCATAATGCATTGGAACAAATGGCATCTCTTAGTTCTCCCACCATGTCTCTACTCTCTATCCTTACAGTATAATGTGCTCCATCTCCAATAGCGACTTATCAGAAACATGCAAGGAAAACTACACAAGATAAGACGCTATCCTAATGGAATTGGTATCACACATTGCCCGGAGCATGTGGGAAGTCATCCATATACTATCAGCAATATCCGGCAGTGAGCACGGTTCCTCTCTTCCGTCCAGCCTGGCCTGGAGTGTCATAATGTGCAGTACGACACAGAGGCTTAACTTTTGAGGTTTGAATTTACGTCAGGACTAACTGCTTATTATGTGACAGCACAAAGATGGCCAAAAAGGTTTATCTCTAAATAATGTCATCCCTTGCGATTGACAAGTACTCTTTCCGCGACTTAGTCAAAAAGCCAAATTATATCTTAGGGTTATAGAATGTGATAAGCAGCCTCGTCAGCAGTCTTTGTTTTAAAGCTGGGTTAGCTGGGCTTACTTGAACATCGCATTAATACAGTGTCGCACGTAGACGGAAGTAGACAGTTATTTCAGTAAGTACATTTCCATATGTTGTACGAACGCTGCCTCACTTAACATGGCGAATGGAAATATAGCAGTGTGGATACATTGATAGAAACAAACGATCAGCACTTGAAGAAAAGCAGCACTGCTTCCAAAGCTGGACTCACTGTGAGCGGCCAACTCTCCCTCCGCCGCTGGCTCTGGTACGGTTTGTGGTTCATTTCTGGAGGGATTGCGCCAGTCAGACTTGTTGGATCATGAGCACGTCAAGCCCTTTCGGTAGGCGGAAGAAGAGTGGATCTCAGACGGAGGTCAAGATCGCGGTGACGGGTATTAGCGGTGTAGGAAAGAGTGGTAAGTTGTAAACCCTGATACAGATTGTTGTAGCTCTTGACACTAATGGTGTAACCGCTTTAAGACAATCCTCAACAGATGACCAAAGCATATTGACTGAAACGTACGCACTGCTAACCCCACTGTATCCCCTGTGAACCAGTCTATCCTTTTACTATAGTATTTTACGCAGAACTGTGTAAATACACGTACATGTAATACATTTCGTCGCATTATTACTAGGAAGCTTCCTCAACCTGTCAAAATCCAACACTGTGCAGTATACCTATGGCACATTCTTTGGACTTAAGACAAATTGGGCCATCGTAGCTCCATGTAAAGTAATGGTGCCAAGGCCCTGCAGTACAGAACCCATCAAAACTTGACAAAACCTGCTGTTGGAGTTTGTATGGCTTGGGTTAGTTAGGGTTTTAAGGTACTTCACTTTAATGCAAAACAAATTTTACAAGTGATTGATTTGAAGTGACGAGAAAGTTCAAAACTCCTCCACGAGACAAAAAATGTGACCCTGCATTCGTAATGACGTAAATGTAGATGTTTTAATTTATTTGCATTCCTAATCCGGTGACAATGAAAGAAATAACTCGTGTGGCCATTGAGAGAAACAACTAGAAACTGGAATGGTCGAGATTTCGACCAACGCTCTAGAATCAGCTGAGAGGAAACGTTTAGGCCTACTAACATTTTCAATCGTTTTCGTATTTTGAAAACCATATTCATATTCTCAATACTTTCCTTTCTACTGAGCTGAAGTCATATTGTGCTAAGGTCACCAAGAGTTCAGATGACTCATATGATCTCCCACTAAGACCTCAAAACAGACCAACTCTTGAAGAAAGAAAGAACCCCTGAAGACACACAGCGAGTGACAGTTCAATGCTCAAGTCCTCCTGGGAAATAATACTGCGCTGAGTGTTCAATTTATATTGTATAATGGAGAGGGGGAAAGGACAGCCAATGGAACATTGAAATGGATTGACTTTTTGGCCATTGACATGGAAATTCTTGTGAATGCATTCATCTATTTTGGAAGGGTGTGTGGCTCTGTCACGGATGTTGCCTGGTAAGAGTTGTCATGCTACGATTATTATGTTGAACGTAAACAAAACGTGAAGGACAGATGAATTCCGATGGAAAGCAGATCGTGGTTGGGGAAAGGACACAGAGTACGACAGAGACAGAAAAACAAGTATTCCGACAGACACAGCCAAACATACAGTGAAGAATGCATGAATGAGGCGCAGGAATGCTAAGAATATAGAGGCACAGACGGACTGACAAATTGGTTGGTTGGGTATGGAGAAATGGAAGCAACGTAGATGAATGACGGAGTGGACAGACAGATTAATAGGGAGTCAAGTGAGAAGGCAAGGAGTGGGTTGATATAGGTAGATCAAGCCAGATCATAAGGAATGGGATCAGAGATGTTAGGTGGATGAACGGACAAGTGGACAGACGACCAAGGCAGGAGAGATGAACGAGTGAAACGACTGAAGAAGAGGCTAGTAAACAAGTTAAGGCGAAATCAGAATCCGTGTAGCTGTAAAACAGCATCGAATGTAAAACTTTGCAGACAAGCCCTACTCATTACCACTATGGATATTTAAGATAAGAAAATACATTCCTATCAAGGCCAGGTGATTCCATATTTGTCAGGAATTCAATCTGATGATGTGAATGGCGCGGGGTTTATCCCGCGGGACTGAACCCCGATGGTAGGGGCGACGTGCGAGATTCCAACCGGCCGAAACGCAGCGAAGAAACTGGTACGGAGAGTACTGTCAAATGGGTCCTTTCCCGCTACAGCTGTCCATATTTGCAGACCTTCTTTGGTTCAAGAAGAGTAGGCATACAGACAGCTGGGCAGGCATGGCAACCGGGTTTATGAGGCATTTGTAACAAACAACAAAAATATTATATAGAAACGTTTGATCTTTTTGAAATTCGATTAGGCCGGATATGAATTCTAAAACAAACGAATGCGCCAAAATAAAAGTTCGTTTTTACTTTACTCTTCATCACTTTCAAAGAGGAGCGCCACTTCTTCTTTGTGTTGTGTAGTGTAGTGCAATTTAGAAGATGATCCTTTCGCTGTCTTGAGTATTAAACTGAAGACAAACTAATTATGACACTCGCATTTAATTAACACTGACCTGAGCAGTGATGCTAACCGAATCGTCTTGTAAAGATTATTCAATGAGAGCAAGTTTTCTTTCATTTATTTAACACTGTAGAGATGCATGTGTAGGCTATCGTTTTCCCCCAACTCTTTTCCAACCAATTTCATGCAAAGCGCACGTATATCACGCATGCTTCAGCAGGTCACTTGTGTGTGAAATATAAATAAAAACCATACTTTTGTGTGAAAGGTGAAGCATATTATAAATGGGCTCACTTATTAAAGATGTAGGAACCTGTTTCTTTAATACTACAATGCTTTCCTCAAATCATGAGAATCATTACTTCACTTTTTTGATTGACTTGTTTGATAAGTCAAATATTGCATTGAATTTAGTGTTTTTGAAGTTTTACTTTTCATTACATTAATCTGTGATGTAGCAATAGTTTTACAGTATTCAGACTCCATTCCAAATATAAGATATGCTCCTTGCATATTTCGATATCCCCAAGTAACACTGTGAACAAGTGGATTTAGTGCCAAGTAACAATGGATGTTCATTGTTAGTGCACCGTTTTTCTTTTGTTAGATGCTCACAGTGTAATCTCGTGCCCACATTCTTTGCCAGTCGTGGGCCAAGCTTGTGCAGTCGACTCTCGTTAATTCGAGGTCCTCCGGACTTACTCAAATAATCTCATATTATCCTGGCTCTCGTCCTATCCGGGCTGCAGGTTTCCCCCTTTATTGTGTATAATGTGACGTCTGGATAGGCCCCAAACACCATGTAAACGCCACGCACATCGTGTCGATAAAATTGCATTGCTTTATATTGGTTATGAAAATGTTGCAAGCAGATTTTTAATAAAACAACTCCCCAACAAATCTGAATGAACATCCTGACATTATGGCTAACCTTCCGCTTTAACTTTTCCCATAATAGTACCGAACGAACCTCCTTCGTCACAACGTGAACGAAGAATAATTAGATTACAATCCGAACGTTGAGACAGTTTGCACAAGATGCCGATTCTGCCGAGAGGCAGGAAGACGACAACATTCAGAAAAGGTTAGGGTGCTTATATCGTTGCCTGCTTTGATTCAAAGGAGACTCATTCCGACTGTCCTTTAAAATAATTTCTTCCCATGTAGTTCTTTCTGCAAAAATTACTTGTGAGAGTCGTACGTCCACCCCCCCCCCCCCCCGCAAAAATAATAATATTGGCTTCAAAATTAAGATATGAGGTACATGTATATCGTTCCTCTTGTATACAATTAACGGGTTACCAGTGAGCATTTTCACCAAACATCAGTGTATTCCCTGATAAAGAAATTCATAACCTAGTTTTGATAAGCCCTCAAGTAAAAAATTGAATTCAAACAAAACAAGAAGAAAATTAAAAGGAATAGATTTTACTGCTATTATTTAAATACTATCACGTAGGCAAACCAGACGTATACTATCAAGTGTACTGTATGAACTCGATAGTCTACACTAAAATACCACCAACTTGATAAATTAAATATCATGTACAACTAGATAATGTTGCAAGGGCAAGGATTTTCTGAGAGATGAAGTGGCTATGAGACGAAAATGAAACGCCGATCTGAAAAAAATGAAATCGATGTACTGAAACATGATGAGAAGAGGTACAGAGAGAATTGAAAGGGGTCAAAGATTCGGTCTGATCGTCAAGAGAAAAAGTGACGAACTCACGCTCAAGAATACATTTTAAACTTTTATTCGCTGTTGATGAAGACAACAACTTGATGCACTTGCCCGATTCCATCCCACGACAAGATTTTTACATGAGTCTATTTTGTGTAAGAAGTGATACAGGAAAGACAAAAGGAGAGGCTACAAAATGGGAGAAACATCGACTCTCACTTCCAAAAGGATGATGGAAGTAAAGCCCGACCACATGCAAAATAGCACCGGGGACGACAAGGGAATTTGGAGGCTATATTATGAATGCATAGCCCTCTTTTAGTCGAAATTCCCCCTTTAATAGCCCGCCATACGCCGCCCTATAGGGCTCACTTAATAACACTTATTGTTATGTTCGCTCGTTTTGAACTTTCTCTTTGACTAATTATAGTGTTTACGTTTTTCCCTTAATGTGAAGATGGCTCTCGGAAAGGACTGTGTATACAGTGCTTCATACATTACGTCGGGAAAGGGCAACAAAGGAGAACAATCTCTGTTCTAATTTACATCATCATCCCCGACGCAAAAATTCCATCTTCACATTGATTACGCGGTACCCGCTGCTTCATTGGATTCGATCGAATCGGCCAGCCGACCCCAGTAAGCTCGGTGGTCCAGTGGTTAAGACGTCTGCGCTAGAAAGACTGTCGTGGGTTCAAATCCCGCCCGAGTAAGCCTGTCGGAAAGCACTGTGTATACAGTGCTTCATACATTACGTCAGGAAAGGCCAAAACGAGAAAAAAATGTTCTAATTTACTTTTCCCCTTAAGTTTGTCTATGTTTATAAACATAAGACCACAGCAGATTGTTTTGTAGCAAGCGTACACTTTTAATAGATCCCTTTTGTTTACCCACGCAGAAACGAGATTTAGGCCTACATCAGAAAAAAAGGGACAGTAATCTTAAGAAAGAAACACCTTATTGTTTTTAAAGCGGCAAGGACAGCTATAAAAACTGTTGAGGAGTGACAAGTTGATTAATTCCCCAAGCAGTACATACGGGCAGTACCAGCCTCGGCGTGAACAGAGTGACATTAATTATAGGGGGAGGGAAAAGCGTGAAAAATCCCTCTTAATGATCTCGAGTGTGCGGTCATTGACCCGCGCTGGGGTATAGTGTCTTGGCTCGTTTTAATAGACGAACGCGAAATCAATTTCTGATGCCATGTTTCAATGAAAAGCAACTTTGCTCTACGCTTTGGATTATCCTGATGCACGAGTCTGAACACTCACAAGGTTCTTTTATGCAGCAACCGGATGCTATGAAATGAGCTGGTTGGACGAGTTGGCTAATTAATTATTGGGGCCTAATTAGTTCTTCATTTTTTGATTATTTTTTTGATTATCTCTTAGTTTGAATATTGATTGGGTAAAAGCTCTGACAGTAAGTCACCATGTTAACTATATTTCAGCGAATGCAAATCATGACTCATACATCTCCATTTTAATAGAGTACCGAAGTGATGACGTCAATCAATGCAATGTTTGGAACCAGAATACATTCTAAACTGCATGTGTTGGAACCATTGCCGCGGCAACTGACGTCAGACTTCAGTACTCTATTGAATTAAATTTTAATTTTAAACGATTTGTTTACTGTAGGAATAAGTGTTTTCATAACACGTGTGCAGGTTTTTTTACTTGTTATGATTGTGTGTCTTTATTGGACAATTAATGGCAGGCGAAAGCATTTTCATTGCATTTTTAAATAATCAATTCAACTAACCACGATGCTTATTCATTTTGCAAGATCATGCCACTTATTTAATGATGTGATGATTGATCAAGATTCCTTCAAAATTGTGGGCGTTTTTTACCCTAACTAGCAGGTTAAATAAAATGCGTATATGTGAATCTTTGTTGCAGTATTCTCAGAAATTTGAGCACTCCTGCAAACTTTCATATTGCAATCATTATACATATATCTTGAATACTAGGATATTCTGACAAATGGTGCTGCGTTTTTCCAGCCATAAATTGACAGCAGGACGTCTTGAGAATGTCTTTAGCAATATCAAATTCGTTTTGTCTCAAAGATTAGGCCTACCTCACACATTCATGTCACATAGTTTCTGATACCTCAGTACGGGCTTATTTAATTAAAATTCGGAGTAAACCGAGAATGTCTACGATTTCTGTAAGTTTATTACGCTCTGTAATCATTGCCCCTGCTTAGCCACCGTGGGATATATTTTCTTGACAGGCTACGAACATTTTGATTAAAAAGTGGTAGCTCGTTTAAATATTTTATTGCTTTGCGGGTGATGATACAATAACAGTCCGGAGCTTTATGCTTAGACAGCGGCAGAAATGGAGCAAACAAACCTCATATTAATGCGAGGCAAAAGATAGCACGATAACAAATTGGGATGGCGTGAATCAGATGGTGTATTGGTCGACAGAAGGTTGATAACCATACTCTCCGTTATACATTTTTGGTGGCAGCGGTGGGATGATCGAGTTACAAATTTAAAACACAAGAAAACACCGATTGATGGATTTTCAGACGGTGTGAATATTCAGATGCAAGAAAAACTAATGTTAAAATGCCGAAAGAAGAAATAGATTTGCTTGAGGCAGAAATTAGTTTCCTGTATGGCGAGACCGCGAGAGAGAAAATATTTAGAAAGTCCTTTTTATATATGTGGTTGCGAGAAGAACTGGATTACTCCCTATTTAAACTGACCCTTCTATAAAATAAGGTGTTTTACGTATACAGAGAGCTGTTTAAACTTAATCGCGAACCTCCCACGTCCAGCCCCGCCCACGAAACACCGAGTTCAATCAACATGTTTCTCATACTCGTGGGTTGCCCCACAAGGCTGGTTTATAAAAATGAACTTTATGATCGCCCCAAGCTTATGGGTTCTTGGTATTCTTGGTCATCATAATTATTTATCACATGCTTTTCACATGTTCATCTCTATATACTAATCCCAAAGACGATTTCCTCTGGGCCGGAGGTGGGCGATAGGCCTATACATGTATTCATACATTTCCCGCTGATCCCCGTGAATTATTGATAAGCGAGAGGTATGCTGTGTTACAAGACGGATACCAGCGATGTTGTGACAGTGCACCTTTGATTGGATAGGTTTTAGGCAAGCATGATTGAGGAGCAGTTACCCTGAGAACGATGAATCATGACGAGTGAGGAATGGTTGTCCAAGGAGAGCGTGGGTAGTTCATAGTGGACTTGAAACCCGGGATATCACATGGGAACTTATATGGGTTTTCATAATAAAGTTGCATATTTGAATCTTGTAATACACATGCGACAAAAGCAATACAGTTAAGAGGTCTAAAAAACAGGAAAATGCATGTAATATTTCAGCTTGTTTAATTGTTTCGATTTTTGATTGCTGGAGACATTATAAGGCAAGAATGCAAAGTTTCAAGCATGCCTCAGTCAGATTTCTCCGTAATTGGAACGTAATGAAGACTCGTGACTCAAAATCTCATCCATCATGACTAGGCCTACACCTTCAGATCACATTAAGGGGAATGTCTGCACTTTCTGGTATGTTTTATAATTTCTAAGCTGTTCATTATTATCTCTGTCTTCCTCTGTTGAAATGAACGCCACTAGAATCGCCCTTCGTTTAATTTAATTGAGTAGGGACATGCCGAGTAGTGAACACGGCCCTTCCTCCATGATTATAGCAAGGACTTTCGGATCATTATCCATGGCCCCGTGCTGTCCCAACTGTTTGTCATAATTCAGACGCGTCTACCAACATTACATCAATCATTAATGACTTTTTGTCAACATATAACGAAACTCAATTCAGAGATTCATGAGAGATTCTCGTCATGACATCCCAGAAATGTTGGTACAGACCGTCTTTTGTGAGATGGATCGAAATCGTCATATCGACAGCTGCAAGACTCGGGATAGGACTGAGTCAAACGTCCTGCATCTGCCGTGTCGAACTCAAATGCTGATAAAGTTTCCATTTTAAGCTTTTTTGGGATAAGCTTGACACTGCCGTGTGTAGCACGACAGACTCTACCGTGCTACACGGCAGTTGTGCGGCATATGATGTCAAGCGTCGTGCTCTTGCCGTATTGAATCTAACTAATTCCACCTTGGGCTTGCGCGTATTTGGAATGCAATAAAGAGATAAATAGACCCGTAATGAGAATGCGAGCTCACTGAATTAAGCAAGAGCATGAATACAAGTTTTCCCTACGTCTAATATCAAAGTTGATATTTCAAAGTAAGCAATTATTTTCGAAGAGCGTATTATCGATTTTATGCTAATGCCACTTGACGCAATGTCGTGCATGTCCGTACCATATACACATTCGTGAATATGACAAAAGATAGTGTAAAGAGAAACAAATCTCCACCCCGAGTCAATTCTTGTTGAATTATCTCACACCCTTTTGCAAACGTGAACAAATTCATTACTCGATCTCACGCTTTCAGTCTCTGAGGCGCCGAGGTTTGGACACGCTCTGTGGCGCAATGTAATTACTGCCAATCAAATTAGCTTTTCTCACACCATGAGACTTCTCACACCGTAAAAAAAAAAATACGAGTCCCAAAGAACGATCCTCGAATGATCTCAAACAGGCACAAGATTGAGTTGGTACGTGGTACAAGCTAGACGTTACCGGGGTACTGTTGCGTTACGACGGATCAAGGCTGAGTATGGGGACCAGTAACGAGCGGGTGGTATCAATTAGCATAAACCCGAAGAATTCCTCCGGGTTTACGCTAATAGAGTACCGAAGTGATGACGTCAATGCAATGTTTGGAACCAGAATACTTTTGTTATTTTGTGTCGATGTGTTTGCATGACTGGCTGTTAACAAAGGAAAAGTCGAAATCTACATTTGTTTGGAACCAGTTGTCATGCCAACTGACGTCAGACTTCGGTACTCTACGGGATTGTTATGTTGACGTACCCGTGATGAATTGCGACGTTCTCAACCACTGCGCATACATTTCTCAACGGTTCAAACTTTTCAAACCAAACTTACAAAAATAAAAACAGCATCGCACGCACTGGACACGCCAGTGCAATTCTTATAGCATATTTAGTGTCAGAATAGTAATTGCGACAGGTTGATCTCGATTGTGGTTAATATTTCTCTCTTTTGGTTTTGCTCTTCAGCTGTCACAGTGCGGTTTCTGACGAAGCGCTTCATTGGTGAATATGGGCATGAATCAGGTATATAATGGACACACGCTAAGCAAACACTATCTGTGCTGGTCCTTTGTAATTCCATAGGCCTTGTTTCTCGAGAAAGGTCACAAAATAGTTTACGTACAAATTGTATAACACATAGCAGCTCAGTACAGTCACTCTCAAAATGTTCACTTCCATAGACATGAGATAAGTAAAATCTGTATACTTGACACAATTGGAAGGGTACACATATTTTATAATTTGTATCTTATTAATGATTGTTGGATCATTTTTGGATGATAATTTTTATGGTCCCCGGGTCCCATGCCTTATTTCGAATGACTTACAACTAACACCCAGTCGATCTTGGTGATTTGTTTTTTATTCTAACAGAAACCAAGTACCATCATCAATGCAAGATAGACGGCGATATAGTACTGATGGAGATTCTAGACACAGAACACGAGGTAATTTCACGTTTGCAGTACATTAAACAACACGACACCCGTTCTATTTGTCTCGCTGAGTCGCTCGCTGTACCAGCGTTCCAGTTACAAATCTTTGTTAATTGATGTTCTAAAATGAAGAGAAACATTTCAAAGAAGACAAACGAAAGCTGAATTCTAAACCTTTTGTTATTTCTTCTCAGCAAACTGCAGTTGCAAATGACCATAGCTCTTTTTTAAAGAAATGAATTTGACAAAACAGTCACTCGGTAAACTCATAATCTTGCTGACACACGTGTACACGAGTAGCGATCTCATACCGTTCATCTGTCTATTTGAGCATGACTGAGTTTAGCAGCTCCAATTAATCTATTTGCCACAATATCCCCCTGACAGATCTCTCATTTTTCTGATTGATCGCTCAGAATGTCCTCACTGAAGATGTCTTACAGTGGGCTGATGGCCTGCTCCTAATCTACTCTATAACAGACACAAGGAGCATTGAGGCCGTACGGCGGGCCAGAAACATCTTAGAAGAAAATAGGAATTCCAAGGCGGTCCCACTGGCGTTTACAATCGTCGCGAATAAGGCAGATTTGCTGCATCTACGCAAGGTGGATATGGTGGAAGGTAAAAGATAGTGAAGGGGGCTCGTGGACTTTTTCTCAAGTCTTACTTTTTAACGAACTGCCATCAGAAGCACATACATCCATACCAGAAAAGTACAATGTACTCGCCGAAATATATACAACGAACAGCGCATTCGGTGTGACCAAACCAACCAAACAACCAACACTGTATAGAAAGCGTTAGACATGTCTTGAGAAATTAGGGACCTTTGTAGCGAAGGAAACCATTATAGAGCGGAAGACATAAATCAGTGGGAGAAAGTAAATACTGCTTGCAAAACGTAAACTTGCTTCTATTTCATTTACATATCAACAAAATTATACGACTTATTTTGATGGGGTGTGCAATTTATGGGATAGCAGTTGGGAAAAGAATGCATTTATTACGCACTCTAAATGTTCATGTATTTGATCATTCTCTACTGTGACTAGAATTAGAGCCCATAATACACAGCTGTGCGGCCCAAGAAATTTCCAATTTTTTTTTAATCAATTAATTATTTTGTTTTTTAGTTGATACACACAACCTTCGTTGACTTCTCTGTATTTCTAACCACGGTGTATGCTTTGTTAAAAAGGAAGAAAATTAAATGCTTTGTTTTATTCTGTACAGAAAATTCAAAGAAATAGACATATTCCCAGTCTCTCATGCACTAGCACAAGGGAATTGTTAGATGCCAATTCAACCTTCAGAAAATGACACTGAAAATGCGCTGGAATTCGATACTTACTCGTCGATATAAGCTTCACTGAACAATGAAGACAACAGCGGTAAAGGTCTCATAAGGGGAAAAAAGTAATCAAATTTCAGAAGCCGTTTTTATTTTTTACAATGTTTTTCTCAGCTTCTTCTCTGACAACACACTCTGAGCTGATATCAGATATATAAAGGACAATCATTTTTTGATTTGATAATACACCAAGTCTAAAATTAGCGCTACATCAAAACAGCCGTCTATTTTTGGACCGTCTATGGCACAGTGGAATTGTAAGATCCAAGTCCGTGCTCCGGACATAGCTTTCAAAGAGATCTGTCTCTGTGTTAAAAACAGCGACTGTTTCTTGACCTTTTCAGATTGGTATTTTTAAATTTCAATCTAGTATTTTTCAGACCTGAACTACCGTGAAATCAATTTGATTTCCAGAACAATTTTCACTCTTAAAGTGGCAGCAAAGACGATTTTGACTTAGAATATTTATTGGTTTAAATGTAGAGGCAGATCACATTACAAGAAATCTCAATACCTGAAACAGCCGTTTGAACTCACACAATCACTCCATATTTTATGCACGTGCAATGAGCTCTTGATGGAATAGTGCTGAGAGTTGCATATAGCCAGGGGGGAGATATTTTTACATTCTGTCAAATGTGGTCGGATGTTTAGTTGTCTCGATTGAACACCAAACTGACAGACAAACACAGCTGGCCGATTTCACAATACCAAGGGCCATAACGACCCATTCAAAGGTCGCAAAAGTGATTTTTATTGCGCAGCTTATTGCTCTCAGGCGTCTCCGCTGAAAGAAATGTTTATAAAATGGTATTTTCCGAATTCACCAAACCATATAATTTAACCTATTTACTCTATTTTCTCACACGAGGTTTATCTGCTCTTTCAGCAAAACGAAGTCCTACTAAGGTTTAACCTGCAAAGTAATAATTACTAATTAATACATGAATGAAAACACGGTGCAACATTTCCAAATATAAATATAACACAACACCTATACTACCTGTACATGTATTGGCCAAAGTACCACAAATACTCGTCGATATAAGCTTCACTGAACAATGAAGACAACGGCGGTAAAGGTCTCATGGGGGAAAAAGTAATCAAATTTCAGAAGCCGTTTTTATTTTTTACAATGTTTCCCTCAGCTTTTTCCCTGACAACACACTCTGAGGTGTCCTCCATGGATATACAAAGAACAATCATTTTTTGATTTGATAATACACCAAGTCTAAAATGAGCTCTTGATGGAACAGTGCTGAGCTGCATAGCAAGCCAGGGGGGGGGGGGGGGGGGGGGAGAGAGATATTCTTACATGTCTGTCAAATGTGGTCGGATGTTTAGTTGTCTCGATTGAACACCAAACTGACAAACAAACACAGCTGGCCGTTTATTTTAAGGACTGATAAATGATTTTCCATCTTCTTACAGGGGAACGATTATCTAAAGACATGGGATGCTCATTCGTTGAGCTATCGGCCTCCGAAAACTACGACAAGATTGCCGAAGTCTTCCACGAACTTTACCGAGAGATCCGAATGTACAAATTCGGCACACGATCGACACTCTTCGGCAGAATGTTCGGTCACACACGGGACAAAAAGACGATGACGTTATAAGAGAGTCGGCCTACAGAAGGTCAATTTCTGAAGGCGAGGTTTGCACAAATATCTACGGAACTTGCAGTGCTCATACTTAAAGCACATGGTACAGTCTAGTCCAGACTATTAAGGCGTACACGCTTTGTTAAAGCAATCAGACTCCATTGTTTTTCGAGCGATAAAATACATGACGAGTTTTTAGCAAGAGATGGAGTTCAGTGACAACCACCGTAATTTGTCTTAAAAGGTTAGGTTTGGCACGGTGTTGTTTAAACTACACACTCGCTGATCGCCAAACTCCATAGAATGCGACATCAACACTGAACAATTATGGGAGTTAGATTTACCCAATTGTGAATGAAAACTGCAAATAGGCCCCCTACCCCAAATTTGGGTAAGTATAGGCCCTATCTGAACACAATCGGATGAGAGTCTGTTTACCCAAATTTTGGGTAGTTGCAGTTTTCACCCACAATTGGGTAAATTTAACCCCATGTTTTTTCAGTGAATAAGCAAGACTCAGAAGTTCTGGCTATAGGCCTACAGCAAATAAGTGTATGACCTGATGGGAGTATGGCAATCTAGCTTGGAGACTTACCCAAAGTTGTAGCAGCGGCGTAGCCAGGGCTGGGGCGAGTGGGGGGGGGGGGGGGGGGGCTGGTTGTTACACTGGGGGGGGGGGGGGGAGGCGCTCACAGTGATTTTTCTTTATAATGATATTATTTTCTACGTTTGCGAAATTATCAGTGGGGTGACGATTTTTTTATGGGGGGGGGGGGCCTCACGCATCCCCTTAGCTACGCCACTGAGCTGTCGAATGTGTGGGTTCTCATCGTCAGTAAACAAGAGTGGGAATTTTTAGTTTTCAATATTAATTTACCGTGTAGTTCGTGTTTTCTAAACTTCAAAATTATCACTAGGTCTGACCATGGTCTGACGGTGTTATAATGGGAGAGTCATGGGCAAAACATTGCTTGGTTTAAATTTATCTCCACACTCACGTTATTGAAGAAGTCATTCAACTTGCTGAAATATGTTCCTTTGTAACCCATAATTGCGAAGTCGCCTGTTCTTGACTTTCAGGACGGAGAAGTTAAATGAAGAGCCGACCAGTCATGGGCATATTCAAGTCAAAATGGCGGATGTGATTCCGTTTGCCTCAAATAGGCCTAGACACAATTGCACAGAATAAAAAGAGGAGATGAAACTTACCCATAAATATTCATCTTCCTTGTCTTTATCTGCATCCGTACTGGACTAGTAGAGTCGGTGTCTTTGTCTTATGAAGGTAGTTGGATTGTAAGCATCCGCTAATGCTAGGGATGACTCCACATACACAGATACTGTTAATCAATGACCCGTGAATAATTAGGCTGTCATTTAAACTCCAAGAAAATGTCGATATGAATGTGAAAGGCACTGAGGCAATACTGAATGCAAACGTGCATGAGATGAAAGAGTCTCATTGCATATCGTACAGACATAAAGTTATACTGACCTGCCTAAACTTAGCATCAATCCAGCTCCCTGAAGCCTTTTAAAACTCCTTGCGGCGTCTGTGTTCAAGCTACGTAACTTGTCTTCCATGTTCCCCCTGTGTACTTTCAGTAAGTACGGTACATATGCAGCTTAGTTCCCTCCCGAAAGCTTTTGTTCCTTGTGTACCTGCACAAAAGTACAACTTATTCATTCTGTGCGGCATAATGAAAGAGGGAGGTCTGTTGAGATTCCTTATAGTCAACATCGTCTATAGCAAAAACGAAATCTTAAACTGGAAATACCTGCATAGTTAAAAAAGACCTAATACTCAATGAAATGTCTCAAATGGCTGACTACCCACTTATTACTCTTTCCCCATAGTGGCATCTTTGTATTGGGTTTCGTGTTTGTCTGATGGAAGTTCACTGTCCATTGGTCCATAAAAGTTGTCTGAACTCTTGGCTAGAAATGAGTAATGATTGACTTTCTTCTTCTCAGCAGATTGTAAAACCCAAACTAGTTCGCTTTAATTGCTGATGTTGGGGCTTCCATTGTAACCTAGCATTATTTTCCAATGATAAAGTCGCGCAAATTTGAAAGATCTGTGAGTTTGCACTGCGTTTAAAATGATAAATGCGCAGTGTACAGACTAATACAGACATGCACAAGCGTGAATTTCAGAACAATGGTCGTACAAAGAGCCATTCAACTTTATGAAAATATATCAGAGTTACTGTGTTCCCACCCATTCCAGCTTTATGGCATAGCATTAAATTAGAAATGCCTTCGATAATAAATCATAATAATAAACCTTGTTCAGTTCACGTCCTTATATTTGGCACAATTTCGTTGAGACGGCCGCTGTGCACAAACAGCGCCCTCTACATAACTGATACGCTGCAAAACTTAAACTGCGTTTAGCAATTAAACACGTTTCTTAACACTTTCTTGCTATCAGTTTGTAAACACGTTTACATACTAAACAAGTTTAGCGTATTGACGGATAGTGTTTAGCCATTGAACATTGATATTTAGGAATTGGACACGTAATGTTTAGCTTCTAAATATATTTACAAACTGATAGCAAGATTGTGTTTAATTGCTAAACACATTTTATACAACTGGTGCCAACCAGTTGTATAAAATGTGTTCAGCAATTTTGTTCCATTATGTGGGTGGATACTTTGTCATGTTTGACTATGTCAGCTGAAAGTTTCAAAATGAATAATACAATCGTCAAATACTTAAGTTACTAAAAAGATAAAGGAAGATTCGATTTTATTAAATTTCAACTAGTGCCATTTAGGAGGGGGGCGGGGGGTCAGCATACGGCACAAAACTAAATCTTGCCATGAGGTTGATCGTTTCTATAGAAATCCAACATGGCTGCCATGTCAGAGGAAACACAAATAAATACAAAAACCTTTCTGACAGTCAAGACACTTGTTTCTTTCGTAGCGTTTTGCATAAATCCGTTTATTAATCAATGTTATCAAAAATTCCTGTACAATACAGATATCTCTGTTCATAGAAAAATATTTATCATTTTCTTTTAAGAGGACAGATAAATCTGTTGTGGTAATTTTGGGTTTTTCCAAAAAGGAGAGCAATTTATTTGATCGGAATTTTAATAAAAACCAGTGCCTCGTCAGCACCAGCAACCATTATTGGTTCAAGACTTATGCGAACTCAAAATTGTCTGGTAGTATCTGCACTGAACCACAGTCGGACTCCGTTTTGGTTTATTTCTACAAATCCTAGTTTGTATTTTAGCCCTTATTTTGTCAATTACAGCTAAACTTTACTGCAATTGTTAAAAAATTCTGTAAACACCGGGACTACAGTGACCGCTGATTGTATATTTTATTTACAGTGTCAAATGCTTTTTTAAGATCAAGCGTCACAACACCAATTATTTCGCCCTTGTCAATACTCGTTAACCAGTCATCCTTAACATTGATTAAAGCTGTGCATATGGAGTGTAAGGGCCTGAAACCAGATTGAAATTTATTAAGAATCTGGTGAGCATTCAGGTGATTATAAAATTGATCAAAGACAGCTCTTTCAAGAATCTTTGACAATATTAGAAGAACAGATATGGGTCTATAGTTGTTTAAGTCTTCCCTGTCACCTCTTTTATGTATCGGTGTTATCTTAGCTTTTTTCCACGCATCAGGAAATGTACATGAGTTAATAGATAGATTAATAATATGCGTGATAGGCTTTGTGATTGCTGGAACAGCAAGTTTGATTAGTTTAGCTGGACAATTATCACACCCTGTGGCTTTATGTTCTGAAATACCATTTAGCTGTTTTAGTACAAAGGTTTCGGAAACAGGTTTTAAACAACATAATTACAACATAATTTAGCAGCATGAGTTTTGAAGAAAAAATGTGGTTGTTGCCACTAGGAATTCTGCCATCGGAAGAGGGCGCTAATCATCAGAAATGACTTTCTTCGAACGAAGCAAATAGCACTAACTTTTCCATTTTTAGAAACTCCACCCCATTGCAAATAGAGCAAGTTTTCTTCCAGATTGCTTAGAAACAGAAGCTCCCAGTCTTTCCAAAATAGGGACGTTTTAGTTTCAACAACACAGCTCTGCAAATTCTCTATTAAAAGATATTTTAAGAATCGTGTCATGACGTAACGATCTCTCTAGCTCCAAATTGTGCATTTTATATAGCGCCCTCTTTCGAACAACATCGGTCCAATCACTATCGTAAGTTTCTTAAATCATTAACAGCTTGTTCTGCAGCCAACTTTTTACATTATGCGTCCAATGTCATGAAGGCACATCAGAGAGGGAATGTTACATTTCTATAGATAAAAACATTACACACAGATAATTTTCAGTCAAATGAGTTTCTCAAAGCATATAGGAAGTACATGCAATTGCCAATCATTCACAGGAACCAGCCTGAAGCCTGCTCCAGAGATGACTCTTCTTGGCGCTATGGCGTTCTTTAAAAAAATATACTGATCAATTTCAGATGTGTATATCGCTGCTAAATGTGAAGGTTTTTTTCACTGACTCGTTGGTCAAGTGCATAGCCTATACCAACTGACAATTCGACGTTGGAAATTTACAGGATAATGATTATCGTGACGTCATAATTGCACGTAATATGGTGATGTCATCCTTAGGGGATTCTGTAAAGAAAGGGTAGTGAATATTCTCATTCATCGTTGACGTCACATGAATCATTTTCCACTGGATTACTCCTTCCCTCCAGCCCAGTCAGCGCCAGCCTCCGAGGGTACACGGGTGTTGTGTGGGCGAAGCTTGTACTCCTTGCCCTGGGTTTGGGAGGGTTGACATCCAAGTCCTGCTTGCTACCCATGCTGGTCTTCCTCCGGAGCGTGAATTTGGGCGAGTTGCCGTTAGTCCGTTTCCTATTCTTGTGGTCCACGTAGAGCCTCTCAAAGACACCCACTACGTCTTCATAGGATTCCTTCGCAGATACTTCCACGAAGCAGCAGTTCATGGAGCGAGCCAGCTCCATTCCCTCTTCCCGCATGACCAGCCGATCATACTCCAGATCCTTCTTGTTGCCTACAATCAGGATGGCTTGATCGTGGGTGTTGGACTTCTTACACCTCCCTGCCAGGAACTTGAGCCTGGTGACTTCTTCGAAGCTACACCTGTCGTTAATGGAGTACGCAATGATGAAAGCATCTGCCCATTTCAGTTTCTCCTCGATTTTTTCCTCCTGGAAAGGAAACCGAAGGTTCAGATTAATTACTCTCTTAAGCTAAAAGCAGCAATCTCTACAAAGCTGATGGGGACATCTTTTTACAAATAAAAAAACCATATGACAACATTCTGTACATTTCATTCTGAGAAAAAGCAGCGGTTTGTAACCGCAATAAACGTCGGAAAGAGAGTTTGTTTTTTATTGTAAAGATTTATAATTAAAATTTTAGTCAAGGAACTGAACGTCAAGAAACTCCAACCTGTCCAGCTGTGTCAAGGATCTCAAAGTCCACAGGCGTAGACTCTGTCTCGAAGAATGTCCGATGCTTATAAATGGTTTCTGACATAAGCAAAAATTGGAAAAAATTAAAAACATTTCAAACATTGATAGCCTTTCTGTAGCTCATTACTTATGTCAAAGAATAAGTTCATGATTATTTCCAAAACCTTCTGTTAAAAATATAAATGTAACCTTATTCAAAATCAAACTTTGGTCACTGACAATGTATTCTCATTAAATCTCTAAAAACGATCCAAGAACAAATAATGTCTGGTAGTAGCCTTGATGAGACGACAAAATAGAATTTAAGAGAGCTGTTTCTTTCATCACAGCGACACAACTGTCCTTTGTGATAAGTTACGAAGATTTGAGCAAGAAAAAACACACCATGCTGGTGAGACCTTGCAAAAGGCTGTGTCATATAGCGCCAATACACGCCTACACAACAGTGGAAGGGCGCCTAGAAAAACAAAACTACGTGGGCTGCTATTTGTAGTGTAAATAATTATTTCCTTTAATACGTATTATGTGAAGTTGTGAACACTCGGTTCAAGCACAGTTCATCTTACTTTCGAGCGGCCAATATGTCAACTACTCGAACACAAGATAGGCCTACCACACAAATAACTCTTTAAAAAGTTGTCTTGCTTCTGTACTTAACCATTTTGACATGCTTCTGCAAGCAAAACATAATTATTTTCCAAATTACATTAATGATGCAAGGGGCAGGCATCTCGATAATTGCATTTTGCGTTTTCACGAAGAGACGCGAACATGACTGCCCCTTGAACGCGTACAAAACGTATTGCACGGAAAGGCGTAAAAGTAGGTTAACTGAGATTTTCGTTTTCACGCGAAAATGTGCGCGCCCCATAAAACACAATGAACAGAAAGGGCTTCAATGTAGGAAATTTCACGAAAAGATGCGCATCTTTACTAATTAATTTAGGCTAATTAACCACCGTGTTAATTATAATTACTGGGTTCACGTGAAAATTCACCTCTCATAGAATCATGTGAAGGTTTCCTTCCTGCACAAGTTGTTGCAGAGTAGTATTTTTTGCAGTTTTAAAATTAGGAGAAACTCCACTTGCGATTATCTCAAAAACGCTTTTTCTTCAAAATCCACATGTGTGTCTCTTCGTGAAAACGGTGACGATAGTGTGGCGGAACACTTTTGAAAGTGTAGGGTCATTGGGTAACATAAGAGAACAATATCGTCCGCGATTCCCAGCATACGTCCGCGATTGGCTGCCGGCCGATTGCTGCCCCTTTTCTAGGCATATGTTTTTCTTGTGCGGAACTGCCAAACGTGAGGGGGGGGGGGGGGGGGGGCATTTCCCCCAAGTAGAAAAAGTTGGGGGGGATGCTCCCCCCCCCCCCACGTTCCGCCGCCTATGAATGTAAGACAAGTAGAACATGATTACAACTTACGTCATTATCGATATTTAACAAATTTGTAAACATGGCATAATTGCTAAATAAGGTCTTGATTACTGCTAAGCCGATATGAGGCGCAAGGTTTATAAACACAACGCTTTATGAATTAAAAGTAGATTTAAAGACATCCCTCCAATTTGCTATAGGGACCCGTACGGTATCAATATCTGAAAAATCTACAATCAGTGCACTATTATTTTGAGATAAATTCTGGACAGATTACGGCTTGAGATTAAGAATGTTATTTAATACTCACCGAGTGTAGGGTCGTACTCGTAGATAAATCGCCTGGTTACGAAACGCACCGTCATGGCTGAAATTAAGGAGAGGGCCATTATGTATATTTATCTAAATACGCCTTCCAGTTACAATTTATAACGTTAAAAACACTGGAACTTGTGTCATGACTGATTCGTAATTGGGTTCACAATTCAGTCAGAATAATCTGCAACATTCGACAGAAACTTTTTGGCACTTGCTCATGAACAAGCTTTTGGTTAAACCTTTATTATATACCGTACCCTAAGAAGATTACTGTTAGAAAGAGTGAGGGCCGGGGGTAGGAGTTTAGAGTTTCAATAGCATTTGAATCAAGTCCCTCCATTGTAATCTTTTTCGCAAACCTTTCCTCCTTGCAAAATGACAAGGAAAGGCTTCAGGGACAGCCCAGTCTGGAATCAGTGCTCTGAGGTCGAAATTTCGAAACTGGCCATTTATTGTGTGAAGTTGAGCCTTGAGGGACAAAGGACAGCACGACAAAGCTCTTATATACATTCCTATCCTGTGGGAATTCTGACATATACAGGGATCTAATTGCAATTACTTGGTTAAACTTTGTTGCAGGTAGTACACGGGTCCCCCGGCAGTTACACACTTATTGACCGCAAAAACCACTCAGTCAATATTCGAGTACTCATTACTTGAGCCGAAAGAACCCCAAGCATAGATTCTTGTCGGGTATTGTGGTTGTGGACTTGCAGTGGCAGTCAACAACTCACATTCTGACCCCAGGTTGGCATTAAAGCTATCCATTTAGCTTTCAGACAAACGCGCGACTTTACGATAATAAACATGTATTCCTCATTAGTGTCAAAGTAGCAAGACCTTGCAACTCAACGTGCTCGGCCGTTTAGAATGTATGTGCAGTAATGTGCACAATATATCATTTTTTGCCATTCAGTTTAAGCACTGTGCTATATAACCACAAAGTTTGTAAAACCAGCACCACCAAGATTTAACCATGGAGGAAGAAAACCTCCATGATTTAACATAGATTGAATACTTTGCGGAGTCCTGATTGGTCCAACAGTCAAACATAATTTTATTTCTTATTGGTGTAAGCCTCTCCGCAAAGTGAGTGATTCAACCAATCAGGACACGCCGATACCATTGTAATACCTTGTCATGTGCAAACAAACCGTGTCTATCTCATGCGTCGGAACAGGACAAACAACTACATTATGTGTGACTGAGTTACTAAATACTGACAATCAAACAATTGACAATCATTGTCATAACAATGCTAAGCAAAGACCTTCAGGGCCCAATCTTGGAATTGAGAATTCGCGTAAAAGCCTTGGAATGTTTCATAACGCGTCCTTCCCCATGAGATCTACATTTTCTTTATACAAAAATATCCCCTTTCCAGTTTGTAATCTGGCTAACTTTTTGTCACCTTGTGACCCAAATGATGATAAATTGCCAGTTAATTGCCCTTTCCACGACAGGAGATAATAGTCCGATATTTAGTGATTCACGTGTTGAGTTAGGGGTTTACCCTACAGCCCGAAACCCGACTATTTCAAATAGGAATTGTTTGCAAACGACATACCGGTAGTTCCCAGATCCAAAACGTTTAGTTGCCAAGGACGTTTTTAATCATACAAATAACCTGGAATGCTGGCAATGTGAAAACAGTAACTTTTAAGTGTTTGTCAATGCAGACTGCATTGTGACTATCAAAGCTACGGTAGCAGAAGAAGTGTTTGATAAAGTACGTTCATTCCGTATTGGACTAAAAAGACACACAGCTGTTACTTTGACTCCTGCCATTCAATCAACCCTGTTGAGCTGAGGTGTTCTTGCAGAGTGCAAGTCGAACGCTGGAATTCTCTCCTGGTAGAATTCTTCCGATAATGTCGAGTGCTATCATTCTGTCATGTTGAAGAGCCTCTCTGAGAGGCTTTAACGTGAGTTGAGTAGCATACCTCCGCCCCACACGTATAAGCTGAGCGTTTAAAAACAACCTGCCCCTCGGTTCTAGAATCTTCTAGCCCCACAAAACGTCCACACTTCTACGTTAGGTCACGCGGGTCATTCGGGATAAAATGTCAATGTGCACATGCGCAGTTGAAATACCGAACTGGCTTATTGTATTTGACGGAAGGGATAACATAGATCTTTGCTTGGATCAAAGGTCACAGCGGGGAGAAGGTGTTGGTTTACCCGCAAGGGTTTCGGTTTCAGGATTATCTGTTCCAATTGAAACCTCCGATACCGGTATGTATTATGGCTGTCTTAAAACTCCACAAAGAAAAATGCCCAGTATATTTTCCACAATGTTATTGTTGCTGTTGCAAGATAAGTAACTATTGTATCACTCTAAAGCTTAAGCCTCATATATCAGAAACTTAAAATTCAGTTCATGATTTTGTTAAGACCTCATTTTGTTAGTGATGCTTTTAGACTTCATAAACACATACAATTGTACACGAGAAACTTACCAACATTTTACAGGGAGGGAGGATTATATGCTCAGAAAGAAGAAAACTCATTCCTGTTTTGAAAGCCCACTGTACAATGCGTTTATATAGAAATAAAGAGGAACTTTAATATTATTCTGGGATTTCCCTCCCGGGTGAATATTGTTCGTCATCTCCTCTCATATAGGTTTCCTCAGCATTCTTGGTAAAGTAAACCTTGCACGTTTAAGCAAACCCTGGTTCCATCACGAAAAAAAAGGTAAAACAAATTTCAAGTTACGGCTGGTCTTGCTTGCACGACGTATAACCTTATGACAAACCATTCAACCTGCCAAGAAGTTTCAATGATGTAATTGACCATTGAAAGTAATCTCCACAAATTGGGGTTTTCTCACGGCTTCGTCCCGCCACTTCCATAATCCTGCTTTACATCATAAAAGGGAAAATGTGGCTCGGGGAATCAAGCATCCTCACAGATTGTGCATTGTATGCAGAATCGTAAAGTTGGACTTTTATAACCATATGCATACTCCAACAACAAAGGGGTGCTGTTGTGCAAGTTTCCTTACAGTGGAAATCCTAAGAGGCAGTCTTATTGCTTCAATCAATTATCTAAAAATAAGGAAATGACGTCGGGTAGTTTGCAACAAATAACACCAATGCTTTTATCAAGAAGGGTGCACATTAACCCACCTCTGGCATCTCCTTAAGGGGAGTAAATGACTGTGCAGAACAGAAAAGCTTATTTCTACAGCCTTTTGTTAACAACAACACATCGACCAATTCAAGTTTTTGTTAGCTGGGGACTCCGAGAGAAGCTACGTCATCAACAGACGTCATTCAGAGGACTTTGTGCAACTGTTTCCCCCGGGGGAAGGTGTGTCCAGTTATGAATCAAATTCCGTACTCCATAGTCAAAAATACTTTCATTCATCCCCTTCAGGTCATTCTCCACAAGAAAAAAACCTGGTGGAGATGAGACAGCCATTTTGTTTATCAACACAACAGTAAGTAAGATGTTTCTTACTGTTACACAAAAATGCAATTACAAATTCAGCAGTCTCAATATCAAAGTGCCGAGTTGGTTAAAGATTTAGATATACTGACTTTCATATGTTATGTCTACTATAATATCTCAACTTTATGGGACAAGCAAACTATGAAGAGCAATTAGCAAAAATGCTGTACGATTGGAGGAATATAATAGATCGTATCGATTATGACGTCACGGCAGCCATGTTGTGGGACGCGTAAAATAATACGTGTCAATATCATTATCATAAGCCAGTCCAACCATATGGCGGCCTATTGTTATTGCTATATATCGGTATTTAGAATACAGCCTATACAAATAAAAGGTACACGCCTTGTGATTGCTAAATGACGCATCTGCAAGGTTTATACATCATGTAGGTCTGCCATACACACAACAACGCCACGTGATTCGTTCTGTCATGTATATGACGTAGGCTATGGCTTTACAGCTTCGTATGATATCTTCAATGACTGAAGTCGGAGTATACCAAAGCTAAAGCCGTACTCTCTATGGCCCCTGCCTTATACTCTCCGGGAGGGGGAGGGGGGGGGGGGGGTTACTGACCTATTAAAAGGCCGGCTCAGGATATCCCAGATTGAGCTGGGGTCGTGTCAGAAGTCGCCGAAATGTAAATCGTCCCTGATCCTAGTTAAACTCAGATAATGGTTGATGTGATTGTCAGCTGGTCGTGCCCGACAGACTCGCCATTGTGCCAGATCGGAGCGGGTAAACATTATCAGGTTCAAGTTGATTGTCTCAATCGAGTTGGCGGTTTGGGCCGTTGATGGAAGGCTTTGAGGGATTGGACTTTCAATGTTAGCATTTAAGTTTGGATGTACATGTCATTCCCCCTGAACCTGTCAACTTCAATTGTTTATGTTCCCGTTTTTGAAAGTCAATAACCTTAGGGATGCGCAAGGAATGGAATCGTTCGTGATCGTATGCGCAAAATGGCGATCGTCTCGCTCAAATACTCAAGTAGACAACATGACCCCAGCTTTTGAAATCTCCGTTAAACGTGTTTGGGCATGCCATCCAAAATTAGGTTTGAACAAATATTTAAATTGAAACTGCGAATAGTAATTATTGAGAGTCTTGACTTGTTTCAACACTCACGGGCGTCGCTACAGAGAACCATATGAACTTCTTATGGTACATTTAAATCGGAGCTACGTAAAGCCATCCATCAGTGATATTTCTGACATTTACGCTGATCTGCGGAGTTATAAACTTGGTTGCCACAATACTGGGAATTTCCCCTTAGTTTTACCCCCAAAGGTTTTTTTCGCGGGTTTTTCGGCGGCAAAATGTTCCGGCCCACAGTTCCTTGTTTGTTGGGGTGTTGGGGCGTTTGTTTGTTTGTTTGGTTGGTTTTGTTTTTGCGGGGGAAGGGTGCTCACACCCCGTCGGCAAAATTGTGATCACACCTTCTTCCCATTCAAAATGGTCTAACGACGCCCCTGAAACGTATGACTCTTCAGTTTCTAGGCCTTTAGTCAGGACAGTTACAGACCAATAATAAAGTTATCAACTGCCTGGCAAGAGGGTACCGGAACAAGATATTCCTAAGACCGCGTGCATAAATGCTTCATTGTATTTTCCTTTTAATAATGGTACCCCTCATACAATGCTCTCATTCATTGGGATGTCAGTCACACAACGTTTGCTTAATAACTGAGCCTGCATAAAGTTGCCAATTCGACAAGTTGGACTAACAATATTCAAGTCGCGTTTCCGCTTTTCATATTATAATTCACATCATCAATACCAGTCCTGATTGATTGAATATGACTGACGGATTTACAATGAAGTCTGAACACCTGTAGATTATCAAACTATCAAATTATTTGGAAGGTTTGCCGGTCCCCTATACCTAACTGACGTTAAAGAGTCATGCCCATATATAGGCTATGCATGTTCACGCACGAGTCTAAACGGTGGATACAAATGGTGCGAGACTGCAGACAAAACCAAACCGACAGGCGATGAATTCTGGTACAAAGCCGGCAACTGAAAAAGCCTGATTGAGCGGCAATGAGCGGCCACAATGTACCCTACTGATCCGCTATGGTTCCTATTTCCCCCGGGATCTCCAAAGTCCAGAAACTTTACAAAGTCCTGTAAGGTTATCGCTCTTCCGAAACCTTTAATGGCATCTAAAACACCATTAGGAAAAACCACAGGGAAAAATAACCAACAGAAGAAAGCCAGCTTTGACTACAGGCTTGGCTGACGGACCCAACCCGCCCGGGGGAGCCATTTGGCGGAATATGATTTTTCTGGACGTCGTGCACCTTGGTTGGTTTAACGCCGACAAAACTATTTCCAAGGCAGTAAATCTGGATTGAAAGATTAAAATTGTATTCAACCTGACCAAGTTCGGGATAAAAGTGGCGCCAATCCCTTAAAATCTACAATCGCCTAGCCAGACGTAGCATTGTACTCCGTTATAAATAGAAACATCAATTTCATGTGATCTATTCTATTTTGCCTATATTCTCAGAATCAAGTTTAAGGTTATGACCCACTTTACGCCAACCAGTTCGCATTCCAGCGGATATTGATGTCAATTTGTCAAAAACTTCTGTCAAACACTTTCTCCAAATACTATTCAAAACTATACATTAAAATACAATGAAGACATTTTGACTTTTGCTCAATATTTCTCAAAGTTCGAGCAACGTTGAGCAAATCTTAGCTCAGGTTTATCATGTCTAAACATTCCATAACCTTTTCAGTCTGAGAATATTCTCCATCTTACCTGTTTTCCCGACCGAAGCCTGTCCCAACATGATGACTTTGAAAGGCTTGGACTGCACCACTCCGTTCCTTCGAACCGAGGACCCCTTGCGCTTCAGCCCGCTCATCATGTACGCATTGTTGTTGTTGTTGTTAGGCGGTGAGTTGGATCCGAACATCTTGGTTGGCATGGCAGCCATTGGGTACGAGGTTTTCAGAAAGTGGATACATAGGTGGGACTTGCTGGATGTGGGTTGTCCTGGAGAACCCAGGTACGGTCAACTGGTTGCGAATATTACTACATCAGCTTCAGCTATGACATCGATGCAATGTCTGGAGTGAAACTTGGCACCCGCCTTGTATGGTCCCTGATAATATCACATATTCGGCACGTGTCGTCTCAGTGCAGTCTGCAGTTTGTCAGCAGGGTCATGGTATCAACAATCTCTCATGGCAGACTCACTCACTGGGTTGATCGTTGGGTCAGATTCTGTGAAGTTGAAGGGAACTGAATGAGACCGTCATGAATGGAAACCTAAAAAATCACCTGCGTTAGTAGGTGACGTCAGTGGCATTTCTAAAGGCCAACACCACATCAGTCATAATACTAGCTATCGTATCATTATGTATGGGTCATTAACTTTTACCTGGTTATTGTAAGCCATACACATTAAAGTGAACAATATAATGTCTTCTTTATCAGCAAAGTATTTGATATTCGATATTTCACATTTTAATTGTAAAGTTTTCGCCATCTTCAGGAAACAACAGATGTTACATATTTCTCGATTGACGTAAGCTACTTGTTGAATTGCGTACAATCTCTAAGCATACACACACATTTCTTATAGTGTGAAAAAAGTAATCTAGACAAGCAGTTCAAAAAGTTTACATTGCCAGATATAGATCCCGGAAAAAGGACTTGCAATTAACCATCGTGAACTCTTCAGCTGTATGGAATATTGTAAATTTAAGAATCTATCGTAGGCCTACAGCTGTTGTAAGATGAACTGATTGTACCTGTAATAGTGTCTCAAGTGGAAGAGTATGATCTGGCGCTAGTTTAAAAAGGCCGGTCGTCTGGGATCAAATAAAATGAATTGCCATCATAGACTTCATAGTTTGTGAAGAGATGAAGGACTTCAAATGGCAGGCAGTGTTTTGGGCACATCACTTTGCCGGTCCCGCAGTTTAACAAACAAAAGTCGCAAATATTTGCGGATTAGCCTTCTCCTAAACACCATGAGTGCCTTTATTCAGTAGACAGTCTCCAAGTACTTTTATCACCTTGAATCAATAGCACTGTATGAACATAACGGCCCATCAAACCACGAACCATACAGACCGGGAGCTTGTTTGTCTAAACATACGGAGAAGGAAAAACTAGATCAAATTCCAGTTCACGTTTATATTCACAACTTCACACCGTCGTACTTTCCCAATACGTGCGAGAACAATGCTTTGTGTTTCCTATTGTTTCTTTAATATAACCCAACCCCATAGACTAAGCACGTACTTCTACGTGCGAGGACCGATTTCAACAAAAGACTTGACGTGCGAGGACTGAAAGGTTTCTTTGTATTTCCTTTCTCCTCTTGTCCTCGGAGATATATACAGAACCTGTACACAGAATCACAGAGACCTTTGACCGGAGTGGACCCTAAACCAGCTCATCTGTATTAACTCACCACTGTCTTCTGTGACTCCCCTTTATATCTGTTGAAGTAGTTTTTGCCATGAAAGCTCATGCGAATTTTATGTTCTTTAATTAGTCATTAAAATGCTACACTGAACATAACAGAAGGCCCACCATTAGTAGGTTGCATGCATGACGTAACAGGCAACACACTCCTTTAGATAATGGCCTGACACTGATAACAGATGCAGTTTAAATTAAAACATCATTAAAGTCATCCACTTATAACGAGCACCAATTAAACTAATGAATGACGCTTCTCAGTTGACATCAGTCCAAACTACGAGTGTATGGGAAACTAACTGCTGGCGATTAAATTAATATTTCCCGTCATCAGAGACCCCATAAAGTACAGTGAACTCGACAACATGGCAGATGTACACGATGTAAGTGTGTGACATACAGGTTGATTGAAAAGCATGGTACAACCTGCATGATGATTGGAAAGTGTTTTGTGTCAAGAGGAAAGAAACTATAATTTACTATACTCCTCATGCAGACACGAGGTTGAAAAATCCTAATGGAATTTGATGCCATCCCGTTTGCAATCCAAAAACCGAACCCAATACTCCAGTAATACTATGTGCAGAACTTCTTACCAAAACGGAACGTATACCGTTTGTCGTACAAGCTGCACAGATACACAACATACATGTACCAGCCAATCCAATGACACGTAGGGCTACGTTATACCATGGAGGAAGGAACCTTCCTCCATGGTTATACCATGGAGGTATTAAAAAGTTACGCAAGACTCCATCCTAAATGTCTTGGTACAGGTAGTTCAGTAGTTGATTTGTTGTCATAAGCTCTGTCTGAAACTAGTCAATGAGACTCCGTTTTCACCAGAAGGTGTAAAATGAAGTCAGGGACGACTGTGTCACGAAGAACCTGAGCCATGGCCCTCCAAACCTCGGCACAATCATGATGGAAGGTTTAGCAAGTCTGCCACGCACCTGTAACAATACGTTCTGTGTAATTTATGCAATCGCCTCCGTCAAGGGCGTAAGGCCTGGGGGGGGGGGGGGACACAGTGGGCATTCCATTGCACGAGACATCACACCATTTTGCTTTGTTTCCCTTAGAAATAAAGTCAAGATTACCCACAATTCATCTAATAAGGATTCTACTCTTCCGAGTTACCCTTTCTTACCGGTAGCGCGTAAGGAGACTAATGTAGGAACACACGTATTTTAATCATATTATAAATTATTGTAAACGGATTAACTTAATATAAAATGGAGCTTTGAATCCCAAAATGTCATCAAGGATTTACAGCCTGGGAGTGAGTGAACTCGCCAAAACACAAAACTGTCCAAACTTACCGCAACGGTGGTATAAAATCCTAGTATTGGAACTACTGATGTTCCTATATCAAGGACGAACAAACTTTAGACCGGTGTGGATGTGGCTTTTCATGAGCGAGCTGATAGCGGAGACGACATACAAGGCACCAAAACCTCATCACTAGCATATACTGAATGTATAAACCAATCAAATTCTCAGATCTCGGTGAATTATCAGAGCAAACACTGTTGTCTTGTCAGTAAGTTGGATGCTACCGTTTCGAGTGGGTGCAGAAAGCAATGAGAGACTTTTTGGTGGCAATTCATTGGGATATGTTTGCTTGTATAAACCACATGTAAAAGACTGAAATGTACATTTGTGTCGGTCATTCAATGTGATTACTAGAGCGAGCAGGTGAAGCCATATGGAACCAGTGGACAGGCTACCAGTGGTTTTTATTGTCTATTGTCTGGTTGGTTGGCAGCAGGATTCATCGACGCTATGCCATGCTGGCCGTGCAAAGTGCACAATGTCTCCAAAAGCCAACCATCACTTACCTGTCAATCACAAGGCCGGCCTGGCAGATATGTCAGCAATTAAAGATGACAAAAGTTTTATCACAAAACACAAAACGATAAAGTTATGAAAAGGAACAACTTGGAACGGAGTTGAATGCGTGCAATTAAGGCGCATCTAAACTAACTGAGAAAACTTGAGACTTACAACACACCTACCATGAAACAAGAAATAGCTGTTGCCACTTAGCAAAAGAACGATCAATAAAATGACCTTGTAAAACTAAACTGACTGGCATCCATACTCGAACATCAACCAAGTATATATGGAGGAATAAAACACAAACCAAGTATGGACTCAATAGAGACCAATTACACGTAATGAAAGTTCTGCATATGCTAAGTGTTACCATAGCAGTAATGGTCTAAAAATACAATCAGAGTTTGAAAAGGAAGTAAAACAGAGCAAACAAAAACAAAGATGGGTGGTTTCCTAAGCATTGTGAGTACACCCAAACACGTATACACGTAACCTCTGTACTGATGTTTCATGTTACGTGTGCTGACCTTAAAACGTCAGCAGTACAATACGTCGGAATCAGTGCTCGTGGTGTCAAAGGACATAATGCGATTTTCCCTCCTGACGTTTGCAGGTAATATTGTGGATTAGAAAAATCAAACACTGTCTGTAATTTTGTTAAAACGAGAAAAGCAGGTGAGAACGAAAGCCTCTTATCAACTAAACGCAGTTTCTTTCGGGTAAAACTTCCTGTAAATTACACCCGACAAACAGATGAATATGCCAATGCACGAGAGGGCGCCAGTTACTTCTGTTGTAACAATCGCAAAACAAATGTTTGCCAGCAGTATGGCGTATATATACATGTATGTCCAACTGCTCGTCACAAATAGGCGGCAGAACAGGGGAGGGAGAAAGGGCGGAAGCTCTGTGGTTGTTGCGTACATGTTATACACTCAGCCAAGATACCCGAGGTGTTCCTGGAGTGTTATAACTCCTTCCGGCTATCTTGTCCGACCACCATCATGGATGTTTTGCGTACTTGTTTATCCTCCTTGAGTGGGTAAGTCACTTGACCCCGCTTGGCCCCACTTTTTGACGGTAACGCCCCGATGGATCTGTTGTGTGTACCGTGTGACCACACACATGGGAGATTTGACAATATGGAAACATCTTAGAGAGTTTTCTGCAGCATTTCACCTCAAAAACAAATTTAAAATGTGACTAAGGCCAATAAAATAAGTCACAAATTGACATTATATTTGGGGAAGTTAATGATAGGATCAGGTCACATGTTTTGTTCTTTAGTCAATCCAAATTTTATTGGGTATTGAGGTTACAAAAGACATCAGAAAAATTCAGCTGCAGAAATAAGTAACGGCTTACAATGCAGAATGGTAATTCTCGCCGTGCGATCAATCTACCGTCTTTCTGACATCTTAAAGATAAATTCTTCAAGTGAAGCTCTTCTTAGCGAATACCTCCTAATTGGTTTTCTTGTATCAAAGGTTTCAATCCCGAGGGACTGCAGCAAGACAGCTACGCCGATATACGCAGATCTACGGCTTCGCATGCCTGTCACGTCACGCTAGCTCGGTCGGCTGCACGTTCGTTTGACGGGTGACCGAAACTTTACCAAGTTTCCGAGCTTCCAAGTGTCACTTTTGTGTACAATACACCACAAGTTGCCGTCCTTAGAATTAGACGAATGACTAGGGGTTATAAGTAAGCCATTGTGTCGCGGAGCGTTCTTCGAAAACGGAAATAGAGCCTGAAAGTTCGCCCTGTTTTTTGGCGCGCATCCAGAGACATTGAATAGGAAAATTAACGTGTAAAGGCTTGTAAAATTTGCAATTATTTTTGGTACATTGAATTCTTAAGAAAATCACCCTTCAAAAGGCCTTTGTAAAATCATTAATAGCATATCAATTTATGGAAACTAATAAATCGCCTGATGCGATTGTTTGTTTGTTTGTTCGTTGGGGTGTTTGTTTGTTTGTAAATCATCCGGTATAAAGCGATAAGAATTTCGCTTTCACTCTCGATAAGCAATGTCTGTCAAGTTCTGACTTCAAATTATCAGTTATCACGAATCATTACAAGCACACAGATTCCCAACACCACTGAAATCAACCTTTACGGCTAATTTTCAAAGAAATTTTTGGACAGAGGAGATGTGCTCAAGATTAAACCAGGTTAACCGTATTTTTACCACTGCAGAGTATAGCTTCCAACATTTCTCATTTCTTGCCGCCGATGCAATGGGGAGAAATGCTTGAGGGAGCCAGTTAATTGCGTTTGGGATAGCCACAATAATTAGGCATATCAAAGGTTTTCTGCCGAAGTCCCACTGGACTCTCTGGTCGGGAACACAAAGGATCAAAGCCTTGGAACATCCGGGTAAATAGACTGTTTCCTTAAGGATTTGAGTACCTCTCTTCTTTGTTGATTCTTATGTCGAGGGCGTGTTTAGCAGGAATACATGGATAGGGAGGGTGAAACCACAAGATTTATGGAGCAGATAAATCAGGCACATCTTAACACATTTTACCGCATTCTTTCCGGGAAGTCGAGGATCAATTTGTTCCGCATAAACACGTTTGTTTACGATGTGTCTAATCCTTAAGTTGACGAGTCTTTCTCCTGCTAAATGTTTTCATGAAGACTTGCGATAGCAAAGTTTTTGCTGTTCCCTATGCGAAAAACAGTGTTTCTGTTGTAGATCCAGTGTACACGTCGTTTGACTTCACAGAGACTGGAGTGGGTATGGTTAAATGTCCATGCAAAGTCCTCCACACTTTGTCATTTTCATTTCATTTCTGGCTAGACAGCCTGCATTGCGCAACTTATTTCAGAAACATTTCTGGCTGTCACGGAAGATTTAGCTTCGTTCAAGTTATGTTTCACATCCTTCAATTTGCCGAATTAGATAATGTCTGCCAATCTAAGACTTTTTAATAACCAATAAATGCTAATGAGAAGGTACCGGTACATCGCGTTTCTTGTTTAATTTTATATCTTCCAACTAAAAATAATCGATGTATCGCCTAGATTGTGCAGCAAGATGCACATCGTTTGGGTTGATGGTTTTCAGTTGTAAGGGTGCATAACTTAAAAAAAAAAAAGATAATGAATTTATAGCACTATAGCAGTAATAGTGCATATAATTGCTACAAAAGACAAACAAAATATAGAAATTTCGCAGTCCTATACGTACGTTGCGTTCATAATATAATATTCCTATTGCATGATCCGTTATATGACTACGTAGCAACGGTTTAACCAATGCAGGCGTGACAACAACCTCTCGGCATACAAACTTCAAAGACTGTGTTAGAATTTGTCACATAAGTTCTCTCCTTATTACGTTCAGTCTGATCATTATGTCAGCTCATCAGATCCCAAGAATTCCACCATTGTCTTCTACACAATGGTAATTTGGGAAATGAGGTTAATCCCACCTTTAAAAATAACGAAAATTCCAACTGCATGAAATCCCAACAGTTCAAGGCTCTTTAACTCACATGGAAAACATTTTACTGGGGCAAACCAACAGACGGGCCACATTCTTTCCTTGTGGTAAAATCCCTCCTAGTAAATGCCTCTGATTTCAACTGACAGACAATTATTTCATAAGATTGTCACAGATGGATATTTGGAAAGGGATTTTTGATATATTGGTAGTGACTGATAACCTTGCAATATTGTTCGGCCTACAATCGTTTCACAAGAACATTTTGTACTTTAACTGGTTCTTAGGGCAGTATACAGGGAACAAAGCCAGACGGAGGGTTTGGTTTTGAGTAAGCACGACTCTTCTTTAGAAATAGAGTTTGAGTCGGCACAAACAACTTTTCTATATTGGCAAAGTTTATTGCCTTCAAAGAAAAAAGACATTTCCAAAAATGTATGTTCATTGTGGCCAACAAAATACTGTACGAAATCGTTTGCACTTCGTGCCGACAATCCACTGAGCGAACCAAAGACCACAAGCAAATACGGTATCTGATTGGTTTAGAGTCTCGAATGGTAATTGGGCGAAAGTTGGTGTTATTCACACTGAGGAATTGGTCAAAATTTGTCGCCTTTTAGCATTCCGGAATGAAAAAACAAAACAAGATTTACGCAGATGATAGCAAAGCGAAATACCCCCAAAAGTGACACAATACAGCTTTGAAAGCAACAGTGTGTGGAAGATGTATGGGGGTTAAATGATTTGCTGTACATGTATAATTTATGTGGGGACGATGTTTCATTTCATGGAAGAAATCTACTTTTCTGGCGATTCAACTCTTATGTTCTAAAGTTTGTGTTTTGTTAATTAAGCTGTTTTCCATTCACTCGGATTCTATTCATGCACTCAGTCGCAATTATCACCCCTTTTATTTCTTAACGTTTCGTTTCTTTGCAGAAAATTTGCTTGCAAACTCCCTCAATGAAATTTGGCGTTGCATGAAAGAAGATGGCGCCCACTCATTTCGAGTACTGCCCATCCGCTTTAAACCTTATTTTCGCAGGCCCTCAGGGTGCAGACCAGTAATGGGCGGAAAATTGCCTGCGCCGGCCAAATCACGATTTGCGAGCCCTCAAATGATCTGCTGTTAGAGCAGTTGTGGGTCATGAACTTGAGGGTTATAAATAAGAAGGTTGGAAGCCGTGCACAGGACTTCCAGCTTGTATTACTGTAAAATTCGGATAAAATTGGGCAATAAAAGTGTCTATTTTACAATGGAGCGTAGGCATCATCTTTCAAGTTGGCGATGGGCTACGGGACTATTTTTAGGGGGGGGGGGGGGGGGGGGGGTCTTCTTTGGATGGAAATTTCTCCCAAAAAGTCATTGGCTAATCCCCATATATAATTGAAAGGAAATAAAACAAATTATGAAATAAGCTTTAATTTATGGGTGCCTCAAACACATTGGAGAGTCCTAAGTATTTTTCCTGAATTTTGGAAGTTGGCGTACTGATCATTGGGCTCTACAGGAAGTTGATTTACTAATGTGCAACCCTGTTTTGTCAACACTGAGGCTAAGTCATACACAGAAACCACACAAAGTCAATGAGTTGATAGAGAGGGAGTCTTTGCTGGTTTATTATCTAGTTTGGTGAGCATTACAAAGGGGAATATTGGGGGCCAGGAATGCTGGGAGCATGGCCGTGCGGGCACGGACAAAGCACGGGGCAAAAACGCGATCTGACGGGCGGAGAGGAGGGATCAGCTCACGCTCGGAATTAATGAATGTTACTAGAACAAGGGGGGGGGGGGGGTTGATGGGAAACACACGGAGTGACATTATAGTCCTCCGGGGCCAGGGATGACAAGTTTGGCCAACAAACAGAGGACATGGGCAAATAAGTAAACAAAACATTCATTCAGGGGAGCAATAGGTGAACATATAGACTGGGCTTAGTTTATACCATTATTTAACTTTTGTCCCGAATGGGTTGGTAGACTGGATTAAACAGGTAAACTGACCAAGAAATGGTAATTAGGCCTACATGAACCTCTTCATACTTTGTAGGAATGGAATACTCTTTTAGTGCGAAGTTTAGAAATATGAGCAAAATTCATAATTAATACACCGACCATTGCGGTGTAACACTGTCAGGGTGATATTTGAAGACTCCGCCTAAATCACACCACCGTCCGGCTGCACATCGAAGACATTATATGATTTATGAACTAATTTTCCCATCGTCTTTTAAACAAATCTTCTTTCAGTGTTTTTTTTACAATAAACATTGTGGAGCCCAGAATCTATACCTCCTGACACCTTTATTGTTAAGCAAACAAAGCTTGATATGTGATCTCCATAAATTATGTCCGGACTATTTTGTTCAAACTCAGTATTTTATATTTTTGTTTCTTGGTCTTCCCGCACGGAATAATCAACAAACATGGCTCCAAGGGTCTCATTCAAACTTCCAAGATCAAACCAAAGCACCAAGGCACAATTATACGTAACGTCAGTTTTTACCTTGGTAATGTTTTGAAGTATTTACGATCTTGGTGGGGGGTGTATACGTTATATTATAACAAGACGTCGACCATTACAGGGTGTAAACAAAAACACGTTTTTGCCAAGTGGAAAGCTGTTCCCATCACACCCCCCCCCCCCCCCCCCCCCCAACCGGCCTGCTATATACAGGGCCTACTATAAACGTTGTCTTAATGGTAACTAAACATTGATTGACATGAGCACATTTCCTTATTGCTATCATCTCTTGTAACTCAGGTACCAGAGTACTAATACCTCTTGGAACCTGAACATTTCTTGAAAAATAAATATTGTTGTGTTAATCAAGTCTATTTGGTTTATCATGCCATAATCGACGCCTCTGATGGTACACACAAAATACATGCTGTGTGTATGAACAATTTCTTCCTTGTAAAAAGAAAAAAAATTCTTTAGTTCCCAAGTTGGACAAAAGGACCAATAGAAACGTATTACTGGGCTCACGCTGTAGTGTTTGTTTTCAAATCATGACAAACCAAGGCCCGATGGCTAA
Organism: Hippasteria phrygiana; assembly: GCA_037893225.1. NCBI lineage: Eukaryota > Metazoa > Echinodermata > Asteroidea > Valvatida > Goniasteridae > Hippasteria > Hippasteria phrygiana. The sequence goes on from JAZGUH010000082.1 coordinate 535,450, forward strand.
CAAGAGTTAGACACTCTGCGTGACATCAATCAATGAGAACTGTGAACAACAAACAAACCAGCGGTCAAAGTGAACAAACGGACTCATCGCAGAGACAGGTGACCGCAATGAACACAGAGGGACACAAGATGACCACAGTATGCCCAGGTGAACGCAGTGGGTCAATGGCCATAATGGACAGGCGGCGGCACGGTCAGGTTGCCGAAATGGACAGATTGCTAAATGATGGCCGTTTGGCCGGAATAGAAAAAAAACTAAGCCATACATTAGACTCCTGCAGATAGGTGACCACGATTCACATGTGATTAATAAATTCAAATTGTTAACAAGGGTGTGATATACAGACTGGGTTAGAATGAAACCTTCTCACCACTCAGTGGTATCACTGGTTTGCCTACGGACTAACGGAAAAAGAGAACAAACAAGTTATTCGTGCTCAAGCCTCGCACAGACAGACAGACAAACGTCACCACGACTTAAAATTATAGACAATAGGGCCTAGGCCTATTCATGAAAAAAGTGAAAATAGCAGGCCTACGTATTTTTCAAACACACTTACCCAGAGCAGAGACGAACAAGCAGCGACAACGCTGCAGCATTTCACTATACTTGCTGGGGGAACATTAATCCGTCAAGAGTCATGAACGACGACGTAAAATCGACAAACATGATTGGGTCCAAGTCCCGTTGCCTAGCGACCGACGTGATGAATGGTCCAGGGTCATTGGTTGATTGTGTCGAAGGTGAGCGGATAACGAACATTTGCGTGAATGTTTAAGCTGCGTGGAACATATTTGGGATTATAATGATTGACAGGAATGCGATTAATGATCTCTGATATCAAAACGTACGTGTAGATCATGTCAAGTGTGTTCAGATATCGTAAAGGCGCCCTCTGTTGTTATTCACCGGAAAGAGATGTCTGAAACACAGATTTACTTTTTAATCACTTCTCTATCGATAAAGTAAGCATGCAACTTCTACAAATTACCGCCTTGGCTATGAGGGCGTATTGCTTTTGCATAATTATCAGAGCTGTGGAAAGAGATGTCGGTGGTAACTTCTGACTTCGGACCAAAGATGGCCGCTCATGTATACAGTAGACACACGGCTTTTGTTGACCAATGTGCACTGATGCACAATCGGCCATGTTTGGTCCAACGCGTTTGGGACCCCTCATGTCAAACTCCCTCGCTCATGGCTCTGGAATTTATGAGACGCTAGGCTGACTCGGACCATACTTGTTGGTCTACACACCGACAGTTGAAATGAAGCTCTGTTTGAGGGGAACCTGTGAGGGCAGAGTTTGTAATTTGGCGCATGGTTGATTACAGTCCAGAGTGCTTAGGGATACCGAACGTGTCTGTGTATGCTCCTCTGCGAGATGGATCCAGACATGATTTAGGGCTTATGTATGTTGTCATGTTGAAGGGCTTTGATCTTCCGACGAAGCGCTACATTTAATGCCCATACTAATTAAACATGGAGGAATAACTTATTCCTCCATGATTAAACAGACGCGCGCCATTGTAAGCTTATGATAAAGATTACTCTCATAAAATAATCGTGTCCACGAGACCGTTCATGGAACAGCCGTCGACGTGTAAGCCCTCTAGAGGCAATTATGACACCCAAGTCGGGTATCACATTCGCACTTGGTTGCTGGGATCAATTCGTGCGCAACGCTCAACACTAAAGCAACAACGCGGACATTCTGGCGCGCAAATCCGTCAGAATCACGGCCAATTTGTGCATTTTCACCTTCGTAATGATTCCAAACTCCGGCTGTGTGGCTTGCGGTGCAGCATGAAGCATGACCATCAAAAAGAAAAGAGGTCTCCTTGTTACATGTCTCACGAGACTACCAATCATGACTGCATGTGTAGCTGACGGGAACTACTGACTACTGATCGTTCACCTCAAACACTCAGTAGTCCTGACCTGGATATATTCCTTCCTCTTCTTCGTGAAGCTGCTAACCAGAAAATATGACGTGCTAAGCCAAACGTAGCAGTGAACCAGTCACACGCAATACACAGCACAAAGTATTTTAGCTGGTAATCCATTTTCGCTAAAACTCGCGCCTTTTCTGCGCTTAGCCAAACTATGTGCCTAGCGACATGAAAGCATGTCATCGGCCCTGGTTTGAACGTCTGATCTGTCGTAAACCGACAAAGAAATGGCTCCTTTCATTCAGACAAGTCCATTATGAGCGTTTGGCTGTTTAACAGTTTGATTTACTGACAACGCGCGTAGCCACACCCATGCGTACTCAATTCGTTTGCACAAATTTGCACTGCACTTCAGGCTCTGCTGTGACGTCACGCTTACGAGGCGGATGGACATAATGTGCAATTAAGGTTATGCGAATGCAGACAGTTATGAAAATTACATCTTAAATAATTACTCACCGATGCCTTGCATAATGTTGGCAGGGAGGAACACGGATTTAATGCCATATCGAGGGCTCCTTGGTCCTGGAAAAAAACCATAATGGAGTAACTTTAATTCTGATACAGGCTCTCTTTCAGATTACTCTTTTCTCTCCTATCTATTTAAAAATACACGCGTTCAGTCAGAGTCATGGCGATCCAGCTGAATTCGTTACTAGTTGTCAAATTATTTCTCGTCCAAAAATTAATTTAAGTTTGCAATAATGAGCCAGTTCGGTATCCCAAAGGTCAAAGGTTATTCAGGATAAAATTGCTGACGTAATGTCACGCCATGTTCCGCAAACGCCCAAATCCGGTCGGCAAAATACTCAGTTTTTATCTATAACTAAGAATTCAAATTCCTGGATCTGTAACGGGCCTGACAGACATTTTGTTATTGCGAACATCAACGTTAACAGCCAAATGTTACCGAAAACAAGTTCGGAAAACTTCGGACATTTTCGGAAACGGGAGGAATTCCTCCCGTTTTCGTCAAATGACATTGGCGGCTACCGGACCCTAATATTCATCAGAAATTGTATGTTGGTCTGGGAACCAGACTACTCTGCATGCTCAGTGTGAAGAACCGCATATGAAGCACGATATGGGGGAAAAGGGACTCCCCTCTTTTGTGTTGGTCATTGTGTTCCCGGAATCTCAGGAATTCTTTTCAGAAATCTAGGGGGATGTGTTAGGTAACAATAGTCTGGAGAGTGTATAGGGTATAGGGATAAAAAGGGGGGTACCCTTTCCCCCCATATCGTGCAGGGTATCAAGAACCGAGCATGCTCAATGTGATGAACCGAGCATGCTCAGTGTGATGAACCGAACATGCACATTCGTGAACAGTTGCTACCCTTGTATTGACACAGGACGCCCTCTAGTGATATCTTATAGCCACGTTTTACGGGCGAGTCTTAAACTGATGGGATTTGTTCAGTTGCGCCACCGCCTTCATCTATGAAACTATGCCACGTCGATGTGAAACAGTTGAATAATCGCACTGTTATATTTTACGAGGTGTGTACGGCAAGTGGTACTGCTTCGATTCATTTTTAAAAGAAAGCATCAACATCATTGAGACATGAAACAGCCGTTATTAATATTCACGGGGGGGGGGCTTAAATGGCAACACGTGACCTAACACTATATCGTCGGCATACAGACTGGCAGAGCTATACAGTTTTATCATTCAGATTATACAGCATATTAAATACATTGAGCAGATACATTTTGTATCGTGGTAAATTACTCGGCAGAGGAGCAGCTCTGCAAATACAAGTGACACTGAGGATTCCAGAGTTGCTATCAGCGCTAGTGATTTACTGCTTTGTAGTTCCCGTGTGGCCCACAATATGTAACCGGGAAACGCACCAGGTAAGCTAATGAATTTTAATACTGGAGAATTTTAATACTGGCTATGCAAGCTGACGCAATAAGGACGTGACGCGTTATGCAGAGTTTGTGATATGATCATACACAAGACAGTGGTGTCTGCAGAGAAAGAAAAGCCGAATTTACAGAAACACACCGAGCACCTCTGGAGAGAAAAAGGCGGGAATTAGTTTTTGAACGTCAGACTGTGACAACGTGTATAGAGAGGGCGTCATCATCAGACTCACAGAACCATTTGGCTTTCTGACGACTGACAGATGTAGACAGCAGAGGTTCATATTAAACACCGACGTACACAGGCGAAATGCAGCAAAAACGTCTTCAGATCTCGCAAACTGGACACCAACATTGGGGAAAAACAACTGGCAGACGTCATTAGATAGTTACGATAACATATTCCAGCCTGTATCCTTGTACACTAATCATCAACCAGTGAAAGGTGTTTGACTTCGGATAAAGCGCGAGATCTCAGCTTCCTCAACGAATCATCTGATTCAGGATTTTCCCGCCACTGGGATGTAACCAAGCTCGTCGTTGCTGTGGATGGTCCTCAGTCGTCTGGTTCCAACCGGTGCTGGGATCCTTTTACACAGTAAAAACGTTAGGTAAAACATAATTGGGCAACTGTTATTTTCCCAACATTGGTATTAATTTACCACATTGTTGGTAAGGTAAAAATGGACCAATTATTAAGAAGAATTTGCCCAAGATTGTGGGCAGTTGATATGTTGCCCAACATTGGGCAAAATACCAACCCATTTTGACCAAATGTTTTTTACAGTGTACCATGGCGACTGGGCTACGGAGATCTCCGCTGATTTTCCAGCATGACATGAAGTTCACTGTTCTCGGCAAGCCTGGAGTAGGCAAGTCCGGTAAGTCAGCTATAGTACGGTAATACTCGTATTAGACCGAGGAAAAGTTTGAATGAATGAGCGAGGTAAGAGCAGAAGCTGCTTGGCTTATTAATGTTGAGATGAGAACTGACTGTCGAGATCAGATGGCGTACCTGTGCAACAGATAACATTTAACATGTAGGAGACTCAAAGAAAAGCCATTCACATTTTTAAAATTAGGTAAAATGGTTTTCTCCAAACATGACAGCAAGCTAGACAAAAGAATGACACTACTCTGAAACAAAAGGCTAATGAAAAAGTGCAACAAACTGCTTCCAACTGGAATGACCTAAAATAACTGACAAAAGTTAGAATCTTTCTGAAAGGCAGAATACTAACCTTCTTTAATGTTAAGGTTTTTGAAACATTTTGATCGGTTTGTTGTCGGATACCTGCAAATAATCTACTTTTAAGCATAACTGAAAAACTAAAGCGGGAGTAATTCAGTATTTTTACTAGAGGGACATCATACTTTAGGTCTTTAAGTAACAACGCCGATAGATATATCGTTCAAGTATCTTTGTATTGTAGATAGAGTACCACACAAAAAACACATCTCTGAAACTGTAATGCATGTACGAGTCATACGTCTATTCCATTATAAGTCTGTTCCATCATGTCCAATCTACACGCAGATGAGTTTTTCTCGACCCGTGATGTGTGCTACTTCAATTTGTCTCCGACCTCCGCATATTAATTCTCATCCGGCACGGATAAATCGTCTTCGGTGTTATGCTTGCCACTTGATTACAAGGCCACTTTAGTTAAGTAACACCGTCCCCTGCACTTGACATCAAACCGCGAAACATCAGATGTATACCTGCCAAAACTGTGGTGTCAGATTAACACCATTTGGTATCTATATTGGACGGAAGATTTAATAGAGATACCACAGTGTTACACCAGTGTATAATCTGCCGAGAATACTAAAGTAATGCCCCTGTTCAACTTTCGTGTGTTGGTTAACGTATAGACTGGAGTGCGGAGATCTAGATGGGAATTATGCATATTTTACATGTCGTGGGGCGTAACCTTGCTAATTTGGGGATGGCTAAAATTAATTTTAGAATGTAATCATGGAGGACCTGATTTTGATAACGAAAAACTCTTTGAAATTGTTTCAACTTGAAAAGGCCAAACCGCATTTCGGTCTATCAACAAAATAGGGGCCATTTTACACTAATAAAATTATGGAAAATGTTAATTTTTAAGCCATAAAAAGACTCTCTTTTGGACTTCCCAATAGATAGTATATTTTTGTCAGGCTAATTTACTCACAAATTGGCCCTATACTCTGTTTTAAATTACGGCAATTTTATTTGAAATCGATAACTTATTTTAGTTTGTAATTTGGGAATTCCATTAAAGTGCATTCGCAAACCGTGTTTGTTTTTCGATGACGAAATACCTCTTCCAGCTTGTTTCTGATCAATAAATATCATGAAACTAGTAAATGCACAACCCGGCGATCGATATAGCTACCTTGCTGTCTAAAAGCTGGCAAACTTGCTCTCCCGATCGATCAAGCGGGAATAAATCCAACCGTTTCATGAGCCCGTGAAAAGCAGAGAGCTCCGGATTTCATGTTTTAAAATATTATGTCCAGGAAAGCTTTAGACACGTCTCAAAGACTGTACGGGGTTATAGACGCGCTGCAAGCATGGTCATCGATTGGTACCGCATGATGTTACTGTGACGGCCAAAGGCCGATCTTATGGATTTATGCATTTTTAGAGGATAGTCTCTTTAACATTGCGCCAATTTTAAGGAAACAGGCACTAGTTATGCAGAGTTGCACCCGTCAGCTGGGGGCTGGGGGCTGCGAGCCCATCATCACCAACGTGGGACCCCGGTCTTGACTGAATTTTCCCCCCGGTGTTTTTGACAGCATCTGTCGCGTGACGTGACGTACATCATCCGCTTGCCCTGATTCCAGAATGACCCTTAACCCAGGGGAATTTTCTCCCGCCCTACTTTGGACTTTCAAGGCATGACTGCGATCACGTTGATATTAAAGGGACAAAGAGACGTGCGATTTCCCGCTCGGTAATTGCAACTATATAAGGACTGCATCAGATTGTTTTGTATACAATTGTGCATGTAAGATACATTATTCTGGAGGTAACATAATATCTTATATTACACTAATAGGCCTATGCTTTTAGTAATTTCAGCTATTGTAGCTCTCTTGGGTTATTTGTAAGATAGCATACAAGTATTTTCATATTAATCGTACTAGACCTACATTCGATTATCCTCACTCTATTTGGTCATATAATAAAAGAAAATACGTCGTGTTAAATTCACACAATGTAGTAACATATAGTGAACCGTTACCACGTCGTGTTAGTTTTAATATCACAATTTTTGCAGTGAAGTTTCACTTCCCAACAATTTGATTTAACAATCGTCTCTCCGGCAGCAATATACGCAACCAATTCCGACATTGTAGAGATTTCAGAGGTGAATGTCCGTCTTGTTGTTGATTGTTTAGAGACGGACTATGCATAAAATTAAATTATTAATTTCTGGAACAGTGATCATCAGCTCCTAGTGAGGAAAGACGCACCCACGGCGCAGCTATTAAAGGACTATCCCTTGCACAACTCATCCAGTCCGCTTAATTTGATCATGTTTGTTCTTGAGGGTAATTTCGATGCCGGCGATACGCTTATCTAGATCTCCGCCTGAATTGGCCCGGTATTTAAGGACCCTGGCCAATTTATTTCCCAGCTGCCTCTAGGACCGTAGTGGTACACTTTTAACGATGTGCAGTTGACGCTTTGCTAATGCAGGCCCTATACCTCTTGGGCACGGTATTTTACGGGAGACGTCGGGGTGTTGCAGCGGTTCTAGCAGCCAAATCGAATCGCTACAATGTGTTTGTGCAGTCAAGCATGACATAAACAATAATCCAGCAATGGATTAAAACTGCACAAACGGCGGCCAATGGCGTCATCCGGCCTGGTGGCACTTTTCTTTTGACGCCATATGGCGTCATCCGTATACGCAAGGGGAATAATTAACCGGACGCGATATAAAATGCATTTTACAGAGTGTGACTAGACATTTTTGTATTTCCTATTGATAAGCAAATTTGAACAACTCTTATAACTCTTATAAACTGACTAACAAACAAGCTAGCACGTACCATCTGCCCTCTGAAAAGTCAATAGTTAGTGTATTTTAAATTTTTCTTCCGTGCAATCTAAACTAACTCCATTTGACCATGGAGGAAGAAAACTTCCTCCATGATTTGACCAATGGCACTCAACGTGGACAATGTGCACTAGCAAACATGGCATGGATCTATAGAGGGACAAGTTTTGCGGATACATCAAGACACTGTGAAGTACAACTAATAACCCACAACAGGGCGTGTGGTTCTGAACAGAAGCAGAGGTATAAACTCGATGTTTGGGTTTAGTATGCTCTGAACATCTTCAGGAGAATGCCATTACCTGCGTAACCTAGACTATAACTTAAGTTGACTTGAGTTTATATCTCTGGCTCTTCTAAGAACTACTTCTCTTTTTGAGTTAGTTTAACAGTGTGTCCGCAAACAGTGATGTCAAGCAAAATGTCAAATCACATGGATCATTGTGACCTTTGCCGGAACGTGTTCAGAATCAGTGTGATCGTTTCAGTTCGCTTTTAGTCTAATCCTTTATTCTACAGTTCTCGACCGAAAAATCAACCACCGCAAATGACTTCGCATTTATGCATCTTGTAGAACTAAATCAAGGAGTTCAGGTCACAAGGCCAAAGCGAGGATTTTTTTTTGTTTTAAGCTGAGCATGCTTTAACTATAAAAAACGAAATCAGTGTAAGGGCCTACATGAAGTGTCGATCTACTGCTAGACTCTAATTGCATAAGATCCAACAAGCGGATGTCTGGTTCCCGTTGGATCCTTGGAGATTTTCACGGAACTATTTGCGGAATATAATTGGGACTCATGGGAAGTATTGGCAAAGATGAAGAAGTAATGTTGTAACATCGTTCAGTTGGAGATTAGATTTCAACCATCTGTAAACACTGTTCAGACCGCTTTGGATGGAGCAAATTGGTAAAACAATCGATGAAAAATCTTCAAACTGAGAGTGTAAGTTGAACATATTTGTAGCCCTGGAATAGAGAAATAATTTTATCAAACTGGGCGCGAATCCAGTTCGGTTTTAGCACTGTTTGTAGGGTTGATCTTCATTAAATAAAAGAAATCTAACGCGAAGAGTTACATTGGTCCAACAGTATAATTCGGGAGTTTATAATTGGAGTATCTGTTTTTGGTTTACTGCAATTCATATAAATGATCCTTGAGGCTAAACAAAAATGGGTGGGATTCCGCACAAAGTGTGACATTATGATGAATTATCCAAGGGAGATCGCGGTGCAGCCGATGTGGACGAAAACGTGCCATGAGACCAGGGTGTGAAATCCTACCGTATCCCATTACCCCGCCGAAAAGTGTAAAGACCCATCATATATGTAGCCCGTAGACTGCTATTAATTCGGTTGTCATTACTAAACACAATCAAATCAACCAGTGACGTCAAGGGACGCAATGGGGCTTATCACTGATTACAAGAGAGCAGGCCTATACGTACCAAATTATAATAAAGCGTGCATGCTCCATCGGCCAAATATCGGACACCAGCTAAAATCAGAGGCGTTATACGTCATTAAGACTGCTGCTAAACCCGCAGCCAAAGTACCAGTGGTAAATGATTAACCACGCACAATGAGGGAATGTTTTTTTTCAAATGTGATAAGGACGTGTATGTCATTATAGAAGGTGATGGAAAAGTCGGGCTTCAAGGATAGCAAGGTCAATCGCTTGAGAAGAGTCCCAGATATTTCAAGATGGCACGTGATCGGATCTTGTATTTAAATGAGTTTCTTAAGCCTCATACGCCAAAAGTAAAGATTGATCACACTTTCAATAGGTCTCTTATCCAATGTGTTGGTTTAAAATCACGTCCAGACGCATACATCTTTATAATGATAACCAACCCATGACCTTTGACGTTTTAAATAACAAAATTCAGGCTTATATCCTGACCCCCCCCCCCCCCCCCACCCACCCACCCCCCCCCCCCCCCCCCCACCCCGGCAATTTGCTAGGCAATCACGCATCGTTATCTGACACTACTGTCCTACGTTACATGGCGCCAAACCTATCCAGACGATTAAACAGGAAATGTCCAATCAGGATGCTTCCATGCGATCCCTCGGCTGCTGTTATTGGTTAATTAATTTCTACATACATGCTTGACCCAACGACTGTTCTTTTATCATCTGAATGGCGCTTTCGTGATAATGGACAGTAACGCCCATTATCAAGAAAGTTTGTCATTACGATGATTGAAACGATAAGAGTATCTTCAATTCAAAGGTTTCAGGATAGAATTTCCTTTTTTGGGGGGTTGGTTTTGGGAGATTTTTTATTTCGGGGGGGGGGGGGGAGGTGGTTGTCAGATTCCTATCTTTAATTAGACAAACTAACAAATTCAATCATCAAAAGTTGACACAGTGTATCTCCACATTTGTAGACTAATTTCATTATGCGCTTAATTGGACGAAATTGCAAGCAACATTGACAGCGCTTGCATTCTGCAAACATGGCATACTGCACAAACATGCAGACAGATTTAACACAGGGTAAGCCAGTCTAATTCGGACTCAAACACTTGTAGTCACGGCTTACCGGTTAACATTTTGCGCCAGCTTTTGTCTACTAATTTCCCCCGTTTTTCCTTGGCTATATTTATCCAACCTTGCATGGCCGATTTAAACGTGCTAGGTATATCATTACCGAAATTTCTAAAAGGAGTGATTGAAGTACAAACTCGACAAACTAAGACTGTTGTTGAAGGAGAGGCTATATACTGCCAATAGAGTTATCAAAACGTCTAGTCATGAAATAATTATTAATCACAGCGCCTCAATTCCAAATATTTGCATTTAGCTGAATGGATGATTAATTGAATAGACCAATTTAATTGCCTGTTGTTTTAAGTAGGCCTACACGCACCCCTAATATTGCTTAAACGTCAATGATACAAGTCCAATGTGTTACAGGTGATATTTTTACCTCTGTGTATGATAGGATTCTTATATTTGTGCTGGATTATTGACTGACGTCATAGCAATATGAGTTACATCTCCGTCAGTTCATATCTTGATCTCTATAAGCCACCGACTTTCCCGCGTTCCTCTTTGCCTTATGAATGAAATTCGCGTCGCCATGGCAATATTAAGGCATTACTTTGCGACCAAAAGTACGGAACTTGTCTAATAACCCAGCGCCAATCTGGTCCATACTCTCAACTACTCATACCCGCATGCATAATACGCATCATGCCAGTTAATTATTTAGCAATTTAATTAAGACCATTTACTCCGTTGTCTCTTGGTACAATGGAATTGCGGGGCGGTTTCATAAAGTACTCCACACTTCAATGGAGAATGGATACTCTCAGGTATGTATGGTCAAAGGAGTGGTATTTATTAAGTTTTAACGGGACATGGTTGTGATTAATCATTACGATAGTTCTTCACTCATTTATTGTTCTTGATTATTTGCGTAATTTGGTTCCGTCATTTCTCGATTAAACATGAAAACTGTAGCCACGTTGGGAGTGTCTACATTTTGGAAAGCCTATTAGCCTTTTTGAGATATGGCGGACACAATAGGAGGGCGCAATTTGATTTGCGTAAACCTTTTGTGCCATGCAAAAGGTTTATCCAAATCGAATAGCGCCCTCCTATTGTGTCCGTCATATCTCATAAAGGCTGATGGCGCTGACCTTGAAGTAGATGTTAAGTCACTTCAAATCAAATCAAAATGGGTATTAATTTATGTTATCATTGTTGCTGCTGCTATGCTACATTTGCTATTCAATAATTGTTTAGGCTTGTAGGCTGGCGGGGTGGGGGTGGAGTGGGGTTCTGGGGGTTCGAACGACCCCCCCCCCCCCCCCCCCGCAATGGGCCTGGATGTTATAGTTGCTTCTAGCTCTGATACACGCTGCAAGTTGGCGTTTACTGTGATCTGGTGATAACAATGTGTTATGAGGAGGTATTGTATTGTATCAATAGTGCTGAAGCGTAAGGACCAGTCGGGAAAGTCACGATGTAGGCTAAAAACAATACCAGTTTTTGACTACAGCATCAAAAACACCCACGGTCCTTCAAAGTCCATGATTTCGAGTTCCGAGTGCGTGTAAAGTTCAATTCCCATAGGTCCTATCGTGTTCGTAGTCATCAACAGTAATTTCGGCTGGGACGATTAATTACCCCCGTTCGTGTTTGCGTGTTTTTTGGGCTTCTGCGAAAGTCGAGCAATTTAAGTTCTGAAAACCCACAGGACAGATCGAATTTCATCGCCTGAAGTTGACACATGCTCCAGGCTTGTATAGATGGTGCCGCGAGGGTATAGATGAATAGGCAGTGGCGTGAAGTACAGCACCTATGGAGCGTTTTATTTTTAGCTGCTCTGAAGCTGTGCTTGGTGCCTCCTTCATCAACGGCCAATTGCAACCGATACGCCTTCGTCACACCTTGCAACCACCGGCTTTGGATTTCGTACATGCATTTTATAATAGTTTTCCCCTTAATTGGATCGTCGATAATTCCACAGTTGGACTTTGATTGAAAGTACATCTAGCATTTTGGGAGTCAGTTTTAATAGGTTGGGAGTCAGTTTCAATAGGTTTGGAGTCTGATTGTCTGTGTCTTCGAGACGCACCGTTTGCAATGAGGATTGGCAGATGAGATTAAACCCATGGTGACTTCAGTCGAGGTGCGGGCGAAACAGCAATTAAGTTGTTTTTCACCGTTGGCACGGCTCAGATTGAATTACAATAAGTTGTTTGTCCCATTGCTGTGTTTTTTGTCTCTTTGCAATCATTGTTCAGGGCCATAAGATTGACTATAGAAGCACTGATCGTACAATCAACCGAGCATCAAAAAGACATTTTTGACCAAGCAACAGTCCTCGGCCTGTTTTTGAATGACATGTCTGAGTAAATGTCATGCATGTTTACAACGTATGATCGAAAATGATGATATCAATACATGTACTCTATATCCAATCAATCATAAACCCAGGTATCAATATAAGTGGTCACGTTTGATTAATGTCTCAAACGTACCCGACCCCCCCCCCCCCCCCCCCCCCTTCAAGTGCCTTACACACAAATTGTTTTGAAAAGTGTATGTGCTTGCGGGGGTCTCGATACCACAGAGGTACAGCTTCGTGATGTGTCGAGACGCCGACGGAGAGAATGATGCACACACATTCATACTTTATCCACAAATTCCTGAAGAGCGACTGAATACTTTCTTCTAAGGCAAAAAAGATTTTTTTTTTTTTTTTACTACATTCCCCGGAAGTCCAACTTCAAACCATACAGAAAGTAAAACAAACACAATGTTGTTAGGCCGATAAACAGTTTAATATACGTAATACGGCTGCCTCTTCAGCGATGGCCGCCGGGTCCTTCACTCCATCCGAACAACACATACCGTAGCCCCAAGGCTGTCAGTGCTGACACTGTCTTCTGGGGCTCAATGTCACTCTAGCTCTATGGACCAGTTTTTGGTGGATGCGACCTTTGTGTGTTTCAGCTGTATTTGAGCTGGCTCAACATTCGACCAAAAAACCTCACGAAGTTTTGATGTGGTAGCCACACTGCACATACAATCAAACAAGACTTTTACACCCAGTTTGCAATGAATGCTGAGCGTGTATTAAAGACGCCATCTTGGCTTCCCCTGTGCATATACACGTACGTTTAGTTTATGCATTTTTTTTTTTTGAATATTTATTATTTAATCGTTTGTGTAAATATACAAAAAAGAATCCAAACTAAATATTAAAATATATATTGTTAAAGAATATAATTAGAAAAATGTTGAGATTTAATTTTGTCATAAGTTTATTCTCAAAATGCGATTTTCATAACATTTGTGGCCACTCCTTGGGATTTTTCCCAAGATCTTGGGAATTTTGGTGGGAAAAATATGGATTGCACATGCGCAAAGTGCTTATTCCGACCATAGAGTTTTATATAAAAGACTAGAGGGCGTACTCGCTATAGGCCCTGCCCGTCCGTGCCCCCAAAAACATGGCTGCCGGCTGTTCGACCCATAGAGTTATATATAAAACACTAGAGGGCGTACATACCACGTGACCCCGTGCCGACAATGGCAGCCATGTTTTTTTTTGGGGGGGGGGGGCACGGCCGGGTGTCCATGGTGGCACGGCTGGGTTCTGTACGCGGCATAGCGAGTACGCCCTCTAGTCTTGTATATATAACTCTACGATTCCGACGCTCTTTGCACAGTGTTTTCCCATCGCCTTGGGAATTCTTGGGAACTTTACTGGATGAATCTTGGGAATTTGAAATGTGATGAGTGGCCACGCTGCATGTGTGTATTTCTGTACCGCGTGTATTTCCATCGAGATATGTATTGTACGAAGTCACACACTGATACTAGAATATGAACTTTCAAACTCTGGAGTAAAAGGTGGGGTCGTGTTTGTGCATTACAAATAACAAATTAAAGATGGAAACGAGATTGGAACGAATAAACCAACGAAATCAATTCGAGTTTTGGGATAAAATTGAAAGAAAAATAGGGGCCGGGCGGTCGAGGACAACCAAACCATTTTGTTTTGTCCTAATTGACAAGCCCGGTGATCGAGGAATTGAGACAACCGCACGGCAGGCAGGATTTCGTAGGTTCGAGTCCCATCTGTGCTGACTTTATCTTACAGGTTCATTGAAAGAAAGAACCTGCGTAAATTAACAATAGGCTTCTACTGAAGAGTTGAAAACTTAAAGGAAACATGATTTAGGATTTATATTGCATTATTCCTGCTTAAAACAATAAAGTATTATCTTGACAATGATATTTTGTGTCCAGAGACAATTATTTCCCAGATTAAATATGAGAAGAAAAAATTGAAAATGTTTGTCCAAGCTACTCCGCCCCCTGAGTGGGACCCTCATTAACATAAGTGTGTGACGTAGACCGAGGCACATTACAGATTCTGCTGCGCGAGCCGTATGCATGTGTGTACATGTGTGCAGAACGGCGAAAATTCTTCGTCCAAAATCTAAGCAAAATATAGTGTTTTTCGGCCATGCCGACAAGGTGTGTGGCTGCTGGGTGCAGCAAAACAACGAAGGATGGAGTAAGCCTTCATTTATTTCCAACTGATGCGAAATATCGGAGAATTTGGACGGCGAAAGTGAAGGTGACAAGAGCGAAGTGGTCCGGTCCCATCAGCTTCTCAGCGTTATGTAACGACCACTTTGAGCCGTCGTGTTTCGATACTGGTATTTTCAAATCATGGGATGACCATTAAAAATATGCTCAAGTCCACTGACATCCCAACAAAGTTCCCAGATGGGTCATTCTATAAATTAGGGGTCCAATTTTGGTGTCCCTGTTACATCTGACATGTATAAGATTTTGCAATTCAGGACACATTCTTTAATGCCTTCTATCTCCAAGAGTGATTGTGTAAAGCAAAGTACCTGCCAAACAATTTAAAAATAGTGTGAAGTCAATTTTAATGATACTTGATAGGAAATTACACAGGTCAGGTGTAACCGGGACAGCAAAAAATGTCACACCTTGGACCCCTAATTTATAGAATGACCCAGATGTGAGTAAGGTACAGGCGAAAGCAGTTAAACGGTCCATTCCCCGAGGAGCCTTCGCTAAAAGGGAGAAAATCAGGGTAAGTTCGATGTTAGTTGTTGCACGTGTAGACCTAGTGTGTATACGATGTACATGCGTCATTTACGGGTCCAGACTATCGAGTCGATCCATGAATTTCGGCGCCTCGGTCTACGTCACGAACAGCGCCCTCAATTTGAGTCTTAACAAATTCCCAAAGGGGGGGGGGGGGGGGTCAATTTTTGGGCGGCAAATAATCACACTAAAACTTCACTTGAACGAGTTTGGCTTATAATTCACATTTAATACATATAAATGAATTTATTTATGAAATAAAATGTGATCCGGCCAGTTTGAGAAGCATGTTTCCTTTAACCGTAAATATATTTGTGTAAATATTCTTATATTTGTGTAAATATTTTGTTTTAATTAAAAAGTATGCAGGGCCCCAATGGAAACCAGTTTTAAACTGTTTGGGCACACCCTGGGTAAAGAAATGTAATAAAGCACTGAGTGGGCACTTTCCAGACGAAAAAACGTGCAGAAAGGCCACTTTGTGTTTGTTATTTATACTATACTGACACAATTTTAATCATCTCTCGAAATGAAAATGAGCCTGTTTAGGCATGTATTTGAAAAGAACTTTAAACGACCTGTCACTCTTAACAAACGGGTAGATACGATCAGCTCAGGGCATCTGCATTTGACGATTCCACCTGGTGTTTTCATTTTGTACGATTAATGACCAGCAAAAGGCCGAGATAATCCACCGTGATTATGCAGCCACTTGGCCGAGACGAGAGCAATCCAGACAATGACGTCACATCGCCAGTGCCGTAACTAGTTCTTAGAAGACGACGTATACTTACGTCAGATGTCGGGTTGTGATCTAGTCGGGGTTTGGATTCGTCTTTCAAGACGTCGTTGCCTATGTCGCCAAAAGGCTCACGGCTGACTGTTTCAGACCTACAATGCAGTCCGCATTGCGTTTCAGGTTGTCACCAAGAGTGGCATTCTCGTGTGTTCACGTGCTGAATTGTATCTAGGGTACGAGAGCATGCGCATGTTGCATGAAAAATGTAGTGTGAAACAATCTCACCTCAGAAACAGATCACAGGTCAGTCACGGTGATGATGCCACTTAATGAGTAAGAGCACATGGCATGCAAGGCTACATACCACGTCTACTGGTGTCATCCGTATCGATACGGATGACTGGTGTCATCCGTATCGGTACGGATGACATCGGTAATACAGCTAGGCAGTAAGATTTAATGAAAACTGACTGTACTGCGCAGTCAGCTATGCGTGTCAGACAAAGGTCATTTTTGGTTTAAAGATAGTATCTGAGAACAGAACTCAGCTAGGTATATTAACTTCAGGCCCCCTTGGCGAGGTTCGCCGTGTATATAGATTGGTAAACTACCGGTACCACGCAGATCCAGGTTTAGTGAAAGGAATACTTTAAATCAACTGACAGCAAGTTGCAATTGATGTGCGCATCTGTTTAGTCCAGGCATACTTTGGGTGATAGCTCTCATAAAAGCTAGAATAGGAGACACAAATTAGCTCGTAAAACCGGCACAATGGCGTATATCGTAACATTATTATCATTTTATTTTAGCTGGATTTAATGGCCACAATTTGGTTCCACAAAATGTAATCATCTCGGGAAAAAGTCCACTGAATGTACTCTGACTGCCATAATTCTTCGCTTGACTGCCGATTGTGGCGACAATTTGGCTGACATGAAGCTAGGTTGAATATCGTCTATGATACACAGCAACACCATAGACATTTATCATGGGAATAAAAAGATTGAACATGAATCATTCAGTCCATTTACTGCTAGGCATACATAGCAAGCAATGCGAACACTTAATCAAGATCAGGTCAAGCATAACATTCTCATTATACATAGGCCTATAACAAAGAAATTGATTTGACATGCCGATTACATTGCAGTGACCCCATAGTTTATTACAAAAGTCAACATGTGCAGGTATTCAATTCAAACTGCTACTAACAGTAGACAGTGTGGCCACTGTGGCCATGCTGAGACAATAGAGGAATTTCACATTAGCCCCTTCTGCGCACTTCCGGGTTGAAAGCGAGAATGTCAGTGGCAAACAAAACAACGCTTTTCAGCACATTCATTCATGCATGAATTAATCAGGCCATAAAAGGCAGCGCAGGCGCACGATTAGCATAAAGTTGTTTACTGTGACATTGAGATCCTCGTTTTCAAACGCGGAAGTGCGTAGATCGGCGCTAAACTCGTCGTTGTGGGGTTCCTCTATTGCACGGGTAAATATATTTTCAACCATGATTACTTAACAGGTGTTTGAGTTTCATTTTAGTCTCAAAGTGCCCCCGAACGTTCTTTTTCAGAATACTATACCAATAATATCCTAAGAGTTGATAGGATTCAACTACAATAAGAGATTGCATTTTTGTTTACTGACAGCAGAGCATTGTACTTTATACAACACCCGAATAAATCCTAGCCATCCGATTGGTGGATCGTCGATCACGTGCATTGAATTATTCGTCCCATCGCACGACGCGAACCCGCACCGCCAAAAAAGTTCTATCACATGGTTCTATCAAACGGTAACGCGTTTGATAGAACTTCCCCGCCGCCACAACACGGCTGTCATTGGACTGGTTCCCGGTCCCTCCGTTGTCCTTCGGACTTCAAATGTTTAGTATATACATATGGGGACCGGGAACCAGTCTAGGCTGTCATTCACACAAAATGGCGGACGGTGTTTCCGAACCGCGGTTTGTTTTCCTAACAGACGACGAAATATTGGAACTCGTAGGCGATGCCGACACTGCTAACACAAAGAGACAAATGAAATATGCAGTCGAACGATTAGAGGAATTTGCAAGACACGCAGGAACAACAATTAAAGCTTTAACTGATTCGGAACTGGACCACTTTTTATCGCGGTTTTATGCGGGACTGAGAAGGTAAACGGCACGTTACACCAAGAAATCCATGCATGCAATCTGTCGGATTTATTCAGGCGTTGTATAAAACAAATAATGAATGTTTCACATTCGTGCAATGGTAATAATAAATAGCATTCGGTGACAGATGGAATGTCCCATTCCACTCGGCTTCGCCTCGTGGAATGGAACATTCACTCTGTCACCTCATGAAATTATTCTTACCATCGCACTCATAAACATTCGTTATTTGTATAATACCGAACGACCGCTGTACGGAACATTTTAATGGATTGCATAATGTTCGCTACAGCGAAGTTCTGTTATAGCCGTAGGTATGTATACAGCTGTAAGTTATCAGACAACTGCAGTATTACGATAATATATACAAGTGTCAAATTGTATGGAAAAATATTAGGGGCCTAGGATTTTATGTCATATACATCTGACATTCGTTTATCGATCTTAACTTAGATTTTAATTGGCTTTAGGCTGACGCCGGGAAATAGTGTACAATAGGCCTACAACACCAAATATAAACGTACAAAGTCCAAATCCTTCAGAATGTTCTGATTCAAACGTTAAGAGTACAAAGTGCAACAACAAAAGGGATTCAATCAAATGTCACTTCATATGACGGGCAACATTTCACACCATCGAGAAATGTGTACACATATTGCCTGTGTTTATATACGATGCCCAATCCTCCAGCTATCAGACAGGCACACAGTTGCCAAGCATCCTGATATGCGAGTAAACAAAAAATTCTTAGGGGCCGCTGAAGTCGCATCATCTCGTTACATTAACGAGATTGGCCGGTGTCATCCCATTCGGGGCATTCATCATGCTAGTGAGTGCCGGGATGGGCGAGTCATGAGAGAGCTGCTGTAAAGTGGTCAGTACTAGATTAACAGGCAGGAAAGTGCACAGTCCGGTCAACAAGGCAGCTGCTTCAGTATGGATCGTTTGTTTGTTTGTTTGTTTGTTTGTTTGTTTGTTGGGGTGTTTGTTTGTTTGTTCGTTTGTTCGTTTGTTGAGACTTGAACCGTCTTCCGTGTGAAGCATGAGTGCGACAGTAGTGCATGAACTGGCAACGCCGCGGTCTTATGGAAGCACATGTTCACAACCCGGGACTTTGCGTGCGACTTCAGAACGTAAATGTTCCCCATAAATTATGACAAGAGCTATGAAGTCAAACATTTTCAAACTTTATTGTAAATAACCTTTGTCTCAACAACGACTGACCCTGTTCCACACTATAAATTTCAGGATGTTAGAAGTATAAACGAAATACATACGGCATCCAGGATGGAAGAAAAATAGCGGGCGTACAATCTTAGCAAGTAGAAAAGTTTAGTTTACTGTTTAACATGCAGACTCATGCCTTTAAACTTTAGAAAGCGACGCAGGATGGCTGTGACTTATTAACAACCGTGCCACAAGCAAGAATATAATCCGCTTGAGCCGCACGCTCATTTTAGAACACCTGAGGAAATAAGTGTTTGTTTAATCATGGCGTTGCGGCCTACGGCATTGAAATTTTGATATAGGTATTGCTATCGTCAGTATATATCAACGGTGTGTGCCGGGCAGGTGCATGGCAGAGCCTTGAAGCAAAGACCGGCAGGTGTTTGTGAGCTGAGACGCGGCGGGCTGGGCGGGCGTTTCATCACACGGTAAAGGTGTGCGGAAACTGAACGCCACCCGCACCTATATAGTAATCAACCATGCTACACGGTTATAAATCACCCACAGGCGGCCACATTGCCACAGACAACCGAGATCAATTTGCAGTATTCTATGCTACACCTAAGTGTACACAATATTTTAAATCACAGACATTACATAGTTTTCTAAAACTATATAAGCAACACCAGTATTTTCTCTCAATTTTCAAACACGAAATTGCTTCACAAGCTGTTGACAAAGGGGGAGACTTGCATGTGAAAAAATGAGAGCTCTAAATACAGTATGTTCTTTTGCCTGCCGTTGAATGATCGAAATCGATAGAGGGCGTAGTGAATGCAAACAGGCATCCGCAGCCTCTATTCGTGTGAGACGGATTCATCAAAAGCTAGTGACGTATTTCCGACTGTTTTAATATCGAGGGAGCCATTGGGGAGTTTTATGAAGAATTTCACTCTGTCAGCTGTGTCGCACCACGCACCTCTGATATCAATCCCCCTACTCCTCGCAAAAAGGTTGAGCTTAATGTCAACATGGCGAGTTGGCTGGCCACGCGTGGTACCGTTGTCGGGGGAAAGTGCTCGCGCGGCGGTTAGCGATTCCATTTTGGGCCGTAAAACGATACGAAACGTCTCGGATCTGAGTGCTGAGCAAACAGGGAAGCGACACGAAACGAGTGGTACTTTGGCGGGTCAATCGGGTGATTGCCTCCGTGGTATGCTAGATCGCAATCATCACCATCGAATCGCGGTCTGACGAGAAGATATTATTTAGATTTTTTGTTTTACACTTTAACTGGTTGTAAAGTTCTTGGGTTCTAGAGAAGCATATTGAACCATGGTCCGCGGCTGAACTATCTTCCGGATGCGTACAACACGTTCATATTTAACTGTTGATTTTCATTTTTGCCTTTTTAAAGATATAAGATCCAAATGTGGCTACTTTTCTGTAAAAATGAAAAGTCTTGGCTAAAAATCGATATCAGGCAATGTAGCCTAAAATTTGGCCCCAAATAGGACATGCATGCAAAACCACGAGTAACCTAACAATAGAAAAGTATTTATGAAAAACGACAGTTAAATGTAAACGTGTTGTACTGAGTTCAGATTACAATCAGATACTCTATAGCCATCATGACTGCGAATCCTACAAGGCCTTGTTTTTTAATCATCTAGAATATACTGTTGTTTTACAATATTAAATTGTCAGACGTCCCTTTGGCAAAACATGTGTTGAGTGTGAAGCAAAGAAAGGGGTATAGGCCTACGAAGCAAACCAAGCAAACAATGTTACCGTATCGATTGGTACTGGAACATTATGCTATGTTGAGCGCCTATCATGCACTAGGATTCAAACCACAGCCCATGGCCTCCTCCTTGCAAGTACAAGCGTCTCAACCATTCTACCCCTGGGTTTGCTGGTGCAGGTTGACCGGTTCGAATCCCGTAAATCGGCAGGCACGTTTCCATGACAGTAGAAGATTTTAAAGATCACAGGTGGATGGGACCTAGCGTCACAAAATTATTGACTGTTCAACTTTTTTCGATAATAGTTATGGCGAGTTATACGCATAATCTTTAAGAATCAAATATGTATTCCGGGAAAAGAGTGCCAAACAACAGATCGATTTACTACTTAGACAGCCGTATTGACGTGATATCTTGATTCGCGCTTGGCACATTTTTATTAGGGTATTCCGTTACGTACAGAGTTAAAGGCGCTGGATCAATGGATAGCAAACGCCAAAACTATATAGAAGCAATGCCAGTGGGGAAACTATAGTGTTTCTTTAATCGAACGGCAAAGCTGAGTAAACACTACAGAAAACTCATAAAATGACCGCATAGGAATAGAGGATATAAAAATAATGTTGACAAATACGAATGGCTTTCTGCGACAAAAATTTAGGATTTATGGGCCCGTTCGACGTTAAGTTCCAGTAAAATTTTGTAAAAATTATTGATAATAATGATGATAAACTTATAAATAAATAAATAAATAAATAAATAATTTTACAAGGCTGAACTGAACATACTTGAATAGGTTTAGGCCTACTAAGCATAATTCAGATGAGAACCGGCCGGGGAATGTTTATGATAAGTCATACCCCCGTTCAATAACAGCAACATACTCTGCTCAGTAAAACACGACATGTGCTTAAAAGCTCAATATATCTCAATGCACCTAATCAAGATTCTTGTCCAAAGCAACTAGAACATGAGTTCTGCAATCATTCGCTCCAGCCTCTGTATAGACTGAGCGGGATACAGCATGATTATACAGATATTCTCTGAGCATGTCTAAAGTTCGTTTATCCAACGCTGCTCCTAACAATTGTCCATCTGTATATTATTGCGATGGTATTCCGTGATATCACAGAGTGTGAGTGTCGCGATATTAATTACGTTACCAGAGATAATTGAGTTTTAGGATCCAGGCACTTTACCGCCTTTGGCAATTCTCTATTGATATGACAGGTACAATGTCGCAAGCACGTTTTGCAGGTTTCAGACAGTTTAATAGTGAAACGATGACTGGTGCATTTAATTTGCCTGGATATAAATCCGAAATATAAAACAACTGGAACTGTTTGAGCAGTTTCAAACAGGTGAACAAAATGACAGTGTAGCGCAATTTCTAAAACTAAACGCTTTCTCCTTTTCAAAAGGTTTGAAAGTAATATTTAAGCTTTAGTTCTTAAAGTTTTAATGACAAATAATAAGCTGAAATTAGCAGCAAAAAGTAGGAATTATTGTACAAATCTTGCTGTATTGTAATACACTAACGTACACTGTTGTTTTTGTAATGCATGTTTATCGTGTTTCCAACAAAAGTCACAGGTTTACCAGGGTGGGACTCGAGCCCACTAACAACTTTATACCCTTAAATTCCCCCTGTCACCATAGTGTGGATCACTGTGTGAACACACATTCACACTGTGTGTGTTCACACTGTGTTCATACGGTTATTTGGACCCAGTGGTCACACTGTTATCACACTGTGTTCTCTGTGTGGAACACTGTGAATTTGGAACCCACAATCTGTAGTAACACCACGATCTTGAGTTAGGTACACATACCACGGGGCCACAACCCTTCATTACATGTTTCTTCCTACACTGTCTGATGCTGGGTGGTGAGACGCTTGCTGCACACCAACAACATCGATCTTACACATCTTAAGTGCAAAGTTCCTCAGGGTTCTCTGCTATGGCCGTGTACTCCTTGGGGTAAACTTGCTTGTATGGGTTAATTACATGTAAATCAATTGCTTAAATGGCACGGGGTACAGGCGCGGATCTGGGGGGGGGGGGGGGGTCGAAACCCCCCCTGCTCGTTGCCAATTTATTTTATTTTTAATTAAAAAACCAAATATTTTTTATTTTTTTAGGGGCCTACGCCTAAAGTTGCAAAGCAGAAACCCTACAGGTCTTATTTTGCCTATGGGTAAGAACAAAACAAACAGGTTAAAGAGGAACTAAAACGGCAATTTTTTTTTGACTTTTTGGACTTTTCCGACAGTTTAAATACTCTTTTAACTGATGGAGATTAGTTTGCAGACGAGAGGAATTTTTTTATTAAAATAAAAAGGGTTGTTATTCTGAACCATTTATCCTGTTTCGCGAAAGCTCATTATGTATGTTAAATGTATGTACGTGACCCCGTGACGTACACGTGTAGAGTCGGTTGATGCTACAGCCAAACACTATGCATGTACGTACGTGGAGTTGATGCTGCTGAAGAGTTTTTGTCGACCTAACTCCTCCGTTTTCCCGTCTATTTTGTCTAATTTTGATATTATTTCAGTATGAGCATGGTTCTGAGATAATCATTATGCCTCGATCGTGTGTAGTTGGGGGTTGCACGAGGAACAGCGACAAAAACCCTGACCTAACCTTACTGCGATTCCCAGTGCTGAATGGAGCTCAAATGCGACAGTGGGTCCGCTTTGTAGACAATACAATATCTGATTTTGGGCTGTCGAAATGGTCAATAATATGTGCAGAACATTTCGCCAAAGACTGTATAGATGATAGTGTTAGTATGAAAACTCAGCTGGGTTTGAAGGCACAATTCCGTTTGAAGGCTGGAGCCATTCCAACTCTAGGCACCGAGCATTCCAATCGTGCCCCGGACTCACGCGCACCACCGCGACGACGTTGCCTGCGGTTGCCGTCTTGAGCAGCCAGAGCCCCCGGTCGTCTCCCTGTCCACGCTCGCTTGACTCAACATGCATTGTACACGCACGGTACCGCATGCGCTGCATGCGATTGAGTCTGGTACCTTATAACAGAAATTGTGTGTATGGTTCTGAGAAGGTGCGGGTCCTTATGAGGGCTGCATAAGCAAAGTCGCCAGACTAGAGTATAGCATCAGCTCACACACAACTCACCGCGCAGGTTCCAATAAAAGCCGACTGCAAACAAAGGAAAGTATGACTAATAACTAGCTTTTCAGCAAGAACAAGCCGACAACCCCAATTCTAAATGTGTCTCACAAAGATGTCAACACTTTAAAATATGTTTATCGTAGTGTTACTCCTGAATCATGAGCCAAAAGCACAGCAAGTAATACTAGCCTTAGACAAAAAAATACGTACAGACTCTACGTAAAACATTGTCGTATAATACAGTGACGTCATATGTTTCTCCACGTATACGTCAATACTCGCGCGATACGGCACGCAGTTGACCTCGGCCTTTTCTGAATCGAGTCAAAGTGGCTCAGAAAGAAAAGGCTCAAAAACATTTTTTTGATTTTTCAGAATCATGAAACTTGTTACATTAGTTTTGGGGAGGCATAAACTATCAGATAAGTCATAAAGGTAAAAAAAGAATTGCCGTTTTAGTTCCTCTTTAAATGGCGCCACCAAAGTTGAGAAAGTGTGTCAGCAGCCCCCCCCCCCCCCGTAAATTTATTTTCGCAGACGAAACATTCTGGGAGTCACCTTTCTGGGAAAATTTCAGAACCCCCCCCCCCCCCCCCTCCTGCAAAAACCCCTGGGGTACGTGAGTTGAGGCGGCTGATTTTGGAACATAATTATTTTTATATAAATTCCGATTTTGTTGCAGGTAACGAAACTGAAGATTATGAAAACTATGCCAGCCAAAATTTGGGTACATGTACTTTATCAAAAATCACATTTTCAGTATAATTTGATAAGATCCAATGACCAAGCTGGTATTGATTGGTCTACGTTGTGACATTTACGACTGTATGGATTTCCAAGACATGCAGCGCGAGTGAATGTTTTCACCTTAACTGAACATAATATTTCAATACAGGGCATATTTTTCTGGGCCTGATGGGAAGGTAATGTAATAATAGCATTCTCTACCTGCGGGCTGCGATAAAGAGCACTACGGTTACTGTTTACTCCAAGGCACAATTCCAACACGAAGACAAAAATGGTCTCATCAGATGGCTTCGGAAGGATTTGAAGTTTTAATCAAAGAGAGGGAGTGAAGGAAGTGCGTGCTGCGGTAACGAGAAGCGGGAATTAGTCCCGCGGACCCAAACGGCACGAACCTCATTTCGCTGGATGTGATTTCAACTGATTCTTGAATCTCAGGCACAAAACATAATTAGATGAAGGTAGAAGGTAAACATCAGGAGTGCTCAACCCCAGCAGCGGAATAATGATATTTGGAGAGAAAAAAATGATTGTGTTTACTGGTTTCATCTCAGAGTCTATACGGCTGCTCAAGGGAAATTAGTTTGAGAAAGGCGTTCTTGTGGAGAAAGTCGGAGGGGAAGAGCTCGAAACGTCGATTAAAAACTTTTTTTCATTTAATAATAATAATAATAATAATAATAACAATAATTATAATAATTATAAATCTCCTGGATGCGGCAAATGGGCGACTTTGCCCGAAATAACCTTATTGGGGCGACACGAGTGTCGCCCATTTAGAGCACTTTCCCCACGCACCTTACTAAAAAACACTCCAAAGGGGCGACTTATACAATAGGGCGACAGTTATGTGTCGCCCTATTCGTCCAGGTCACCCTAACCCACTCTTTTCCAGGATTATGTGTCGCCCTATCCGGCAATTGAGCAAGATCAAAGCGCTTTACACGTATTATTACCCCTGGTCATCGGGCACATTAATCATTCCTGAAACCTTCTCAGCTCCCTGGGGAGTATACAGCCCCGGCTGCTATTTTAAGCGCACACGGGCTAATCAAACACGTAATAACCATCACTGCCCTCACAGGTACCCATTTACTCCTGGGTGGAGAGAAGCAACTTGTGACAAAGTGCCTTGTTCAAGGACACAAGCACTATGACCCCAGCGGGTCTCGAACCCACAATCTGCAGTATCACTGAGATCTTGAGTTCAATACACTAAGCCACGAGGCCACAGCACTTCACTGAATCCACAAATGCGGAAAATATTTTTTAAATCGACATTTTATTCCGCACATGCCCACTCGAACAGTGACACTGCCGAACTGCGATAAACTTTCACCGATCAAAAGATTATTGACAACTTGGTCGATTCAAGCACGTATGGGGGCCCAACAGTGCAGATATTTATAGACACTCATTAATCACACACAAGTAGAAAACCTGAATAACTGGCTGTTGTGGCATGGTTATGAAGAGTCAGAGTTTGGGAAGAGACGAGATATTTTCTTCTTCATCTCCTACAGTACCGGTACCTCGCCGATTCCCCCTCGGGTATCGTCTTGACAGACCTGTATCCCCTGGAAAAGGCGGCGGGTTAATTGAGCGGCGAGGGCCGCGCGTCTAGCTCCCTACATATCCGTTCCTAATTCAAGCTCAAAACTCTTTTAATGGCGCGTCTTGACCCCGGGAGAGACATCGACATCGTGCAATCTACATGGGAAAAGGTCATCGGCCTGAATAAAAATTGTTAGATTTTTTGGTCTGCAAAATGACATGAAATCCTTGGACAAAGTTAATCAACGGCTTAACTTGGTCTATTTTTTCTTATTTGTGTATTTGTTCTCTCGGAGCAGACTTTCTAACTGATGAGTAACACGTCTAAACACTCGTTACTCATCTACTGGATTGGATGAAAACCTCGCGGGACCGCTTGAGTGAAAGACATGACGTCATGAGTGCAGTCATATTGTCAACAACTTGTGTGACCGACGCCGTAAGGCAAAACAGGCAAAACATGATTCATTTTAATACATTTGCCCTATACGTAAAGCGAGTTGCGACAACTCCAGATTCTAGACCAAAGATGGCTGCTCTCTTTGAACATAGTGAAGCATGAAGCTGTTAACTACAAACTGTCCACGCTGCACATACGCCATGTTTTGTCCAACATTTTGGACCCCATTAGTCACACATTTGGTTCGGTTCATTTATGCACCCCGGTCATCATATAATTAATACATACAAACTAACATTTTGAAAGATACGCAAACTCGTGCAGGTATCTGTGAGGGGGGTTGAAATTGCTTGAGTTTTGCATCAAACATTTCATTTCGATGACTTGTTGGAAATATGTGAAAATGTATAATAATTCACAATTGAATTATCTTAAATTATGATGTAATGTGTTGGCAATACGGGTGATTCGAATTTAGTGCGCTACCAAGAATTTGTGACGGAGAGGCCATTTTTCGCACTGTGCATTTGAAAAGATCGACGCTTCCGTCTAAGGGTGTCATTTTGCACGAAACGAACACTGTGGTACTATGAAACCCGCGAATTTGTAAGCACTTGGGCATTTCGACGGGTACCGGTAGTTATTGCTTGTATTAACCAGGCTTCTAAATGCTTTCCAATCCTGAAATATACCCTTAGATGAATGGCAACTTGTCGACCGCGCAGTTTAAAAGTGGCCCCAGGTTCCGGTGCAGCCGTTTGCAATTGGCGGCGCACTGTATAGACTCTTCCCATTTTTTAACTCATTCTAATTTGTAAGCCCACGTGATGTGACCACACGGTTGTCAATTTCTTGCTTGAATCAGTCGGCCCAAATTGGGAGTTTGTGCAGGCCGTAAAATTGAAGCCCGTTAAGCGTTAAAGGCCGCTTTACAAAATCCCCTTCTCTATTCATGGATAATTCCTTAGAGACACACCCCATCCAGGCCTCTAATAAGGCGTGAAAACGGATCAACAGAAGGAAAGGGTGTAACCAATAGCAACAACACTAGCGATCGTTGGGTCGACTGGAAAAATTAGGGCCGTCAATTTGCAAGGTTTGGTCGAAAACTTTATGCACGTCATTCCGAGAAGGCATATGCTGACACAAACCACATTCAGCAAGTCACATTGGTAAACTCCTAATACGTCACGGCCGATATGATGGTTTGTTCGGTAATCTCACACACAGGAAAATAATCAACGGCTATTTTATATCTGACTTTGAGACACCATGACATTTTTTCCCCGCTGAAAACGTTAGGAAAAGGGATAGCAAGTAAGCAGTTGATGTTTGGTGGGGGATTTATGATAGCTTTTCATGACTGATGAATTCCCAGCCGATATACTGGCTCGTGACTCGTGCAGCTCACAGCGTATTAATAACTGATGACAAGAGGCGGATGTTATAAGCAGCATTCCCGCGGGCCGGACACGATTGCATCGGCGCATGGGAGCGTGATGATCGGTAGGAAAGGCCTTGTTTCCCGGGGTTTGCATTTTCGCACAATATGCATAACCGACTTTTAGCTTTGAGCAATATTTTGGAATCATAAAAGGAATCAGACAACACCGCAGAAGACGTCACTACATCATTTTTTTCTTCAGTATTTGGAAAAGAGCGAGTTCGTATTGAGATTTTGTGGTACAGATGAACAATCACTGAGAGATGAGAAGAAAGTGAAATGATGATAGCCAGAAGGAAAGATGTAAATTATGAGCATTCAGGAAGTAATATATCGAAGGATAGACGGCCGCACAATGTCAAACGAAACACCACAGACCAGAAAATGCCCATTGGCGTGAAAAAGATGATTTGCAATTTTTGAGATTTTGTCAGTTTTGAGAGCGGGGTTGTGGAGAAGAACTGATGGAAAATGGATGTCTCTTTTATACGTTTATAACTTAGTACATGCGCGGGTATGCAACTAAAGATGCACAATCTAACGTAGATTATGGTGATATGGAAAATAGTATATATCTTGATCGCGTTTATTCGACTCCTAATATGGGTTACAAAAACCACTTGACTGCACATGTAAGACTGTTTGAAAACTCAGTGATGTATCCGGGGAAAAGTGTTCATTATACGGTCAATGGTCCAGATTTGTGAAAAAATGTCCTTCCCAATGACCAGCGCCGGCTAGATTTCGCATTCCTTATGGCCGATGCCCCCTCTAAACCAACAAAACCACACACACAGATTTACATAACTGGTTCACATAATATTTTACTGTATTTAAAGGGGGTTTCTGTTTTGTTTCAGCTCTTGTCGTACGCTACCTGACACATCGCTTCATTGGTGACTACGATGCTAATCTAGGTATTACACAAATATCTACAATTTAGTTTCAAACCTGTCATAATAAAAAGGGTCGAACTATTTTGGGGGGAGGGTGAACAAGGACGCCTAGGCCTATATAAAATATTGTCACAATGACATAAAAAGTAATCTATAAATTATATCGCAAATATCTGATCCACAAAAGCTTGGTGAGCAAACATGATACAGATGACAAGTTTGACATCGCCATTAAAACGACTGAGGTTGTTCTTTTCAGAATCTATGTACACCCAATCAGCTAAGATAGACGACCAGTACATCAACATTAACTTGGTTGACACTGCCGGAGAATTCGTAAGTTATACACAACGAAATTACGCACTTCATGAATATTGATTAGGCACAGATTGAGGAAAGGTATTCATTTAATATCTGTCTGTCTGCATCAGATGGCAAGTTGCCCTAAAGTCTACTTTATACAAGCCAACAATGGCTGCTATCGGCCATATTTTGTTGTTTCCCCTTTGTCTAGACAACCATGAATATTATTTTTTCATAACATGGAATTTGCGTCGGGGTGATGTAAATTCAATTTATGGGTTTTTGCCCTTCACCGACGTATTTTATTATAAACACTGTACACTCATGTTGTCCCGAGAGATTGTTTGGAAAAAATTACTCGGGTGGGACTCGAACCCACGACCTCCTGCTTTCTATAGTGCAGAAAGCACGAGAAAGCGGGAGGTCGTGGGTTCCCCATAAATTGAATGAATACTATTTATTCAATTATTTTCCGTAAACCAAATCCACATGTTGGCCCAGGTGGGATTCGAACCTGGATCACAATGGAGAAAGTCGGGGGAGCTGACTCCCCTGACTTGAATACAGGGATCACTGCAAATAATTCCACAGGACGTCTTGACAGAATTGGAATAATATTTAAAAACTTGCTACATTAACTGTCAAGCGTCCCCAATTGGTGACTTCAGACTTCGATCGCAATACGTAAATAGAAAAATTCATTTAATCAACTCCTTTCCTATTTTTTCTCTTGGCGAAAATCTGCAGGACTTTGAAAGTCCAGCGAGGCAGGAACAGATCCGTACCTCAGACGGACTGGTGCTAGTCTACTCTTTAGTCGACAGGGAGAGTTTCGACTATATCTCGTACATCCAGCGATTCCTTTCCAGGGTGCCTGGACGAGAAGCCGAACGAATCCCAGCTATCGTCATCGCCAACAAGTCCGACCTGTGCCACCTGCGAACCGTGCCAGCAGCGGAAGGCGCGGACCTGGCTAAGGAGCTAGGGTGCCCTTACTACGAACTGTCTGCAAGCGAGGGCTACATCGATATCGGAGATGCCCTCCATGACCTGTGCCGGGAGATTTACCGGGCCGAGAAGCGAGCGAAGGTCAAGAAGATCTCGGCCAGGCTACAACTGAGACAAACCATCAAGAATTTCACCGACCGCCATATTTACAGGTCCAGGACGAACACTTTGTAACGTCGGCGCGGTGCGGTACAGACGACAAACTCTGCTATGTGGATTGTGTAATTGATGTCGATATTTCCTTCAACGACTTACTTTTTCTACATGATGCGCGATCTCAACGATGCCGAATTGCTTCTTTATTAATATCCTTGCACATGCGGCGGGATAAACCATGACTTATGGTGCCAGTTGTCTGTCTGCATATTATGAAATTTTAGCCTAGTAGATGGCGAAATCAAACTACCATAATGTCATGAGTTAAAACAGCCTCACAGTTGCGACTTTAATAAGTTCCCATCATTTTATTGTTAACTTTGAGGTGGAATGTATGGGTTTTGTCGTGGTCCTCAAAGCCGAACGCGCCAAGCAGAAGATAGACGTCGAAGGCGTCATCTCCGTGAAAGAGAAGCAGCTCCATCTGACCAGCTGTTCTCACGTGCACTCTGTGGATGCAGTTGAGCGTCAAGAATAGGTCTCTTCTCGCATCAAAGAACTCATGTCCGTAATTGAAGCTAGCCATCATCGTTTCGAGCGGCGTCCTTAACTATGTATTAGTGGTGTGACCGTCCAAATAAATGTGAACAGAGACACGCTACCCAGCTCTCTCCACCAGATGCCGTGTTTTACAGATTATAGGGCATCTACTGATTCACATGCACAATGTATAAAGCCGGCGCGTGAAACTGTGGGGATTTCTCAAACCCTTCGGCTTCGCGTAATTGTATGTCCCCAGATTTGGCAAGATCTTGGACACTGTTTTTGTTTTTGTTTTAACCAAGAGCTAGAGCCAAGTTTATTTATTTACGTATTTAAGGCTTCAGATTGGCAGTGGGACTGGGGAATAGCTGGAGACGAAGCAGAAGCCCAAGCCGAAGGCAGCGTTTGAGAAATGCCAAATGACGTCACACGTCCGTACTAATAATCTGAACATTTTGCCATTGGACTCTCTTCCTAAAATAGCCGCGTCAATATGGCTGCTTTCAAAAACTGGTGGCTTTATGTGTGATGTTGATCTTTAATTAACCACGTTCCACCAACCGCCCATTTGTATAGCAAAAATACAGTGGTTACTGTGGCCATCGCTGCAGCTTTGAAGATGCTGAGAATCACTACCAAACGCTGTCGAAACTAGGACGACCGTCGCGTCTGATGTCAGTGGCTAACCGAGAAGAGAATACTTTTCTGAAGAACTACACCATAGATGTCACAGGAGGCAGCCCTTTTCCATGTGGATGGGTCTAAATGACCGAGAATTGCAGATAAACCTCGTCTGGATCGACGAAAGCGAAGCTGTCGACGACAACATAGAGCAGGGTGAGACAAACCACGGCCGGCGTGAACAGCGTGGTGCAGCTGTAGCACGGAGAGGAGCGGAATGATTTCGACTGTGGACACTCGCGTTTGAGTGTAAAATGCCAGGCAAGTTTTCAACCCAAGATCAAGAACGCATATTTAGAGAAAAAAAGGCGTTGAACTCAGACACTAGCGTCTGACAATGATAATGACAGCTTAACCACTCGGTCCGGCCGTGGAATACCCTCTATACATGTACAAGAGTAGACGGACAATTTGACAACTGAAATACGGAAAATGTAGTATAACTACAATTCTGCAAGCCGAGCATATTCAGAAACATAGGCCTATAGGCCTATGGATAGACATTTGAAGGGATTTCTTATACAACCTTTCTCAAAATCAACTAGGGATTACAAGCGTCAAGTGATTATAACATATACATGCTTCGAGAGCACTGAAGGCACCCATTATCATAATGGATTTACCACACAAATAATCTCTCACTGGTCTGGGGAAGAACACAGGATTTTATCCACATTTCGGATAATTCGCTTCGATTATCTATTGGTAGAAACACGTTCAAAAGCCCAGTTACCAAACTCATTACTGAAGACGACATCGCGATCAAAAACACCATAAGCGTTCTGATCTCGGGCGACTACACAATAATCCAGGCCATAGGGTTCTCTGTGTAGTGAAACTGTCTGATTGGAAGAAATCGGTCAGATATGATGGGCAGGAAAATGAGACAGCGACAGGCAGAATCAGACTACAGATCGATGGCGCGGCGCAGGTGTAAGCCTTAATTGCCAGCCAGACACATTTGCGTCTTTTCGCGTTTAGAGATTTACAGAGCGAGAGGCTTAGCCAGGGGATTAATGTGTTCGGGATGTCAAATTGTACAATCATGAGAGATTACTTCAAAGGTCGATGCTGGGGATGTCCAGAGATGTACCTGTCAAGAGCCCCTCCCCCGAAATCATTGTGATACATGTAACTGACTGCATCGATCATAAAAGAAAGTTTAACCATGTGCGATATGAACAATTGTTATACATCTGCCCAAACTGAGCATTAAGATGACTCCCATAAGTGCGTTTTCGGCCTGCGAGTAGGGCCGTGTCCGAATTGGGCGTCTAGAGCTACGGCTACGTAGTTGTAATGGACGAACACCTAGACAATAGCCCTACACAAGCGATTCGGACGCAGCCTAAGCTATAGGCCTAAAACACAACAGACACGAAACGGACATTAAAACGAACTTAAGGAAAGCCGGCTTTATCCGCATAGACTATACTTCTGGATGCACGAAAGAAATTTATGTGAAATCTCAAGTATAACTTTAATTTATGGACACAGGCCAACAGGCTTCAAATATCTAAAGTAATCTAAACACGTTGTCATCATCTAAATAACAGGTGTCATATCATAAAGGCACGGATCGATGCTCATTTAAAAACGTAATTGGCTGGTGTGAACGGAGATAAATCTGTCATGGTAACCAGAAATCATCTTCTTCACTAGGCAACCGTTGTCATAGTAACATCCTCGACCAGTTTATTTTACGTATTTTGATGATGCCGAGACGTCTTGCTTGTCCAGGGTATCTCGAGGTAGCCTAATGAGGGCTGCTTCACTCCCTTTGGCAGGAAACGGAAAGCCCACTTCCACTCCGGAATAAATGCTGATTACAACCTCCGGGCAATAGACACAAGTTTGGGCTTCTCTCTAGCTCTGAGCGGAAACCAACATTTACCAGCCACAGAATCTATAAAACAACTTGCACAATTCCCCTAGCAATTATAACATGTACAAACCCCTCGTCATTCGTGATGTCGGAAATGGTTAGTGGGCTGGAGAGGACCCTTGAGGGCGGTACAGCCAGCCGCCCAGACGCCTGCTTCTTTACTTAATACAAAAAACTCCCTCTGAAAATTGAGGAGGGGAAGACGAGGGGAAACATATTACGTCCTGTCAGAGAAGATGTTGGAATGATAAAAAGCCCCTAGAGAGGAAATTACGAGCACCTTTAAGGAACTTGAATCTTGAAAGCAATCAGACAAAATAAATGTCAGCATTCGTTACGCTAGATCGTATAATGTAAGCGTCTCCTAGAATGTTCCGTTTGTAAAGTGTCAGAACCCTTAAAATGACAGAAATAAATGGGGCACTTTAAACGCAACTGCTTAGCATAAATATTCAATGGAATTTCCTGAATTACAGAATAGTAAAAAAAATAGTACAAATATTAGCTTCGCATTATCTACATGAATCAACACAGAAAAATATTTTGGAGTAAAATGTAATATTTGTTAAAGTTATTGTCTTCGGTTTCTATTAGAAATGATAGAAACTAACCAATCTTGCTAACGAGCGCATTTTCACGAAAGACATCTTATCCAGTCGGTACCACGGAAACAATTTCTGAAAGTGGCGAGTAATACACAGATGAATAGGTGTTTGCGAAACGCACGATTCTGAAGTCCGACCATCGTATTGAGGAACTTTGTAAAATACAAATAACAATCACAGGTAAATTCATGTTAAAAAAATTAAGAGGTTTTATGAAAACGAGTATGTACAATTGTACATGTACACAGAGGACCATGTTTCGTGGGTGTGAGTTTTGCATCGGTTTCATCATTTGTATATTAAAGACCGGCACATGTGAATCGCTTGTACTCCTCCATCGTTAATTAACTCTAACTTTCTAGGCATTTTTACTAGGAGGCTTCCTCAACCTGTCAAAATCCAACACTGTGCAGTATACCGATGGCACATTCTTTAGACTTGGACTAATTGGGGCATCATAGCTCCATGTAAAGTAATGGTGCCAAGGCTCTACAGTACTGAACCCATCAAAACTTGACAAAACCTGCTGTTGGAGTTTGCAAGGCTTGGGGTAGTTAGGGTTAAGGTATTTTTGCAATCATGTACATAGTAAAATGCTACCGAATTTAGTGAAATGACGACGTTTCTAATTCTCAATGGAACAAGCTTTCGTCGTCCCAACGAAAATACTTTAGGATAAACAAGGATACCAGTTTCTATAGATACAATATCATGTGACTCACCAGCCGATAAATCACAATAGATTGCATATGATGCACGATATGAGGAAGAGGGAACCCCCCGCCCCCCCCCCCCCCCCCCCCTCTTTTGTGTTGGTCATTGTGTTCCCGGAATCTCAGGAATTATTTTCAGATGTCTGGCTGGGGGGGTGTGTTATGTAACAATATTCTGGATACTGTATGGGGTATAGGGACAAAAAAAGGGGGGGGGGGGGGTACCCTCTGCCCCATATCGTGCTGGGTATATTAATAGATTGGTACCAGGCTGTAATAAGTACCAACTGTGCAAGTCTGGGAACGAGACTGCATGTAACTCGAGCTTTACTTTTTGGAATATTTTTAAATGTAATGTCCACTGATAGTTTCATTTCGTAATTATGAATTCAAGAGATTTTAAAGCCTAATTGAGCCTTTACATTTTTTTAGAAAAAAGAGGCACGAACTTGACAAAAACAATGTTTTTGTTTTTTTAACCCTCGCCATTTTTATTTTCTTTAGTTTCACCCATACAAAGGGGAAACATTTAGTACACTTTCTTCCTTATTTTGTAAGCGTTAATATTTTACACGGTAGTAAAAACTTTCAAATGTAACAAGACAGGAAAGGAACAAAAATGTAATTACTATTTTAGCCATGAGTAAGGGCATGTTGATGAAACAAAGAAAAAGTTACGAGGACAGCAGAATGTATCCAATACACATCAACATGCAATAGACTTGCGTCATGAGTCCTTGCAAGTTAACGCGATAAGGACTTGGTATCATAACACTTTATACCTGCGAGGGTTGGAGTTTTGCAAGGACCTGGTCAAGTCTATTCATAAACTCTCCAAAATGTACAGAACCGAGAATACAAGATTTATACAGTGTATATTCACGAAGACCACAACGTAAATGTAGAGGCATATTTGATAATCAGTAAATGAAATTTTAACTAAATTCTTTGTTTGGGACTGTTCTGGCTACCCTATTTTCAAACCAGCACTACATATGGGAAAATTACAAACCATGATTTTTTGATAAATGATAATTTTTGTTCTAAGGGGAAATAATAAATCTGAACAAATTGCAATTGCTATTACAAACAGTGATACAAGTACATGTACCTGTAAATTCAAATGACAGAAAAATCCGACAAAAATGTTTGGCGTTGAAAAGCATTAAACGACAACCAAATCTGATACATCATTAATGGGAACAAATAACTGAAAACACATTGGCAATTTTGTTTGCAGAATTCTGGGTACGTTTGGAAAGCTGACCATGTCATTTAAGAACGTTGGGTTATCTTTGATGGCTAGTCTTCTAATTATCGTATAATGGGGGACCTTCGTTACGCTCCGGCAATGTCGGTAATCATTAAATATCATCTGGAGGGTGCTCATTTCTTGTCAGAAGCTTGTTGTCATGGCAATCAGATATGATAGTAATTAGCATAAGCCATTAACTGGCATACGGGTGGCTTCGATATTCGTAAAATAGAAAATAAAAACATGGGCGACTGTTACAATGATAGGAGCTGGCATTGTGTAGACTTCCATCACGCAACCACTTTTCGGTAAATATTAATGTTGGCTACTAAAGTGCACATTAAAATCATACATTATGTATTTCAACTACAGGGAATATATTTCAGTTCATTGCTTTGTATGGGAAACAATGAACACCCACAGAGTCCATTTGTTGGTAATAAATTTAGCATAATCTGAAGGTATCAAAATTGATCGCAAACTTTAAAAACTTGCCAAATGTTCTCTATGTTAGTCTTCAAATTACTTCAAACAATTTTACTTTGGACATTTTGACCGTTATCTCAATATTCCAGAGCCAATACCTGCCGTGTGTAGGACTTGAATCAAGTAGAAAATAAATTTATTGACGAGGTTTTTAGAAGAACTCTCTTAAATTCCACAATAGCAGAATAGGCTGGGTTCAAGGTAGCAAAAAAGACATGTATCTTTTTATTTGAAATGATTATTTTTGTGCAATCGACATGATTCCAGAATGCAAATAGAATATCTGTATTTCTTGAATATAAATCTTTAATCAAAGGTGATAACTTATACTTCTATAGGTATATAATGAACATGTTCAAGTAGATAGCTTCTGAGGGTTCGTCCATTTTGGCATTAAAGATGTTAAAGATGCTGTATCATAAATCATTGTTACAACAATGACCCTGAAACTCAAGCAGCTTACATCTAACCTACCAGGTGACTCTCTTTCATTTATATTGTACGAGTTGAGTTCACTGTACATAAGGGATGAACCCACCCATAACAAATAAAGAAAAAAATGCGAGAAGGCTTTGCATGGAACAGAGGGGTTGTAGTCATTCCTTAACAAAAAGCTCTTAATGATATTCACCAGCATTAACAGATCATGTAACTTTCAATGCATGACTGATTTAGATTACTACAGATTGACTGTAATTCATTTTATCAGTTTATTGAGACTGATAGTGATTGACCAAGACTGAATTAAATTGATTTTGATTCACAGCATCTGTATGGTACCCATCAAGGATGACTCGCAGTCATCATCAAATTGCCCGAGGTTATTGTCTGTGTAGCGAACTGGTCAAGACTAGATTCTTTCTGCCCAGAGATATCTTGGAGGGTTTTAGAGTGATCAGAAAGACTTAACGACCAAGCGTAATAAAATATATGAGTGCTGGATCCTGGACAAGTATGGACCAAATCATTTTTACTGTCATGAGAATTATTCTAATTCAATTATATCATCATGCATGCATGCCTGTGAACCTGTCAGTACCTGCAAATCATTGTTTAACCCAATGAATAATATTATATAAAAAAATCCTGGATAATGGATATCTTGTGATTAATTCTTTCTGAATGATATGGGAATACTGTATATAATGTTCAGATATTCATGAAATCGTTATATTGAGATGTCCATGGAATAAAGGAGGAATTAACTAATGGAGATGCACAGTGCGTCAGTGTTTGCTTCTTATTGTACAGAAATTAGGAAAAGGTACATTCAAGAAAAGACATTTCTCAGTTTTTAAAGGAAAAGGTTTGGGTTGGATCCAAGATCACATACATTCTCATGCCATAGGAGACAAATTATTTACAAACTAAAAAATAAAAATATTGCAGGTGTTGCAGAAGGCTAAAACAGTACATGTACTTAGTACCCCACAAAATGCAAAGTTACAAAATTACAAACATAATTTGACTTATTTTGAAAGAAAAAAACCAAGACTTTGAAATTGTTTTATTTGTGATGGAATCGGTCGAGTTTAAGGCATCATGCTTGGAATTTCATGATCTGATACATGTTTTTTTTTCAGAATGGTAATATTTGATATAAAATTTGAAATGATGGCAAAAATTTCAAATCCTAAATTGCATGATCACTTGCAAATATTTTTATTTACTGTGATTATTCTAAAAGAGGAATAGGGCAGGGTTGGAAGGTGGGAGATTAAATCACCTTTGGGGAAATTAAAATTGCAATGTTTAATCACAAATCAAGGAAATTTAAATTTCCCTGCATGTAATTGTTTTAGATTTATAATATTGGCAGAAGGAGCCCAAAACCATTTTTATGGTACAATTGATTAGTAACACACTGTTGAAAATGGTTTCATCAATTCAAAAGATTTCTAACTCTCGGACAAATTTTCTGAAATCCCAAATTTTATGATTCAGAAAGTGAGAAAAAGAAAAACGGCTGCAAGAAATGTCTGCCAAAGGAATGTAAGCATAATTCTATTTGGTAGTATAACCAGTAAATGTCACTCACTGCACTGTAATGGCCCCAACTCCTAATAGGCCTGGCTTTATGATTAATGTTCATTCCCAAGATCAGATACTTGCGATGCCAGAAGTTAGTAAAAATTGATATGAACAATTGTTATACATCTGCCCAAACTGAGCATTAAGATGACTCCCATAAGTGCGTTTTCGGCCTGCGAGTAGGGCCGTGTCCGAATTGGGCGTCTAGAGCTACGGCTACGTAGTTGTAATGGACGAACACCTAGACAATAGCCCTACACAAGCGATTCGGACGCAGCCTAAGCTATAGGCCTAAAACACAACAGACACGAAACGGACATTAAAACGAACTTAAGGAAAGCCGGCTTTATCCGCATAGACTATACTTCTGGATGCACGAAAGAAATTTATGTGAAATCTCAAGTATAACTTTAATTTATGGACACAGGCCAACAGGCTTCAAATATCTAAAGTAATCTAAACACGTTGTCATCATCTAAATAACAGGTGTCATATCATAAAGGCACGGATCGATGCTCATTTAAAAACGTAATTGGCTGGTGTGAACGGAGATAAATCTGTCATGGTAACCAGAAATCATCTTCTTCACTAGGCAACCGTTGTCATAGTAACATCCTCGACCAGTTTATTTTACGTATTTTGATGATGCCGAGACGTCTTGCTTGTCCAGGGTATCTCGAGGTAGCCTAATGAGGGCTGCTTCACTCCCTTTGGCAGGAAACGGAAAGCCCACTTCCACTCCGGAATAAATGCTGATTACAACCTCCGGGCAATAGACACAAGTTTGGGCTTCTCTCTAGCTCTGAGCGGAAACCAACATTTACCAGCCACAGAATCTATAAAACAACTTGCACAATTCCCCTAGCAATTATAACATGTACAAACCCCTCGTCATTCGTGATGTCGGAAATGGTTAGTGGGCTGGAGAGGACCCTTGAGGGCGGTACAGCCAGCCGCCCAGACGCCTGCTTCTTTACTTAATACAAAAAACTCCCTCTGAAAATTGAGGAGGGGAAGACGAGGGGAAACATATTACGTCCTGTCAGAGAAGATGTTGGAATGATAAAAAGCCCCTAGAGAGGAAATTACGAGCACCTTTAAGGAACTTGAATCTTGAAAGCAATCAGACAAAATAAATGTCAGCATTCGTTACGCTAGATCGTATAATGTAAGCGTCTCCTAGAATGTTCCGTTTGTAAAGTGTCAGAACCCTTAAAATGACAGAAATAAATGGGGCACTTTAAACGCAACTGCTTAGCATAAATATTCAATGGAATTTCCTGAATTACAGAATAGTAAAAAAAATAGTACAAATATTAGCTTCGCATTATCTACATGAATCAACACAGAAAAATATTTTGGAGTAAAATGTAATATTTGTTAAAGTTATTGTCTTCGGTTTCTATTAGAAATGATAGAAACTAACCAATCTTGCTAACGAGCGCATTTTCACGAAAGACATCTTATCCAGTCGGTACCACGGAAACAATTTCTGAAAGTGGCGAGTAATACACAGATGAATAGGTGTTTGCGAAACGCACGATTCTGAAGTCCGACCATCGTATTGAGGAACTTTGTAAAATACAAATAACAATCACAGGTAAATTCATGTTAAAAAAATTAAGAGGTTTTATGAAAACGAGTATGTACAATTGTACATGTACACAGAGGACCATGTTTCGTGGGTGTGAGTTTTGCATCGGTTTCATCATTTGTATATTAAAGACCGGCACATGTGAATCGCTTGTACTCCTCCATCGTTAATTAACTCTAACTTTCTAGGCATTTTTACTAGGAGGCTTCCTCAACCTGTCAAAATCCAACACTGTGCAGTATACCGATGGCACATTCTTTAGACTTGGACTAATTGGGGCATCATAGCTCCATGTAAAGTAATGGTGCCAAGGCTCTACAGTACTGAACCCATCAAAACTTGACAAAACCTGCTGTTGGAGTTTGCAAGGCTTGGGGTAGTTAGGGTTAAGGTATTTTTGCAATCATGTACATAGTAAAATGCTACCGAATTTAGTGAAATGACGACGTTTCTAATTCTCAATGGAACAAGCTTTCGTCGTCCCAACGAAAATACTTTAGGATAAACAAGGATACCAGTTTCTATAGATACAATATCATGTGACTCACCAGCCGATAAATCACAATAGATTGCATATGATGCACGATATGAGGAAGAGGGAACCCCCCGCCCCCCCCCCCCCCCCCCCCCCCCCCTCTTTTGTGTTGGTCATTGTGTTCCCGGAATCTCAGGAATTATTTTCAGATGTCTGGCTGGGGGGGTGTGTTATGTAACAATATTCTGGATACTGTATGGGGTATAGGGACAAAAAAAGGGGGGGGGGGGGGTACCCTCTGCCCCATATCGTGCTGGGTATATTAATAGATTGGTACCAGGCTGTAATAAGTACCAACTGTGCAAGTCTGGGAACGAGACTGCATGTAACTCGAGCTTTACTTTTTGGAATATTTTTAAATGTAATGTCCACTGATAGTTTCATTTCGTAATTATGAATTCAAGAGATTTTAAAGCCTAATTGAGCCTTTACATTTTTTTAGAAAAAAGAGGCACGAACTTGACAAAAACAATGTTTTTGTTTTTTTAACCCTCGCCATTTTTATTTTCTTTAGTTTCACCCATACAAAGGGGAAACATTTAGTACACTTTCTTCCTTATTTTGTAAGCGTTAATATTTTACACGGTAGTAAA
Organism: Hippasteria phrygiana; assembly: GCA_037893225.1. Taxonomy (NCBI): domain Eukaryota; kingdom Metazoa; phylum Echinodermata; class Asteroidea; order Valvatida; family Goniasteridae; genus Hippasteria; species Hippasteria phrygiana. The sequence goes on from JAZGUH010000082.1 coordinate 577,261, forward strand.
AACTTTCAAATGTAACAAGACAGGAAAGGAACAAAAATGTAATTACTATTTTAGCCATGAGTAAGGGCATGTTGATGAAACAAAGAAAAAGTTACGAGGACAGCAGAATGTATCCAATACACATCAACATGCAATAGACTTGCGTCATGAGTCCTTGCAAGTTAACGCGATAAGGACTTGGTATCATAACACTTTATACCTGCGAGGGTTGGAGTTTTGCAAGGACCTGGTCAAGTCTATTCATAAACTCTCCAAAATGTACAGAACCGAGAATACAAGATTTATACAGTGTATATTCACGAAGACCACAACGTAAATGTAGAGGCATATTTGATAATCAGTAAATGAAATTTTAACTAAATTCTTTGTTTGGGACTGTTCTGGCTACCCTATTTTCAAACCAGCACTACATATGGGAAAATTACAAACCATGATTTTTTGATAAATGATAATTTTTGTTCTAAGGGGAAATAATAAATCTGAACAAATTGCAATTGCTATTACAAACAGTGATACAAGTACATGTACCTGTAAATTCAAATGACAGAAAAATCCGACAAAAATGTTTGGCGTTGAAAAGCATTAAACGACAACCAAATCTGATACATCATTAATGGGAACAAATAACTGAAAACACATTGGCAATTTTGTTTGCAGAATTCTGGGTACGTTTGGAAAGCTGACCATGTCATTTAAGAACGTTGGGTTATCTTTGATGGCTAGTCTTCTAATTATCGTATAATGGGGGACCTTCGTTACGCTCCGGCAATGTCGGTAATCATTAAATATCATCTGGAGGGTGCTCATTTCTTGTCAGAAGCTTGTTGTCATGGCAATCAGATATGATAGTAATTAGCATAAGCCATTAACTGGCATACGGGTGGCTTCGATATTCGTAAAATAGAAAATAAAAACATGGGCGACTGTTACAATGATAGGAGCTGGCATTGTGTAGACTTCCATCACGCAACCACTTTTCGGTAAATATTAATGTTGGCTACTAAAGTGCACATTAAAATCATACATTATGTATTTCAACTACAGGGAATATATTTCAGTTCATTGCTTTGTATGGGAAACAATGAACACCCACAGAGTCCATTTGTTGGTAATAAATTTAGCATAATCTGAAGGTATCAAAATTGATCGCAAACTTTAAAAACTTGCCAAATGTTCTCTATGTTAGTCTTCAAATTACTTCAAACAATTTTACTTTGGACATTTTGACCGTTATCTCAATATTCCAGAGCCAATACCTGCCGTGTGTAGGACTTGAATCAAGTAGAAAATAAATTTATTGACGAGGTTTTTAGAAGAACTCTCTTAAATTCCACAATAGCAGAATAGGCTGGGTTCAAGGTAGCAAAAAAGACATGTATCTTTTTATTTGAAATGATTATTTTTGTGCAATCGACATGATTCCAGAATGCAAATAGAATATCTGTATTTCTTGAATATAAATCTTTAATCAAAGGTGATAACTTATACTTCTATAGGTATATAATGAACATGTTCAAGTAGATAGCTTCTGAGGGTTCGTCCATTTTGGCATTAAAGATGTTAAAGATGCTGTATCATAAATCATTGTTACAACAATGACCCTGAAACTCAAGCAGCTTACATCTAACCTACCAGGTGACTCTCTTTCATTTATATTGTACGAGTTGAGTTCACTGTACATAAGGGATGAACCCACCCATAACAAATAAAGAAAAAAATGCGAGAAGGCTTTGCATGGAACAGAGGGGTTGTAGTCATTCCTTAACAAAAAGCTCTTAATGATATTCACCAGCATTAACAGATCATGTAACTTTCAATGCATGACTGATTTAGATTACTACAGATTGACTGTAATTCATTTTATCAGTTTATTGAGACTGATAGTGATTGACCAAGACTGAATTAAATTGATTTTGATTCACAGCATCTGTATGGTACCCATCAAGGATGACTCGCAGTCATCATCAAATTGCCCGAGGTTATTGTCTGTGTAGCGAACTGGTCAAGACTAGATTCTTTCTGCCCAGAGATATCTTGGAGGGTTTTAGAGTGATCAGAAAGACTTAACGACCAAGCGTAATAAAATATATGAGTGCTGGATCCTGGACAAGTATGGACCAAATCATTTTTACTGTCATGAGAATTATTCTAATTCAATTATATCATCATGCATGCATGCCTGTGAACCTGTCAGTACCTGCAAATCATTGTTTAACCCAATGAATAATATTATATAAAAAAATCCTGGATAATGGATATCTTGTGATTAATTCTTTCTGAATGATATGGGAATACTGTATATAATGTTCAGATATTCATGAAATCGTTATATTGAGATGTCCATGGAATAAAGGAGGAATTAACTAATGGAGATGCACAGTGCGTCAGTGTTTGCTTCTTATTGTACAGAAATTAGGAAAAGGTACATTCAAGAAAAGACATTTCTCAGTTTTTAAAGGAAAAGGTTTGGGTTGGATCCACGATCACATACATTCTCATGCCATAGGAGACAAATTATTTACAAACTAAAAAATAAAAATATTGCAGGTGTTGCAGAAGGCTAAAACAGTACATGTACTTAGTACCCCACAAAATGCAAAGTTACAAAATTACAAACATAATTTGACTTATTTTGAAAGAAAAAAACCAAGACTTTGAAATTGTTTTATTTGTGATGGAATCGGTCGAGTTTAAGGCATCATGCTTGGAATTTCATGATCTGATACATGTTTTTTTTTCAGAATGGTAATATTTGATATAAAATTTGAAATGATGGCAAAAATTTCAAATCCTAAATTGCATGATCACTTGCAAATATTTTTATTTACTGTGATTATTCTAAAAGAGGAATAGGGCAGGGTTGGAAGGTGGGAGATTAAATCACCTTTGGGGAAATTAAAATTGCAATGTTTAATCACAAATCAAGGAAATTTAAATTTCCCTGCATGTAATTGTTTTAGATTTATAATATTGGCAGAAGGAGCCCAAAACCATTTTTATGGTACAATTGATTAGTAACACACTGTTGAAAATGGTTTCATCAATTCAAAAGATTTCTAACTCTCGGACAAATTTTCTGAAATCCCAAATTTTATGATTCAGAAAGTGAGAAAAAGAAAAACGGCTGCAAGAAATGTCTGCCAAAGGAATGTAAGCATAATTCTATTTGGTAGTATAACCAGTAAATGTCACTCACTGCACTGTAATGGCCCCAACTCCTAATAGGCCTGGCTTTATGATTAATGTTCATTCCCAAGATCAGATACTTGCGATGCCAGAAGTTAGTAAAAATTATGGTGTCACGACAGTCAACAGGACAATATGCATGTGTCCTTCGCAGTAGTAAAAAAAATTATAAAATTGCTTATGAGAATGCTTGGCATATTTCAATGTAAAATAGCCAATTTAAAAAGAATACACACACGGTTAGGTGTGATTATTTGTACTCAACTACAAAATGCTTGTTTAGCAAAATCTAAGGATTTAACAAAACAGAATCAGAACTAGAATTTCCGCTTTGGTTGTGAAACCCACTCTAAAATTTGTACTGCTGGGGTAAGTTTAATGTTAAACTGCAAACAAAAATCATCCAAGTAAGCATTCATGTGATGATGGCTTATCAAAAACCCCTCTGCATGATGATTTTCTTGCCTTTGCAAGAAGTTCACATTTAGATGAAATCTGACTCACACTTGTCTGAAGAGTCTACACTGCCCCGTCCTTCGGGTACAGCTGGCAGGAGACAGCGTAGCTGGGGGGGGGGGGGAAGCTTTGGCAGAATGAGATGAGTGGGGACATTCTGTGGATCATCTGAAGAGACGAGTAAAGTCCCTCATGGCATAGGTGACTGTCACGACATCTTCAGCACTGGACATGAGACAGGAAAGAGATAATAACAATTACAGATCAAGACCACACCTGTAAAGTCTTAATAAATGTGCATCGCTACTTTTCAGAATGAGAGTGACAAATTCCCCGTTTTCCTCCCACAATAATAAAAGTACGATCTTGAAGTTTGCCTATCCGACTTATTCACTGCTGATGGTTTTTTAAGATACTGTCCCATCGGGAGGACATGTCCTGGGGGAGGCATCCTTATTTAAACACGCAGTATTCTTAACGGCTCCACTGTTTCTTGAGGTACTCATATAAACACCCCATCAGCTAAATCTGATAATCACCTCATTCCTTATTTGTGATTATCAAAGGCTCTTTTGTCATAGAATAATTTATTACCGAAAAAAGAGTTAATGAGTTTGCTACTTTATTTTGGACCTGATGTTTATTCTACTGTTCAAAAAATTGTGATTTCATTTAAAACCTGAAGCCAAGCACTAAATACAGTACACCTCAGAAACAACAGCGATACCGTTAACAATACCGTCTATATAATAGGGATGTCTTTACTCAGCAACAACAGCGATACCGTTAACAATCCCGTCTATATAATAAGGATATGCCCTCCCTTACTTAAATTATCTAAAGTGTCAAGTGCAAGGGTCATGTGACACGAGGCAATTTCCAGGCAATCAGCTGCAGGCAATCTCTAAGAAGAAAAAACATCCACACTTCAAATTTCACTTTATTTTCTTAGAAATGCCAATATACCGTCAGGAAAATGTATGTTTATATGCCACTCAAGCATTCCTTTAGCCTGCAGTGCTGTAAGTTGCCTCCAAAATTGCCTCGTGTGACAAGGCTTTAAAGCCCCGTTACTTGATGTAGCTTTCATGACAGCAGCTTTTTAAGATCAGGTCTGAAGGGGTTTGCATATCATCAGTCCAGAACTTAAAGACTCCTGAGAGGACTATAGCTTTTCTGATACACTGGAAGACCACATTTTCTATTTCAATCTATTTTTTAAACCATCTCCAATCCCCAAAGGGGGGATGTTTAACTCCCATTCTGAAAAGTATCGGTGCATAATAATTCCAACAAACATCGTCTTAGGACACACCTTGCCACTGCCTTGTGAAAGTCAGTGAGCTGTTTTTGCGTTGCGTTGATCCGTCCATCTTGCGTTTCGGCTGGGAGGGCCTTAAGGGCTGCTTCTAGCCAATCAGACACCATCTGCAAGCAAAATGTATAATTTCAGTCTATGTTTTAACAGTTTGGTGTGCTTAAAATTGTTCCAAATTGTACTTACTCCCCAACATTTGATCCTTTGTCATACAGAAAATCAATATAATGCTGCTATGGCAATAATCATGGTATTCAAATTAATATTTGTGATCTACAGCCAATGAAAGTTTAATGTCTAAAAAAAATAATGCATGAGACACAATCAATTCTTACAACTTGCAAATAAACTACAACCTTTAAAACGTGTTGACCTACTAAAATTAAATCTGCATTATTCTAACTTTGCACAGTAAAACAAAATCTATATTTTTCTCTCTTGCTATATTGTTATGGTAAATAATTCCACACTACGCATGAAAACCTTGACCCTAAAAGCACCTCCCTAAAAATTCAATTAATTTTCCTGCATTAAAAACTTAATTCCTGTTTTTTAACTGGAAAACACAGTCTGTCTAAAGGGAAAGTAATTCAATGATTTAAAAAAGGTTATAAACAAATATTTAGAGATCACATCATGAGGTTCTTGGTCTTACAAGCTAGTTGATACAATCTGAGAAATTCCTATTAAGAGAATAAGAACTATCAGTCAAAACTACAAATAATTTTTCAAAAATTTCCCTTCATATGAGCATTTCCTAATCAACTTTAAACTTACTTATTCCTGCTTCATCCTTTTGTTTGATAAATCTTGCAACTGCGAGTATTTTTTCCCTGAGATATTTATTTTTGCGACAACCAATGATCTCTTGTTCCACCGATATGAACACGTCCAATTCGCTTTACACGAAATTCACGACAAATAAAATACAAATGGTACATGTCCCTGGATGATTATCGAGGCATTCACAAAGGCTAATCCATGAAATTGAGTGGTCTTTTGATACAAGCTCCCAGTTGAAAAATGACACGAACAATGGCTCCTATAATACTGCTAACCATGTTTATATTCTGAGTTAGGAGGGCCCAACATCCTAGCTGATTCTTTCTCACAAGCTTATTTTCTAGTATAGCGGATTCTAACCGAACATCTTTTTTTTTCCTAGTTTAAATTAATTAGTTCTATAACAGATAGCTAGCAATTAATTAACAAAGGGAAAACACACATGAGCCTCAACAGAGAGGCCAATCAAAGTAACCAGAGGAAAAGTTACCACAATCAACAAGTGACCACTATGAACAGATGACCACGCTGTGAAGGGTTTCTCGTACAAGTAAATTAACCCTAGCGTCCTAGGCATTACTTTGGTATAAAAAACTGAGTACTACAGAATACTACTTAGTATTTTGTAGCACTGAGTCTCTCTGTGACTGATGAATGGGTGTGTAATGACAGCAGTCTAGATACTGTCAACTACAAAATACTACTTCTATGTAATACAGTTAAGTTACTGGGTAAATTATATTTGTATCAATAAATTGGATGGCTAAGATAAAAAAATGTATCATATCTGAAAACCAGTAATTCATACGGTGTTTCCGCCTTAGATAACAAACATTTCTCCTCTAAACCGAGCAACCTTAGTACTACATATTACTACGTACACTATTTGGGGTGAGTACCAAATACTAAAAATTACTACAAGCATTGCACACAAGTAGGTGAGAGTACTGCATACTACATTTTACTACTAGTAGTATTTTGTAGCTTTAGGTGATGTTAGGGCTAAAACATACAAGTAATGTATGCATTTTGTAAGTACCAAATCATTTAAAGTGATGCTAATGAATGTCTAGATTGACTCTGCACTGTTTCAATAAGATTAAGACAGAGCGAGGGCATACACAGACACTTTATTAACAACAGAGGGTGTACTTCACTCGCCACATTGCAAGAGTGGCCGAAATGCCAAGGTGCTTTGTTGGGACTGACCAAAAAATGGCCAGATAGGGCAGGTGGCCATTTCATCAAAGTGACTAAAGCAGCTAGTTTCACTGAAGGACCATTCCTCCAAATTGTCCTGGTACTGTACAAACATGAATTTTAAAATGAGCTTTGTCTTACCTCTCTGTTGACTTTGATGAGTTCAAAGAGGACTTCGGAGATGTCTGGCATCATGTAAGAGGGAAGATTGAAGACACAGGCAGTAATGATGCCCTTGATGATCGCTGCTCCGTGCTTCTCAAGTAGGGCAAGGACCAGGGTTTTTCTTGTTTCATAATCTTGGTTATCCTGTGAAATACAAAAAAAGATTGTTCCTTCCACTTGAAGAATCCTTTTTATTTTCATGGGAGCTAGTAAGCAATCGCACAAACATGCGAACAACGAAGCATTCAGCAAGAAACATCTAAAAACAAACAAGCAAGATAACCATCATCTCATAACTCACCCATTTTGTTACTGCACCCAGCGTCAACTCATGGAAGAACTTGCAGACAGATGCATTAGCTTCCCTGTGATCCAATGAGATTGCAGCCAACGCACACTCTACAATGGGCTCGACGGATGTGCACTGTAAAAATGCTACTGGACATCTTTGTAGTAACCTACAACCAAGACGGAAGAAGAAAATTGTCAAGTATATTGTAAAAGAGAAGCAGAAATGAAAGCGAAGTCAGTACATGGTGACATGATGAAAGTGCAAAATAAGAAAGACTGCTAATAAACAGTTTATGGCCGTAAAAGATTTATCCTGTGACTTTCTACAATCATTACGGCAACAACTTTAAAGCCCTAATATGTGACCTATGAAACCAAAAGTCAATTTTGTTGAGCTGATTATGTGATCAAAAAAAAAAACCCAATTAAATATCACATTTTTGCAGAGCTGAGACCAAGCACTAGGGCTGTCCCGAATATACCGAATATTTGAATACCTCGGAATATTCGGAAAAATATATATGCACGTAGATACGACTCAAATTTAGTAGAAAAGTTACGGAGCTTAGCAGTGTCAAATGCTGCATTTTTGTCGAAAGGTAACTTTTTTATGGCTAAAGGTTTTTGTTCCCGTCAGTAAATCCCTGCAAAAACGGAGGCTAGAGTTTGGTTTCTTGAAAAACTTGATCGGCGAGTATCAAATATTCGAATATTCGATCAAATCCAGTTTCTAATAATCCAATACTGAATTATTCGAAAATGAACAGCCCTACCAAGCACACGATTTTCGCTCAGCACGGGAAAGTTCTGCTTGGCAAAAACAGGTTACTTGACAAAATGTCATGAAATGTATATTTCTTTTGGTTGGTTTTCCACTAATTATGCCAAGTAAACAGTTCTGCTAAACAACTCCATGAAAATGGGTCTGGGTCACATTATGATTGCCATTCAATTTTACTTTATGGTTTGGGTCAGTCAAAAAAGTGACCCAAAAATTGAGGATCTAAAAATGAAGTTGTGTTCTGTGGAGAGGGATCGTGCTTTTTTGCATCGATGGCAAGAAAGCCTCTTTAAGTCCGGATGAGTTCAGGACGAGCCTATGGTTCCATCAATCCATGGCAATATAGCCTCTAAGTTACGATGATTTCAAGACATGACAGGGTTTGACAGCTGTACCTTGAGCAGAGTCTGAAGAAGTCATCTACTACGTCCGGGTGATTCCGCAGACCCTGTGGCTGCTGCAGAATCTGAAATGTCGGTACAATGAACGCCTAGACAACAAATAGATCAAAACAAAATGGCAGTTGAAAAACAATTTCAGAATTAAGAATCATACACTCGATTACAATACTGTTTTTGTCCAACCACCCAAAAAAACAAAAGACAGATATATACTCAACTCTATACAAATATTTCCAGCTATCACTGCAATAAAATTTTGCTACAACTAAAATGACACCACTATGCATAATGTCTTCCACTGCTCCAGATTGTTGTATTCAACACATATCATTACACCTACAATCCACATAACCAACACGTTCTTGCTGCTCCCATGGTATTTTTCTATAAGAGTTTCAAGATTAAACTATAGCTAAAGACGCTGACTTACCTTTAGCATTTCTATGATGCCAGGTATACAGCCAGGATCCGCCCCGTATTCATGGACTAAAATACTACCAAGGTACAGGAAACAGGAATGCTGATGTGCCTGGTATATCGTTACCATCTACAATAGGAAAACAAGCATTAAATTCCTTTAATCAATACAACTGAGACAAAAGTAAAGTGATACGTTAAAAAAACGACTGCACAAGTATTCTTTAAATTATCTATAGTTGGGCATTGTGCCACATTAATGTTTCTTATTTTGGTAGAACTTCAACATTTCCACAAATCATAACTTTGGTTTTTACTTATTCAAAAATAATTTGAAGAAATACAATGTGTTTTGTCTTAATCTTGAGTGTATATAAATGACTTCTGACTCATACCAGGCCTTAACAGCCGACACGATTCTGCACTCAGACTGGGACTTAGCCCTTGTGTCGAACTCAAGGTTTTGGACTACAAAAAGGTCCGCTGCCATACCAGAGACTTGAATTTAGTACAAGCGATTCACCAGTAGAGTTATTTCTTCAAGGCCAGTGCCTATCAAAAGTCACCAAAGACAATCAGTGCAGGTGTACCATTCTTTAGTTTACAACTTGCATCCGACTTGATAATTGAAAATGTGTCAAGTGACAGCAACTAAACAAGGCAGACTTGGTCTAGTGTTCTAATAAACTCCTAGAGAATAGTAGACCAACTGGTCTAGCTTTCTCTAGGAGATTGCTGGACCAACGGCTAGATTACTGGACTTGGTCCACTGGTCCAAATATCACTATATATATACTACTCAAAAAAATTAAAGATCAAACTTAATTATTCATTTTTTTTTAACCCCTCCAGTCAATTTGACTTTGAAACACCTGACTGAGCAATTGCATCATCTCACATTCGGTGGTGCCTAACCAAGCATGGACATGCGCTGCAGTGTACAATGAGTAAAATCAACTTCAGTACAAACCTGACTTTTTCAAAGGCAAATGTCAGATCCTTTCATTTTTTTGAGTAGTATATATAATAAAAAAATAATAATAAAAAATGTAAAAAACAGTAGCCAATTGCATAGAACTTCTCAGCAAAATTTTTTGCTAAGTACTGGTTACCAGCCAAACAGGCTACCAGCCAAAATTGCAACGCTGTTCTCGGCTGATTCCGACTTTTACTGATTTTTGCTGAGCGATTTTTTGACCTCAGCATCTCAATCAAACTAGGCCCAACAAGCCAGTTCGTTATCTCAAAGGTCAAAGGTTATTTTGTGATAAAATTGCTGACGTAATGTCACACCATGTTAATACACGAACGCCCATTCTGATTGAATTTACCACACGTGCGCGTTGTGCGACCACCTTTTGCATTCACACGCGTGCGTTAGGTCACGTGGGTCATTCAGGATAAAATGTCATTGTGCACATGCGCAGTTGAAATACCTAACTGGCTTATTGGAAGGGGTTCATGCGTTTTATCCCAGTATGACGTTTGATATGACTGACCTGTGTAACGAGAGGAGTGAGAAGTAATGCAGAACCCTTGCCGACACAGCGGATGGCGAATCGTATACACCGACAGCATCGTTCAATGATGCGTATATCACCCTGGTATTTATTGCACGTATTGGATAGTACTGGCCAGATCTCCTGCAGGATAGCTTGACAGGGGTGTGTTTGCCCGTTGGTGATGGGAGGGTTGGTATTTCTAAGTTCAAAATCAAAGTAAGAACATGAATTGACAGAGCAAAACATCTGTACAACTACAGACAAAATTTGTGGATGTACCGATGTACCGTGTGAAGTAACTAACTCAAACTAAAGAGTTATAGTAAAGTAGGATTCCTTACAGAAGAACTAGAGCTAATCAATTTTCAGTCAATATGCTAAGGCCATTATCTGGAGAGTGCCCAGACTATAAATGGGGTAATCCTTAAATAGATGAAAGGAATCCAGTGCAAACCATTATTCCAAGGCAGTCCACGTGTGCATGCAGCCATTTTGGGAATCAAATTCAAAAATTCTGGGGTGAAAAATCTCAACACTGGTCTGGAGCAGAGTTTTACACGGGGTTGGCGCAAGGTTGAACATTTTCAAGTGTAAAACTATTTATTTATTTTTTAAACTACGCCAACTCCAAGATTTGCCTCATGTGAAAAGGTCTTAAAGATGATGTTGATTGCTGAGAGAAGTCTGCGTCACTTTTTATTTTTATGTAGATCGCATATTTTTATGTAGATTGCATATGCTCTCAAAAGTGACTTTTGAGAGCTATTTTTATTAAATCCCCTCTAGCCAGCTGGTACATTTGTCTAAAAGTCGTCGCTGCAGGCAGCAAACAAATCAACGTCATAGGACGAACTCCCTTTTGTGCCTAGTGCTAGACACAAAAAGGGAATTCCTTCTATGACGTCAAATTGTTTGCTGCCCGCAGCGACGACTTTTAGACAAATGGCACCAACGGGCTATGCTGCGCTAGAGGGGACTTGATAAAAATAGCTCTCAAAAGTCACGTTTGACAGCATATGCAATCTACATAAAAATTATTTCATGGCAGAAATAATTTGCTGTTTGATTTTACAATACGCAATCTACATGAAAATGAAAAATTATGCAGACTTCTCTCAGCACTGAACTTCCCCTTTAAAAGTTGGAGTAAGCTCAACATTCGAGGGCAAACTTACTTAAATATTGCAGCTATTCTATCAAGCCATACTGTTGGGTCACTCGTAATGCTCGACTTTCCAACCCCCTCTCCTTTTAACACCTATATGTATCAATGACACAGATGTTAATAATACATTTTTCTACACCACAAGTACACAAAATATGTCAATGGTCCATATTTTTGACCAATTGGAGGCACTGTCCAATTAAATTTTGGGGTATACGCTGAGGTAAATTTATAGTACCTCAAGTGTTAATTTGTAGAGAAACTGTGAAACAATTTACAGCCTGTATTTTTTTTGGACTTACGTTAGTAATTTATGTCAATATAAGTGTTTCTGCTACAATTTGTACCCTCAAAAATGGACATCACAGCGTCCTTTAGTCAAAAATATGGCTTCTTCAACAAGTTCCAAACACAAGTCAATTATTAAAACATGTCGGTTCTTTCATGACTCATTTTCACAGATTGCATGATCACAAATAGAAATGATTTTGCTGCTAACATTTCAAATTATTTAGCTATTTGGATAAATTTCTCAGAAAAAATATTTTTTACAAATATCTTTTTTGTCATACTTAAAGCCCAGAAAAAACATTATTTTTTCAAGAATTTAATGCAGTAAGAGGCACTGCGATCACCATAATTTCTGACCATTGGTTGATTTCTTTTGAAGCTGATGACAGAGGGAAAATACTGCCAACCTACCTGGCTGAGTGGAGTGACCTGTGCCAACATCAATTGTTTCAGGCCTTCCTGTATCTTATCCAATGGCATCCTGGTTAACACTAGCGCTGTACCTACAAATAACATGTTACGGTTATCCAATGGCTGTAATATCTTCTACATCCAGCAAGTCACAAGATATCACACATTTAGGTTTTTGGTGCAGAAACCAAGACAATTTCTTTGATAAAAATGCCAGAGAGGTTCTTGTCCGAGTCTGAAAATAAAGTTTGGGAAGCCTCATTTGAGATATTCAGGCCTGAACTTACCCCAACATTTACACAAAGAAGTGGGAAGTTAATTTTGTCTGAACACAAGCATCCCTGTTTCACACTGAAGGAATCATATATTTGCTTCCTCACTTGCTCACGACAAACTTTTGACTTCGCATGATCTGACATTAATTGTTTTTAGCTGTTACTTAGCCGAATCTTAGACCTTTCTCCCTTGATCTCTGACCTTTCTTGACCAGTAACCCCATTACCAAACAATGTTTCCTTGTGATAGGTTTAAGATGCTCATTGAATGGGCTACTTGCAGAAGCCCTCAAAGATGGCAAACCTGTCTTGACCTGTGACCTGTGGCGACTTACACTGACCTGTGACCTGTGGCGACTTACACTGACCTGTGACCTGTGGCGACTTACACTGACCTGTGACCTGTGGCGACTTACACTGACCTGTGACCTGTGGCGACTTACACTGACCTGTGACCTGTGGCGACTTACACTGACCTGTGACCTGTGGCGACTTACACTGACCTGTGACCTGTGGCGACTTACACTGACCTGTGACCTGTGGCGACTTACACTGACCTGTGACCTGTGGCGACTTACACTGACCTGTGACCTGTGGCGACTTACACTGACCTGTGACCTGTGGCGACTTACACTGACCTGTGACCTTTGGCGACTTACACTGACCTGTGACCTTTGGCGACTTACACTGACCTGTGACCTGTGGCGACTTGCACTGACCTGTGACCTTTGGCGACTTGCACTGACCTGTGACCCTGACCTTTAAATTACACTAATAGCAGCTTCTTGTGACAGGCTGAAAGCATTGATGGCGTAGATTATCTGCAAGAGTACCCAGACAAATCCTGACCAAGATAAAACTTACCCTGACTGCTGACCCTGACCTATGACCTATGACCTATAACCTGACCTTACCTTCAATCAAACCAATAGCAGCTTCTGGTGACAGGTTGAAGGCGTCAACAGCCTGTGCTATCTGCAGGAGACCTTCCAAGTGTGATGCAAGGTGATCCTGACACTTCATACAGATGCTCTGAATGGAGGTAGCTGCCACAGAGGATAGGTCAGTGTTGCGCAGACCGTTAGTCAGGAAGTTCAGGATGGGCTCTGAGAATGAAATGGAGGTTGAGCAGCTAGTCGTTAAATTCCTACACTTGAAGCAACCAAGTCTCTATAAAAAGGTCTTATTACACCATTTGAAATTGATCGTGTTTGATGATGGAATTATTAGTACCACTGGCTTTGTGATTTACCAAGCGTCTGTGGGTGACTATCAATCCACTCAGATAGTTCTCCTAGCATCTGAATGCTGGTGTACTTCACAGCAATGTGAGTTTCAACTGGAAGGCCAAGGATGGCTTGGATGACCTGAGGAACAACCTCATTTTCATCACTGCAATAAACAAAACAAAAAATCATCATCGACCAAGACTGGATTCATTATGCATTTATTTCTACCTGAAAAACCTTTGACGTAATTTTTTTTTCAATTCTGTCAGCGTTTGACTATTACAATGCTGTCATAGGACCATTTTTATTTTGGAACTTACGAAAGAATGTTCTTTGCAACTGATGACATCACGAACAGTGAGGCCTCTGTGATGTTCCATGTGACCGCTGAACCCTGACTAGCAAGATTTCTGAACATCTGAAAAACAAAAATAATAAAAAATCCAATGATTAACGTGCCAATATTATGTACCAGCACATTTTCTATCATGAACTGAGGATTTCAGGTTAAGTACACACCTGTGAGAAGCAAGTAGTTGAGCCAACCAGGAAGATAACATCCTTGATAAGCTCCGACACTCTGATCCTGAAGTCGCCAAAGTCATCACTCTCATCTGGTGTACCTTCCTGAAATGAGGTTTGTTTGACAACTAATAAATAAATCAAAAACGATTTATCTCTCTGATCAACTAAAGCATCCCACAACACCAGTTTATTTTATTGTATAGTAATTTGTTTTTATTATGAAAAACTGACAAAAGCCAGATTTGAACCTGCAAAGGCCAGATATAAACCAGGCACTTTAACTGAGCCAGTGTGTCTTATCTAGACACATCTACCTGGCAAAAAAATACTTTTAGGCAGGCAGTTTTTGCTTGTAAACAAATGTATTACAAACCCTTTTTTTCCATTAATCTTTAAATGAAATCTCAACAACTGTAAGCTTTAAACTTCAGAGACAGAATTTGCTGCAAATAGTGATGCAACAAAAGAAATCTCCATGCACGTACAGGTATTAGCACGACTTGGACGTGAAATAGCCCTTTCGCTGGCAACATTCTTCTGCTGTAGTTAGCACAATTTTCTGCTTACCCTAAGACAACCCTATGAAATTGGAGCCTGAACTTACATGATCAGAATCCATCTGGCAGTGAGTGCAGAGCGCATTGATAAGTCTCTCGATGTACGGTCTGTAAATCTCATTCAGTCCATCCTGCCGTCTCTTGTATAGGATTTCCGAGAGCCGGTAGAAGAAGTTGAATGTGATCTCAGCAACTTCATACTGGCAATGGCCAACGCAGGTCAGCACAGCATCTAGAATATTGAGATCACCTAGACCCTTGGGTTAAAAAAAAACAAGCAACAAGAATTGGCTAACATGTCTCTAATACTACACCGTTGGGATTAGTTTACTAGGAAAACAAATAACGATCAACCACAATGATCATGCAGTGTTAACAATTCCAAGTCCAGGAAAGAGAAAAATCCATGTTTATAAAACTGACATCACCCTGGCGCAAAATTACATCTTCTGTCATTGATTGCACTACCTGCTGATATATCGGATTAGCATCAATCAGCCGACCCAACTAACTTGGTGTTTGAAACAACTGTACTAGTAAACACAAGGTCATGGGTTGGAATTTGACTGAAGTCAGGCTATCGGAAAGCAGTAGGCATACAGTGCTAATAATGGTAAATAAGGAAACGGCAAGTTTTTGTCTATGGTAATTTACATTGACCCGATGCAAAAGTTCCTCCTTCTTCAATGATCGACCATGTATTAGTGGCCTCCAATAAGCCAGTTCGGTATGTCAAAGGTCAAAGGTTATTCAGGATATAATTGCTGCCATAATGTCACGCCATGTTTATACGCTAATGCCTATCCTCATTAAATTTAACACAAGCGTGTTATGCAACCACCTTTTGCGTTCACACGCGCGTTAGGTCATGCAGGTTCATTCGGGATAAAATATCACTGTGCACATGCCCAGTCGAAATACCAAACTGGCTTATTCCTCTCGGTGGGATCTCAATGTGATGGAAACAATGGCTGGTATACAGAAGTTCTTCGTCTCAGAGTTGGTGAAATTGCCATAAAGTTACCACTTCTCTAATTATCCATTTCATAAATTTGATCTTTGGCCTCACCTGATTTGGCGTTTCTACCATGACTTCCATGAACGCTTCAGCAAGCTCCGTAAATATCCTACTATAGTTGATTGCCCTGAAAGCCAAGAGATCATCTCATCGTGATCCAAAACTTTTACAAAATATTCAGAGAAACATCTTTTAAAAATGGACTGCTTTATGATGTTATACTTTCAAAAGTGAGCACAAATGGAGACTTCTACATGTAGCCAATAAAAGTGTGAGGGGTGTTGCCCTACCAATGCCACGCCCATAATGTCTACTATAATACATGATACATATTATGTCTGGAGTTCATTTTTCTGATTTAATGAGATGTCTCAAAGAATGCTTGGACTGTTCCACCGGGACATCACATGATCAAACGGATCTCACTAGGAACAGCCCTGAAATGTCAGCTGATATGGAAATGTTGTTCTCGAAGCACACATTTATGCTTGCTCCCAAGAAGAAATTAGGAGTATTCAAATTAAGGAATAATCCAAATGGAACATTCTGGGTTTTCAGAGGTTTTCTGTAAAGTATCTTATGGCACTCAGTCCATTCTGCCCGGTTGTTATTAACCCTCCTACTATTTCACCATACAAAACCTTACAAAATTTTCACATCCAAATTTTACCATAGCATTAACACACACATGGGAAAACCATCAGTGTAATGCTATAGCAAGCTTATTGACATGGCAAAACCATACGCATGGTTTTGTATGGTAAACATGCTTCACTGTGGTACACAGTGTATGCCAAATGGTTTTGTATGGTGAATATACTTCATTGTGGCTTATCAACAGACTACTTGGGGCTATGGTGAGTTATATATAATGTATAAAGAGAAACCACCCTAATTCTAAAATGGTATAGGCCTATTCATCAATGTTCCCAAGTACACAATGGAGTTGGTTCACCATACAAAACCTTGCACCTGCCAGCAGACACAGCCTGTACAACCATACAAAACCTTACAGTGCCATACAGAGGTCAAGTTGATTTACCATTCATCACCTTACACAGTTCAGTACAGGTAAGTCTTTTGACCATACAAAACCAGACAGCTGTCAGGTTTTGTATGGTATACCTGCTGTATAATCAGTGACTCACTGTATGGTTTTGTATGGTGAATAAACTTTCTTATAAATTGCCTCAAGAGTGAGGTACCGGTTTGCCAATACGGGCTTCTGCAGCCAAGCATTATGCACACAATCCCCATACAATGGAATGAATACACAGAACAATGCGGATATAGGCGTCAACCGGCTAGGTGGTCTTTTTTTTAAATGGCAGCTATAGAGTACCGAGGAGATGACGTCAATGCAATGTTTGGAACCAGAATACTTTAGTTATTTTGTGTCAATGTGTTTGCATGACTGGCTGTTAACAAAGAACAGTCGAAATCTCCATTTGTTTGGAGCCAGTTGTCGTGACAACTGACGTCAGACTTCGGTACTCTATAGCCGTCATCAGTATTCAATGGGTTAAAGGTAGGTGGTTGGGTGCCAAAAAAATCCAACTACTATTGTATGTTTAAAAAGTGAGCGGATGCAAACCTCTGTGGACAAGATTCTCAAAGGCAAAAACACCAGATTTCAAAGTTAAAGTACGTTTTGACCAATCAGAGGCTTACTTATCTACATCCTCGCCAGCAACGACCAAAGCGTAAGACTCTGGTAGCTGGATGATTCCTCTATACAGCGTCTCAGCCAATGTAAGATGTTCTTCTATATCTTCCATGGCATAGAGGGCAGAGCAAATGCAATCACTAGCAGCTTCATGGAGCATCGATGGCGTATCATGCTTCTTCTGAAGAACAGAGACAAACAATTCTAAAAATAAAAAGAATGTTCAAGCAAAGTCAAGACTGCAATTTATTTACAATCTAAAGACATTTACCAGGACATCAAAGAGCAGATTGACCAGTGAGCTCTCGGCCACATCAACACTGGGAAGGATCCCTGGGTAGAACCAGCTGGCTAAACACTTGAAGATCTTGCCAAGGAGGCGATGGTCACCAACCGAGGTTTTACAGCAGGCTCCCTAGGATGGTGACAAATTGGGGGTCAAAATGGTGGGTCAGTGTAACGAAATTTTGCCGAAGCACCATGAACCGCACTTCTCCTTTTAGAGTTTATAGTGACATGGTGTATCCTCAAAATTTCACTTTAGCTGTTGTCAATACCATGCAAAGCTTCAATTTACATCAGAGGGAATCTGATGATACTTGTGGTAGCTTTCTGAATGTACGATATAATGCCACTATGTACTTTTTGTGTGAAAACTGTAAAAGGCACTTAATGGCCTAGCAACAAGAGTCAAGTGAGTCTCCTTAGAATGCTCGGAGTACACTGACTGAATCATCCAGTTTCTCTCTGGTTCTTTTTAAAAATGTCCCTCCGACTTAGATTTTTACATGGTATTACTGCAAAACTCAGAATCTAACTGAAATACACATCCTCAATCATATTTACTTTAGGGCTGTCCCGAATATACCGAATATTCGAATACCATTTTGCCGGTTTGAATATATTCGAAAAGATATATATGCACGTTACAGATACAACTCTGATGCTATTTTAATAGAAAAGTTACAGCGCTTAGCAATGTCAAATGGCGCATTTTTGTCAATCGTAACTTTTTGTGGACGGAGGTTTAATGTTCCTGTCTGTAAAACCCTCGATACAACAGGGGCATGCAAAAAAATGCCGATCAAAAGGTCCATAATATCAATCGGCACACATAAAACACTGGCGTGCTTTTACGTGCAATTTTCTTTTTACCGGCGCGGCACACTTAGTCGGCGAGTATCAAATATTCAAATATTCGGTCAAACCTAGTTTCAAATATTCGAATACTAAATTATTCGAATACTAAATTATTCGAAAATGAACAGCCCTAATTTACTTCGTATTTCCCTAAATGAGATCCGTAACCCGACTAACTGTAGAAGAATCAATCTGGACCAGAAACCCTAAAGGTAGGGACCAGAATGAAAACCCAGTCCTTGTGTTGATTCCACGGTGAGAGTTGAACTTAAGCAACTAAATGACTTGTTTATGAAGGAAACTACAATTGAGGGTGGGTAGATGAATGCAAAGAATCCAACTACTGTTGCATGTTTTGAAACTTTTTTGAAAAAGATCCCAAAAAATAAAAAACACCAGATTTCAATGTTTTGACTTCTGTACTTACCATGATGCGGACAACCGTGGGTGCAGCCTGGGCCAACTCCTGTGTAAATTCCTCCCTCCGGTTCATGCCCAGACGAAGAGATCGGCTGTGGACTTCTTCTGGTAAGACTGTCAGTAACCCCAGAAGAATGGGAATCTGGGAGGCATCTGTGGTGAACCTGCGGAGGTGTGGGGTATTTATCCCCAAATTACAATCATTACTAACGGTAATCATTATTAGTAATCTATTGTGGTGTGAACGATCACCGGCTATACTTTACAAGGTGCCTGAATATGAAGCCAGATTATAAGACACAGAAATACCGCTTTCAAGCAATGTCCAGACAGAAGTTGGAGAAGGTAGGGTGTGAGTCGGGTCAAGGTTACGATAAGGAAGGAAAACACTATGCCACTAAGCATTTTATATATATTTAGATCTGCAATAAAAGTTTTAAGGTAATGGCAAGATGTTAGTCACTTACTACTTTACTTTTTCCAAGGGAAAGGGAGGAACTGGAATGAACACAGATTTCACAAACTCTTGAAACTTTGTGGACTCACATACCTCTGAATCAGATAATTGGGAGAGTTTTTCCACATGACCATCTGTAGTGCCAGATCAGATAGTGCTACGCATAGCTGGGTCAGGATGATCTGATAGTTGGGATCGTTTAGGCTCTCGATGTGGTCAATGAGAGAGTCCCTGAGCGCCTGATGCGAGTCCTGAGGCAGCTCAATGAAGGAGTATTGGATCTAGAAAAACAGGAAACCGGCGAGGAATAAAAACAAATTAATGCAGAGGGAATACAACATCAACTACATGTATGAGCCCTCAAAACAACTGACCTATCATCAAATTGTGTCAAGCAGCCTCTGTCATGGATCCAGAAAACCTTCGCTTCATGGGAAATTGTCAATTTTGCAGACCGACACAGTGAACCTAGAGGCAGATTACTATCGTGTAAACCCAATATAATGACAGTTTTTCATTTTTCAAACCCTCATCTTTAGGTTTTGTGGCCCCCATGACAGAGGCCAATGCAGTGTGTAAAAATAATTTGACATGGAACAAGCGAAATCTGAGACAAACATTACGGCAGAAAATTTCATGGGAATGTCTAAGGCGTGTGGTTGCACACCAATGAACAATAACTCAATCAGATTAATTTTACTTTTCCCACCAAAAACTGTTGCTACCCACAAAATATTGCAATCAGGCAAAAAAATTTCCTCCTTATCCTTTAAATTATTCATAAGATGGAATTTGCATCGGGGTGATGTAAATTCAATATATTGGGTTTTGCTCGTCATTGACGTATTTTATCAACACTGTATACTCAGTGTTGCCCAGAGAGATTATTTGGAAAAAATTATTTATCCCATTCGAACCAGCCAGCCGACTCCGGTGGTCAAGTGGTAAGACATCTGCACTAGAAAGCAGGAGGTCGTGGGTTCGAGTCCCAGCCGAGTAATTTTTTCCAAATAATCTCTCGGGACAACACTGAGTATACAGTGTTTATCAAAATAATATGTCGGTGAAGGGCAAAACCCCATATATTGAACCCTTTAAATTCTTTTTGCAAAAAAAACCCAAACCTCAACAGCAACAAATACAGCTGGCCTCAAAAGAAGAGAGAAATTGAAGGGCTATGCATGTTTTATTTGACCTTACGAAAGTGGGATGGGGGGGGAGGGACCTGCAAATGCACCTTTGATCTCATTGTCTGCGCAGCAAAGTAGCAAACCTCTACATCTTGCTTCATCCTCAAGAGTTGGTCAGAGATCTGCCATGAATGCATCTGCAAATAAAATAACAACAGTCTTCAGTCTTAGTCAATGTCTAAGTTCTATTTGTGCTGGTCACTGTTCCCGGGGTAGGGGTGTTTATTTTGTCTTCTTAGCCCTTCAGAGTACCCTAACACTAACACCCCAGTACCCTAACACCCCAGTACCCTAACACTAACACCCCAGTACCCTAACACTAACACCCTTTGGGTTTTCTCCACGCACCCAACTCAAGCCAACAAAATCAAACCAACTAGAGCAAGAGGTCTTTATATACAACAAAATGATCAACAAAATCCAATAGATTTTGCCCACCATTACATGTGCATTTTGTTACATTTAGAACGGTCACAAGAAGTGAGTAAAAATGCCCTACAATGTACATGTTAGAATAATATGATTAATAGTAAAACAAAACAAAAAAGGGAAATTTGTAAATTTAGATATTTCCATCTGAAAAAGTGTGCACAATGTGAATGTTGGTCATGAAACATTGGATTTAAGATGGCAATTTTGGGGAATACATTTCTGCAGTGGTATATTTGTACACTCTGCATGTAGGATGAGGTTTTGCTAAAAATAAGTGTGTCAAATGTTAACAGAAACAAGATCTGTCAAATATTTCAAGGCTGGATCTACTGGGAAATAAATAGCAAGGCCATCCAAACACCCTGGGGTAAGGCTGTGATGATGGGGGGAGGGGAGGGGGAAGGGGGCATGAATGATCGTCTGAATCATGATTCTGGCCTTGAGTCTAGCCTACTGTAGGACATATACTATAAATACCCATAAAAATGTCCAGCAATGATCAGCCGACCGTCGTTTAAAAAAAACTGTTCCCCGACCTGATAATTCCCAGACGTTAATAAATGTTTCCGTTTTATCTGAAGTAGGGTCAGGGAACCAGACTACAAGAACAGCATTTTGTTCTCCTTGTTTTTCCCAGCATCTATGCATACAAAAAACTTTTAAACAGGTAAGTGTTACAGTATCTGCTATACAAACTAACCACCAAATCCACTAATTTTGGTATACTAAAAATGCTGTATACTACCTTTAAATAAACCCTAACGTACATAAATCCATCAAATCCTTCCCCTGTTTTGGAGGATTTCGGTGGATTCAGGATACCTCAATATTGAAATCTGGGGGATTTTGATGGATTGAGGATTGTAAGCCTAGCGTTACTGCCAGGATACTTCCACATTGAGCAGTCACCAAAACCAACTTTTTGTGCATGACAAAATAGGTGGATTTTGGTAGATTCGGGATACTTTCTAGTAAAGTTACTCAAGGGGTTAGGGTTAAATTAAAGCACAATGCATTAAGCTAAAAAATATTGCCAACAGGGCTGAATTAGTACAACTTGACCAAATGAGATTTTGGACAGATTTCACCACATTTGCAATCCGACTCTCTCACAAGGAGAAGTACAAGCTTCTCTAAAAAAATATGAATTAACAGGAACTCCTGCCAAATGGACTTGGAATCCAAATTTTGATATGTGCTCAACTTTCCTGGCATTTAATTGGACGTTTTGGCAGTCCAACATTGCGTGCAGCTCTGCCCCATGACCATGCAAGAATTTACCGATCCCGTGTGAATTTTAATCATAAAAATATGGCAAATCACATCCTGCAGTAGCAGTTAGTCACAGGGGTAGAGAGTTTGGGACTAATTAGAGTTGGGAATACCCAGAATACTCCAGTGGATTGGACCAGATCACAGCATCAGATAAACCATTCCCCAGTTGTTTACAAATACAGAGTTTCC